>BSBK01001784.1:0-1200000 GCA_027943335.1 Chamaecyparis obtusa
CAGGTCTCTTAATTTCTATTTCCTTTTTTGCATGGCAAGACTTAAATTTCTACTGTTAATAGAATAAATCATTGGGCTTGTGTCTTTTTCATTCTTTGGAACCATGCAACAACAAAATATGTTGGTAACTATAGGTGAAGGTGAAGCAAGATCACCTCAACTTTAAGTGATGTTAATTTTTTTATATGGATAAGATGGAGCCAATGGGTCAAGTACCACAGGTCCCATTTGTATAAAAATAGTGTGGTTTTTACTAGCCAATTTCTTAAAGAAAATGTGTACTTTTTTGTTTTATGTTAAGCTTTTATATTCTTTTGAACTTCCCTAGCATTATTTGTCTTTTATATGAATTTTTTCTTCATTCAAGCATTGATGGGATAGTTTTTGTTGAATGAGGTAGCATGTCCTTAAGAATCATAAATGCTAGTTAAAATTGAAAATTATAGTGAAGCTTGTGTACTATTTATAACTGCTCTGTCATGATTTCAGTCTTGAAATATTATCTTCCAACCTCTTGTAGATCACATCATTTCTAGTTCTTGAAGAGGCACCTTTGATATTTAATGATATCTATTGGACTATAAATAGGTTATATATATTGCATAAGAGGATATGTTTCTTTGGAATGCATTATGTGCACAAAAATTTAGAATTTTGTATCTCTTGTGATAGGACTAGGATTTTGAGCTAATAGTTCAAGTTTTCAACTCTTTAATGATATCTCTTGGACTAGAAATAGGTTATATCTATTGCATAAGAGGATATGTTTCTTGGGAATGCATTGTGTGCATAAACATTTAGAATTTTGTATCTCTTGTGACAGGACTAGGATTTTGAGCTAATAGTTCAAGTTTTCAACTCTTTAGCTTTTTGTTGTGACAACATCAATGAGCATCTTTGACATGCATAACTAGCCTCCCAAGATGCATGTTTTAGATCAGATTAGGAGTGAAGGCAATTGTGTGACAATGAGTGATAACCTAGTACACCATTCACTTTTATCAATTGACTTTGTTGTAATCATTTTTCTCTTCATATTGCACTTAAAGCAATTATTACATGTCCTACTATTTTCATTGGCTTGTAAATAGACTTGAACATGATTACTTTTTAAAATTCAGAGCAGATTGAATCGGTTATTGGGAGGATTGAGGCCATATATTATTATGAAGTAGATGGGTGATGTCCTTGATATTGCCTGATTTCCTATAGTTTACCAAATGGAGAAGTATCCCACATGCTTTATGCAAAGAGGGGAATTATTATCCTAGACTAAGTAGTGATTACAAAGTCGTGTGCATACGAGAGGACATAGAAGGTAAATTGGATATGCTTGATAAAAATAACTTATTTACTATTGAAATAAATCTTTCCCAAAGTCAACAAGTAAATGCAATAGCCCCAGTAGAAGTGTTTTGAAAATACGGAAACCACTTCTATGAGAAACAAGATTATGATGAAGCCACAATATAGTATATTCACTGAATCGACCAACCAAACCTTCTAATGTCATTCAAAAAATTCTTGATACCCAATGCATTTATAATCTTACTAGTTACTTGGAAACGCTACACAAGAAAGGTTTGACCTCTAAGTACCATACAACTCTTCTTTGCAATTGTTATAGCAAACTTAAGGATGTAGCAAAGTTGGATGAGTTCACTAAAGGTGAAGGTGAGCACTGATTTGATGTCGAAACAGTGGTGGGGAATTATGCTCCTCGAGGGATTCCCAATCCTCAAGAGGTGTGGTACTTTTGTCCAAAAGAAAAGCCAAAGATGTTGTATTATTCAAGCGAGGAAGCTGGTTAGAAATTTGGGATTTCTGGCATGATGGAAATAATGAATCTCCATTTATTTCCTTAAATGGAGAGGGTGGGATCATGCACCCACTAAGAAATCATGTGTTGACCTTGGAAATGGTAGATTGCTTGGTAGATGGGTGGTCCTTAATGACACCCTCTGGCATATCCCGAAAAGATATAGAGGAGTCTTTAAAGCTTGACATGGCAAAGTGTCTTCTTGGAGGAGGAATTAAGGCCCGTTTGGTTGCTGGAATTAACCTGGAATAGGAAAATAGGAATAGGAAAATTTACATAAGTTCATTCCAATTTTGGTCCAATGCAAGAATTAATCTAATTCCTCTAAGAACCTGATATTAGATTAATTCTCATTTTGGACCAAAATTGGAATTAACTTATGCCAGTTTTCCTATTCCCGCTTTCCTATTAGGAATAGAAGGAGATTTCTTTCTATAGGGAGAAATAAATTTCAACTAAGGTCCAGCAAGATCAAGAACCCACTTATTTTTATCAGCATGAAGAAGACAAGGTTTCAAATTTTTCTACAGTCGAGGAAGTAATAATAACCCTATAAAGTTTTTACAAATCTGACATGAAAAGGAGTTTTTTTTAGAAAACCTCCTATTTTCTAATTGATTGACCCCACAATCCATCAATGGATGATAGATTTACTGTACGCAGAACAGGGCTCTTATTGTTAATTAAAGTACAAATTTTAATCAAAAGAAAGACATCTTAAACAAAATTACTATTACGTAAGTAAACCAAATGAGTTCCCAATAATCTTTAGAAAGGAAAGATCTGTAATTTTGACGGGGAGACCAGAAAATTCAAACCAACAAGAGATAGAATAAGACAATTCTTCTGAAATGCTTAGGGGGGTTTCCAAGGATAAACCATCAACAAATTCTTTTTAAACGAATAAAAAGATTTCTGAATATTTAAACTTTTTGATTCAAAAATATTGGCAAAAGTATCTAAAGAAATTAATTCAAAATACAGAGCTACATCCCATGCATAAGTAGAAGTCTCTGGCCTTGAAACCCAGAGAGTCCTCATTCACGTTCAGAGTGGGTAATGTGACTTTTCTCCAGGTTTCATTTGGGTTTTTTCTTTGACGCCACAAACTTAGAATCTGTACAAGTTAAAAATCCTCTTTAGAGAAAAACCTTCTTCTAGCTAGTAGCCTACTCTACAAGATGTGAAATTTTCATTAAGGTATTTACTTGGTGCATCTTGTGTTAGACATAGAGCACATCTGTCAAAAATGGCATTAACTGCTTCATCGAGCCTATTTTTTCAGCACGGAGATGGTGATCTAATTAATAGCACAAAACCATCTCAACAACTGAATTCTTGGAAACACGCTCTCTTTTCTATAGCAGATATCACACCACACATACCCTTGCTACCAGCAACTGAATATGGCATTTGTCAATCAAAACCTTAGTAACCAGACTTGAAGCGAATCACACTTGTTCAAAAAGGGACGAATATTCATCACCCAAATTAGGAACCAATTCCTTTTGCAAAGGTTTTGAAAATATATTTTAAACAAGAAATAAATGAAGTTGAATACAATTTTTCTCTACTCGTTTTGATATCTTCGTTATGTATTTTGTGCATATCTTGCAGTATATTCTTTGAGGCATCTGATAATCCTCTTTCTATTCTAATTCGACGGATGCTCATCATGGCTGCTTATGAAACAGTTATGTGCTATAATATTCTTGGAGGCATCCGGTAATCCTCTTTCTATTGAATTCATTTCATATCTATGTGGTATCGCCGTATATTCGACAAGTCCAAAAGAATATTTAAACCAGTTGAATATAACAACAAATCAACAAAATTGAACGGAACACACAAAAGAGAAGAGTAATTAGTTGCAGCTATTTTAGATCTATGTGGTATCGCCGTAAATTTGAGTAGTCCAAAAGAATATTTAAACCGTTTGAATATAACAACAAATCAACAAAATTGAGCGGAACAAACAAAGTAGAAGAGTAATTGGTGTTGCAGCTATATAAGCACTAATCTTTAATCTCTCTCTCACGGAATACATTTGCATTAGCATTAAATACTCTTGCAGAGAAGAGATCTGCAATTTTTGTAACGGTTCTATCTTTTCTGCGGATGTCAGTATTTGGTGAAGGCCAATCCTTCACTCTGTTTATTCCTTTTTTGTTACATTTCATATTCTTGGACTGCGATGATGAATTAGATTATTCAGTGAACATAAAGATATATCTAGAGAGCTGCTGCTGTAACTCAAAAAGGTTAAAATAATAAAACTGATATGC
Organism: Chamaecyparis obtusa; assembly: GCA_027943335.1. NCBI lineage: Eukaryota > Viridiplantae > Streptophyta > Pinopsida > Cupressales > Cupressaceae > Chamaecyparis > Chamaecyparis obtusa. The sequence goes on from BSBK01001784.1 coordinate 4,105, forward strand.
CTTGGCTTTGAGAGTGGATGTAGTTCATTTATGAACAAACCACTATAAACTTTGTGTCTATGTCTTTGCATTTAATTTATTTTCTTTGTTCTGTTTTGGTTTTAGATTTTAATTAGTTTTGGGTTTGCATTTAATTTCAACAATTGGTATTAGAGCTGATTAAGCTCGTTTGATTTTCTGGGAAATCGGTGAGGTTTTTTTGCAGGCACCACAGATGAAGCGGATAAATGCAAGATTGAGAAGTTTTCAGGGAAGAATTTCGGATTGTGGAAAGTACAAATTGAATCTCTGCTTATCAAGTAGGATTTGCAAGCAGCATTACTTGGAAAAACAAAAGGAAAGGGTTCGATGTCGGATGAAGATTGGGAAAAGATTGATCAGAAAGCAAAGGCAACGATCATCTTATCTTTATCAAGCATTGTGTTCTTCAATGTTTCGATAGAGAAAACAATGAAAGAGCTGTGGGATAAGCTCTCCTCATTATATGAGATACCTTCAGCGTCAAATAAAGTGTTCATTATCAAGAAATTGTATAATCTGAAAATGAAAGAAGGAGGAGTGATAGCAAACCATCTCAATGAGTTCAACATTTTAGTTACTCAGTTGATTTCGGTTGGCATCAGATTAGATGATGAGATAAAAGCAATATTATTATTATGCTCACTTCTGAACACCTGGGAAGGAGTTGTAATGGGTATAAGCACTTCAGTTCCAGCCAAGAGCAAGCTAAACTTTGATGACGTTGCTACTACATTACTTAGTGAAGACATGCGCTAGAAGCAACAAGAACCCTCTTCTGGTGATGCTCTAACAACGGTGAGCACAAACAACAATAATAACAATAGAGGGAGAAGTCACGAGAGAAGAAATAACAATAATAACAATGGAAGAGGAAGATCGAGTCATCACTCCAAATCAAGAGGGAGAAATGGAGCATGCTGGTTTTGTGGAAAATCTGGGCACACAAAGAAGCAATGTTGGAACTATAAAAAAGGCTCAAAGCAACATTATTAATAGTGGCGCTAATGCTGCAACTGATGGAGCTTTGGTACTTGTAGCTAGTAACACAAATTCAAACTTGTGGGTCCTTGATTCCGGTGCCTCATTTCATGCAACTCCATGCCAGATTGCTTTCACAAATTACCAAGAAGGTATGTTTGGCAAAGTTTTTCTTGGGGATAATAAAGAATGTGACATAGTGGGAAAAGGGGATATTTTATTGTCATTGAAGAATGGAAATAAATGGATGTTAAAAGATGTTAGACATGTTCCTACACTCAAGCATAATCTGATTTCTGTTAGTCAGTTATATACATAAGGCTGCAATGTTAGTTTTAATTTGGCTTCATGGAAAGTGTCAAAAGGTCAATTAAGTTTAGCAAAAGGGTAGAAAACTGAAAGTTTGTATACATTAGAGTGTCATGGTGAAGTGGGAGCAACCATGGCGGCTACTGATAGCAATGCCAAACTTTGGCATAAGAGACTCGGTCATATGAGCAAAAAAGGTCTTGAAGTTATGCTTCAGAGAGACCAACTTCCAGGTCTCGAAAAGGTTGATTTGACATTGTGTGAACATTGCCTTTATGGTAAACAAAATCACACCAGCTTCGTAAGGACGGGTCATGAGAAGAAAACATCTCCATTGGAGCTCATTCATTCCAATGTTTTCGGTCCTACAGAGGTAACTTCCATTGGTGGTGCTAATTATTTTGTAACATTTCTTGATGACTGCACTCGAAAAGTTTGGATTTATATGTTGAATAAGAAATTAGAGGTTTTTTCAAAATTTAAAAGCTTTAAGGCTAAGGTGGAAAATCAGATTGGAAGACAAATAAAATGCTTATTAACGGACAATGGTGGTGAGTTTTTCTCTACGAAGTTTGACCAATTTTGTGCAGATCATGGTATTCGGAGGATTAAAACAGTCCCTTATACAAATCAGGAAAATGGTGCTGCTGAGAGGTTGAATCGCACTATTTTGGAGAGGGCTCGATGTATATTATCTAATGCTAGTTTGGGGAAAGAATTCTGGGCAGAGGCATGTAATACAACAGTTTATTTACTCAGCAGAGCTCCTTCATCACATCTGGATTTTGATATTCTGGAAGAGCGTTGGACTGGTAAGCGAATTTCTTATTCACATTTATGAGTTTTTAGATGTGATGCATATTTTCATGTTAATAAAGAGCAGAGATCCAAATTGGATTTTAAATCTAAGAAGTGCATATTTTTGGGATATGGTGAGGATGAGTTTGGTTATCGTTTATGGGATTCAATCACTAAGAAAGTGATACGGAGCAGGGATGTAGTATTTAATGAGAAAGTATTCTCAGGGTTGCACAATCAGAAGTCTAATTCTGACGATTTTATTAAATTTGATATGGGGGATAATGGCACTTGTATGCCAAAGAACACCCAAGTTACGTTCCACCCATCTACTACGATAATAATGATATTATTTGTTCTCCTCTTTTTAGGTTAATACATGGTTTTATTTATTGGTACTAACTAATACATGGTAATGGTAATGAAAATATTTGTTCTCCATGGTTAATACACAGTTTTATTTGTTTTCCCTAACTAATTTGTATTACGATGATGATGATGATGATTACAAGTCTCTCATGTGGATAATGACTACGGGCACCCGGGGTACTGTAGAAACCTAAGCGGTTCATTTCAGGGGTAGTGTGGTATGGGAGGTAGATGAGGGCAACAATACCTGCATAGTACATGATAAGAAAGCATTTGGAGAGTGAAATTGGGTTGGTTGGCGTGGATTGGCTTGTTGGTGTTATCAACTGTAAGTTTTAATCGAGCAGATAAACTTAATAAACATATTTAAGACAACAATAAAAAGAAGACAAAACACATAACACAACAAATTATAGTGGTTTGGCAAATCTGCCTATGTCCACTCTCAAAGTAGGGAATTCTCTCTCATTAATGTTTTTAACCAATTCAATCTGTCCATGATATGTACACATATTTATACAAATGTATTCAGCCATAAGTGAAGAGTCTGGAAGGTGAATGGTCAAGTGACCGTTGGGCTTCATATACCCAACAATCTCCCACTTGAAGTCCAACCGGTACAACAATGAACAGTCCCTGCATTTCCACATTTATTGTTACATTGTAATTAGGCCATGAGAAGACTTCAACTTTGCCAGACTTTGCTCACGGATAGCGCGAGTTAATCTTCTCCAAATTTTGTCAGATTGAAAACAATCTAACAACTTGACATCTTCCTTTACAGGCACAAACACACCCATAAATCCATTATTAAAATTACCACTTTGTGTGAATTGAAAATATACTCCTCAATCCACAAAAATATACTTGAGAACATACACAAAATGGTCACTTATTCTTGTAATTCCCTTTTCTACAACCCTGAACAAAGCATCTAGAAGCCCTTCATCTTTATCAGAATGTACACTCTCTACACCATCCCGTGCACACCATGCCACAGCTCCCATGGCTGGCAATAAGATATAGTATGCACTTCTAGGTACAAAACTATTGGTTACTTCCTCTTGGATGGAAACTTCAATCTCCACAAATGGTCCTCGGGTGGCTTCCCGCAATAGCACCCATACTATGAAATTTTCTGAACAAATTTGACCTGAAAATAGAAAGTTTATTTTAGGTATAAGATCCCTCACTGTACCATATATATCGCAGATCTTGAAGAAATTTTCAGAAGCCCTTGGACTGATTTTAACAGCCTCACCAAAACTGAGAACTTCCAACACTGTCAACTTTGCAATCCATTCCATAACTGGGACCTCCAACCTGCAGTGCAGCCTTACAGCCTCACACATGCTCTCCATATGGGAGCTTTGTGCATCGTACCTAGCCTTGGTATGAAACATCACATCAAAACCAATCTCCAGCTCTCCTAATCTCGTGATAAATGGTTCTTCCTGTGGAACTGCCACTGCTTCTCCCCTGAGTCTTCCAGTGGTGTGTTCCAAGCCATCAATTTCGATATCTGGCAGCATACAGAGCTTAGCAATCTGTTTGTGCCATGAAACTGCTGGAACAAGCTTTCTCAAATCATCCCTGTCAAGAGGTGTTGTGATGCCAAAGGTATTGGCAAAGGCTAGGCCCCCATCCATGTCAATCTTTGACTTCCAACCATTGGCAATGGCCTTGGCCCGCTCCGTGAGAGCTCTTCTCTGATCCACAATCACTGTAAATGCTATCTTTGTACTCTCACCACAATCAAAATTATCAAATACACCATCTTGTTTCTGCAGACGCATAAAGGCAGTCATAGCATCTTGATATGTTGTAAACTGTAAGAAACTAGACTCTGCAAAGAGGTTGATTTGTGACAAGTCAGATGTGTCCAAACTAAAATCTATGGCTTGAATCGGTTTTCATTCCATAGCTATCTCCTCTAGTTTAAACTCTATTAGCCAAAGCTCCAAAGGCTCTTGCAATTCAGAATCGATATGCTTGAAGATTTCATCATATTCATCGTAAAGCCCATTTTCTGCTGATGGTTCTGCTTCGACATTGTGGGTGGAACTTTCTACTTCTTTGAACTGATCATCCTCTGTGGCATCAAAGTTTCTTAGAGTTGTTTCAAACACCTCCATTGCAAGGAGTTGCAGCGGACTGCAATATGTTCCAAGCATCACCTGTTTCGTGGGACTTGGTTCTGCTCCACGCAAATCATCATTGTCAACATTCACGAGATGGAGATGACCAGTTGGGGCGTTCCTTGGTACCGTAGGGGTATGAGGAGCGTGTTGCGCTCCAAATTCAATGCCAGCATCGTGGGTTGAAACACCTGCCTTAGAAGTCAATTTTGACCTCTGAATTGAGGGAGAAACAAATTGATGTGAGTCTGAATAATCATCTTCAATGTTATTGTCTTTCTTTGAATAACCATGAAGAAATCTGCAGTTACTTCCATGTATATAGTAACCTTGTGCAAAGTATCGACAAAGCTTCCTCATAGGCGTTATATTCACAAAGGAAGCCATGGATTTTAGTTGATATGTTCCCCCTCTATGACCATTGTTTCGATAGTCAAGGATCAAAATCTTAGAGGGTTGTTGTCTTTTTCCCATTTCCTTCTCTCCAAGGTTCGGACTCAATAGAACCAGAGGTATTCCAGTGGAACCACTCTCCCCATTGGCTCCTCCTGCGATCTTTTCATTTGAATTAATAGTCTTTCCACTTTGAATTGACACCACGCCATGACTGTCTCTGTGGCTTTTTATTTTTTCAAGAATATCACTTTCATAAATGTCATGTTCCTCCTTCAAGACCGGTTTTGACTCTTCACTTTCCAGAGACTCTTCGATGGAAATTGCTCTGTATTTTACTCGACTTAAATCATCTACTGCATCTACTTCCATTTTATCTATTCCAGTGGCAAAGTAATTATCAAGAATTTCATCTATTTCCATGGGTATAATTTCAGATTCAACAACAACATTTATTTCCTCACCAAATTTTAATTTCTTATATGAAAAATTACAATTACAATTACAATTTTCATAATCATAATATTCAATTTCCATTTCCCAATTTCTCACCTTACGTTTTTGCTGCTGGTGATGAGAATTCTTAGAAATTTTATGGTAAAGCTTTGCGCCATTGTTGCAAATACCTCCCACTTCATTTTGAGTCTCTACAAGATATAAAGTGCCCAATTTGCTACCTTTTGTAATTACTAAGGACCCTTTTGTCACCTTCCATTTCATGGATTCCAACTTGACATTACAACCTTGAGAGAACAATTGCCCAACTGAAATAGAATTATTTTTAAGTTGAGGGACATACTTAACATCCCGTAGCAGCCAGCTATTTCCATTGGCTAGTTTTAGCAAAACATCTCCTTTTTCAACAATATTAAGAAAGTTATCATTAGCGAGAAAGATCTTACCAAAATTACCACTTTGAAAGTTTTTGAAAAACTCCTTGTGTGGGATAATATGGAATGATGCTCCCATATCGAGCACCCAACCATTTGCTGCAATTTCTGTTGTAGTCAAAATAAGAGCATCACCATATTCCATATCTGCTCCTTGGTTTTAACCAAGCTCTGATACCAATTGTAAGTTTTAATCGAGTAGATAAACTTAATAAACATATTTAAGACAACAATAAAAAGAAGACAAAACACATAACATAGCAAAATATAGTGGTTCGGCAAATCTGCCTACGTCCACTCTCAAAGCAGGGAATTCTCTCTCATTAATGTTTTTAACCAATTCAATCTGTCCATGATATGTATACATATTTATACAAATGTATTCAACCATAAGTGAAGAGTCTGGAAGGTGAATGGTCAAGTGACCGTTGGGCTTCATGTACCCAACATCAACTGTGTGAAGAATGAGCTCTTCATTGATTCCCCTAAGTTTGTGTGTTTTACTCGTGGATCCAAACAATCATTGCTTTTATAAGCATGGTAAATAAATAATAATATAGAACATTTAACTGTGTTTGTTCTAAATTAAACTATTGTGCTAAAGAGTCTACGATGGGTAGGTGAGTTGCTTCAGCAATGGGTTTGTTAACTACTAGACTTGAGTTTGACTCCCCTACTCTGGTGTTTAGATGGTGTGTGTAATGGTTGAGTCCTTATTTGTAACTCAAGGGATTAGTCTTGCTTCAATTGTACTAAAGACCTATTAGTATAGGTCTATATTAAAAAATAGTAATGTAGTTGCAATCCTTACCAATAAATGTAAGATTGGAATAAATTTTATATCAAGAAAAGAGAATATTAAAAGACATCTAATATCTTGCTAAAGTAATATGTCAAGAGAAAAGTAGAGACAATTCATATTCCTTGCTTGGGTTATGTTTACTATGTTGCATCCAATCGCTATGCAAATCACATTTTGAACAATAAAATTTATTTCTAAAGATCAATATCATGAAGCGATGGAAGAAAATAAATGTCAAAAATCTAAAATTAATTGTAAACTCATCAAAATAATGAATTACCCTTCACATTTTTCACAATTGATAGGAATGTTATTTTAAAATCACATCTAAAGATATTTTTTCGATGATAACTAAAATCAATACTTAAATGCACATTTTATACCACTATCATAACAATATCAATTATTTTTTACTTTCAAATAACAAACTAGACTACTCTAGTAAATATTTTCTCATGTACTTGAGTGACTGACTTGTTGATAAATATTTTTAATTTTAAATAAAATGGAATATATTCTCTTATTGTCTACTCCTGTCTATGAGTTATGAGTTGACAAAATAAATTAGAATGCTTGCCAAAGGTTCCATTAAAAATAGATTTTATTATGATTTGCTTCCCTCTAGGAAGCTTTACATTTTGCATAGAAAGAAATGCTTATATGATTCGCTACCCTCTATTATCATGTTATAATTGATGATAGTTTCTAATATCTTTGATATTGTAGAGCATTGGAGGCAACTTCTAAAATCTGCCTTCTATTGAGGAATTTATTACATGATTCATTTTAGTCCTTTCAATTTCATGTGCATGGTAGAAATTTGATTAAAAATGACATTTGCAAAAGTGGAGTTTGTTGGATTTTGATCAATGGGGTTGGATGATCTCCTTAGAGTATAATTTCATGTTAAGGTTTTTTATATTCTAGTATATAAGTTTGTCTATGAAAGTATGGTTCTTTATTTTTATTTTTATTTTAATTTTAGATACATCTCTCTTTCATTTTTAATAACCATGAACTTATTATTTTTACTCATATATGTTTATAAGTTTCTATTCCAATCTATAATTTATGCATGTGCATGGGAAGCAGCAAGCCACAACCAAATTGTATCATGCTCTATTAATGGAGATTGGAAAAACACTAAACTTGAAATCCAATGTTTTTTATCACAAGGTTTTTGGGTCGGTATCACAATTTACTTGGATTTACCTAAAATCGTTTGTATCAACTTTAACTATAATATTGAAAAAATGATTTCTATACCATTATGCTTTCCACCCATGTCAATACCTTCTTTAAAATCTCCTACTCAATGTAATTTACTTGTTTATCAATTAAAGAAGCATGGTGACACAAAGTACTTATTTTTTTAAGAATTGTATTATTGTTTTTTTAATTTACTATTTTAATTTTAGTTTTCTTATTTTATGTATTTCTTAATTTATTTCTATACTCTAAAACCATTTTAAGTATTATATGAAACTAATATTTTCATCATCTTATGACATTATAATAATTAACATAATTAATTAATTTTATAATTTTAATTAAGCCTAGAGACTTCCTACAAGCACATCATATGGATGTCCATCCATCTACATAAAACATCTACTTAAATTTCGCTCAAATCTTTTAATCACGACCATGAGAATTGAGAATTAAACACTTAAGTCATTTTTCCATTCCAATTGATAAGAGATTAAATAAAGGAACTTTGAGTCATGCACACCTACTTCACTGGAGAATTAGACACATCACCACTTCAAACATTGTTTCTAATCCAACAATATTGTACGGTATTGCTAGAGTGAAAGGAATCTTGAGAATGTTGGAGTAATATTATTTACTCCTTATTTAAGTTTACATAGGTCAACTCATAAATGAGTTAATAGATAACTTTGAGTCCAATTTGGACTTTAGCATATCTAGAGGATATTGTAGAGTTCTATCAGAACTCTACCTCCTCCTAGTTGAGACACTTGTCTCAACCCTATATTTCTACTAGCTCTTGCCTATTTAAGCAGAGCTTTTGTATGTGTATTCTCACCTCAGTTCAATCTAATATAGTGTTGAATAGTTCTCTCTTATAGTGGATGTTTGTGGACTGGGTTCTGGGTATAGGATAGTTTATCCTAACATGGTATCAAAGCCTAAAGTCTCACAGCTCCTTCCAGTTTTTTTTAGTGTCTTTATTTTTCATGAGGTCCCTTGTTTCTCTTGTCTGAGTTTACTAGCATTTATTTGGCTAAGGCCATATTATTTCCTTATATGTTGATCTATGTTTTGATTAGTTTCCAGGTTACATTTTTCTATTGCAATATACATATTCATGAGCCAGATCTGTATTTGCAACTAGACAGATCTTGTGGCTGTGAGTTTATTTGTGTGATTGGTTGCAAATCTGATCAGTGACATTATCATGTTTTCCTGTAGACTTTATTGCCCTTATTTCTTGCAATCTAGATTTTGCTTCCATGGGCTTTGTAGGTTGATGCTTATGGGGATTCGGGTTACTGGATTCAGAGTCCAATGTCCTCACCACTAGACTGGCTTTCTCTTGATGGTCATCCACTTGTTTGGTCATATCAAAGTGCGATGCTTTTTTCTTACCAAGGCATGGATCTTTGTCAACCCTGCATAGCTTTCGCCTTGTTTGAATAACAATCTCTACCCCCTGAGACGATAGTCCAAACTGGTGGACTGAGGCAGAGTTCAAGCACGTGGAAACGTCAAGCGAGTTCCATGTCTATAACATCAATAAGCGCGTCGAAGGCACATAGCTTATTGTGTGCGTCAAATAGAGCTTTTGCCTAGCTTTACTGGCATAGTCAATAAAAAGATCTACAAATCACATGCCTTCATAGAAGAAGTGATGGTCACTTGCATCGAAGGACTGTCAGCATAAGACGACGTCTACGTTGATGAGCTGGTGATTATTAAAGCCCGTGTTCTGTGGCTTCTCTCAGATCTGCATATGTTGATTTGTTCTCCTCTAACTAGTGTCGTGGCACCTGCACCTACTCCTGAGAGTGATGGCACTGCTATAGATCAAGGCATAGCCTATGTTTTGATGTTTGTGGCATTGCTATTGATTTGCTCGAGAGGCATGTAGCTGACGTCTTCATCAAACTGGCGGGTCATTTTGAGATAAGCTGAATCAGAAGCGCAAAGCATTTGCAGAGAGTAGAGGATCTGATCCTCATTTAACACTACTGTCATCGCCGAAACGGCCTCCTCAACCAGAGATCGAGTCTCAATTGGTCCATGCGATTCCCAGCCAATGTTGAATTTGCGAGCCGTATCATTTATGGAGGCATCGTTGGAGGCATCTTTGTCAACATAGCTATTGGAGTATCTCAATGCCCATCTTCTTTTCATGCTGATGCTTTTGATTTGTAGGCAGCTCTTCTAATGTGCCAAGGTGTAGCTTCCACGTAGGTCATGAGATCTCTGGCGAAGACCAGTGTATACGCTCGTTCGGTAGCAGGGGCTCGAGCGGCAGAGCTACTCTTGGGCTTTGCTGCCTTGGGTGGAGGAGGTGACCTTTTCTAAGGCATAGCTGAGCTGTTGCATGAGATCTAATTTAGCTTAGATCTTGAAGCATATTTTCGTGATGGGAAGCATACGCATGCCAATGCCCGCCTTCACAAGTTGGGAATCTTCCAGTCTGCCATCGATGAAGAATGGCGGTTGCAGCTCTTCCTCTGTATCTTGGCCCTTTTTTTAAGGGACCACAAACACCGTTAAAGTGCTATGTCCTCCTTAGTTACGAGCCAGTGACTCACCGCTCACAGCTGACAGCGCATGAGTTGCTGGATCGGTGGATTTGAGTGCATAGCGGTTGTCTTGGAGGCCTCGCATTCCATTAATTCTTGGCCTACGTTTCAAATTTGGCTAGCGACTTTCATTTTTGGTCAGAGTTCACAATTAATTTTGTTTGTGAGTTCATCTATTATGGAAGTCGGTGATTGACCACTTTATTGCAAGACGTCTTAACTCCTAGTTGGCCTACTTAATGTTTCAGTCAGCGGTTAGATCTTTTTTGTCTAGCCTACTTAATTCTTTGTAATCTAGTGCCAATTTGGAGCATCCTTGTTCTTATAACTACGCTTTCGATGCGCATAATCCAAAGGCTGCCAGCGCACAATTTATCCAAGTGGAGGATGTGCATTTCTTTCATGGCTTTGACCAAGTGAAAGCGGGTTATTAAATGCATGCACAATAGTTTCATGGTGAAAGGCACACATTTCTTTTCGGTAGGTGGCAAGGTGCTTCAATCACATCTCATGTGGCAGCGTCGATTTTAGCACTTGGACCTACGCATTCAAATTGCAGGCTCGTTGAGTGATTTCTTTTGAAGATATGATCTATCGAGGGTGGTGGCATTAAAGCGCGTTAACTTCATTACATGTCCGATCGAAAGGTGGCTTCATTACTTTGACCGACATTTAAGGAAGTTGTTGCATTCACTTAGTTGTTGGATATCACTAGAAAGCTGCTTCAACAAACTATGCTATTGTGACAAAGGTATTGTCTGACAATTAAGCCATTTCATGCCATTTTGACTATATTGACGTTAGAAGTTCTTTTGTTGGCAAAATTGTTCTTCAAGAATTGTAAAAATAGTTTGTATCTATTTTGGGGAGGTGTATCTTGCATATTTATCCTTTGTGCACCCTTGTAAAACATGTCGGACCCTAGGATTGAGTTGCACACCCCACATAACTATCACACATGGAAGCTCAAAATGATGTAGTTGTTTCAATCTGGAGGCCTATGGCAGCTATTGCAAGCTGACCAACCCGAGTTCACCAAAGCATTTGACCATTTTGTTCATAGAAACAAAATGGATGTGGCAAAAGGATTCATCGGTCTTCGTGTGTTATATAACTTGTTGTTTCACATTGCTGAGTGTACAACACCAAAAGAAGTATGGGATAAACTTGCAGGGTTGTATGGTAAAGTCAACCAATTTAAAATCTTGCAACTTGAAGCCGATCTCACTTCTCTTTCCCCAGATATATTTCCCTCTATTCAGGATTTCCTTGCACAGTTCAAGTCAATTTTGTCTAAGTTGAAAGGTTGTGGTCATGCCAAAGAAGATAAAGAGTGTATTTTCTTAATTTTGTCTAAGCTTAGAGGTCATTTCCAAGTGTTTGCTTCTACCTTCTATTCTACTATGGATGCTATGGGAGACGATCATAAGATGCCCTCATTTGAGGACTTTTGTGATAGGTTGACTAGAGAGCAAGCCAAGTTGATTCAGATGGATACTCTTCCTAAGAGTCATTCATTGATGGCTCAATCTCCTAAAGGAAAGGGTAAGTATAAGAAGAAGCCACAAATAGATTCATCTCCAAGTGGTAAGCCTCCTTATAGGCCTCCCTATAAGCCCAAGGTGAATAATGATCAGAAGTCTAAACCTCCTTCTCCTTCTCCTCCTCCTAACTCGGGAGGGTCATCTTCTAAGTATAAGAAGAAACAAGAGAATACTTCTTTTCGGGGTAAACCTAGGCATAATGACACACCATACTCTCAAAGGCTAGCAACATTAGAAGAAGCTATGAAGAGGCATAACATTATAGTGCCTAATTCTTCTTCCTTGGGCAAAGGATAAGCCTTCTCAGTTAAAGCTTCATCATCGACAGGTTCCAGTTGGATTCTTGATTCCGGTGCTTCACATCACATGAATCATTCTGTTGATCTTCTGGATTCTCTTTCCGATAGTTCTACTTCACATATTACACTTGGAAACTCATCACAGATTCTAGTTCTAGGGACAGGCTTAGTTAAGATGCACAATGGTAGCATTGATGATGTTCTTTTTGTTCCTAATATTTCATAGAATCTTCTTTCCATCTATCAAATTTGCAATCATGGTGATGGAAACATTATTGAGTTTTCTCCTACTAATGTAACTATTACAGAGATGCAGAATCCTGAAAAGGTCATTACTATAGGCACAGTTGATCATACAGCCCGCTTGTATAGTTTTGATGGATTTGATTCTTCATTAGGATCATCCCTTCTTTCTCATGCAGATTCTACAAGCAAGCTTTGGCATGAAAGGTTTGGACACCTGAATTACAAATATCTCCAACAAATGAGCACACAAAACTTGGTCATTGGTCTACCTCAGATGTCTTCTTTAGATGACATTTGTTCGGGTTGTGTTCTTGGCAAGCATCATCGAGATCCCTTTCCTAAGGGTATGGCCACACGAGCTTCGTCTCCCCTTGAGTTGGTGCATAGTGACCTCATGTCATTTCCAACTCCTTCTTTTTCAAGAGCCAAGTATGTGCTCACCTTCATTGATGACTTCTCCAAGCGCACATGGGTGTATTTTCTAAAGTACAAGAATGAGGTCCTTCAACACTTCATGACCTTTCTTGCATTTGTGGAGAAGCAATTAGGATATTCCCTCCAGAAGATCTCTACAGATAATGGGGGGAGTATGTCAATCAAGCTCAAGGTATTCTTCATCAGCATATAATGCCATACACTCCTCATCAAAATGGTCTAGCCAAGCGAAAGAATAAAACATTACCAGAAATGGCCAATTGCATGCTTCAGTCTCGGTCCATGGCTCCAACATGTTCGGTAGAGGCTGTCAGTTGTTCCAATTACATTTAGAATCATATGCTCATAAGGCAGTACTGAATAAAACTCCCAAAGTGGCTTGGTCTCATGTCAAGCCCCGAGTATCCTATTTCTGAGTATTTGGCAGTTATGCATGGACATTCATTCCTGATAATCAACACAAAGAAATGGAGAAGAAAACTTAGTGATTCATCTTTGTGGGCTATTGTGAGGATGTGAATGGATATCGGTTGTTTGATCCTATCACTCAAGAGGTTCATTTTTGTCGTGATGTTAAGTTTGATGAATCCTTTACTCAGAAGGATTCTTCATCACAAGCCTCTCCCTCTCTTCTTCCACATTCTTCTTCTGAGGATATCTTTCCTTAAGATGATGCTGATGTTTCCAATGCTCCTAGTGCTACTATTCCTGAAGATGGTATTGATCTAGTTGTTGACATTACTCCATCTTCTTTTACACCTACACCTAGTAGACCTTTATGGGCTCAAATAGTTGTTGAGGAAGCTGGTCCTCTTGCAAGTGATCCAACAGCCACTCGTTGCACTCGTTCCCAAACTTCAGGTATCAGTCTTTTGAGTCATGCACTCTCTACTGATCCTGAGAGGTTTTCAGATGCTTCGAGTATACCCAAATGGGATAATGCTATGGATGAGGAGTATTCTTCTTTGATGAAGAATAATACTTGGGATTTGGTTCCTCTTCCAAAGGGAAGAAACCTAGTTCGATGCAAATGGGTGTATCATACTAAGTTTGCAGCTGATGGTTCTGTTGATAAGTATAAGGCCCGTCTAGTGGCTAAGGGGTTTTCTCAGGTTGAAGGTATTGGCTATTCTAAGACCTTTGCTCCTATTCCCAAGATGGATTGCATTCATCTTGTACTTTCTATTGCTACATCAAAGGGTTGGTCAGTGTATCAGATGGATGTGAAGAGTGCCTTCTGTTGGTGTTCTTTTTCCCCAAAGGTCAGATTGGCATTAGGATTGATAGGGCTAGTGTCACATTCACTCAACACTCCAAGTCTGACAAGGAAAAAGGCCAACTAACAAGGATCAAAGGGAGATCCTTCTACACTTTGAGCTCCACATCACTCAGGTGGGTATACCTCATCTGTAAACACATACAACTTGAATCACACTACAAGCCTGCAGGTAACTGACTATGGAATGGTTCTCAAACCCCTATAGGTATCCTATACCTCAATAAAACTAGTATCTCATGCAATAGCCCTACTTGCATGGAATGAGAATGAAAACCAGAGACCTATACTAACAACATGAAAGGGAAAGGGTGGAATTGAATGTAAATGATTTAAAGATGGGTTTGAAAAGTCCCCTAAGATACCCTAAGTCTCTCATAGACTAGTGCCTTGTCCAATGGGCCACAGAGTCAAATACCCTATTGCAATAGATAGCTATGAAACAAGAAAATAATATACTCAATGTGTTGATGCCTAACATCAACCACACACCATGACCAAACCTCACTTTAACAACCCACCTATGTATTCAAGTATGCTATTACCCATCCAAAGGATTTTAACCCTCCCCTTAGAAGAGACCTATAAATAGATAATACATTATCCAGCATCCACTGGAAGACAAGCATGAAATATCTTTGACACCTCAGCTCATACATACATGAACACTAACTCTAAACCAGTTATCCCTGTGAAGACAACTCTACTTGCAAACAAATAGGCAATGCAAACAGAAAAATCAAACACCCTTGATGTATGATCAATGAGTTCAGAGTTCAAATGGATATAGCTTGGTAATAGTAAGAATATATTGAATCCTCATACATAAGACAAATCAATTACAATGTGCACTATATTCTCTAAACCAACAAAGGAAGAAAGAAAACCCTATATGCAAAGAGAAGGAGAAAATCTACAGGCAAAAAACCCTTCATATAACCAATTCTCCTCAAAAATTTATAGAAGAAGGAACCCTTACAAAGTCAAAATTATAGCCATTTATACCATTAGTCACCTTGGGATCCTAAATAGGATGCATCAAGCTTTGGGTGACTAGGGTTAGGGTTTCAGCTACCCAACCAACCAAAATTACATCAGAAATTTATTGCAGGGGATAAAAATTAGGCAACCCAGAGAAAATGAATCATAGTCAAATAAGAAATCATCAAAATTTGTGAGAACATTACAGAATAGAAAGGAATTTCTATGAAAACCAATTAATTTAGCCACCTACAAACACACCTCGAGCACAAAACCACACACCTAGTACAAAAACATCATGCCACTGACCACAGAGGCCCTCAGATCAGGCTGCAACAACTAGCATCACTAAACCAATTGAAATCGGCCACTAAAACCATAAATTTTGGTACTTCATGTCACTGGAAACCCTCTACAAATTTGAATTTAAGTTACAATGGTCATTTCCAAGCGCCAGAAGCAAATCGACGATCACAATTCAATTTGAGATCAACTTTATAACCTGACTGTCCGATGTCATGTTTTGCGGGCTTTATGTCTTTAACCCATCTAGACACCTCGGATTAACTTTTAGCGAACTGGCGACAAAGGAAATTCTTATTCGTGAGATGAGAAACTAACTCTAGTTTAACCTCAGTGACTCAGCGAACAAATGAAGGCAACTTACCCCAGTCACTTATCTAGCGAACTGGCGACTGAAGACCTTTTCGTCCATTCGCGAAATATTTTCCACCATCGCTAAACCATTTGGAGAGTGCACGAACACTTGTTTGCTGAATTTTCAAGATGCTTAGAACATCACCATTTAATCACGCAAATGAGCAAACACTTGAAACATGTGTTAGAGCTGCTAAACAAAATTATCTCGACTGCTAGACATTTAGACCCCTTCCTAGGCCCGCCTTGTGCCACCTGTCATTATACCATTCGCTACTTACTACCCAGTCATTACTGACAAAGGAACCACAAACAACTCCACATCACAGAGATTCCAATTCTAGATCAACGGCCAGTCTCATGCCCTCATGACCTCAGAATATTCTATCTGATCATACACCTTTCATCGATCATTTCCCTCTATAGTCTGAAGAATCTGACCCCACTAACACATATCCACATCACCTCCACGTCGACCAATGAAAATATAGCACATCAATAATGAATCGACATACTAGACCCACTCTTCATAAGCTTAAGATCGAATAGCTGGCACATAATCTCATGCCTCTAACACATTTCATGAGATCATATGCCATCTGCTAGATCTTCCACACTGGCATCTCTTTGAATCTCTCGGGCCCACTAACGTGTCTTCCTTTTCTTTCTAGCTCAGCCAATCACAATCTGACACCTCAGTGATAAATCATCATGTGGTCCCACTGTTCTTGTGTAACTCTTAATCTTCTGACCCATTTGGCGAACATGCGACCAAAGGGAAAATCCTAATCATTGAAACATTTCTTAACCCTAGGTTACACCTTGAGAATGCACGAAAGCCTTCAGTCGCCAAGTCATTGAATACCTCATAACCTCAGACATGTTGACACCCTGCCACATCACATACTCGGCTTGACCAACGAACATTTGACACCTCAGCATCCTCTAACATCAGGTCCACCTGTACCATTTCATCTGAATAGGGGCCACCATTTCATGAACATGCGACTAAAGAGAAGACATAAGCCTCTTGCCAGTTCTCGTAATATTTTGACTTAATTGTCAGGTATTGTGAGATTATGCGAACACACAGTTGGACATTCGCCAAATGAAAAACATAACTACCACAGGATTTAGAGAACTAGAGACCAAGGCAACATATAACATGCATTCACAAGTTCGTTGAATAACTTAAAGGCATGAAATAATATTACCCGACTTAGCAAACATGAAGACAAGAAATAACCACATGCAGAAAGAGGATTTAAGTGGCCTGAAAAGGTAATGAAGAAATAGAACCAGGCCAAGACATATTAGGGTTTTATGCATGTAACAACTAGATTTTTGAATTTGACAAGGGTTTCAAACCAGAGGCAGAAAAATGAATGCAGATGCCAGAGGAAAATAGATATAGCCATGAAATTTTTTGCAGAGATAGACCATTTTCGTAGGAATTTAGCTGTGACATGAAAATGGGCTAACAGTGGCTCTTTCTAGGGATGCATGCCTCCTGCAGGCATGGTAAGAGATCAAGATTTCTGGTAGAGCAGACCACCTACAAGACATAAACAAGGGACCTCAAAAACTGGCAACCGAACTAGGGAGATAGGAAGGGAAACAAGCAATAGAAGGGAAAAATATTTACAAAAATTTACAAGATTTACAAATTTACTTGATGGCCCCAGGCCACCAAAATGAAATCAATGACCCTCCTGAATCAAAAATCTGGTTCTCATCCACATATGTGACCAACCACCCGAAAATTCCTTGACCATCTTGTTGACAACATATGTGAATAATCATGGGCCGAAGAATAAAATTGTACTGATCACTGCCCTTGTTCTTCCAGTCATGACTATTACATTTATGTTCAAATTCCAAGAAGTAGGGAACATCACTTACTTCTTGATGACTAGGAGAGATAATATCATCCAGTAATGCATCATAAAATAAAACATACTGAGCATCATGCATTGCATCAAAAATACCTAGCTAAGAAGGACTTGGATCCTTAGATTCACCCTCATGCATTGCTTTAGCCATTGAGCAACTTGGTTCCTATTGACACTACTAAAATTTTCTAGCTCTTCGCTCATATTTTTGAAAATTATTTAGGTTTTTAAAAAAGTGACCTAATGGTTTTGTTTCATGTTGAAATCCTTGGCTTGATAAAACCCTAGCGTGATTTTGAGTCTTGTTATGTTTTTGCATTACCTTTTTAGACTCACTAATCGCTCAAATAAAGCATGTGTTAATTTATCAGTCCCCTCTATCTTTCATTCTATGTGTTGAGCGGTTAGGACTAACGTCGGCTTTCCCTTTTTGACTGATTAATCTTTTAAAGCCTAAGTTTTTGATTAAATTTTGAAGTTATAAACCTTTTCGAATAAGTGGCTGTCGTTGAACCACAAGCCTGCACATTGTCAGAAGGTTTGACATACATTTTAGCGACGGGTTGCCATCTGTTCAGGCCAGCCCGACTGATAGCAAAGGAGTTGGTATTTAAAGAGTGTGCAAGATCAATGATTGTCGTTGTACCATTGGACCAAAATGATAATGGTTTAATCATTGTGGTATAATGACAACCATCTGATGCTATATGATATACAGGAAGGCAAGGTGGGGCCTTGAATTGCCACATCGTGATTATATGTACACTTCTCATTGGTTGTTAACAGCTATGATCTGGCCATTGTCAGAATTTTTTGGCATTAAAAAAAGGAAGAACGATTTGGGTCCACTTGTCAGTCTTCACAGTGTGGCAAGTTTTAATTCGACAAGTACTAAGTGATGTGTCATGGTGGGGTCTTTATCTTTCAGATGATTAAAGTGCAGTAGGATCCTACGGCTATCATTACACTGCTGGGATAAGATGCACGGGTTTTAGTGATCACAGTATAATGATGGCCATTGATTTTCCTTCGAAGATGGGCACCACTTGTTGGGTTCTATACAGTCAATTTAGATGATGCAGTCATTTCTGATTGGCTAGGGGTGATACTAACATGTAAAGATGTCCACTCAGAACCTGGAATTAGATTAATTCTCATTTTGGACCAAAATTGGAATTAACTTATGCCAATTTTCCTATTCCCGCTTTCCTATTAGGAATAGAAGGAGATTTCTTTTTATAGGGAGAAATAGATTTCAACTAAGGTCCAGCAAGATCAAGAATCGACTTATTTTTATCAGCATGAAAAAGACGTAAGGTTTCAGATTTTTCTACAATCCAAGAAGTAATAATAACCCTATAAAGTTTTTCCAAATCTGACATCAAAAGGAGTTTCGCAAAAATATCTTACGATACTTGGAGTTTTTCCTTTTAGAAAAATTCCTCCTATTTTCTAATTGATTGACCCCACAATCCATCAATAGATGATAGAATTACTATACGCAGAACAGGACTCTTATTGTTAATTAAAATATAGAATTTTAATCAAAAAAAGACATCTTAAACAAAATTACTATTACAAAAGTAAACCAAATGAGTTCCCAATAATCTTTAGAAAGGAAAGATCTGTAATTTTGAGGGGGAGACCAGAAAATTCAAACCAACAAGAGATAGAATTCTTCTGAAATGCTTAGGGGGGTTTCCAAGAATAAACCATCAACAAATTCCTTTTAAATGAATAAAAAGATTTCTGAATATTTAAACTTTCTGATTCAAAAATATTGGCAAAAGTATCTAAAGAAATTAATTCAAAATACAGAGCTACATCCCATGCATAAGTGCAAGTCTCTGGCCTTGAAACTCAGAGAGTCCTCACTCACCTTCAGAGTGGGTACTGTGACTTTGAATCCACAAACTCAGAATCTGTACAAATTAAAAATCCTCTTTAGAGAAAAACCGTCTTCTAGCTAGTAGCCTACTCTATAAGATGTGAAATTTTCATTAAGGTATTTGCTTGGTACATCTGTGAAATTCTGCTTGTGTTAGACATAGAGCACATCTGTCAAAAATGGCATTAACTGCTTCATCGAGCCTATCTTTTCAGCAGGGAGATGGTAATCTAATTGATAGCACAAAACCATCTCAACAGCTGAATTCTTGGAAACACGCTCTGTTTTCTATAGCAGATATCACACCACACATACCCTTGCTACCAGCAACTGAATATGGCATTTGTCAATCAAAACCTTAGTAACCACTTTTTGTGCTTCACGATTATAACCAGACTTGAAGCGAATCACACTTATTCAAAAAGGGACGAATATCCATCACCCAAATTAGTGTAACGGTTCTGTCATCCTGCGGACTGTCAGCATTTGGTGAAGGCCTAATCCTTCACTCTGCCTGCACTCTGTTGATACTTTTACCGTTACACTTCCCCTTCTTTGACTGCGATGCTGAATATAGATTATTCAGAGAATGTAAAAGAATGTAACCGTGAGTGTTGTTGTGATAATAAAAACTGATATGCTCTGGCTTGTAGAGTGGATGTAGTTCATTTATGAACGAACCACTATAATCTCTGTGTTCTTTGTCTGGGTATTTTAATTTCTGTATTTTCATTTTGGTTTAATCTTTTAGTCTGCAATTTACTTTTAACAATTAGGAAGCAATTCCTTTTGCAAAGTTTTTGAAAATATATTTAAAACAAGAAATAAATGAAGTTGAATACAATTTTTCTCTACTCGTTTTGATATCTTCGTTACGTATTTTGTGCATATCTTGCAGTATATTCTTTGAGGCATCCGATAATCCTCATTCTATTCTAATTCGACAGATGCTCATCATGGCTGCATATGAAACAGTTATGTGCTATAATATTCTTGGAGGCATCCGGTAATCCTCTTTCTATTGAATTCATTTCATATCTATGTGGTATCGCCGTATATTCGAGTAGTCCAAAAGAATATTTAAACCGGTTAAATATAACAACAAACCAACAAAATTGAACGGAACACACAAAGGAGAAGAGTAATTAGTTGCAGCTATTTCAGATCTATGTGGTATCGCCATCGCCGTATATTTTAGTAGTCCAAAAGAATATTTAAACCGTTTGAATATAACAACAAATCAACAAAATTGAGCGGAACAAACAAAGGAGAAGAGTAATTGGTGTTGCAGCTATATAAGCAATAATCTTTAATCTCTCTCTCACGGAATACATTTGCATTAGCATTAAATACTCTTGCAGAGAAGAGATCTGCAGTTTTCATTGATTTTGATAATTAGATGGCGAAGGGTATTCATGTGTATCTGCTCTTATTGGTGCTCACGTCTCCTTTTTCATTTGCGTCTGGTAATAATGATAATCTTTGTTCTCCTCTTTTCAGATTAATACATGTTGGTACTAACTAATACATGGTAATGGTAATGATAATATTTGTTCTCCATGGTTAATACACGGTTTTATTTGTTTTCCCTAACTAATTTGTATTACGATGATGATGATGATGATGACTACAAGTCTCTCATGTGGATAATGACTACGGGCACCCGGGGTACTGTAGCAGCTTGAGCGGTTCATTTCAGGGGCAGTGTGTGGTATGGAAGGCAGATGAGTGCAACAATGCCTGCATAGTAGATGATAAGAAAGCATTTGGAGAGTGCAATTGGGGTGGTTGGCGTGGATTGGTTTGTTGGTGTTATTATCGGTGTGAAGAATGAGTTCTTCATTTATTCCCCTAAGTTTGTGTTTTATTTGTTGGTAGTAACTAATACATGGTAATGGTAATGATAATATTTGTTCTCCATGGTTAATGCACGGTTTTATTTGTTTGCCCTAACTAATTTGTATTACGATGATGATTTCAAGTCTCTCATGTGGATGATGATTACCACATGGATTACTGTAGCAGCTTGAGCGGTTCATTTCAGGGGCAGTGTGAGCTATGGAACGAAGATCAGTGCAACAATATCTGCATAGTAGATGATAAGAAAGAATTTGGAGAGTGCCATATGTGGGGTTGGCATGGATTGGCTTGTTGGTGTTATTATCGGTGTGAAGAATGATCTCTTCATTTATTCCCCTAAGTTTGTGTGTTTTACCCGCAGATTCAAACAATCATTGCTTTTATAAGCATGGTAAATAAATAATAATATAGGACATTTAACTGTGTTTGTTCTAAAATAAACTATAGTGCTAAAGAGTCTACGTGGGTAGGTGAGTTGCTTCGGAAATGGGTTTGCTGCCTACTAGTCTTGAGTTTGACTCCCCCAGTCTGGTGTTTAGATGGTGTGTATAATGGATGAGTCCTTATTTGTAACTCAAGGGATTAGTCTTGCTTCAATTGTACTAAAGACCCATTAGTATAGGTTTATATTAAAAAATAGTAATGTATTTGTAATCCTTATTAATAAATGTAAGATTGGAATAAATTTTATATCAAGAAAAGAGAATATTAATAGACATCTAATATCTTGCTAAAGTAGATATGTCAAGAGAAAAGTGGAGACAATTCATATTCCTTGCTTGGGTTATGTTTACTATGTTGCATCCTATCCCTATGCAAATCACATTTTAAAAAATAAAATTTATTTCTAAAGATCAATATCATGAAGTGATGGAAGAAAATAAATGTCAAAAATCTAAAATTAATAGTAAACTCATCAAAATAATGAATTTCCCTTCACATTTTTCACAATTGATAGGAATGTATTTTAAAATCACATCTAAAGATATTTTTTCAATGATAACTAAAATCAATACTTAAATGCACATTTTATACCACTATTATAACAATATCAATTGTTTTTTACTTTCAAATAACAAACTAGACTACTCTAGTAAATATTTTCTCAAGTACTTGAGTGACTGACTTGTTGATAAATATTTTTAATTTTAAATAAAATTGAATATATTCTCTTATTGTCTACTCCTGTCTATGAGTTATGAGTTGACAAAATAAATTAGAATGCTTGCCACATGGTTCCATTCAAAATATATTTTATTATGATTTGCTTCCCTCTAGGAAGCTTTACATTTTGCATAGAAAGAAATGCTTATATGATTCACTACCCTCTATTATCATGTTATAATTGATGATAGTTTCTAATATCTTTGATATTGTAGAGCATTGGAGGCAACTTCTAAAATTGAGCTTCTATTGAGGAATTTATTATATGATTCATTTTAGTCCTTTCAATTTCATGTGCATGGTAGAAATTTGATTAAAAATGACATTTACAAAAGTGGAGTTTGTTGGATTTTGATCAATGGGGATCGATGATCTCCTTACAGTATAATTTCATGTTCAAGGTTTTTTATATTCTAGTATATGCCTTTGTCTATGAAAGTATGGTTTCTTTATTTTTTATTTCATTTAAATTTTAGATACATCCATCTTTCTTTTTTAATAACCATGAATTTATTATATTTACTCATATGATTATAAGTTTCCATTCCAATCTATAATTTATGCATATGCATGGGAAGCAACAAACCACAACCAAATTGTATCATGCTCTATTAATGGAGATTGGAAAAACTCTAAACTTGAAATCTTTTGTATCAGTTTTAACTATAATATTGAAAAAATAATTTCTATATCATTATGCTTTCCATGCATGTCAATACCTTCTTTAAAAGCTCCTACTCAATGTAATTTACGTGTTTATCAATTAAAGAAGCATGGTGACACAAAGTACTTGTTTTTTTAAGAATTGTATTATTATTTTTTAAATTTTGCTATTTTAATTTTAATTTTATTTTTCTTAGTTTATTTATTTCTATATTCTAAAACCATTTTAAGTATTATATGCAACTATTATTTTCATCATTTTAAGACATTATAATAATTAATTTAATTCATTAATTTAATAATTTTTAAAAAATAAGATTATAATCCCTTAATCCTTGAAAAGGTTATTCCTGGAATAAATGAATTCCTAGTTTGTTTTGGATCAAACTAATTCAAGCATTCGGCCAAAAATGGGAATTAGTTTTCTAATTCAAGAATTCAAAAAATGGCTACAAACAACGAATTATTTTATTCTCGCATCAAATAATTCCTATTCCAAGTTAATTCCATGTGCCAAACAGGCTCTAAGAGATTAAATAAAGAAACATTGAGTCATGCACAACTACTTCACTAAAGAATTAGAGATATCACTGCTTCAAAAATCATTTCTAATCTAACAATATCATATGGTATTGCTAAAGTGAAAGGAATGTTGAGAAACATAAATCCACACAAGCAACTAAGAAAGGAACACACCACCACTTTAGGAACTATTTATGTGACTATTTTTTTGAGAAAGATATTTAGTTTGTTATTTATTATGAAAAAATACTCATCTCTACAATTTGCATGCTAAAGCAACAATTACACATTCTGAAGAGTGCACATTGGGCACGAATTTAAAGTTGCATAACAAAGATATTTTGTTGGTAGTCCTTTGCAAATGAAACAAGTGAAAGTTTATAGAGCTAAGTATTTTTTCATTTTCAATTTGAGTTTTTCCCAATGCCAATCTACTCATCTTTTTTGAAATGTTGTATTCAGCCACAAGATTGGCATTCCATATATCTTGAAGGCCTCTATTTACTTTCTTCACAAGTCTTAAAATGCTAAATCAAATAAATATTCATGTCATTTGGTCTGTTAGAAGATTATATGAGTATCTAGGATCATTCATTGAATAAACAAATTCTTTCTCTGTATCTACAGAAAATGAAAAAGTTCACATCGCCATCAAACTATTATATATGGATAATATGTTTGTAGGGAAACACCTAATTTTTGGTGTATAATCCCCAATTTCCACAATAGAAAACTAAGATTCAAAACATTGGAAAGGGAAATTACAATTAGAGACCGTCGTGGAGCCTTCCATTCAAAATGAAAAGTCTTCTTTTTAGTTTTGAAAGGAAAATACCTCTAACAAACCATTTTTCTCACAGATGAACTCTAAAGTTAAGATAAAGATTATCTTTAGTCGATGGAAAATGCATAAAAGGAAATTGCATTGCTTTTTCCTACCTCTCCATGCAGATTTTATTCTTTTACCTCGACTATTTTGGATCTCACAATAGATTGGCTAGGCTTATTGAGTTTGGAAATTGCACAAACAAGAATTTCTGACAAGGTATGAGAATTGAACTAAAAAACTCATTCCATCTAGAATCTAATAAAGTAGCTTTTGAATTTGTATGCATGTAAACTAAAAAACTCAGTCAAGATGACATTTTTTTTTAAAGTAAGTTCTGCCTAGGGGTAGTACTCTTTATATTCCATAAAAAGAAAGATTACATAAGGAGAAGGATCACCCGATATACAACCATTGGTGATCAGTTAAATAAATACATTATTCCCTAACCAACCTCAACCAGCCTAGCTCCTATCTCTTCTGGAAAGAGATTCCGATTTTCTTGAAGAAAGCCTTCAAACTTCCCCTGATCATACTCCTTAACCCCTACTTTGAAGACTATCCATGCCTTTTTCATCAACATCTTCTTTCCTTGTGCTTCCACTGCAAAAAAACCCAGCATACCATTAATTGTTAACTGGGTACTAATGCTATCCGTTGCTTCTGCCACCTCTGTATATATGTCATCCACTACGATTTTACGGGCCAGTCTAGCAGCATGCAGAGGGTGCCCAAAAATTTGAACGATCAGTTGGAATAACTCTACCACATACACACCATCATGAACATAATTTTCGGACCAAAAGTCACCTCCCAGAAACACCACCATTGTTACTTTCTCCTTTTCATTCACCCGGCTAATAATTCTCTGAATTTGCTCCTTTGGGGTCTCCTAAAGTGGTTCCACCTTGCTACACTGACAATTTATATCTAGATGATTTTCCATAGTCCAATACAGAAACACAAAAACATGGGAATATAAATAGACCACTCTGCAAGTTCTACGATGAGAATCTACGATAAGGTAAGGTAGAACTAACTTTTGTAGGGTACTTGTTCACTGGTTAATTCAGATATCTCTCATGCGCACCATCTAAACATCCCTTCCCTCTATCATGAGATTTTCAGATTGATATCCTTTGGTACTATTTTAGTTACAACTCGTATCTTGAATGATGGTGGCCTTTAACCCTATCTAATCTCTGCAGCAGTCCCTGAGTAGAAATGTATACCAAATCTATACTTGTAATTGTATGATAAATATCTCACAGGTTATTCCACTTCCAATAATCAGAGAAACGACTCTCTGGCATTAACCTATGCCTTTTCTTGTGATCGTCCCTTATTCTTCTAGAGTAATCTCCTGTAGATTCATCAGCATGAGATCACCGTATTTAAATCCCATATCCTTATTGTTGTCGATCCTCAAATTCACCAAGAGGTCCGCCGCCCTCTTGCCTTCTTGAAAAACATGCTAGAGATGATATTCCCCCAATGTTTTCAAATGTTTCAAGATTTTCAGAATCTAATCTGCTAGTCTCCACGATTATAGAGACTCTTTTTCTATTCCGTTAATGATGATGTGCGAGTCTCCCTCGATGACTACATTGCTTATTCTATTTGAAGCACACCATTTGAGGCCAGTTTCTCATTCAGAGATCTCTGCAACAT
Source organism: Chamaecyparis obtusa (assembly GCA_027943335.1). Taxonomy (NCBI): domain Eukaryota; kingdom Viridiplantae; phylum Streptophyta; class Pinopsida; order Cupressales; family Cupressaceae; genus Chamaecyparis; species Chamaecyparis obtusa. The sequence continues at coordinate 30,506 of BSBK01001784.1, forward strand.
TGTTATAGGTAATGCCAATGGGACCTATTATTACTTTGATCAACCTCCCTTCTTCATTCTAAATAATTACACCAATACCACTCCTTCCCAAATTACCTCTATTAGCCCCATCATAATTTAATTTCAACCATCCCTGACAAGGAGGCTGCCAAGTTACTGACTTCCTGACTGCCTTCCTGTCTCTCATGAGATGATCGCCTTTGGTTTTGAGGGACCAGAATTCCTCCATATCTGATCCCATTTAGATTGGTATCTGAAAGTCAGCCCTTGAATTTTGTTATTAACTACTTCTTCAATGGCATCCTTAATATTTTCCTGAAGCGATTCTACTCCCAACTCTTTGTCTTCAAAAATCCTTTAGTTTCTCTCCTTCCAAATATGCCATACTATCATAGATGGACTCACTATCCAGAAAACTCCACATTTTGAAAGTCTCCTATCAATTGGCCATGATAGAACAGGAGTTCTCTAATTGATTCATTCCTAACCGCAAACCATTTTAACCTTCCTAACAACCACTCCTAGCATTGTTGCCCAAAAGGACACCAAAATAGGAGATGGTCTGCTATCTCCTCTTTTTCTTTACAAAAAATGCATGAGCTCGACCCCTCCATTCCACTACTCATCAAATGATTACCTATGAGAATCCTACCGTGAAGTGTAACCCATAGGAATGCTCCTACTTTTGGGAGTGACCATTTACCCCAACAAAGGATTGAAGGCCATTCGATGTCTCTGGTTCTAAACCTCTGGAACTCATAATAGAGATTGACTATGTATTCCCCTAATTTTGATTCACTCTAGAGTAGTTGATCTTCTAGTTCCGAGGGGATCACAATTTTGGCTAATAAGAGTTATGATAATTTCCTCTGATAATTTGAAGGACCTGTCCCCACTAATTTCCAGCCTACCAAAGATGAATTCTAAGGGCTACTAAAATAGTCTGCTACTCTTTCCCCCATCATTGCTTCGGTTTCAATCACCCAATTTTTTATCCTCAAAAAAATTGATTAGAGGGGGGTCTCCATTCCAAGAATCATGCCAAAACTTTTCTCTACGACCATTCCCTATTCTCCAAGATGTTCAGTAATAAGATTGTGACTATTCCATAGAAAATGCCACATGTGGGATCCTTTGTGTGAATTAGCCACTGTAAGAATTCTATCAGGCTCAGCAAAATCCAAACATTTAGCTGTCATGACTTTACACCATGGATTCTCTGGATATTTATACATCTTCCATGTCAACTTAGCTCCTAAGGTGCGATTCTAAAGGCCCATATTTCTCAAACCAATACCTCCATCATTTTTAGTCTTACAGGCCACATCCCAACTAATAAGCGAGATCTTTTTCATTTCCTTTGATCCTTCCCACATAAATTTTTTCAACAAACTATAAATGGATGTTGTGGCTTTGTTGGTCATTTGAAAGACCAACATATAATAAATACGAATGGCTAATAATATAGATTTGATCATTTGTATTCTACCTATCTAAGATAACCACTAATTTTTCCACCCTAAGACCTTTTGCTGACATCTGTTTGAAATATCCTTCCATATCTTGAAGTTAAAGCTTCTTGAAAACAAAGTAACCCCAAGGTATACTATGGAGAACTCTCCTACTTTGAATCCTAGCACATTAACAATTTTATTCCTCAAGCTCTCGCTAGTGTTATGAAAATATACCTTGGATTTAACCTTATTCATGCATTGCCCTGAACCTCTTACATAGTCTTCAAACACCTCTCTGATGACTAACGCTTCCCTTACCAAAGCCTCCAATCAAAAAGAACAGTATCATCAGAAAATCGTGAGTGCAATACCAATTTTGTGTAGTTGTGAATGTAACTTCCTCTCCAGTGGCCCACATTAGTTTGTTTTTTAATATTCCTTCCCAACACTTCTTCCATCAACACAAAAAGGAATGGAAAGAGAGGATCTCCTTGCATCAATCCGTTAGTAGCTTGAAAAATGCCACATTCTGAACCATTGAATAGGAACAAAAAGTGGATAGAGGATAAAAAATGGTTGGTACATCTAATCCACTCTTGACCAAAACTGAATCTAGAAAGAACTTCACACAGAGAAGACCATCTTACTCTATCATATACTTTACTAACATTTAATTTGACAATCATAGCTAGTCTCTTGCCTGAGTGCATAGAGTGAATAGCTTCTCCTGCCATTAATATACTGTTTGAGATTTCATGTCAAGGGATAAGTCCATGTTGCTCGACCAAAATGTATCTATCGATCTTCAACCTCAATCTGTTACCCATCACCTTAGAGATGATTTTCTATAAAGAATTGCCAAGGGAGATTGGGTGCCTATAATCTGACAAAGATGTACACTCTTATCTTTGGGGGATCACGGTGATAACCATATTGTTAATTTCCTTCATGAAACTCCCTTTCCTCTTGAGTTCCTCTTCCACCTTTAAAATGTCTTCCCCCATAAATCTCCAACATTTTTGAATTACTTCCAAAGAAAAATTATCTAGTCTTGGTGTCTTATCTAGTAGGTTGTCAAAGACGGCTTTTTTAATCTATTGGATGGTAAATGGACACATCAAATTCATGTTGTCTGCATTCGAGACCACCTTTGGGATCATATCTAGAAAATGATGAGGATCCACAAATATAGAATCAAAAGATTCCCCTACAAGAGATTTTAAGTGATTAATCACTACATTTACTATTTCTCCTTCATCCTCTAGCCAAGTTCCATGATCATTTTGAATACAACTAATCATGTTGCTAGCTCTCCTTGTTTTAACTGAAGCATGGAAAAAGTTTGTATTAAGATCTCTTGCTCTAATCCAGTTATCTCTAGATTTATCTCTCTAGAACACCTCTTCTCTTTGGAGGATTTCCGCTAGATCATTTTTCAACCTTTTTTCATGAAGAATGTCATCATTGGACATACCTACCGTGATGACATGATTTTTAAGCACATCCAACTCCTCTTTTATTTTGATTTTCTTAGCGAAAATGTTTTTGAACGATTTCTTGTTCTAGAGTTTAATATTTTCTTTGATGATTTTCATTTTTTTGAGAAGGAATAACTCAATGTCCCAATGAATATATTACTTTCATGCCACCAAATTTCCATGTTCGGTAAAAAATCCTTATCTCTCCACCACATGCTTTGAAATCTAAAACTTCCTTTTTCCCTGTTGGGGAGATTCTTGAATAGAAATTTGTACTAGATAATGGTCTAACAGAAAAAATGGAAGAATGCAAGAATCCATGTTGAAAGAAGATTCTATCTAGTATGAGAAAACTAAGAATCTATCTAATCTCTCTAAGATTTTGGTGAATTTATCCCTGTGGTTGGTCCATGTGCATTTACCATTTGTCGGGACACTGTCAAATAAATAATTTTGATGCACAAACTTTCTAAAATCCTCCATGATTTGGGAAGACATTCTTAAACCCCCTAATTTATCTTCTTTGTCTAACAAGGCATTAAAATCCCCTGCTATACTCACCTTGTTGCAATGTAATGAATCAAGCCTCGTTGAAATCTTTGTCCAAATTTTTGATTTGTCACCCATTTAGTAGGTCCATAGACATTAAAAAATGGAAAGGCCAAGTTATTTTTCAGACAGATTACTCCAATAGAGATCCAATGGGAAGATCTCTCTAAATCTTACACCTTTATATGATTAGGATTCCACAAGATACCCAGACCTCCAGATGCCCCTACCGCTTCTTCAAAAAACCTTCCCACTTATTACAGAACCACGGGAAACTGAGTGCTTTATCAAGATTGATTTTCGTCACTTGTAAGAAAACCAAGTCCCCTTCCATCCTGTTTAACACTAATTTTACCAAGTGTTTCTTGTCAAGGGTCGATAGTCCCATGACATTCCATGTATAAATTTTCATTTCTCACCAAGGGAGATCTCTACTACCTTAGCTTTCCTTAAATAATCAAATACATTGATGATCCCTTTCTCTTTGGCCCTCTCTTCTCTTTTCTATCTATTAGATCTCCTACCCCTGCCTCCTTTGGATTTACCAAGAAGAACGTTAGCTGATTGACTCACATTTTTTGGATCAACATTATCCAACTCATCCAAAGCGAGAAAATTGTCTTCTAAGACCCGATCATAATCCACTTCTATATCGGATTGAACATGGACTTTCTTGGGGTTCTTCTCCATAGGAAACATTTTCCTATCTGCCTAATTTTTTTCGAGATAGAGCATTCCCCTTCTTCCAATTTGGAGTTCTGTTGTAGAGATACTTCCTTTTGTTCCACAAAAACCATTTTTTTAACCATTTTCTTGGGAACCCGAACCTTGACTAGCTTGTCCTTTGCCACACGATTACCTACAGAGAGATCATTAAACTCTCTCATACCATCAGAAGTAGGCAATTCAATTTCTACCTGTTGTTTCCATATTCCACTCCCAAATTTTAGATTTATAACTAGCGGTATTTTCTTGACTTCTGCAATCTTAATCCTTGCATAGAGATATGTTTCATCATTGATGATCTCTTCATCCACTTCCAATATAGTACCCATCAACCTTCCAATACGTTCTAGACTCTCATCTCCCCAATACTGTATAGGTAGATTATAGAATCTGATCTAGATTGGCTCCTTGTATACTGCTAATGGGACCGGATCAAAATTCATTTGCCATGGCTGCAAATACAAAGGAGATGTTTCAAAAAACCAATTTAGCTGATTCATGATTTTATTTCTGATCAATTCTTCTCTAAAAACAACTATGAAAAATCCTTTGGGATGAATTTTAAAACAATATCTTCACACCAATTCTTGGTTACCCATTCCCTGATATGTGGTTTGGAAAACCTCGTGTCTCTAAATCTGCCAATGACTACCATCTTCCTCCAAAGATATATATCCAACTCTATATCTTCAGATATTTCTATATCAATCGAGTCACATGTCTCCAATGCCTAATTTGTTAAACTCCCTTCTGGAAATTACCCCTCCCCCCTCTGAAGTCTTGACCTTGACCTTCATTCCTACGCCGCTCTACAAATTTCCTCCTCTCTCTCTCTCTCTCTCTCTCATTCTAAAATGCAAAAGTGGTCAAGCTGACATTATGTTGCATTCACCTAATTTTAAAATTTAGATCAGTATAAGAAGTGATTTGATTTACATTAATATAATATTAGAATTTAGTTTGATTCTATTTAATAAGTAATCCATTTTATGTATTAATATTTTCTGAATATTATTAAACCATAACATAATTAGCGTCCAAATTTGAAAAGTTGTATTTGCAATATTATATTTATTGAATGATTTATTGAATATATTTCTTAAATTATTATTTCAAATTATATTTCATAAAGGTATATAAATAAATAAATAATTGAAAAAAAATTATTTTAAATAATTAGTTAGAGTTAACACACCTCTCCATGATAACAATGGTTCAAGAGGGATTTCAATCTTAATGGACACAACAAAACAACCACCAAACACTTCACCACCACACTATGTGGTCAACCTTTCTTTGAAAATAATTTTAATAATTAATAAGAAATAAACAATTTCACTTGTAAATTAATTCTTCTTTAGTGTGGTGCCACTACTACTAGCTTATATTCAAGCTTTAATTTAATGAATGGTAAAAAACCCTTATATACTATAAAAATTAAATCCTCCATAACTATCTTCCTTATATATAACTTAAATCACATAATAGCACTTTTAAGGTTTGTATGATTATATATATATATATATATATATATATATATATATATATATATATATAGAAGAATTTTATAATTACTTATATTTAATATATTTTATTTTTTAAGGTATCATCACAATAAATATTGCTTTCCCTTTTTCACTATTTTTTTATATATTAATTATATTTCAATGGTGGGCTCATATAAACATGGGAAAGTGATCTATTTTTTTCATTAAAAAATTCAACTATTTTATATTTTTAGGTCAATAGAAATTAAGCATTAATTTGTTCTATTATATGAAAACATAATTTTAATATAATTTTATTTAAATTTAACAATTTCTAAATAATTTAATATACTTTATTATTATTATTTATAAAAGAGAAGTTTCATTTGCCATCAAAGTTTAAGATAAATTCTTATTGTAATCTTTGAGGTTTTAATTTTGATTTCTCAATTAAATTATTACTATAATTTTTAATCTAATTAATTAAAGACTTTCTCTATTACCAAAAAAAATGAAATTATAATTAAAGTTACCTATGAAAAAATGAAACAAAATTTTTATTTTTAAATTAAAATCCTTCAAAATATCTAGTTGTATAGTTATTCCATCTAAATCACAAAACTTCAATATAGAAGTTTCATCAATTAAAATATTATATTAAAATTTTAACAAAACAAACCATCAATCAAATTATTTAGATGACACAATTGAATTAGAAATATATTACATTGACTCTAAAAAAAATATTAACTTTTCTTTTTATAATTTTAAAGTTTAATCATTAACATTTTCATGTTTTAAGTAGGTTCAATTTTTTTAAAACTTTATTTTAAAAATTAATCATAGCTTTTAATGTAGGATCCTCAAAATTTTATACAATTATTTTTTACAAAAATCCACATTCTAAATACATATATTAATGTTCACAAGAATTTGACCATTGATCTCATATTTTATGAAATCAACAAAGCTAGTTTAAGGAAATACTTGTCAAGATGTTTTTGATAAATATGTATCACCAAATTATCACCGCACCAAAACTATAAATAAAATTAATAGTAAAATAGTAGGAGTTAAAAAATAAGCTATTAACTACTAGCATAGAAATAATATAAATAGTTATATGATTAGTATAATTTAAAATTAACGACAGCATAGTCTTTAACAACATAGTAAAGAAACTATAAGCACCACAAGCCTTCAAAAGTACATAGAAATAAGTAGGAAATCACAAACATAACTATTTTAAAAGCTTAACACCTGACTTAGTAAGGACCCCAAGCCAATCATCTATTAGGAACTTGAAGAGTTTCTCATAATTTCCTTCTTTCTCCTCATTAGGCCTGAGCAACTTCTTCTACAACAAACACATGGAGGTGGTAGAGTTGTGCATGACCCTTAGAGTGAAGCAAGATATGGTACTAACTTTCCTGTCTAGGTCTGGATCATCTTGTTCTTCATCTTGTTCGGGTTGTCCTTCAAAACCATGTATCCTTCACATGTCCTAGTGATATTACTTTCATAGGTCCCCATGCCCTTGTTGAACATGAGTTATCCAGATGTTAAGATGTTATCCACTATTTCCTATTTTGTTTTTCCAAATTAGTTGTATTCTAAAATACCCTATAAGAATTATTATTGTGTTGTAATTTTAACTCTAAAATATAAATAAAACAATCAACAATAACATTCTTTAACCATGAATATATTCCTAAAATATGAAATCTTTATATGGCACAAATTCCATAACTGCTTGGCTTATTTATTAGATTTATTTTATGTATAAATTAAAATACAATATTTTTATTGGAATCACCTAAATAATATCGTAAAGAAACCCATGGCCGAAATTCAAAGCCTGGTGTGAATAAATTTTCCCATAGCCTTCTATTAGCGGCATATCATAGAGAAACCTATCTTCTTTTCAATGTCAAAGTCTAATAATGTTTCTTGCAACATCTCATTCTTATTCGTCATCTGCAACAAGTTAAAACCCTATTCATAGACTATAAAGTAATAATGGCATTCACATGGGAGAGAAAAGTCCATGTCAGATAGGGTAAAGGGACCAATAGTTGTGAGGGTTGACATGGAATTTTATAAGACCTTAATTTTTTTTAATGTAAAATGAGAACTTAACTACCTATAACTAAGGTTTGAAAGTGTTTCTCATCACACGACTTGTTAAAATAGCATGCCTAGTTAAATGTGTACAAAAATTGGTTTTTTAAAGATTTGACCAAAACTTAATCTAAAAATCTCTAGTAGTTGAATTTAAAAATATCATTTGTTATTAGTGGGTGATTGTATTTATATAAAAAATATGACATATATGCAACTTAAATGGACCATATACCTATTAGTAATCATAAATATTTGTTATATCTTTAACTTTTAAATCCAACACAAAAGGACCAATGCTTCAACACCAAAAACTTAGTTGTTGTAATAAAAATAACAGATTAGTAGGTAAAATACAACTTATATCCAACACAAAGGGACCAATAGTTGAACACTAAAACTTTTTGACAATCTCGCACATTTCATTGGAAAATACAAGGTATTTATTGTGTTCACCTTTTATATTTGTGATACAACAAATTATTAATTTGAAATACTCTAATGCATATACTTTGCTACCCTAATAGTTGTACACATAAGAATAGTATGTGTGCACTAATATAACAATACTTGTTTAAGTGGGTATCTTATTTTATTAAGTGAACATATTATTTTCTAAGTGACACACATATGATAGAAAGCTATGATATTTTATTTGAGACAAAAAATATCTATTTTGCTTGTAATGTTCTTTTAATATAACATTTATAGGTTCTCATGTGTTCAGGTATTGGTCCATTTTTACTTTTTTTATTTACATTTGGATTATTTAATCACAATATATAGTAAAAATATGGTGTAAGACTAGATAATATATACACTAGTCAGTGATTGACTATTCGACCCCGTGCAACTATTGGTCCCTCTCCCCTAGCTAGTTGCTAGATGTAAGTAATAATAACATTCACCTGGCCAAATGTATATTTTAGGTGTACACGATACATTAACCTTTGGAATATTGACAACACACAAATTTGGCATTCCAATACCGCCACAAATAAAACTATTTTTCAGCAGAAAAATTCCTCCATTTTCTAAATAATAATTATTTATGAATATAATATCTGCTAACTAGCAGGTTTTCAACTAGTGCCAATGGTACAAGTAAACACATTGAGGAAACTAATAGTTAGGGTTTTATTCATCAACAAGTTAATGTCACAACATATGAAACTACTCAAATCAATCCCCTAGTCATATGAAGAATCACTGCATTATCTAGATGACCATTATTATGGATCTAAACAAGTGTGGATTGTAAGGAAATTTGAATTGTATTTCCTGATGTAGTTGATTTGTAGTTGAGTTAATGCTCCTAAAGTTGTTGATGTACTTATGGGAATGTCTAAGTGAATCTATACTAATGTCACCTCATTGATGTTGCTATAGATGTATCATGAATATTGTAAATTAAAAATATAATACACAATCACAATTAATTTGTGATTGATTAGTGAAAAGTTTGAATCTATTTTGATTTAGATTGAGAAAGATGCAAGGATTTAGATTATATATGTACAAACTGGTTGGTCATAGAAGAATAGTTTACCACTTACCAACAAACTAAAACATTTTTTCCATTGAATAAAGGATAAAAAGGAAGAAAAAAAATTCTTTCAAGACAAAGGTCTAAAATAACTTCAAAAGAACATACAAAGTAAGATAGAATACAAAGTTGCCCCATACAGGTGAGATTAAACTTTAGCATTTGTTGAAGTTTCTTAGAACAAGAGATGTCTTTTTTGCAAAGTTGTAGTTGATGGTATTTAATTTTGTCATGCTAGTTATTGATCTTCCACTGCGCTTTGGAATCTCCCCACAATTGTGAGCACTAAAAAGAGTTGAAGGATGATCTCAGAGTAAAACCATAGAAGCTCTCCTTCCTAATGAACCTTATGGTTAGAAAAAAAAATCACCTGTCTACTTTTTAAGATATAAGGGAGTATAGATTATCTAAAAGACTAAACCAAAATATTTTTTTAAGATCAAGGCCTAAAACAACATCTTTCCAACACACAATACAACATTTGGGGTCAAATTTCGATGCCAATTTGTGATGCCACTACAATTTGCATTTGTTTTTTGTGTTTTTTTTTTAAAGTGCCCCCAACAGTGTCATAATAGTGATGATAATGTCATAATTGTGACTCCCCTCTAGTTATAAACAAAAAAAAGAAAAATAAAGTGTCATTTATAATTTGTGAATTTGAAGAGCTGCCGCAAAGATGACACTACACTTTTGCATGGCGTGAAGAGGGCATTCAAGTTTGATGTGCGCGAAGAGGCCAACACTCTATGGGAAGAGGGCACTGGCACTTGAGGTAGGCATTCGAGCTTTGTCTTCTCATTAACTCAATTTCATTTTGATGGCATTTGTTGATTTAATGGCACAATATGAATGTTATTAGTGGCATTGTTTACATCTAAGCATTTGGAATGCTCGATGACCTGTGAGCTTTGCGAGCTAGGGCATCATTTCTATTACCTTTAGGGCATTGTGTGAAGTGTTTGATCACTCTTTATTTGTTTTTCTATTGATATTCACTATGTGGTACTCCCCGTTTATGATCATTTCATGAGAAAATGTCTTGATGGCTTGTGGGCTACAAGCTAGGGCATCATACATTGTTCATGAGCTCACTATTTAATACTGGCATTGTTTACATCTTTTCATTTGGAATGCTTGATGACCTATGAGCTTTGAGAGCTTAGGCATCGTTTCTATTACCTTAAAGGCATTGTGTGAAGTTTTTAATCTCTCTTTATCTATTTTTCTATTGATATTCACTATGTGGTACTCCCTATTTATGATCATTAATGAGGAAATATCTTGATGGCTCGTGGGATACGAACTAGGACATTATACATTGTTCATGAGCTCACTGTTGAATACTGGCATTGTTTACATCTTTTCATTTGGAATGCTTGATGACCTATGAGCTTTGAGATCTAGGGCATCGTTTCTATTACCTTCAAGGCATTGTGTGTAGTGTTTGATCTCTCTTTATTTGTTTTGTTGTTGATATTCACTATGTGGTACTCCCTGTTTATGATCATTAATGAGGAAATATCTTGATGGCTTGTGGGATGCAAGCCAGGGCATCATACATTGTTCATGAGCTCATTTTTTAATACTGGTATTGTTTACATCTTTTCATTTGGAATGCTTGATGACCTGTGAGCTTTGAGAGCTAGGGAATCATCTCTATTACCTTCAAGGCATTGTGTTAAGTGTTTGATCTCTCTTTATTTGTTTTGTAGTTGATATTCACTATGTTGTACTCCCCATTTATGATCATTAATGGGGAAATGTCTTGATGGCTCATGGGCTACAATCTAGGACATCATACATTGTTCTTGAGCTCACTATTTAATACTGGAATTGATCATGAGCTCACTGTTTAATATCTAGCCAGGCCATGTAAATGGTACCAGGCCAAACTAAATCAACCCAACAAAATGTGTCATGTTTATCTTTGTCAAATACACTCATTCACCATTTTGTTCTTATTCTTCACAAAAATATTTCATCAAAAGTAATTGTAAACAATAATTCAAAGAAAAAAGAAACAACTACAATATATCAGACCCCAAAAGAATATAGTCAAGGAGAAATAGTGCCCTAATCAGAGGAATTATGAAATATAGTTGTAGGTAGATATCTCTTCTATAATGATGGAGGAGTCAAAGGTAATGATCAGTGAGGTTTTTTCTATTAGATCATACATTAGTACACTTACTATTTTGAATTTGATCTTGGGCATCATGCAATGTTATTGTTTTCATTGCATGCTTGCTACTGTTGTGCACCATATATTATTTTATACACTGTTATTTCATTGAGACCGTGAGTTTGGCATTTGTAATGTATTTTCTATAATTGGATCAATGCTACCATGTTTTTGAGTTTGTGTATGGCTTGATTATGCACATGCATAATTGTAGATGAGGATCAATAATAGGGTACCAGGCATTACTTAGATCCTTTGGATATAACTCCATCTTTTCCTTTCTTGTAGGTTTTGGATCATACAAGAGCATACTGGATTAAACCTTGGGTCAACACTTCATTACTTCTTGCAATGTATGGTACCTTCATTATTTATGTTCATCCACTTATGCATGTTTGCATTCATTCATTTTTTTCTGAAAGTTGGCTATTAGCGACCATATATGACGATTCTTGATGTTTTTGGGTCATTTGATGAAAATATATAAAAGTTTCTTAAAAGTTTATATTTTTTATTTCAATTTTTAAAATCATAAAATGAATAAAAAAAAATAAAGCTCATTAAGCATGGTAAAAACATTAATCTCATAAAGCATGGTAAAAGAGGGCCCTAACTATGGTAAAATGGGAAAGTTGCCACCTTGCACTAGTCTTCATATGGCAGCTGCTAAGGAACTATGTTATAAAATTTCAAGGCATGAAATTTTATACTTGTTGACATCATACTTGAAATTTTATACTTGTTGAAATCATACTTTTTTCTCCTTAGCATTGAGTTTACAATGTGGGGGAGTCGAAGAAAATATATGTACAGTTATAAAATTTCATGCCTTGAAATTTTGCATGAAATTTTATAACATAGTTCCTTAGCATTTGATCTTTATATGGCAGCCATAACTTGAGGTAGGCATTTGAGCTTTGTCTTCTCATTAACTCAATTTTATTTTAATGGCATTTGTTGATTTAATGGTAGAATATGAATGTTAATACTGACATTGTTTACATCTTTTCATTTGGAATGTTCGATGAATGTTAATAATGGCATTGTCCATGAGCTCATTGTTTAATATCTGGCCATGCCATGTAAATGGTAATAGGCCAACCCAATCAGCCCAACAAAATGTGTCATTTTTATCTTTGTCAAATACACTTCTTCACCATTTTGTTCTTGTTCTTCACACAAATATTGTATCAAAAGTAATTGTAAATAATGATTCAAAGAAAAAATAAATAACTACAATAGATCAGACCCCAAAAGAATATAGTCAAGGAGAAATAGTGCCCTAATCAGAGACAAAATGAACTCTTAATGTAAGAGAGCATCGAACCAAAGAGGGGAAAGTAAGGCACCAACTAGAAAGTTATCTAGTTGTAGAGGACAAATATAGTTATCTAGAGGAGAAGTATAGTTGTCTAGAGGAGAAATATAGTTGTAGGTAGTTATCTCTTCTATAATGATGGAGGAGTGAAAATTAATGATCAATGAGGTTGTTTCTATTAGATCATACATGAATACACTTACTATTTTGAATTTGAGCTCGGGCATCATGCAATGTTATTGATGCCATTGCATTCTTATTATTGTTGTGCACCATATATTATTTTATACATTGTTTATTTCATTCAGACCGTGAGCTTGGCATTTGTAATGTATTTTCTATTATTGGATCAATGCTACCATGTTGTTGAGTCTATCTATGATCATTTCATGAGGAAATGTCTTGATGGCTTGCAGGCTGCAAGCTAGTGCATCATGCATTGTTTATGACCTCACTGTTTGAGCACCTCATGAGCTCACTTGTGTTTACCACACCATACCTCAGCATCATAATGCTTATCATTTTCAAGCTTCAGAGAGGCTTCATATGACACCATTTGTAGATTTGTAAGCAACACTAATTTAGGCTGGAGATAAACTACATGTGTCATGTAAACAACATGGTTGAATGCAATCTCTTTTGTATATTTTCAAGAGTTTTCCCACCAATACAAGCGTAAATAACACATTAAACGTAATCTACGAACACTGCATGATATGAAGTCTTGCTGAAGCTTGAAATATATCACTCCTCATGTTATTGTCAAAATTAAATTTAAATATTTCTCAAAACATTTATTCTTGAAGAGTTTAGATATCCTTATCTCAAGAATAAAATAATCTTGCATAATAACTTTTGAATTACATAAACACACACCCATTTTTTGTAGCACAGTTCATTTTAGAAGTGTATGGCTTGACTATGCACATGCATAATTGTAGATGAGGATCAGTTAGAGGGTTCCAAGCATTGCTTAGATCCTTTGGATCTAACTCCATCTTTTCCTTCCTTGCAAGTTTTGGATCATACAACATCATACTAGATTGAACCCTAGGTCAAAACTTCATTACTTTAGGCAATGTTTGGTACCTTCATTATTTATGTTCATCTTTTTTTGTATGTTTGCATGCATTCATATTCTTTTGAAAGATGGCTATTAGTGACCATATAGGACCATTATTGATGTTTTTGGGTCATTTGATGAAAATATGTAAGTGTATTATTTTATTACTGATGTCCCTATTTTAATATTGATGTTCGTATTTGATCTAATAACTTCAATATAAAAAATAGAGCACCGACCAATCAAATAGGGACATGAGGTGCTCAAACAGTGAGCTCATAAAAAAAATTTAGTCTTAATAAAACCTTATAAAACTGTTGGAATTAGGAGAGATAGATACTGAGAGGGGAGGGGTGAATCAGTGTCTTCAATACTTTTAACTTGTAAACCTTTCAATACTATATTTGCAAATTGTAATAACCGATCAAAATAACTTGTATCTAATTGCATGAATCAATCATCTAAATAGCTTATGAAAGTAAACAACATGAAATCAACAATACAATCACATAACACAAGTATTTTGGTTATGTAGAAACCCTTTTTAGAAGGTAAAAACTACGGTGGGGATGACACCCACAAATTCTTCACTACTACAGATAGAAAAGGTTTTACCTATTAAGGCTACAAGTTTTGATCACTTATAGTGATCTTACCCTATTAGGAGTAATATATCAAATCAGTTAGATCTAGCTAGTTATAGAATTTTAGCAACACAGATGAAGTGTGTACTCGGTTAAGAGATTTAGAAAAGACTGTTAAGTCTACTCTGTTAAGAGATTTTCACCAAACTCTATTACAATTGTCAGAAAGCAATAGGTAAATTATCTATTCGAATGACAACTAGAATGTCTAATATAGATCAATAATGTACTGATAACATGTCACCTTCCATGTGATAAATATTTGTTGTGTAGTGCTCGGTTGCCCTTTAGTGATTCTGCTTAATCTGAATTCCCTCTATTCTTTGTTCTGCTTGGTTCTACTCTGTTAACTGATAGACTTGAAGTGTAGGCAATAGCTTCAAGTACTTTTCTATTACAATCAACTTCTTCATCATCAAAAATGATATGAACACATACAATATATATAGTGTTTTGGTTTTGCCGCTTTAACAAAATTAGGTTATACAAAAATCATAACCCTAGAATCTACGGTGTACAAAAATGACTTAGATCAAATCATACAATAAGATATACATTACATTTAATGAATATCAATACAATAAATGCTTCTCGATCTTGGTAATAAGTTTGTTAATCTGTTGTAACCATCTACATAGAATAATGTTCCTTTGCTGATTCCTAGGCCATTTTTTGTGACCCTCGGTAAACACTATATAAACTGCTCAGTGTAGTCTAGGATGCTTAGTGTTTATTGTCCGTCCGTGTCAGTGTTAGTGAGCATGGTAAACTATGTAATGCTCGGTACAAAGGCTTTACCGACTATCCTATTTTTCTTTATTGACTGCTTTGGCTTCTATTAGTTGTCGACCAATGTAGTATATGTGACTGACCAATGTATATGAAGAGTTTGGATACTAGGTGACAACATTAAATGCTCTTTAGAGATAACAATCTCCCCCTTTGGCATTAGTATCAAAACAAAAAAATGTATATAGACAAAATGTTTCTATATATATATCCTTATATCTCCTGACATATACACATATAAAA
The DNA here is from genome assembly GCA_027943335.1 of Chamaecyparis obtusa. Taxonomy (NCBI): domain Eukaryota; kingdom Viridiplantae; phylum Streptophyta; class Pinopsida; order Cupressales; family Cupressaceae; genus Chamaecyparis; species Chamaecyparis obtusa. The sequence continues at coordinate 46,109 of BSBK01001784.1, forward strand.
TACTTAAGTACAAAGTACTCCCCCTCGATGTATGATCCTAGTAATGTATAGTATAGATAGAAAAATACTTATTTTGGCATATACATGGTTTTCCACCCTTTTGAGATTAATGCCAAAAAAAAAAAAAATTCAATATACTTACAACTTATCAAAAATATCCTTATGGGTTTTCTTTAGAGATTCCAAGAGGTTGTCCCATTCCTCTTTCAAGTTAGTGAGAGCACCATTCTCATAACTGACTTGAGCACGCATATCAATGATATTATCCAACACAAAAATCTCTGGTGTTAAAACATGTACAATCGCTCTGCTGATATGCTTTTCAAAAATTTTCAAGTATGGCAAGAGTTCTTTCTGTAACTCGATTACCTGATTTGTTATGTTCTCTTCTTTATGTCTGAGATCTGTAATCAACCACCTGAGTTCTTAAACTCTGAGTATATTCTTTTCAAAATCTTGTGGCTCGGTTGATGCTACTTGTGTACTGGCTAAAATTTCCTTTTCAAGGTTTGTAATCTGTTCACTGATCTCGGTAGTGAACATTTTGACAGTACATAATTTCAACAAGATTTGGCATATTAAATTTGTGATAACCTGAGTATCAGTTATTACCTCTGAAAGTTTTACCTTGTTGATTGCCACTTCTTGGCTTAACTTTTCAACCAATTTATCCTAAATTTTATATTCTTCTCTTTCTTCCATTCGTTTCTCAGTGTCTACATCAGGTGCATTGATTTTCTCAGCAAGTGTGGCAAGTTGATCTATGATAGGTGTGTTCTCATTAACATTAACTTTAGGTACTACCTATTGTAGAATGTCTCGAACATCATTTAGAACTTCATTTCTTTTTTGAGCTTGTCTGAGTTTTTCTTGTGCTTCTTTTCTTGTACATAGCTCCCCATATCTTTTGAGTTCCTTGGGGCTAAGGGTTCTCAGATCACATTCAATATGACAATAACTTCATCAATTATGATCAGCCCTTTTCCTTTCTTCTTCTTCTTCTATCCAAGAGGTGACTTTCTTATTGTAAGTGCTTTGTCTCCATCCTTTGGAGTATCTTTTCTTGTTGACACACTTTCTTCTTTCTTTGGCTCCTCGATAGATATGGTTGGAGTCTCATTTGTAGTGTCAGTTAGGTTCACCTCAGTAGTTTGCATATCCTTGATTTCTTTGGTAATTATAGACTGTGCCTTTATTTGAGTAGGTTGATTTGTCTCTACAGGATGCTTAGGTTCTTGTATATCTGATGCATCTTTCTTTTCTCCTAGATGTGGCTCATCAAGTAGTACTTGAGAAATAATTTCTACAGCTTTGGCAAGTACTGGAAGTTCACTTGGTAATGATGTGAAAACATTGTCTATATTTTGTTCTTCATCTTTCAATGGTGCAATACTTGCATCTTCATCATCCTTGTCATCAGGATCACCATTTGTGATGTCCTTAATGAGTACATCATCATTGATTTTCTTCTCCAGTTAGATTTCAACTTGGTCTGGTGCATCCTATAAAATATTCACCTCAGTTGTGTCCTCGGTGATATCAATTACCTCGGTAACTGATATACCAGTATCCTGTACTTGGTTCTCTGTGTCATCAATAAAAATCCCTTTACCTTTGGAAGTTTGTCTCTTCTTAGACATTTTTAGAAATATTTCTTGCTCTACCTTTTCTTCAACCTTTAGAATTGATTCCCATAAAGAATCACTTGTAATGTCCATGTCTGCTACATTTTCATCCAAAATCATCATAGCTTAATTTTTAATCATAAATCGTGCTTGATATTTGACAAGTATCTATCAATATCACCAATGCTAAGATGTAGAGCTGCCCTAACTAGTGACCTTTCTCTTTTCCTTTTCTCATTTTCTAAGGCAGTAGCCCAATTCTATGAAATTTTGTCATCTAGTGACTTTGGAAAGGAGTTAGCTAGCTCCAAAGGCATCTTCTTAAACTTTATCATCATTTGTATTACTACCTACTCTAACTTGGTTTGATCCTGAATAGACATTTTATCAAACTTATCTATGCCTGGGTCTGTAAGATTTCCATTTTCAATAATTTCTTGAATGATTTCATCAAGTGTGCTTACCTTGTGCTTAAAAACTTTGAACTGATTAGGATCATCTACAAACTCAGTTCCATCAGTAGTATCTTTTCTTTTCACCTATTTTACCCATTTCTTTGGTGCCTCTGCTACAACCTTATTCTTTCTTTTCACATACTTCCTTGTTGGTGTAGCTACCCTCATTTTGGTAACTTTTACCTCATTTTTCTTGGGAGGGGATGAGGCTACAGTTGAAGATCTAGTCTTCATTCATTTCTGCACTGGTAAATTTTTTTCTTGAGTGTCTTCAGTGGGAGGAACCGGTGTGTTATCCTTTTCCTTATCTGATTCGGTCTCCTCACTATCATAGGGTTTTTTAGCTAGCTGTAACTGACCTTCAGTTACAGTACTAATCAGTGATTCTTCTGAAGATTCAGGTAATTTTCCAAACCACTACTCATGAATTATGGGTCAATGAGTTTGACTCAAAAACTACACAGTTAAATCCTGATAGCAATATCACAATTTGACTTGTTGTGGAAAAATATCTCCTATTTATCAATTGATGAGGCTTAAGGGGATTTCTAATGAATGGTTCATAAGGCACAACACTTGGTGAAGGGTTTGCAAAGGAGGATGCAAGTAGAGTGGGTTTAACCATGGAGGAAACTCCATAGTTAAGCGCGCTCAAGCTAGAGTAGTACTGGGATGGGTGACCTCCTGGGAAGTCCTAGTGCTTCACCTCTGTGAGCATCACCTAGATCCAATGAGTGCTAAGTGTTCCATTCATTCTCATGAGAGATGGGTTCATGTTGAACCACTATTCATGAATTATAGGTCAATGAGTTTGACTCAAAAACTACATAGTTAAATCCTGATAGCAATATCACAATTTGACTTGTGAAAAATATCTCCTACTTATCAATTGATGAGGCTTAAGGGGCTTTCTAATGAATGGTTCATAAGGCACAACACTTTGTGATGGTTTTGCAAATGAGGATGCAAGTAGAGTGGGTTTAACCATGGAGGAAACTCCATAGTTAAGTGCGCTCGAGCTGGAGTAGTACTGGGATGGGTGACCTCCTGGGAAGTCTCGGTGCTTCACCTCTATGAGCATCACCTAGATCCAATGAGTGCTAAGTGTTCCATTCATTCTCATGAGAGATGGGTTCATGTTGAACCACTACTCATGAATTATGGGTCAATGAGTTTGACTCAAAAACTACACAGTTAAATCCTAATAGCAATATCACAATTTGACTTGCTGTGGAAAAATATCTCCTACTTATCAAGTAGGTATGTAATCTCTCATACCAAGCTTTGGGTGCTTGTTTCAATCCATACAGTGCTTTGTGTAGCCTACAAACCATATCTCTATTGTCTAGATCTTCAAATCCTTCTGGTTGTTCAATGTAGACTTCCTCTTCCAGTATTCCATTCAGAAAAGCTGACTTAACATCCATTTGGTATACTTTAAATTTCTTATGTGCAACAAATGCCAGTAACATTCTGACACCTTCAAGTCTTGCAATAGGTGCAAATCTCTCACCATAGTCTATCCCTTCTTCCTACGCATAACCTTTTCATACAAGTCGTGCTTTATTTCTGGTTACTTCTCCATTCTCATTTAACTTGTTTCTGAAAATCCATTTAGTACCAATAATATTTTTATCTTTAGGTCAGGGTACTAAGGTCCAAGTTTTATTCTTTTCTATCTGCTCAATCTCTTCAGTCATTGCTTTAACCCATTCATCATTCTCTAAAGCAGCTTTCACATTCTTAGGCTCATATTCACAAACTAAGCATGTACCTTGTCTTGTTTTGCTTCTTGTTTGCATTCCAGCATTTTTGTTTCCAATGATCTAATCTTCAGGATGGTGTCTTCTGAAAAATCTTTCCAGTATCCTAGCTCTTCTTTCTTGTGCATCCTTTTGTTCATCCTGTCCTGGTTCATTTTCTTTCTCAGGAGCTCCTTCTTGATCATCGGTATGTTCTATCAGTTCTGTCGGTTGTGGTACATTGTTCATTTGTTGACCGGTTGACACAATCTGTGGTGTCTTTGGTTGAAACTCAGGAAACTCATAGTAAGTGAACTGTGTGTAACCTTCTGGTTCCTTCATCTACTCATCTGTGATCTTATCATCATATTCATCAACATGAACATTCACACTTTCAACAATATTGTTAGTAACCTTGTTCAAACATTTATAAGCTTTGCTTTGGGTAGAATATCCTAAAAATATTCCTTCATCTCCTTTGGAGTCAAACTTACCATTCCTATCATCTTTCAGGATAAAACATTTACTACCAAAGATTCTAAAGTAACTTACATTGGGCTTGTGTCCAAACCAAAGTTCATAGGGTGTTTAGTTGGAGTCCTTCAATTGTACTTAGTTAAGCACATAGACTGTAGTGCTTACAGCTTCTCTCTAGAATTTCTGAGTGACATTCTTTTGAATCATCAGTGTTCTAGCACAATCAATTATTGATCTATTTCTTCTCTCAACAATTCCATTTTTCTATGGTGTTCTTGGTGTTGAAACTTGTCTTTGAATTCCATGCTCATTATAGAAGCTAGTAAATTCATCAGATATAAATTTTCCACCTCTATCTGATCTAAGACATTTGATTTCCTTTCTAGTTTCTTTTTCTACTTTCATCTTATACCACTTGAACATTTTGAAGGCTTCTGACTTTTCTTTTAAAAACATAATTGTCATTAGTCTAGTGTAATCATCAACAAAGAGATTAAAGTATCTATCACCATAGTAACTTTGTGTTCTCATAAGTCCACATAAGTCGGTATGAACCAACTCAAGAATTTTCTTTGTTGAGAAATCCTTACTCTTAAAGCTAGACTTTGTCATTTTCCCCTTTTGACATTCATGACACATAATATGATCAGGCTTAGATAAGTTAGGCAAACCTCTAACTCTATTCTTTCTACTGATTTTGATCATATTATCAAAGTTTACATGACATAACCGTTTGTGCCATAGCCAAGCATCTTCATCCTTCATAAGTAAGCAAGAAGACTTATCAATATCAAGATGAAATAAATTACCTCTGGTTTGAGTACCAGTCCCAACAAGTCTCCCTCCTTCTTCAAATATTTTCACCTTTTTGTTTTCGAACACCAGTCGGTGACCTGAATTGTTTAGCTGTGCCACACTCAATAGATTGTAATTTAGTCCATATACCCAGTAAGCATTCTCACATTTTATTCTATCATTAATTAAAAGGGTACCTTTACCTTTCACAGTGCATGGGGCATCATTTCCCATTCTTATAGATCCACCATTATATTCAACTAATTCATCAAACTTATCTACATCACCTATCATATGATGTGTGCAACCACTGTCAATGATCCATGTTTCATTCTTGCTTATCCTTGAGATCAGGGCTGATTCTTCTTGTATTTCATCTTCTTCTGAATCTTCCTTCATTGCAACAAACACTACTTCTTCATCATTAGAATCAGACTCAGAGTTAGTATCTTCATCTATATAACAGGCCTTTCTACCTTTGTCCTTTTGGTCATTTCTATTGTTGTGTCGGTAGCTTTTGTTAACTCTCCTCCCATAACTTCCTTAAGATCTATCTCTCAGTCCATCATCATCATTTTTCTTCTGAGGACATCTAGCAGCAATATGACCAACTTCTTTATAGTTAAAACATGTCAAGGGTAACTTACCTCTATATTTTCCTTTCCCTTTCGGCAACTTTCTGGCCATCAGTGCTTCAAGCTCATTAAGTTCATCATCAGTATCACTTTCACTATCATTGTTCTTATTTTTCTTGCTAGATTTTATAATCTTCAAAGAAGACATGAAAGTAGACTCAACAAAAGGTAGAACACTATTATCATAGTTGTTCAATTCAAAAGTAGTAAGCTTACCAATCAGGGTATCAAGTGTAAGATTGGATGTGTCTCGGTTCTCATGAATTGTTGATACTCTGATTGCATAGACAGGTATCAAGGTTTTGAGGATTTTTTGATTATAGTCTCTTCCTCAATAGTTCCATCAGAAGCTCTTATTGCATAAACTACCTCTTTTACTCTGTTAGAATATTCAACAATATTTTCTCCTTCTTTCATTCTCATCTCATCAAATTTTCCTCTCAAGCTTTCTACTCTTGCTCTTTTGACAAATGTGTTACCACTGTATACTTGTGCTAACCTATCCCACATTGCTTTGGCAATAGTCAACACTTTGATTTCTTCAAATTCAACATCGGTACAGGTAGTAGCAAGTTCCATCATTGCTACATTGTGATCATGCTTATCTTTCAGTTGTTGCATAGTCAAAGGACCAGTTGGTTCGCTATAGCCAGTTGTCACAAAATCTAGTGCATCTCCACCAATTCCAGCTATGTGCAATCTCATTCTTTGTTTCCATATTGAAAAGTTCTCTTTGTTTAGTCTAGGCACTTTCATCTTACTCATTTTGAGATCTTTATGTTCAAGTCCTTAAAACTCTGTTCCAAGCAACCAAAAACCTCTGATACCAATTGTTAGAATAACTAAGAGGGGGGGGTGAATCAATTATCCAAGTCCAAAAACAAAATAAGTAATCCAAAATACTATTTCTCAAATTTCTATTAGTTAGTAAACAAATATATATTTCACTGCCAGTGTTTTTACCGATCTTCAGTTAAAGGTCTTCATAATTACCAATTAAACCAAATAGCTAAAATGTAAAGTATGATAGAAAATAGATATCACAATCAACACATAACACAATGATTTAATGTGGAAACCCTATTAAGGGAAAAACCACCTGAGAATCGGCAACCCAAAATTTTCACTCTTCTAAAGTGAGGTCGGTGAAGACCCAGCCCTGTTAAAGGTTACAATACACACTGTCAAGTGTGACCTTATTAGAGGATTTTACACTAGAAGTCATCTTTCAACCACCATAGCACTCATTGTGCGGGTTTACAGGATAACAATGTTTCACTTGTTAGAATGAAACACAAATAAGACTTAAAAGTCCACTCGGTTAAGAGATTTATACTGGTTACAATTATTAGAAAGTAATAGTAATTTTATCTGCCTCAGTACAACAAATTTGTAGATTACTGATCAATGTTTATCTCTCACAAATATTTCTGACCAATATATCACTTCAGTTCTTAACATTAATATCACTTACAATCTCTCAATAATTTCTCTGTGTAGCTCGGTTATTCCACTATGTAGCTCGGTTCTTATTCTGTAGCTTGGTTCAATAACCTATATGATCAGAAATGCATGAATGCTGGTTCATGCTCTAATCCTATAGTATCTCCTTTTGTATATATTTCAATGTAATATTTTCATACCCTTAAATAGACATGTAAGCCATTTTAATTTCACCCATCAGATTTTGCCGCTTAATCATATCCACTGATTTTGCCACTTAAAATTCCTCGGCTAATGTGTCAATAACATGTTTAACTTAACTCTGTCAGATCTTCCTTTAATTTTGTTATCCGTAGATCCTTGTAACAAACTTTGACTCTTCACCTCGAAATCATACGAATCCAGCTCATCAATTTTGTTGTCAAATAGTTTAGCCGATAATATCATTAAATACTTTTTTGGTCTCCTTGGTTAACAAAGAAATGCGTCTGTAAACCTTCATCAGTTAAACTTGTGCTCAATATACAACACATTGCATCGGTGTATACTATCTTCGGTGTTTACACTAAGTTTCTTGGTAAACACTAAGCTGTTCTATTTTACCGACAAACACCACTTTGTGTCTTTCAGTTTTGTTCTCCATAATAGATGAATATAACATACTAAATTCAATATAATGAGATCAAAGACTCATCAATAAGTTATCCAATGCATTCCTTATCCTCATCTGTTGTGACCATCTTCCACCATTCTTCAGATGTCTCGCTAAGATAACTTACAAGATAAGTACTTGTCAAACTAATATGAAACTAGTTGACATCAATGACAACATAATACTGATTTAACATATTGTATATCTATACAACCTCTTTTCTTGTAATCTTCAATCACTGATTCAACAATCTCTCTTTTCTTTGTAGGTTATGGATCACACAGGGGCACACTAGATTCATACCCGGGTCAAAAATTCATCACTTTAGGCAATGTCTGGGTATGTGTAGGATCATGGTATGCCATACCAGGCCCTTAAGTGGTAATAAAAATTCAAAAAATCTAGTTTAGGAAAGTTGACGTAAAAAATTGAATAAGCTATTAATCTTATATAAAAAAATGTGTAAGAAGAGAATATGTAGCAAATTGAAATTAGTTTCTTTGCTACAACCCATTATTTTAAATAAAAATGTTCTATATGGTGAAATTTCAAATTTATATGCACTAGTATAAAAGTTTCAGAAAAAAGATAAGTAGGTGTATGTCTAACCACCTTAAAAACAATAAAATGATAATTTTTTTTACAAGATTATAGATATAAGTATTAGACTCATGTCTAGATGTGATGCATATTTTTTTGTAATTTTTTCTAAGTAAATAATTAATTATGACTTTTCTACAACTTTTTCTGAATATAAAAAAATTCATGTCTAACCACTTTAACTTAGTCTAAACTTCATCAAATTGAAAACTTTTTATTTTTTTATTGTAGTAGGAAAATCATAGAATGTGAATCATGTTTAGGATTTCAAAAATAATATATTTTTTGAAAGCTATAGCTATTTTTCAATCAGTTTATCATTCAGGGCTAAAAAGATAAGCAATACGTGTATGTCTGACCACCTTAAACACAATCAAATGATAATATTTTTTTACTAGATTCTAGATATAACTAGTAGACTCTTGTCCGGATGTGACTCATTTTTTTTGTATTTTTTTCCAAGTAAATACTTAATTATGATTTTTCTTCTACAACTTTTCCATAATATAAAAACTCACGTGTCTGACCACCTTAACTTAGTCTAAACTTAATGAAATTACATTTTTTTAATATTTTTCTTATAGTAAGTGAAGCATAGAATGTGACATATGTTTTAGATTTAAAAGATATTATACCATTTGAAATTTATAGATATTTTTTAATCCATCTACCAATCAGGACTTCATTTTCACATCGCCACTTTTTGACATACCATGATCCTGCACATACCCATCTAGCACCCTTATTATTTTTGGAAAAATGGTCAGAACTCCCCTCAGGATTCATGACATGGTTTAATAGCCTCTTGTGTCTTCTATAAGTCTATTGGTTGTATCAAGCATTAGCAGGTCGATCTTTTGGTGCAACGACAACCACTACTTGTAACAAGTGGTATCAGAGCTTGGTCACAGGTTCGAATCCCCTTGAGTAACACTGAGGGGGAGATTGTTGGAAAAATGGTTAGCACTCCCCTTAGGATTTGTGACATGGTTTAACAGCCTTCTATGTCTTCTATAAGTCTAGTGGTTGTATCGGGCATTAACAGGTTGATCTTTTGGTGCAACGACAACCACTACTTGTAACAATTATTTATGTTCATCCTCTTATTTTTCTTGTATAGTATATACAAATTATTTTTCATATATATACATGGAATCTTTAGATGCAAAAATTTCTTTTCCTTTACATGTATCTTTGCATGAAATGAACACAAATTAAACAAGATCATCTAATAATGCAAACTAGGGTACTGTAGTCACTCATCTAGTAATTAGTTCCCCAAACTATTACTAAGGATTAAACATAAGTCTAAGTACCCAAACCTATTTTTTTATGTGTCCTTATTGCCTTCGTAATTTTTCTTCAACCCCTATAAGATGTCCTAGCCTAGAGTCCAAGAAAACTACCCAAGAGCACTTGAAAGAAAGATGAATGAAACCATTGTCCTTATGTGAGTAAACCCATATAAGTGTTCTTCCTTTGCATCAAAAATCCAATGGGAGGATCCACAATAATGCATTTATGAAGTAATAATGTATTAAATGTCTTACTAATGTCCCTATTTGATTGGTCAATGCTCTATTGGTTAAATTGCTGCTATCAAAATAGAATGGTAGTGGTGATTCAATGCATCTACAACCTCAACAACATGGTAGCATTGATCCAAAAATAGAAAATGCATTACAAATGCCAAGCTCACGGTCTCAATGAAATAAATAGTGTATAAAATAATATATGGTGCACAATAGCAGCAAGCATGCAATGACAACAATAACATTGCATGATGCCCAAGCTCCAATTCAAAATAGTAAGTGTATTCATGTATGATCTAATAGCAGCAACCTCATTAATCATTACCTTTCACTCCTCCATCATTATAATAGAGATAACTACCTACAACTAAGGCATCATGCATTGTTTATGAGCTCACTATTTGAGCACCTCATGTCCCTATTTGATTGGTTAGTGCTCAAACAGTGAGCTCATAAATAATGCATGATGCCCTAGCTTTCAGCCCACAAGCCATCGAGGAATTTCCTCATGAAATGATCATAAACGGGAAGTACCACATAGTGAATATCAACAACAAAAAAATAAAGAGAGATCAAACACTTCACACAATATATGTTATTTTATAAGATTTTATTAAGACTAAATATATTATTTTATGAGCTCACTGTTTGAGCACCTTATGTCCATATTTGATTGGTCAATGCTCTATTTTTTATATTGATTCTATAATTAGATAAAATAGAAACATCAAATATGGACATTAGTAATAAAGTAATAATAATCATGATGAAGTAATAATGCATTAAATGTCTTATGAATGTCCCTATTTGATTGGATGGTGCTCTATTTATTATATTGTTGCTATCAAAATAGAATGGAAATGGTGATTCAATGCATCTATAGCCTCAACAACATGGTATCATTGATCCAATAACATAAAATACACTACAAATGCCAAGCTCATGATCTCAATGAAATAAATAGTGTATAAAATAATATATGGTGCACAACAGTGGAAAACATGCAATGATAGCAATAACATTGCACGATGCCCGAGCTCAAATTCAAAACAAAAAGTGTATTCATGTACAATCTAATAGCAGCAACCTCATTGATCATTACCTTTCACTCCTCCATCACTATAGAAGAGGTAACTACCTACAACTAGGGCATCATGCATTGTTTATGAGCTCACTATTTGAGCACCTCATGTCCCTATTTGATTGGCCGATGCTCAAACAGTGAGCTCGTAAATAATGCATGATGTCCAAGCTTGCAGCTTGTAAGCCAGCAACACATTTCCTCATGAAATGATCATAAACAGGGAGTACCACATAGCGAATATCAATAACAAGACAAATAAAGAGAGCTCAAACACTTCACACAATATATGTTGTTTTATAAGATTTTACTAAGACTAAATATATTGTCTTATGAGCTCACAGTTTGAGCACCTCATGTCCTTATTTGATTGGTCAGTGCTCTATTTTTTATATTGGTGCTAGAATTAGATCAAATAGGGACATCACTAATAAAGTAATAATAATCATGATGAAGTAATAATGCATTAAATGTCTTACGGATGTCCCTATTTGATTGGATAGTGCTCTATTTGTTATATTACTGCTATCAAAATAGAATGGCAGTGGTGATTCAATGCATCTACAACCTCAACAATATGGTAGAATTGATCCAATAATAGAAAATAAATTACAAATGCCAAGATCGTAGTTTGAATGAAATAAATAGTGTATAAAACAATATATGGTGCACAACAACAGTGAACATGCAATGAAATAAATAACATTGCATGATGCTCGAGGTCAAATTTAAAATAGTAAGTGTATTAATGTACAATCTAATAGCAGCAACCTCATTAATCATTACCTTTCACTCCTCCATCATTATAGAAGAGATAACTACCTACAACTACCTTATCATGCATTGTTTATGAGCTCACTATTTGAGTACCTCATGTCCCTATTTGATTGGCTGGTGCTCAAACAGTGAGCTCATAAATAATGCATGATGTCCCGCCTTGCAGCCCACAAGCCATCAAGGCATTTCCTCATGAAATGATCATAAATGGGGAGTACCACACGAATATCGAAATAACAAAACAAATAAAGAGAGATTGAACACTTCAAGTAGGCATTTGAGCTTTGTCTTCTCATTAAATCAATTTCATTTTGATGGCATTTGTTAATTTAATGGCACAATATGAATGTTAATAGTGGCATTGTTTACATCTTAGCATTTGGAATGCTCGATGAACCGCGAGCTCTATGAGCTAGGGTATCATTTCTATTACCTTCAAGGCATTATGTGAAGTGTTTGATCTCTCTTTATTTATTTTGATGTTGATATTCACTATGTGGTACTCCCCATTTGTGATCATTTCATGAGGAAATGTTTTGATGGCTTGTGGGCTACAAGCTAGGGCATCATGCATGATTTATAGTGAATTCATGATTTATAATGAATTAATTTTATAATGTTTTAATTTTATGGTGAATTCATGATTTATATTGAATTAATTTTATAGTGAATTCATGATTTAAAATGTCAATATGAAATCTAGAATAATACATTAATCTTATAGAGAATTCATGATTTATAATTCCCCTTGATTTATAATAAATTAATTTATAGCGGCTCAATGTGTTTGAACTCAAGAATACCCCTTACTTTTTTTTCCTACAAAGCCTTTGGTGAAATATGTCAGAAAATGAGAAGCTATGAGAAGGTGACATGAAGCTAATGAAAGGAGGAATCTCCAATTTTTTTCTACACATATACACATTAAGGATCATGTCAGATAATATAAGGGAATTCGATAAAAATAGGGAGATAATCACTAGATTGTTGTCTAACTTTCAAAGAGAAGGCGATGACAAATGTAATTGTCCATGCAAGAGTTGTAACAGCTTAGAGACAAGAAGAATCAAAATTAAAATAGCAAAGACACATTGTAGGGAGAATGGTCACATTGATGGGGGGTTTGATTATAATCCAGTGGTAAGTTGTTTGTTATATTGTTTTCACAATTAATATACATATGAACCATGGAAGGAGGTTTAATTATCACATTGAAGGGGGATTTGATAATCATTATTTTTATATAGGTCTATCTCCCCGATGTGAATATAGAGGAACATGGAGGTGTGATTATTGAAGTTGAAGATCATGATCCCATAGAAGATGATGATCATGCACCAAAAAACACATTTGAAGATGATGGTATGAATGCATTGATCATTGACACATTTGGTATTGGTGCTGGTACTGAAGTTGTTGCTGATGATGATGATTATAATGAGGATGACATTGACAATGTCCATGATATACCTCTACTTGAGAAGGCAGACATGACCCTTTACAAATGCTCCCAATCTACTCTTCTCTCTGTTGTATTTTTGTTGGTGAATTTGAAGGTTATGAATGGTTTATCCAACATAGCAATGTCACGTCTGCTAAGGTTTGTCATATATGTCATTATAGTTTATAAAAGGTGAAACATGTACCATTAAGATTTTTTATAGTAATGACTTATATTATTTGTTGTAGATTGATAAGTGACTTTGTATTACCACCATCAAATGTTCTCCCTTGCTCGTACCGAGAATTATGCGCCACTATGAAACATATTGAAATAGAGTATCAAATAGTACATGCTTGTCCCAAAGATCATATTATTTATTATAAAGAACATGAAAATGCAACAGACTACCCTGAATGTAATACGAGCAGATATCGAGATGATCAAATGACAAAAAAGGTGCCTCACAAGGTTCCTCGTCACATCCCCATTATTCCATGTCTGAAACAATTATTCAGGTTCAATAGCTTGGCACAATTTATGGATTACCATGCACACAGCAGGAGTTGAGATGGCATTATTCAAATTCCTATGGATGGTTCAACATTTATTGACATAGAGGAAAAGTGGCCACACTTTAAAGAAGAACCTTGAAATCTTAGGCTTTCTTTGGCAACAGACGGTGTCAATCTGCATAGAGAGATAAGATCTGTTAACTCAGTGTGGCCTATTCTTGTTTTAAACAATAACCTTCCTCCATGGATGTCAATAAAGAGGGAGCACATTACGTTGGCAATAATTTTTCTAGGTATCTTATTATTTTATAGTTATCTACATGTAATTATAAGTCTTAGAGTGAAATAGCCACAATAATTATCTAGTGTTGTTATTAATTCAACTTGGTAAGTACCAAGTGAAATATATGAATGTATATATTCTGCCTCTTATCGATGAGTTGTTGGTATTATGGAATGGTTTCACTATGTATGACATCTCCCGACAAATTGGACAAAGACAATTTCAATTCCATGCAATGCTTGTCTGGAAAATTCATGATGGTCCAGGGTTGACACATTTCTGTGGTATGTTATGGTGAATTCTAGTTATACGCAATAATTCAAATTCTAAAAAATGTACATATTTAATCCAACTGTATCATTATCTTGTAGGTCTTCAAACAAATGGAAAATTTTTGGGTATGTGCAAGATCATGAGGGGCGAAAAAGTGGCAATGTAAAAAAATCCACTTTTCAGTCATCCAAAAGTGCATGAAAATGTATGTTGACTTTTTAGTAGGCCTAGGTGTCAATACACCTAGGCAAACCTGACACCAAAGCATGAGCTTAATCAGGTACCTAATTTTACTGAGTATGAAAAAATGGTGGGAGTATATGAAAAATTTAAACTTTTCAAAATCAGGTACCCGATTTGAATTCGGGTACCCGATTTGTCTTGATTTTTCCAAGTATGAAAAAATAGTGGGAGTATATGAAAAAATTGAAATTTTGTGTACAATGTTTAAATATGTATTATATATATAATTATCTATTAATTTATATATTTTATATTATAATATTTTATAAATTAATATAATTTTATATATTAATATGTATTGTATATAATTATATTTAACATTTATATATATATATATATATAGCGTTTAAGGGGTATTAAGGGGTATTTTGTAAATATTTTATATAATAGTATCTTATATATATATATATATATATATATATATTAAGGGGTATTTTGTAAATATTTTATATAATAGTATCTTATATATATATATATATATATATATATATATATATATATATATATATATATATATATATATATATATATATATATATATATATATATATATATATATATATATATATATATATATATATATATATATATATATATATATATATATATATATATATATATATACTTTATAGATCATACTATTTAAATTGTATGTCAAAAGGGGTTACAAAGACTTCCTAGAGGTCCTAGTACGCCTTATCACATGTTAGGACCCCTAGGAAGTCCTCATGACCCATTTTGACACATTGGAGTGCTCAAGTGTGTCCGAAAGGGTCACTTCGAACACACTCGAGCATTCCAATGTGTCAAAAGGTGTCATGGAGAATTCCTAGGGGTTCTAACGTGTGATAAGGTGTAATAGGACCACTAGAAAGTCCCCACACTACTACATTTGGGGCCAAATTTTGACGGCCATTTGTCAGATTTGCAACACTAATTTGTTAGAATTTTGACACATGCGTCCATCACCATTTTTGCATTGGAACTTTTGATAGAAGGCGTGCCCATCAGTTTACCGACACCCCATAACGTCAGAAATTTGACACAATGACCTATCAAAAATTTACATTTCCTGCGGTACATCTATCAGAATTTTGACACAATGACCTATCAGAAATTTACAATCTCTATCAGAACAACTGTCGAAAAGTTTCTATTTCTGACACTTGTAGTGTCAGAATAGTGACAGTTCTACAACATTTTCTAACAGACGTCACTGTTAAATGTATAGCACTCAAAAATTTCTTTTTTTCGATATTTTATCTGTCGAATGTTTTGCACTTATGTTGAAATTTATTAGGAAATGTCAAAAAACTAATGGATATGCACGTTAAAGATAAAATAGCTCAAGAGACCATCATAGGTTCTCTCTTTCTTTGGTCTATATTATTGACACAATGTTTTACCTTTCATTAGCTCATCAAATCTAGAGATTTGAAAGAATTTAATGGAATATTTTCATGACAACATATATTATTTAAGTTGACATTGCATGAAGTTATCTACTTCTCACACTTGTAGACTATGAGGATGGCGATAAAGAAGCATGGCCATGAGAGGAGATGCTTCTTTATCACCGTCTTCATAGTATACAAGTGCGCAAAGTAGATAAATTTGTGCAACGTCAACTTAAATAATATACATTGTCATGAAAATATTCTATTAAATTCTTTCAAATCCCTGGATTTGATGAGCTAATGAAAGGTAAAACATTCTATCAATAATATAGACTGAAGAAAGAGACAACCTATGATGGTCTCTTGAGCTGTGTTATCTTTAGTCCTAGCTACCTATCGATCGTCAAGAATAATCACCGCCTTGCATTTATGTACACTACACAAATTGATCCCAGTGTCACAAAAACATTTTACACTTGTACATATCATCAATACTAGAGGCCTAAAGTAATTTTATATGATCACTAGCACATTTCATGCATGGATGAGAAACAGTATCCAAAGTTTCTAGATAACCATTTTTGAGAAGAGGAATGAGTGCAGGTCAAAGAAGTGATAATTCCATAACAGAAAGAAAGACATCTTTTTAGCTTGGGTCTGGATCCTACCCCAATTGTCGGAGGATCTAGGGCTAGTCTAGAAAGATGTCTTCCCATTTTGTCTACAACATTGTGTCCATCCATGATCTCAGGCATATCATCATCTTTCTACTCTTCATTTTCCAAAATATATCGCTTCTGCAAGGATATCTATTCACTTTTTTGAAATGGCCAAATCATTTTTATTTCATTTGTAGAGAAAAGGAGTGGGAGAAAATGAGCGGGTGAAAGTTGATCGAGCTCGAGAGAAGGCATTGCATTTTATTTGATCATGAATGCTCTTTGAAATGACCAATCATGTTTTCTATTAAAAAAAATTTGGTTTTTTTTTTCCCATATTCAGTAGATAAAAATCATGGCAGCAGCCACTTAGCCATCTTTTTGATGTTCCAGGTGTTTTACAAAGATACGGGTATGTGGATTTATCATTCAGTTGCTTGTAGTTATTGGTCAAATGCAAATATTTTGTCAAGTTGAAAGGGAAATATATCAATTTGGTGTTTTCAGTTTATGTTAAAAGTTGATTTGGTAAAATTCTCAAAAAACACACTACATGTTCTAAAATGTAAAGAAGTTGAATGTTAAATGTAAGATATATATCTCATCCATTGTAATCAAAAGAAAGGACATGAAACTTATAAGGAGATTTACCAATCCAAAAATATAAGCGAATAGGAAACATAATTGGTACCTTATGAATTGGTTTTTGAGGTGCACAATCTTCATCAATCTCCTCAGAACAAGACCCCTCCTCCCAAAAAATGCATTTAATAGATTAAACAAATCTACAAAACTGAACCAATGGCATGTTTAGAACAAAGAAATAGATTGATAATTATATGCTGAAAATTCTATTATTTTTAATACATGCAAAAGGACCAGTCCCAACAATTCTTAGACATACTTTATCTGATATGATAATAACATGATAATTAAACTAATAAAGGTGTTATCTGCATTTAATATGCCAATTACTAATTACACAAAAAACAAATTACAAAACTAAACCAATGGCATGTTCTTCATGTGGTACAAGGAAGATTTGGCTATGAAAAAAAAAAGTGAAACGGCCTCGTCATTTTTATTTCAATTAGATAGAGGAGTGAAAGATGAGTGCGAGAGAAGGTATGTGATTTCTTCATCTTTCAAGCATCTGGCATCATATTTGACTGCAAATTTCAAATGCATTTCATTTTATTTGATCATGAATGCTCTCTAAAATGACTGCATTCTATTGGTTTCATTCCCTAGCCCGTGCTTTATCTCCATTATTCAATATTATTGGTGCTTGTGCTCAAGGATATTGATTCACTATTTTCAAATGTTTGGATTGTTTAGATAGTTACATTTCCTGACTGTTCCTCTAGTACATAGTCAGGAAATGTAACTATCTAATGATTATATGTAATGTTGAATGGATTAAATGCTTTATTCTTGGTAGCAGTGAATGGAAGGAATAGTGTGTGAGGGTTCATTGACAAAATGATCCTTCGAATGGTTACTATAAATATGAATGATTTGATATAGCATATTGCTCATTTTACTTGAAGTTTGGAATAGCTTGTGCAAGGGTGAAAGTAGTTTTGATCATTTTGGTCATGACTGTTCCTCTACACAGTCAGGAAATGTAACTGTCTAATAATTATATGTAATGTTGAATGGACTAAATGTTTTATTCTTGGTAGAAGTGAATGGAAGGAATAGTGTTGGTGTTAGGTTTCATTTATTGTTGAATTCAATGGTTTCCAAGATGTGTTGAGGAGTTTTCTCCTTGTTTAATGTTAATTGTTCCTGCACAAGCCACTCATACAATAGTGAAGTTACAAAACTGAACTGATGGCATGTTTACAATAAAGAAATAGAATGATAACTATGTCTACTCCAACCTTAATTGTTTATTCATCATATCAGATAAATTATGTTTAAGAATTGTTGGGAGTTATATTCAACCTTTTTTGTAAGCATGCCATTGGTGTCGTGCCATAGCCAATGCTTTATCTCTATTATTTGATGTTATTGGTGCTTGTGCTCAAGGATATCGATTCACTATATTCAAATGTTTGGATTCACATTTGTTGATATTACTGGCATATATGTTTAATGATGCCATTGTAAATTGTTGTCACTAAAATGACCGCATTCTACTGGTGTCGTGCCCTAGCCAAAGACTTTCACTATTGTATGAGTGGATTGTGCAAGAATAGTTAACATAAAACAAGGAGAAAACACCTCAACACATCTTTTTTGTAAACATGCCATTGGTTCAGTTTTGTAAATTTGAATTTTGTGTTAAATACATTTAAATGGAACATTAAGCAATGTAATAATATGCTTAGTCTATTAGTAATTGCAGACTAAATGCCATAACGCCTTTATCAGTTTAGCATGTTATTATAAGATACTAAAGAAGACCTGCTATTTGTTAGAGAAATCTTCACTATCCCCCACAATGAAGACAATGAAGATTGACCTCCTACCCCACAACAAAGAACATTTTAATAAGAATAAGATAGTGCCAAGAAACATTTTCACAAATATGAAACGTGAGGAAAAGTAATAACATGAACAATGCCAAGATTCACAGCATTAAATTTCACATGTGGATGAGTTTCTACAGTGGGTTGCCCAGCATCAAAAATATGTTGAGTTGTATTTGAGATGTAACTAAGAGTATCATGTAGAACAGACCCTAAACTTTGAAAGCATTCTCCAGTCTGGCAATTCAAAATTCAATCTAGGAAAGCATTAGTAAGTGAAATAAATTATAGGCATCAACATCAACATCATCATGAACATTAGACATAAATTATAGACATCAACATCAACATAATCATAATCATTTGGAGGGTATTCATTTTGTTCCTTGGATAGTACTATTTTTCTTGAAAGTTTTTGTGATACTTCTAAACTTTAAAGGTATATTTTATGGCTTAATGATAATATAGATTAGTGTTTTGTTTTCTGATGGAATGTTGTTGATCATTCACGGTCTTAAAGAAACTTTTGATTGTTTTGATTCTCGAGTCTTGATGTTGTTTCTCAATGTGATATAGACTGACTACAAGATGGTTCAGTTGGTCCTCTCTTTCTATTTAATCATTTGTCTTCTTCATGGTGTAAGTGTCAATATGTTATAATCCAACCAGCATGTCATACCCCCACTTCTGACAAACATCACAACATGCAAATCACAGCCAAAGACTTGGGTGTTCAGCATACACAAACAAAGATTACCCTTAGGAAACAATGATCATTAATATTCATTAATGGCAGATGGTGATTCCTTGGTAATAAAGGCATTGCCAACATTCATCATCTTAACCAAGTCTGGGTGGTGATCCTTGAAATAGCACAACTAGTAAAATGAAATAACAACATAAGTCATGGGTGGTGATCCTTGAATTTGGAGTGAGGAAGAAGGAAAATTGGAAAACAAAATATGGAATAATCAGGTTGGAATTGGAGAAGATTTCATAAATAAACTTGAATAAGAAAAAAGCCAAGTTATCTAGTTCTTTGTTTGAGGCTGGGTTCGGATTCTACTTTTGTTCTCCTCTAGGTTCAACTTGGGTTCCTTTGGTAGGAACTTGGGTGCTTGGGCCAATCTTGGGTGCACCTGCAGTATTATAACTATGATACATGAGGTATTTTATTCATAATTTTATAGGCTAACTCAATATTATGGTAACATGGTAACTCATTATTATGGTATTTTATTCATAATTTTAAAATGTTCATAAATTAATTTTACTAAAATGGTTATAAATTATGGTCATAACAGTCATTTTTCACCATCTCCATGGACTAGGACCTTAAATTATTGAGCTTCTCTTTGTTTAGAGAATATTTTAACATTCTCTACTTAATAGGGCCAACCACGTGAAGGTGGAAGCTCATCTGGCCCCTCCTATGAGCCTCTTATGACCCTTTACGACATTTTAAGACCTCTAAGATGTATTCTTAGGGATTGTAAAGCGACATAAGAGAACCTGGGACACAACAACTGAGAACCATAATTGTAGGCATCGTGATCACAATTTTTTGGAGACAATGTAATTGAGTTGTACACCTAGACGATGGAGAGCATCTCTTGCATCCCCAATTCCAAGTTGACTACATCTTGTATTCATGAGCAACAGATGTATTCAAACTAGAATCGGGGGTGTAGAAATTTCTCTCCATCGCTTGGGTATTCAACTCAATTACGTTGTCTCCAAAAAATTGTGACCATGATGCCTACAATTATGGTTGTTAGCTATTGTGAAATCTACATTTATGTTTCTCATGTGTCATGTTTATGTGCATATTTTTTGTGTTTGGGAAGATATCTTTCTAGCCTGGGTTTGGATCCTTTGGCAATTAGCATTACTGGGAGCTTGACCCAGCAGCAAATGGACTTGTGATATGATTTTCACAATAGTACATGTGTTTCTGGGTAAGCTCCCAATACTAGTGCTTAGAAAAATTTGCATGTTCACAATAGTATATGTGCTTAAGTTAGAGGGAGCTTACAATAATAAATCATGCAATGAGGAGGCTTAGAACAATAATAAAGCTACACTTGAGACCCTATATAAGGAACAAACTTATTGAGCTTCACTTTGTTTCGAGAATAATTTTATATTTTGTACTAAACAGGGCCAACCACGTCAAGGTGGAAGCTCATTTGGCCCCACCCCCCCCCCCCCCCCCCCCCCCAACATCACTCTAAATTCCCTATTAACATCTAACATTTGAGAAATAAAATGAAATTAGAAAATGTATTTGAAAGCTTATTATGTCATACATTAAAATTAAATGGATCAGTGCAAGAAATACTTATTGTGTAAAAATATAAAGATAAGATAATATTCATCCTTAGTTCATCATTCATGATGATAAAATTACGTTGTTTCCAAAAAATTGTTACCACAATGCCTACAATTATGGTTTTCAACTATTGTGAAATCTACATTTATGTTTCTGATGTGTCATGTTTATGTGCATATTTTTTGTGTTTGGGAAGATATCTTTCTAGCCTGGGTCTGGATCCTTTAGCAATTAGCATTACTGGGAGCTTGACCCAGCAGCAAATGGACTTGTGATATGATTTTCATAATAGTACATGTGTTGCTGGGTAAGCTCCCAGTACTAGTGCTTAGGAAAATTTTCATGTTCACAATAGTACATGTGCTTAAGTTAGAGGGGGCTAGATGTACCTACAAAAGATATATGGAAACTATAGATCACAAAAGAGGTCACTACACAAAAGGAGGTAGTGTATAAAAGTGAAAGTAAGTGGTCACAATTTTTTGGAGACAACGTAATTAAGTTGTACACCCAAACAATGGAGAATATCTCCTACACCCCCAATTCCAAGTTGACTACATCTTGTATTCATGAGAAACATATGTATTCAAACTGGTATTGGAGGTGCCAAAATTTCTCTCCATCGCTTGTGTATACAACTCAATTACATTGTCTCCAAAAAATTGTGACCATGATGCCTACAATTATGGTTGTCAATTATTGTGAACTAATCAATCATCCATTAAAACAATCAATCTAAATTCATTATCAATAATCATAGTAATCAATTACAATCCTCGCATCATGATCAATTACAATCCTAGCATGAAAATATAGGTTACATTACAGTCCTTGCACATCATTCATCAAAGTCTCCAACAAATATAGAAGCATTAGGAAGATTCACATTCAGAATCATATTCTCCTTCCTCTATGTCAGATGTGTTCTCTCATTCTTGAATATATATTTCATGCAATACATCATCAAGTGACGGTTTAGGTGTCTCTTCTTTCTAGTAGAGAGCATGTCGAACATGTAGCATTGGTTGAGGAGGTGAGTTGGGTGAAAGTTGTCCATCGGATGCTTGAAACCTAGCAAACAGCCATATTGGCTGACATTTCCTTGTCCAAGCATGCACCCATTCAAGTTCAAAAAATTGATCTAGGTTGTACGGACTAAAATGTCTCACAAACCACCAATTTATCAGATTAGTTTGAGTGGACAAAATGCTAACTTTAAACAAATGTGAGTAAAAACTGAAATCATTTGGGAATTCATAATTATCAACTACAAATGGTCCCATAAAGAAATAGTGAATCACTGCTACATGATTATTCAACCATTCCTATTGATTCCAGATAGCAGTGGTTCCCTGTATAGCTACACCCAATTCTTGCGAGAGAGAAGCTTCAAGTAGAGGTGGTCAATTTCCTCCATACATGTTGACCAAATAATTTTTAATTTCTAAATCAGTTGGTTGTGAAGGGTGACATAACACGACCCGTTCGTCAACAAGTATTGTACTTGCATCTCTAAATTGTATGCATTGTCGATCATAGTTGACCAACTGATGATAATGTAGACTATGGTTGTACCTTCCATATCCAATTTTTGTATCCATCATAAAGCACCTTTTCCCTGATCATGTTGTGTCCTCCCCTATTTGTTCTGTTAACACAAAGACATGGTACATGAGTTTACTCTACATCCATTATGTCATAAAGAATTCTTACAAATCCAAACTACACTTCAACACTCACTATTAAATCATTTCATCAAGATAAAGCTAAAATAATTGACACAAATCCATAAATAACAGATAGATAAACCCATGGATGCTTTATATTAAATGCATATGAAATGTTTCAATCCAATTTGGAGATGATATTATGACATAATATTCCTTTGATTCAGAATTGTCATCATATCTAAAAACAAATACAACTTCAACTGTTCAAACTAAGACTTCTAGAAACTTGACACTATTCTATTATGCTCTCTACATATAACATATATACATCTAAAATATGGCTTGTAATTTGAATTTTCATTGTGATGAAGAAACTATAGATTCAAGTTGACTCATTCTATGTTGTAGTATATTTGTTCCCTAGATCTACCATATTATATATGTGTAGCCTGTAAGGGACATCTTATGCTCATCCATGTATCATAGCTCAGTGAGAGTTCTTAGGAGAAAGACAAGATGTCAGTGGGAGATGGAGAAACCAATATCAAAACACCACTTGAATCCTTGCAATGTTGAGAGTGGGATAAAAGCTACACTTGAGACCCTATATAAGGAACAAACTTATATTTCAAGAATAGTTTTATATTCTTTACTAAACAGGGCCAACCACATGAAGGTGGAAGCTCATTTCCCCTCCCCCCACAACATCACTCTAAATTCCCCATTAACATCTAACATTCATTCATTATTTAGTCCATTAATAAAATGTAACATTTAGTAATTATCACATGATAACATTCATTCACACATTAATAAAATGTGACATTCATTAATTATCACACGATAACATTCATTAACACATTATAAAATTTATGAACATTCAGACTAGAAAATCAAGTTCTAGAAAAATCATTAAGAGTACTATAGAAAAATCATTAGGACTATATAAAAATCATTAAGACTAGAAAATCAAGTTCTAGAAAAATCATTAAGAGTACTATAGAAAAATAAAAATCATTAAGACTACAAAATCAAGTTCTAGAAAAATCATTACAACTATAGAAAAATAATTTAGACTATAAAATCAAGTTCCTTCATAATCCAAAAAATTGCATTTTTGCATGATATCCAACAATATGTAATATATGTCTTTATTATCCATTCTCATTTGCATGTAGCTAAGTATGCTTGTATATATGGTGTACTATGTTTAGACAGTTTATATGCAACCATTAGCTACATGGAAATGAAAATGGATATTAAAGAAATAGTCATACAATAGTGGCATATAATCCAAAATATTGCATGGTGTGCTATGCTCAGACAGTTTATATGCAATCATTAGCTACATGCAAATGAGAATGGATAATAAAGACATATATTACATATTGTTGGATATCATGTAAAAATGCAATATATACAGTTTATATGTCTTTATTATCCATTCTCACTTGCATGTATCCAACAATATGTATTATTATCAATTCTCATTTGCATGTAGCTAAGTATGCATGTATATATGGTTTACTATGTTCAGACAGTTTATATGAAATCATTAGCTACATGCAAATGAGAATGGATATTACAGACATATATTAGGCAATTCCTTCATAATCCACTCATGAATGTTCTTGCACAATCCACTTATACAATTAACAGTGAAATGCTATGTGATTGATAATTTTTATACAACTGGTCCTTTGGCATGTATTAATCTACTGGTGTCATGCCCTAGCCCATGCTTTATCTCCATTATTTGATGTTATATTCACTATTTTGAAATGTTGATTATAGTTATCAAATGGAAAAAATAGAAAAAAAAAAAAAATTGTACACAATTTTTTTTTACAAAACTGAACTAATGGCATGTTTACAACAAAGAAATAGAATTATAATAATATGCTGAAAATTCTATTTTGTTTAATACACACCAAAGGACTAGTTGTATGAAATTGTCAATCACATAGCATTTCACTATTGTATGAGTGGATTGTGTAGGAATAGTTAACATTAAACATTAACCAAATCAAACCTACATTTGAATCCACACACAATAACCCCAAAATGAAGGGTTTTGTATCCTTTAATGAATCTCAGACACTCGTAACACATGGACAGTCAAACTAGTAGTCTCCAAAGCATTCAATAAATGACTGGATTGTATTTAATACACACCAAAGGACCAGTGGTATGAAATTATCAATCACATAGCAATCCACTATTGTGTGAGTGGATTGTGCAGGAACAGTTAACATTAAACAAGGAGAAAAATCCTCAACACATCTTGGAAACCATTGAATTCAACAATAAATGAAACCTAACATCAACACTATTCCCTCCATTCACTTCTACCAAGAATAAAGCATTTAATGCATTCAACATTACATATAATCATTAGACAGTTACATTTTCTGACTGTGTAGAGGAACAGTCATGACCAAAACAATCAAAACTACTTTCACCCTTGCACAAGCTATTCAAAACTTCAAGTAAAATGAGAAATATGCTATATCAAATCATTCATATTCATAGTAACCATTCAAAGGATCATTTTGTGAATGAACCCTCTGACTGTACCCCTATGGCAGAGAAAGGAAACCTCAAAATAGAGAAAGTAAACTTAGTAAAACCAATCTATGCCACTCTTTGTGAGGGTGCAGTCATGATAAGTGCCTCTTAAACCTCTCCAAACATGTAAGAATGTCTTTAAATACTTCATTGATCTCTTCTAAACATTAACGCATGGACAGTCAAACTAGTAGTCTCCAAAGAATTCAATAAGTTTATATGAATGTTTGAAAACTTTCCTCTCAACTTCCCCAACCACTCCTAATCGGTTACAGGGATTAGTTGAGTGTTTAGACACTAAAACTTCTTAAACATACTTTATCTGATATGATGAATTGTAATATCAACAAACGTGAATCCAAACATTTGAAAATAGTGAATCGATATCCTTGAGCACAAGCACCAATAACATCAAATAATGGAGATAAAGCATGACACCAGTAGAATGCGGTCATTTCAGTGAGGATTCATGATCAAATAAAATGTAATGCATTTGAAATTTTCTATCGAATATGATGCCAAAGGCTCGAAAGACATTGCCCATCAAAGATACCAATCAAAGATGAAGAAATCACATACCTTGTCTCGCACTCAGCTTGCACCAAGGAATATTTGATAGCCAAATCTTCCTTGTACCACACGAAGAACGTGCCATTGGTTCACTTTAGCATGTTATTATCATATTAGATAAAGTATGTTTAAGAATTGTTGATAAGGATAGGAATAGTGGAGATTCTAGAAATATCCCTCTAACCGATTAGGAGTGGTTGGGGAAGTTGAGAGGGAATTTTTCAAACATTCATGTAATTCACTTATTGAATGCTTTGGAGACTACTGGTTTGAGTGTCCATGCATTACCAATGATTGAGATTCATTAAAGCATACAAAACCCTTCATTTTGGGTTATTGTGTGTGGATTCATCCGCTTTAGCCAGGAAGATCAAGAAGATGGGGTAGGAGGACATTGTGGTAGAAGAAGTATTTAAAGAAGCAAAAAGAAGCAATAGAAAATTTTTCAAGAGTTTGGAATAGCATTTCAGAATCCATGAATGGTATGGGTAAGGTGACCTTCATTCTTGGCCGTTACTTCAATGAAACATTGGATATGGCTGATAAGAAGAACAATGAAATGCTATGTGGAAGGGATGGTTGATAGTGTTCCTTGGGGGAAGGGGGAATGTGAAAGACTTTTTATCATTATATTGTGTATTTCCAATATGTTTGGATGCGGTGCACACCAGAAGAATGAAGGATCACTCATTGATTGCATGATAACCTAATTATGAAGGGTCACTGGTTGAGGGGATAGTCAAGGTCCAGATGATTGGGCCATTGGAGGACCCTAGTTATTTGTATTAATTTATATTCAAATTGGATGCATGGATTTCTTGTGAATTATTGGCTACTATGTATCCTACAATTGGATCTGTAAATCTACATATACTTCTCTAGGGTTGTAAGCCACTTAGGGATTAAAATAGAGAAACTAAATAAAAATTGTTCTTTGTCCTATTTACTTTTAACAAAGTCTCAACTATCAATGATACAATACATTTGATGCCCTAAGCTATCAATACAAATGGAACCTAGCTAGAAGCTCACAAGCTGTCCATTTGATAACCAAAGTCAACATTTCAAAAAAATGGATATCCTTGAGCACAAGCACCAATAACATCAAATAATGGAGTTAAAGCATGGGCTAGGGCACAACACCAATAGAATGCGGTCATTTCAAAGATAGAAATATACAATGGTGTCATTAAACACGTATGCTAGTAATATCAACAAACGTGAATCCAAACATTTGAATATAGTGAATCGATATCCTTGAGCACAAGCACCAATAACATCAAATAATAGAGATAAAGCACTGGCTAGGGCATGACACCAGTAGAATTCCATCATTTTAGAGAGAAACTCCCTCAACAATAAAATGAAATGTATTTGAATATGATGCCAGAGGCTCAAAAGATGAAGAAATTGCATACCTTCTCTTGCACTCAACTTTCGCTCCTTTTCTCTCGCTCTCTAATAAAAATAAAAATGATGAGGTTGTTTCACTTTTTTTTTTAATGTATACCCTAAATCTGTCAGTGTTCTGATGGTCAATTAAACACCCATCGTAATACCGACATCATCGGGTCCTATTACAAAAAAAAACAAATTCGTAAGAAAAATTTACCTGTCAAAAACTTTTGTCAAAATTTGGCCCCAAATGTAGTAGTGTTGAAAAGCCTATTCCCTAAACATGCCAGAACTAAAAATTAAAAGTTCAAACCCACTACATATGTCAAATGAAAGGCAATAAACACCCTATCCTAGTGGTGCATCATGAAGAACAAGAGGACCCTATTTTCAATGTACTCAAACTAGGCACCTTTAATGATTTTTCAAAAGCATAATTCTAACACTTAGATAAATTTTGAAATTGGACTCAAAATACAATCAAAATTTTTGAGCTCCAATAGAAGCCATCCTAAATTGGCCTACTCCAAGGAAACCAACAAAGGTAAGAAGTTTTCATGGCCTTTCTCAATACTATAGGAAGTTTATTAGACAATTTAGTGCTATTTGTGCTCCTATGTTGGACACTATTAAAGGAGGCATGAAGACTAAGTTTGTGTGGAATGAACAAGCTAACAAGAGTTTTGAGTTGTTGAAGAAAAAGATTGCTACTCAACCTATTCTGGTTTTGCCAAGCTTTGATAAATTATTCACCATAGAGTGTGATGCAAGAAATGTGGCTATTGGAGCTGTCCTAAGCCAAGAGGGTAGACCAGTGGCTTTCCATTCAGAGAAGTTGAGTGAGGCTAAGAAAGAAACCCTATTACCCACTTAATTCCAGGGTTCCATGACCATAAATAGTCTTTCCAA
Source organism: Chamaecyparis obtusa (assembly GCA_027943335.1). Lineage (NCBI taxonomy): Eukaryota > Viridiplantae > Streptophyta > Pinopsida > Cupressales > Cupressaceae > Chamaecyparis > Chamaecyparis obtusa. The sequence goes on from BSBK01001784.1 coordinate 74,655, forward strand.
AGGGTAACAGACAACCATTTTTTAGCTTAGTTTGGTCTTCCTCACTTTTCCATGCTCCATCTAATAAACCCTCACTTTTTGTGTCAATAACCTAGGGCTTGGTATAAATCACCCTACCCTACAACTCACAACCCCAATATTGGTTTTAACACCATACAATGCATCCCTATAGACATATTCAATCATCATTTACCATCTCCCTTAATCGGGTATCTCACAACCATGACTAGTGCTTACCTAGTGCACCCTTCGTTGTGACTTCACTAGGCTTGTCTCTGCTTCTTCTCACTTTCTTCCACCTTCCCTGCATTAAAAAACTAGCATACAAGGAAATATACATCTTAAAACTCTCCCACCATCCATAGTAACCACAAGGTGGGAGTGTCATTGCATTGTGTGGTCTTCAAGGCCTAGACTAATGACTATACCCCTGTTTAACCAATCATTGTTCCTACACCAGTCAATTTCCTTGGTTGCTGTCAGTGACAAAGGAAATGAAAAGATAATATAACAAAGTAAACACAAATGCAAATAAATGTTCCTACATCCAAACTAAGAAAAGACCATGCTCAAATAAAATACAATAGTTCATTGTTGTTTGATTGTACCCTTAGGCCAATGGAATACCAATGTGTAAATAAAATAGTTTTTATTGATTCAAGCTATTACAAAATTGATCCATTTTCATATCAACACTACCCCCCTTCATGGATCCATGCTATCAATACAATATACATTTGATGCCCTAAGCTATCAATGATACAATACATGTGATGCCCTAAGCTATCAATAAAATATACATTTGATTCCCTAAGCTATCAAAACAAATGGCGCCTGGCTAGAAGCTCAAGGGCTATCCATTTGATTATTTTTTACAGTTAACATTTCAAAAAAATGGACATAAGTTCATTATCAAAAGCACCAATAACATCAAATAATGGAGTTAAAGCACGGGCCAGGGCACCACACTAGTAGAGTGCTCAAGTGTGTCCTAAGGGGTTCTACAACCCCTTCAGACATAGTTGTGCATTCAAATATTTCAAAAGGGGTCACAAGGACTTCCTAAGCATCCTAGTATGCCTTATCACGCGCTAGGACCCCTAGGAAATCTCCATGACTCCTTTTAACACATTACAATGCTCAAGTGTGTCCTATGGGATCCTATGAACCCTTCAAACATGCTTGAGGGTTTGAATGTGTCAAAAGAGGTCATGGGGTCTTCCTAGGGGTCCACCCCTTAGGACACACTTGAGGGTTCTAATGTGTCAAAAGGGGTCACGGGGACTTCCTAGGGGTTCTAATGTGTGATAAGGCATACTAGGACCCCTAGAAAGTCCCCATGACACCTTTTGACACATTTCAACCATCAAGTCTGTCTAAAGGGGTCCTACCACCCCTTGGAACACACTTGAGGGTTATAATGTGTCAAAAGGAGTCATGGGGACTTCCAAGGGGTCCTAACGCATGATAAGGCATACTAAGACCCCTAAGAAGTCTGAAAGACCCCTTTTGACACATTAGAACTCTCAAGTGTGTCCTAAGGAGTGGACCCCTAGAAACTCTCCATGACCCCTTTTGACACATTTGAACCCTCAAGTGTCTCTAAAGGGGTCCTATGACCCCTTGGAACACACTTGAGGATTCTAATGTGTCAAAAGGAGTCATGGAGACTTGCTAGGGGTCCTAACACATGATAAGGCATACTAGGACCCCTAGCAAGTCCCCATTAACCCTTTTGACACATTAGAACCCTCAAGTGTGTCCTAAGGGGTGGACCCTAGGAAGACCCCATGACCCCTTTTGACACATTCAAACCCTCAAGCATGTCTGAAGGGTTCATAGGATCCCATAGGACACACTTGAGCATTATAATGTATTAAAAGGAGTCATGGAGACTTCCTAGGGGTCCTAGCGCATGATAAGGCATACTAGGATGCTTAGGAAATCCTTGTGACCCCTTTTGAAACATTTGAATGCACAACTATGTCTGAAGGGGTTGTAGAGCCCCTTAGGACACACTTGAGCATTCCAATGTGTCAATAGGGGTCATGGGGACTTCCCAAGGGTCTTAACATGTGATATTTCATACTAGTACCCCTTGGAAGTCCCCATGATCCCTTTTAAAATATTTTAATGCTCAGGTATGTCTAAAAGGGTTGTAGGACCCCTTAGGACACACTTGAGCATTCCAATGTGTCAATAGGGTTCATTGGAAATTCCTAGGGGTCCTAACATGTGATAATGCATACTAGGACACCTAGAAAGTCCCAATGACCCCTTTTGACACATGAGAACACTCAAGTGTGTCATCAGGGGTCATAAGACCCTTTGGGACACACTTGAGTATTGAAATATGCCAAAGTGGTCATGGGGACTTTGTATGGGTCCTAGTATGCTTTATCACATGTTAGGACCCCTAGGAAGTCCCCATGACTCCTTTTGACACATTATAACCATCAAGTGTGTCTAGAGGGGTCATAGGACCCCTTCAGATGCACATAAGGGTTCAAATATGTCAAAATGGTTCATGGGGACTTCCCAATGGTCCTAGTACACCTTATCACATGTTAGGACCCCTAGGAAGTCCCCATGACCCCTTTTTAAACATTTGAATACATAACTATGTCTGAAGGAGTCATAGGACCCCTTAGGACACACTTGAGCATTCAAATGTGTCAATAGGGGCAATGGGGACTTCCTAGGGATCCTAACATGTGATAAGGCATGCTAGTAGCTGTAGGAAGTCCCCATGACCCCTTTTGAAAGATTTGAATACTCAAGTGTGTCTGAAGGGGTCATAGGACCCTTTAGGACACACTTCAGCATTCCAATGTGTCAATAGGGGTCATGGGGACTTCCTAGGGTTTCTAACACATGATAAGGCATACTAGGACCCCTAGGAAGTCCCCATGACCAATTTTGACACATGAGAACACTCAAGTGTGTCATAAGGGGTCATACGACCCCTTGGGACACACTTGAGTGTTGAAATGTGTCAAAAGGGGTCATGGGGACTTTGTATAGGTCCTAGTATACCTTATCACGTGTTAGGACCCCTAGGAAGTCCTCATGACTCCTTTTGACACATTAGAACCCTCAAGTATGTCCTAAGGGGTCATAGGACCTCTTCGGACACACTTGTGAGTTCAAATATGTTAAAATGGTTCATGGGGACTTCCTAGGGGTCCTAGTATGCCTTATCATGTGTTAGGACACCTAGGAAGTCCCATGACCCCTTTTGAAACATTTGAATGCACAGCTATGTGTGAAGGTGTCATAGGACCCCTTAGGACACACTTGAGAATTCCAATCCATCAATAGGGGTCATGGGGACTTCCTAGCGGTCCTAACATGTGATAAGGCATACTAGTACTTCTAAGAAGTCCCCATGACCCCTTTTGAAACATTTGAATGCTCAAGTGTGTCTGAAGGGGTCGTAGGACCCCTTAGGAAACACTTGAGCATTCCAATGTGTCAATAGGGGTCATAAAGACTTCCTAGAGGTCCTAATATGTGATAAGGCATACTAGGACCCCTAGGAAGTCCCCATGACCCCTTCTGACACATTTCAACACTCAAGTGTGTCATAAGGGGTCATGGGGACTTCCTAGGGGTCCTAGTACACCTTATCACCTATTAGGAATCCCTTATGACACACTTGAGTGTTGAAATGTGTCAAAAGGGGTCATGGGGGCTTCCTAGGGGTCCTAGTATGCCTTATCACTTGTTAGGACCCCTAGGAAGTCTCCATGACCCCAACTGACACATTGGAATGCTCAAGTATCTCCTAAGGGGTCATATGACCCCTTAGGACATGCTTGAGTATTTTCATGTGTCAAAAGGGGTCGTGTACACTTCTTAGGGGTCCTAGTATGCCTAATCATGCATTAGAACCCTTAGGAAGTACCAATGATCCCTTTTGATAGATTTCAACACTCAAGTGTGTCCCAAAGAGTCATATGACCCCTTAGGAAAAACTTGAGAGTTCTAATGTGTTGAAAGGGGTCATGGGAACTTCTTAGGGATCCTAGTATGTCTTATCATGTGTTAGGACCCCTAGGAAGTCTTCATGACCCCTTTTGACACATTTCAACACTCAAGTGTGTCCCAAGGGGTCATATGACCCCTTATGACACACTTGAGAGTTCTAATATATCAAAAGGGGTCATGGGGACTTCCTAGGGGTCCTAACATGTGATAAGGAATACTAGGACCCCAGGTATGTGCAAGATCATGAGGGACCAAAAAGTGGCAATGTCAATTCAAAACTTTGACAATGTAGCTGATGATTATTTTTAACCCAAATTTGATAAAACGAAAAGGGTATCTTAAGGAGATTATCAGCGTTCTATCGAAATAATTGCTATCAAATTTTGAATTTGGTAAGTAATATTATTTATTTTCTAATTGAGCTACCTCTAAAGTGTTTATTTATATACTGATTGAAAAATGACTATAACTTTCAAATGGTATAACATTTTTGAAATAAAAAAAAATGTGTCACATTCTATGCTTTGCCTACTATAAGGAAAAAAAATAAAATTTTGAATTTTATAAGGTTTTGAATGAGTTAAGGTGGTCAGACACGAGATTTTTTTTATTTTGAAAATGTTATAGCAAAAAATGCATAATTAATTTTTTTTTGGAATAAAATTACAAAAAAATATGTGTCACATCTGGGCATGAGATATTATCATTTGATTATGATTAATGTGGTCAGATATACACCTACTTATTTTTTTCCAGAAATTTTTTTACTACTGCATTGAAATCTATACTTTTCACCAATAATACTAACTTTTTCTCAAAAAAGGCCTAGTATTTTAGAAACTACATTCAATTTTCTATAGATTCCATTCTTACAACTTTTCGATATTAGGTTCATAGCTATTTGAAATTTTTACGTCAAGTTGACTAACCATGATTTGCTGATTTCTCATTGCCACTTAAGGGAATAGTTTGGCCCCTCATGATATTGCACATAGCCCCCCATGACCCCTTTTGACACATTTTAACACTCAAATGTGTCCCAAGGTGTTGTATGACACCTTAGGACTCACTTGAGTGTTCTAATGTGTAGAAAGGGGTCATGGTCACTTCCTAGGGGTCTTAGTATGCCATATCACATAGTAGGACCCTTAGGAAGTCCCAACGATCCCTTTTGACACATTTTAACACTCAAGTGTGTTCCAAGGGATCGTATGACCCATTACGACACACTTGAGAGTTCTAATGTGTCTAAAGGGGTCATGGAGAATTCTTAGGGGTCCTAACGTGTGATAAAGCATACTAGGACCCTTAGAAATTGCCTAGGACCCCTTTCGACACATTAGAACACTAAAGTTTGTCCGAAGGGGTCATACGACCCCTTGGAACACACTTTAGTGTTCTAATGTGTTGAAAGGGGTCATGGGGAGTCCCTAGGGGTCCTAGTATGCCTTATCACATGTTAGGACCCATTGGAAGTCCTCATAACTACTTTTGACATATTAAAACTCTCAAGTGTGTCATAAGGGGTCATACGACCCCTTGGGACACATTTGACTGTTGAAATTTGTTGAAAGGTGTCATGGGGACTTAGAAGGGGTCTTAACATGTGATAAAGTGTACTAGGACCCTTAGGAAGTCCCCATGACCCCTTTTGACATATAAGAACACTCAAGTGTGTCCTAAGGGGTCATACGACCCCTTGGGACACACTTGAGTGTTGAAATGTGTCAAAAGGGGTCATGGGGACTTCTGAGAGGTACTAGTATGTCTTATCATGTGTTAAGACCTCTAGGAAGTCCCCATGACCTCTTTCAACACATTATAACTCTCAAGTGTGTCCTAAGGGGTCATACGACCCCTTAGGACACACTTGAGTTGTGAAATGTGTCAAAAAGGGTTATAAGGACTTCCTAGGAGTCCTAATGTGTGATAAGGCATACTAGGACCCCTAGGAAGTTCCCATGACCCTTTTTGACACATTAGAACACTCAAGTGTGTCCTAAGGGGTCATACGACCCCTTGGAACACACTTGAGTATTTTCATGCGTCAAAAAGGATTATGGGGACTTTTTAGGGGTCCTAGTATGCCTTATTACATGTTAGGACCCCTAGGAAGTCCCCATGATCCATTTTGACATATTATAACACTCAAGAGTGTCATAAAGGGTCATACGACTCCTTAGGAAAAACTTAAGTGTTAAAATGTTTCAAAAGGGGTCATGAAGACTTCCTAGGGGTCCTAACATGTGTTAAGGCATACTAGGACCCCTAGGAAGTGTCCATGACCCTTTTCAACACATTAGAACTCTCAAGTGTGTTCTGAGGTGTCATATGACCCCTTGGGACACACTTGGGTGTTTAAATGTGTCAAAAGGGGTCATCGATACTTCCTAGGAGTCCTAACACCTGATAAGGTATACTAGGACCCCTAGGAAGTCCCTATGACTTGTTTTGACACATGAGAACACTCAAGTGTGTCCTAAGGGATTGTACGACCCCTTGGGACACACTTTAGTATTGAAATATGTCAAAAGAGGTCATGGGGACTTCCTAGGGGTCCTAGTGTATGCTGTTGAATGTGGACCTCGAATCCAACTACACACACAACATATTCCTTACTCACATGATCAAATTATGAGATAGAGTATGAATTAATGAATCCAAAATTCATTGTGAAGTGACCTGTTGCCTCCTATGTATATGGGGTGTTTAATTTTCTCTCAGAATAAGAGCCCAACAACCATTAGACCAGTTCTATAATTGAGGATTTTAAAACTAGAAAGATGCAAAGAAAGATCTAATTGAGCTAGAAATGAAGTGCAATTAATCTAAAGAATGAGAATGCAGATTTTTTTTTGATATTTTCTCAATAAAGATGTAGTAAAATAAGAAAACTAATTAGGATGAAGATGCAATCTTAAGCTAAATGGGATTAATCTAGAAAATGCAATTAAAGCTTGAAATAAAGATAATTGAGGTAAAAATTCGCTATAGTTTATGTACTCTCCAAATTGTCTCCCTTGAATGAGACAAAGAGGTTCTTTAAATAGAGGAGCCAGAAGAAGAATGAAGAGTTTCTTGATTTGAAACTCTTGACTCTTCATTCCTAATTGAGACAAATATGCAAGAATTACTTAATTAAAATAACAGAATATTGCCACATGTGGGGGGGTGACCTTTCGAGTAATTTGAATTATTAAATTCAAATAAAGAGGTGTCCATTCAATAACTAAATAAGATTAATTCCATTTTATGTGTATTAGCAAAAGGGGGTGTGTTTAATTTAATTTAAAGCACTTAGGACTTTACAATTAAATTAATTTATCATAGGGATATTTTAGCTAATAAAGCCAAAAGACTTAGGAATTAATTTAGCGTAGGATTATTGCAAACTAGGGTTTTTGCAATTGACATCAAGTCAAATAAAGTCAAGAAGGAGAGAGAAAATTGCCTAGTGAGATAGGACTTTGATGACATAGAAATTGAAGAAATGCACCAAAATTGTTTGAAATTATTAGGTGCCAATTTTGGGGTATTACAGTTTTCCCCTCTTGGAATCAATGTGCAAGCAGCGCGTTGATTCAAAGAATAGTCTGAAATGAGAGATGAAGATATCAGATGTCAAGGTTAAGTTGCCAAGACACTAACTAGATCAAGAAGTAGATCAAAGAAAGATCCACCGAAGTTTTAGTTAGATCGAGAAGACAATGGTCTAAATTGAGAGAGAACTGGAATCAAGGTTAGATTACCCCAATGTCTGATGAGAGTAGATGAAGATCCAGATTTAGGAATATCTCTAGAATCAGGGTTAGATTGCCCTAATGCAAAGGTTAATCCTCTGAGACTTGGATTAGATTTCCCAAATAACAGTCCAAAAGAGATTTCAAAAGCCATCTCCAGAACGAAGCTTGACTTCCATGAATTAGGGTTAGATTCCCCCAATACCTAAAAGATTTCTAGAACCATCTCTAGAATGAAGCTTGATTCCCAAGGATCCGAGTTAGATTACTTAGATACCTAAGAGATAGATGACCATATGTGAGACATCGAGATGCCCCAAGAGATTCAAGATCATGGACTCCAATTTTGACCATAAGGTACGAAAAATTGAATATGCCCCAAGTGGTGAGATGCCCCTAGCAACAGGACTTTTGATTCAAATCAGACTGATTCAAGAAAGATGTGAAAAGATTCAATAATGTAATCATCCTACCCCCTCGAGAGAAAAATCAAAATTTGACACATCATAAAGGTGATAGGAAGCAAAATGGTTGCAGATAGAGGTAAGATCAAAAGATCTAGAAGAACTCAGAATAGATGAAGCAAGATGAAGAAGTGATCATGAGCAATCTGGAGGTCCAATTGACTAGGTTTGACCATGGTTGACCAAATTTGACTAGAGTTGACTTGATGAAAAATAGAGAAGATCTCAAGAACATGATGAAAAGATGAGGATCTGGCAAGAAAATGATCTCAGAAGGCTGACTACACAAGCGTCTGATCCCTAAGGATCTCAGATTTTAAAACACAATTTTCAGCTATTTAGAGATGTCAGATTTCAATTTTGATCCCAAAAGTAGATTCAGAACAGTCGATTTAGCCAAGGGTGCAATTTTCACAAAAAATGAAGCACTTTGAAAATTAGGTCAAAAAGCTATATAAGGCCAAGAGGGGTCATTTTTAATTCATTATTCCTTTCATCTTCTAGTGATTCCAAGAGCTCTGAGTGAGAAATGGAGGGTGTTCCTATGTAGACACATCAATTTGAGTGATCCTGCTGACATGCCTGACCATTGGAGTATGGTGCACCTGTAAGTAGTCAAAAAACTCCTTGCATTTGAATTCGTACTTGCTTTATAGGTCAATTAGGAAGATTTTTAGCATGTTTTAGGGTGTGTTCTAACAAGCTCGCATGAGAAAGTAGTTTCCTCGGGTGGGCCTAGGTTTCATCTCGCATGAGGAAGTAGTGTCCTCGCATTAGGAGGTACTTCCTTGCATGAGGCTAGTCTAGAAGCTCGCATGAGCTAGAAACTGGTCCCGCGCGAGGAAACTACTTTCTCGTGCAAAATTAGTCCTATCTTGTGTGAGAAAACAGTTTTCTCATGTGAAAAACTACTGTAGGTTTGAAAATCTTGATCCAAATTTGTTAATTTTTCTTGAAATCAACCAAGTGTAGCATCGTAGGACCTTGTCTAGAGTAGATGCTTTACTAAATTTGTCATTGTTGTCTTGAGAATCATCATGTTGAGATACTGATGCACTGTCATTACTTGCTTTGATAGGTTGACTTCCCAGATATCACCTTCAAGTCCCACCATCTAGTGCTCGCCATTGTAGTGCAGAGATTGACTGACACAGAGGGAGCCCACATTGATGTATTGGGGTTAGAATTTTTGTGTGATCTACCTGAGATTCAGGTAAATCATGACCTTCTTGGAGCTTTAGTCGAGCATTTCCATTTGAAGATGAACACTTTCCACTTCTCTATGGGAGAGATGACTGTCACCATAGAGGATATCTACAGGATCCTCTAGATAAATATTCATGGTGCCCTCATTTAGTATGACACACATCTGAGGCAGGGTACCATAGCCTTAAGGACAATCTTCAGGGATGATCTAGTGATGGGCCAAGCCATTTTATGGGATGAGCTCATGAGGAGATACAGTGCTTCTCATCCCTTCCCTGTAGTGTTGGCGATGTTCTTGAGCTACTTTCGTGTTCCTGATTGAGCTCAACACCGTTTGGAGTGCCATTGGGGCACTATGTTACAGAGGATGCTAGCCAAACTAGCAGTCAGATTTGGGTGGGGAGAGTACATGCTCACCCACATGTACCATGAGATGCATGAGATCATCTATTGCAGGGTGAGGAACATGGCAGTAGGGGTCTTCGTCCTGTAGATCTGGGCCTTGGAGAACCTTCCTATTTGATGACCTATCTTCCATGACACATGATAGGCTTACATTTATAGGTATGCAAGTCTGATGACCCATCCTACATTGGGTAAGTTTGATCAGTGGAGAGTAGCGCTGGATGATATGACTGCAGTTGTCTAGAGACCTTGGGTGGCTATAGAGCCCTGGGATGATACACGATGAGAGTAGGCTACCATGTTCATGTCACATCCACTAATCAGGTGTAGCATTACTATCATTGAGCGATTCCTTGTTACCAATGTCTTGTGCAAGTTTGGGGGGTAGCAGGATATATCATAGGAGTATTGCCCCTATGCCCACTTCACTGATGAGGAGTGGAAGGGGTGGCATGCTAGGCTTGATCTAGGATGGTGTGCTATAGAGGCACAAGTACCACTAGTCAGATGGGATTATATGGTGGATGTCACCAATGTAGGGGTGACACTTGCATATAGATATCAGTTGATAGTGCAGCCTCATCTGCAGTTCACGGATCCTATAGGCATTGGAGCTTAGTAGGTGGCACAGCCACCACCACGGTAGCAAGTAACCCTACAGAAGCCACCCCAATAGACACCACCACAATAGTAGGCACCACAACAACAACTAGCACAATAGCCACCACCATAGTAGTAGCTAGCACAGTAGCAGCCACATAGGCAGAGGATAGGGTTGTAAGATATCCCCGCTAGGACTATGGGGTTGGATATAGGAGCTGGGAGAAATGGGTTAGGCCAAAGATCCACCCAATAGTGAACAAAGGATACATTCTAGTAGGCCCCTGATATAGATATGCCTGATGTACTTGTCAGATCAGGGGCATCACAGCTGCAGGAGGCTCTCAGGAAGAGCTAAGAGAGAGTCAGGCAGGTGTAGCAGGAGAGAGATGACTACCACACTAGAGTTGTCAGGGAGGAGACCCACATGGAGGATAGGGATACTGAGATCACTAGATTTTGGGAGGAGCTAGCCTGAGCGAGGCTTGAGACCAGATACAAGGCTACCCAAGAAGCCTACTATTATGCTGCTTACTAATCAGTTGTTCTAGACGTATCGGAGCAAGTTCCACTATTTGCCGAGTATGTAGGAGAACCATAGAGACCGCCATAGGGACCTCCACCTTAGGGACCTCCTCCACAGTAGTAGCCCATGCCACCACCTCAGGTACTAGCATAACCTCCTCCACCTCCTCCTCCTCTGGGTGGGAGTGGAGCTTGATTGTAGATTTTATATATTATACCATCATTTTGATATTGTGCTCAAGTAGCACCATTGTATATGACATTGATCCAATATATATATATGATCAAGTTTTGATATCATTGTACTTGTCTCACATATTGCTTTGATATGATGTTTTATGAGATGTTTCCCATATGCTTAGATGTATGATTTTAGATATATGCTATAAATGAGATGTGATATATGTGTGTGTGTGTGTGTGTGTGTAATGCAATGACAGATGGTAGATGGAAATAAATACTATGTATGAGTTAAGTTATGCTTATAATGAATGCATATGATTATGAATATGCAAAAGATTTATGTAAATGAATATGTAATGAAGATGGATATGTAATGCAAATGGATACTAACCATCTCATGTAGGATTGTAGTAATATATGATAGGTACTAATCAAAAAAATGTGCTCAAAGATCAAGGATGAGGACCAGACACTTATGTAGCCAATAGAAACTCGAGACAAGAGATGAGAACCTTTGATAAAGAGATCCAGAAGAAGAAAATCCAGAGAGCACCAAGACACTACCCCAATGCAATCCTAGAATGAAAATGCAAGCCTATACTATAGACAACCCTAGGACTTGGTTGTTGGACTCCCATATTATCATCATTGATCCGTTTAAGTTTAGAAAATCACAAGATGTCATATGATTCTCACTAATATCGCTATCATGAAAATATGAATATGACATAAGTCTTAGATTTGTCGGAATGAGGTGTAAGCATTAAGGCACAAGAAGCCAGAATGACTTGAACACCTATTCCTTTTGATTTAGTAAGTTAACATAAGCATTAGAGCATAGCTACTAAAATGACCAAAATGTTTCTTGTAGAGAAACACACCTGACATGCGAGAGTGTCCTTATTTTGCTAAGTGTTTGATAAGAATGCTCGCAGTGACACTTATGTTCACTTCATAGGTTGAACTCTTTGATTCCATCGTAGCAAAATAAATCACCCCAAAAGACAAGGAGAAGAACCAACCTCACCAAAGCGTCCATATAAAAAAGGTTGAGGTACGCATGGCCATCCAATACGAGATAGAGGCTCTTATAGATAGACACCTCTCTTAGATAGATTCTTTAGATCATTAGAACTAAACCAACAAGTAGAAAGCAAGAAAATAAGCACTCAAAGAAAAAACAAAGCTCAGCATGCCTCAAAGGAACACAAATCCAGTTTAAGTTTGTGTTCAAATGGATTGGAGTCAAATCGGAAACACACCATGTTTGAAGTCTCAATAGAATAGTGACAGTAGGCAAACACTGTGGGAACCACTCATGACCATTGTGAGAGACGAAGTCTCAAGAGGATATCGAGAAGCTAACGAAGTATCGGTAGGCAAACATAGTGAAAAATGCTGATGACCAATACAAGAGAGATCCTCAAGGAGAGAAATCTCAGAGATATTACTGAAACATTAGCAGGTAGACACGGTGAGAACCACTAGTGACTGATGTAAGAAATTGTTGAGTCTACAACTGATTTACTGAATGGAGAGACTTGGAGAGATTGTTAAGAGAATGGAGAGATTGTTGAAACAGTGATTGAAAATCACACAGATGAAGATGTATAGATAATGCAACATGTTAAATCAGTATTATGTTGTCATTGATGTCAACTAGTTTCTTATTAGTTTGATAGTAATTATCTTTTAGGTTATCATTACTGAGACATCTGAAGTATGGCGAAAGAAGGTCACAGCAGATGAGGTTAAGGACTGCATGGGATAACTTATTGATGAGTCTCTGATCTCATTATATTGACTCTAGTATGTTGTATTCATCTATTATGGAGAAAGGAATTAAAAGACACAAAGCAGTGTTGGTCAGTAAAAGAAGACAGTTTAGTGTTTACCGAGATTCTCAGTGTAAATGCTGACGACAGTATACACCGATGTAGTGTGTTGTATACCGAGCACAATTTTAACCGATGAAGGTTTACCGATGCATTTCTCCTCAGTTAAAGGATTTGTTTAAGGAGAATAGAAAAGCATTAAATGATATTGTTGGCTAGACAAATGCTACTAGACAAATGCCAGATAGATTGATGAGCTAGAACCTCGAAATCAATATGATGATATAAAGTTTGTTACAAGGATCTATGGCTAACAAAATTCAAAGATCTAATGAAGGAGATTGAAACAAGTTATTGACACATCAGCCAAGAAAGTTCAAAGTGGTAAAATCAATGAACATGACTAAGCGGAAAAATCTGATGGATGAAAATTAAACGGCTTACATGTTTATTTAAGATGAAAGAAAATATATTGTTATTTGATCAATCCGAAGAAGAAGAAGAAGATACTATAGAAGGTGAGTGTGAACTAGCTTTCATGCATTTCTGATCAAACAGGTTACTGAACCGAGCTGCAGAAACCAAGCTACACAGTGAACAAACCGAGCTACACAAAGCACGAGACTGATTGATTGTAAGTGACATTGATATTTGATCTGAAGTGATATAATGGTCAAAAAACATTGTTGAGTATAACATTGATCTGTATCTACAATTTGTTGTAATAAGGCAGATCAACCTACTGTTACTTTCTAATAATTGTAAATAGTGAAAATCTCTTAACCAAGTGGACTTTTAAGTCTTATTTGTGTTTCATTCTGACAAGTGAAACATTGTTATCCTATAAATCAGCATAGTGAGTGACAGAAGATTGAAAGATAACTTCCAGTGTAAAATCCTCTAACAAGGTCACACCTAACAGTGTGTATTATAACCTTTAACAGGGTTGGGTCCTCACAGGCCTCACTTCAGAAGAGTGAAATTTTTGGGTTGCCGGTTCCCAGGTGGTTTTTCCCTTAACAGGGTTTCCACGTTAAATCCTTGTGTTATGTGTTGAGTGTGTTATCTATTTGTTATCATACTTTGCATGTTAACTATTTGGTTTAATTAGTAAATACAATTGAGATATATCTGACAATTGGTAAAAATAATAACAGTGAGTAGATATATGTTTACCGACTGATAGTATTTGCAGATACAATTGTTTGAGTTACTTATTTTGTTTGTGGGCTAAGATAACTGATTCATCCCCCCTCTCAATTATTTCTAATAGAAATAAATCCTGAAAGAGAGAGATCAAATGAAAGCTAGGTATCAGTAGGCAGGCATAGTGGGAACCACTGGCGACTGATACATGAGAGATCCTCGAGGGGAGCAATCTCAAAAAATAGCCAGGCATCAATAGGTAGACACAATGAGAACCACTGGTGACTGATGCACAAAAAGAATCTCTGAAAGCGATAGGACCATGCCCCCTAGACCAGGCACATGCCCCCAAGCATTACCAGTTCCAATCCATGACAAATCGAGAAAAATCTCAATGGCAATTGAAGGCGAAAGCATGAGCTAGAAAACCATAGCAAGGAAACTAAAGTAGGAAAGCAAACTAAAGAGGGAAAGCAAAGGAAAGCGACTAAAAGCAAGAAACTAAGGAGCCAAGTGACGCTGAGAGAAAATATAACTTTAGGGAGCAAGTGGCATCTGTTTACCAGGTTTTCACCAACTTGGCAAAGATTCTATTTTTGCTACCATGACGCCTGTTTACCAGGTTTTCATCAATGGCATCAATGGCACATTTTTCTTCTTTTTCTCTTTTTTTGTACTTTTCTCTTTTTTTATCTTTTTTATTTTTTTCCTTTTCCATTTTTTTGTATTTTTTTCATTTTTCATTTTTTTTGTATTTTTCATTTTTCATTTTTTTTGTATTTTTTTCATTTTTTCATTTTTTTTGGATATTATCAAGGCACCTGTTGCCAGGTTTTCACCAAGATAATAGATACATCAAAGTGCCTATTTACCAGGTTTTCACTAAGATGATCATTTTTTTTTCAGGATATTTTATAATGTTTTAGGTATTTTGACAATATATAAGTTTTAGCATTTTTTTAGGACCAATAAGTATGTACATGAGCATGTCAAGAATGTCAGCTGTAGAACTTCTTCAGGTGAAGAGTGTTGATAGGCTCTTTAAGCTACTCTCCTTCCACTGTGGAAAGTCGATAAGCACCAGACCCAAATGTTGTAGTAACAATGTATGGACCAAGACAGTTTGGTTCAAACTTTCCTTTCTGGATCCGTTTCTGCTGATTCTTGGGGTTTTCTCTTAGAATGAGATCACCTACTTGGAATTCTCTTTGTCTGACTTTCTTATTATATGCTTTAGACATTCTCTTTTGGTATACTCAGAGATGATCGAACTCCACCTTGCGATGTTCATCCAGTAGCTCTAGATCTTGTAGCCGGGATATTTTATCTTCTTCATTATTAATGAGGCCCCTCAGGGAGACTCACAATATAGGAATCTCAACCTCAATAGGTAATACTGCCTTACCCCATAGACCAAAGCAAATGGTGTGGCCCCAGTTGGTTTTCTGATGCTTTTTCTGTAGGCCCACAAAGCTGGATTGATTTGAAGATGCCAATCTCAGCCAGACTTATGAATTGTTCTATGTAGGATCTTAAGAATCATCTTATTAGAAGCTTCTGCCTGTCCATTACCTTGGGGGTAATAGATAGACAACCAGTGTTGAATGATTCTAAATCTGGTACACAAGTCTGCCAAGTCTTTATTCTTGAATTGCCCCCCATTGTCAGTGATAATAGAGTGGGGTATGCCATATCTACAAATGATATAGTTCAATATAAACATAGCAATAGTCTTTCTGTCAGCTACAATCAAAGGAACTACCTCAATCCATTTGGTAAAGTAATCTATAGCAGTGATTATAAATTTATGTCCTTTTGAAGAAGAAGGATGTATCTGACCTACCAAGTCAAAGGCCCATTAATGAAATGGCCAAAAACTAATAAAAGGAATAAGTTCTTTAGCAAGAGCATGGATCAGATTTCCATGATATTGGCACTACTTGAAAGTTTTGGCATATTGAATAGCTTCTTTTTCCATATCCATCTAGTAGTATCTAGCTCTAATAAGTTTACGAGCTAACATCAGACCACTCAAATGAGACCCATAGATACCTTCATGTACCTCAGCTAACGCATGTTTTGACTCATCAAGTTCTAGACACCTGTTGGTTCCTGAAAAGGAGTTTATACTCAAAGAGACACCAATATGCCTATGATGGATATTAAAGATTGGTTAGTTCCAAATGTGAGAAATCTATAGGCAACTGGACCAACTATAGGGATGGATATTTCCCTCTTCTGCTTTTGGCTCTGTCAAACCAAGGTAGGTACACCTAATCTAATAGAATTTAACTCTTAACTGATAGTTCTAACTTTGCCTCTTATTTCTTTATTGGATCCTTCAATAGATAAAAATAGTGAGAGAATGCTAAACAAGAACCTATTGTTCATTGATCCTCCATCACTGGGTAGGACAATACATAAATGTAAATGAAAGTAAATACTGGTAATGATTTAATGATTTCTTACAGAATGTAAACCATGCCAAAGATGAACCAGTACAGGAGATACTAATTTATGATCAGTGCCTTATTCATTGGAAAATATATCTGAAAAGATACAAACTACAAGAACATAGATTCCAAGCCATGAACACAACAAACCAGATTCATACACTGCTTACAAACATCCTTCCTGATTGAACCAGATGAATTTATGCTTCACTCAGAGACTTTTAACCTGATTCTAGGTCAAGGCTAAGAGATAAAACATATACACAAGTAAATCTTGTGCAAAGAGTCAGAAAACTCAAAACCCAAAAAACACAACTGAAGGAGAGATCTGAAAACTAAAAATTGCATTAAGTATGAAGACTCAAGTTCCTGTGTTACAAACCATTTCAGAATACAACACCTAGACAATATGCAAAAGATACAAAAGGTTTTTCAACTGTATTGACACAACGTGCAAAACATGTTACAATCTAGACTGAGGATACACACTTAGCTTTTCAGCTTCCTATGTCAAGAATTTTCAGCCAGCCCCCCTAAATGATCACAAAAATTCCCTTTATAGAGATAGGGATCAATAAAAATATCATTTAGGGCACTTTTAGGGAAACAGAGTGAACCCTAAGACTCAACAAAATATCTTCAAAATAAATTTGAAATCATATTACATTCCAAAATCTTCTCTTACAAAAATCTGCATCTTTACCCAAAATTAACCTCAGAATTACACAGTCTGATACTGCTCACACCCACTTTGTCAAAACTGAAAATAAATGCCACCATTGGAAAGCTCGTGACGTGGCATTTCCGAAAACATATAATATGTTTATATTTGGTCAAAAAATAAGCCTCAGACGCCAATTTTCGTGAGCAGGCTATATTAATTAAATTTTGATTTTTTCAATATAATTGACTTTATAAAATTCGAAATTTAACATTTCTGCAGATATCAAATTATGATGGGGGCCCATTCGCCATATGTCACTCAACGATTGGTTGACCTTGCTGACCGTGCATCACTTTGCCAACTTACCTCAGGACTCGTGTCACACTATCGTTATTCTGCCATAGTAACTAGCAAGCATCTTCAAAATCACACTTTGGCAACGTCCATCAGATCGGCACACCTCCCAAGGCAGCTGACCATTTGCTTGTCCTCTGCCTCGTCATCGCCCTCTGCCAAGTGTCACATTTTGACTGGTTGTTGAATCCACAGGGTGCTGATGTCATCAGATGACACATGTCATCCTCTCGTTATACCACCATGCTAATTTGCTTATATCTTCATCTCAGCGGAATGGCGAGGCGTCCATCTTAAATATTAGCTTATTGTGTGATCTATCATATAGACACCTTAGTCCTCTCTTGCGTGAGCAATGTGGCAATAAATATCCCATTGACTTTAAATTATTTTTTTGCTTAAAAAAAGAAGCTTTTATGTGCGCCAGCTGGTTGGCCCCACACAAAGCCCTCTACATAACTTTCACTTTACATTGATATATTAGCTCTGTTCTTTTAAAAATTTGTAATTGTATCAACCCGACGCATGTGGGATAATTTCCCAATACACAGTCCGCCATTTATGCTCCCAAACTCCTCCATGCATGTGCATCATTCTCCATTTCCCCTAGTTTTCTTTGTGCTGCAAACAGCATGAAAAGAGAGAGCCAATGATATTTGAAAAAGACAGTGAGCAGGCCCCTTGGAAAATAGTGCAACCCTCAAACTCACGCCAAGTCTCATGCGCCATGCCTGTGAAAGAATGTGCATCCAAAAGGAGGCTTGCACTGGTAAATATAGAGCTTACACCTCCTACTTCCCTCAATACACAGAGCACAAAGAAGATCAAAGAGTGTGCCAAAATTTTGTTTAAAATGTGAACAGCATTTCATTTTGGTGTGTGTTGCATCTTCCTGCACACTTAGTGTGTACACTTCCAATAGACTGGTGCATTGTTTGTCAGTGCTATGTGCACACCATTAAGAGCTCTTTCACTTGGTGTGTGAGTGCGCTATGCTCTTGCAAAAGTGCGTGACTTCTTTGGAAAGATGTACACAGTCACAAAAATTCAGCAAACACATGCAATATATGTTTGCAAACCTTGGCGTGAGAGTAACATCTCTTCTTTGGTGTGTGTAAATTATACACAGCACCTCACCCCTCAAACATGTGCGAACATACATCTTATTGCCCTCTTTGTGTGCTGTTGGGAACATTTTAACTGGCAACTCCAACACATGCGTAACCCAAAATCTACGCAGCCCCCTATACTTGATGGGAACAGCATACCAAAAACAAGACATGCCTCCCAAAAACATGTGCAATCAACAAATATTAGTCATTTTCTCTTCATGAAATTGGGAGCATTCAATCATATAAAAGAAAAGCTTGTGCCAGTCAATACCATTCTGAAAACGTATGAATTTGTTTGTATATATCACGCCATTTCTTTGGCACACACCCCCCATAATCTCGTGTGTGCAGCCCTTCACAAATTAATGTGCACTCCTATAAATTTGGTACAAATCCCCCTCTTGGCTAAGTCCAATTTTCACATACTACAAACAAAACAACATGCAGCCTATGATAAATACACAACCCATATTCTTTCCCTCGGTGCGTATACTACTTCCCTGTGTGTGAGCAACATGTGGGTGTGTATATGTTTGTCATAGCATACTTTCGGTATATGCAGCCCCCAAGAAAATGGTGCAGCATATCCTTCCAGCCCCCACATATTACTATTTTTAATCTACTTTGAAAGAAGCATCAAGAGGTGCATGCTAAACTCTAACAAAGTGTGTAGTCTCTCCCGAAAAGAACACAACAATTCAATTGAGGGAAAACTCATTTGAATAAGGGGAAAAGGTACAGCTGGAGGGGAGAAAATATGCGCAATGCAAGACCATAACAACCTCTCGTTGGTGTGTTGCTTCTTTCAAATACCAAGTGCCTCTGTTAGAGAATGTATGCACAATGCAAACATTTTATTTCATTCCTTATGGTGACGCATCTTAGAAAGTTTTGTCAAACAATTCAACATCACTAGCCATGGCTCCATAGTTTGTATGCATAACACTTGTATTCTACTCAAATTTTCACGTCGTTATAAGCTGTTTCTAAAATAATGAGGCAGGTCAGGCCCCAAGCGGGTCCGGCCTAAAACATTTTCGAACTCAAACAACTGGCCTTGAGAAACATCCAGAACGGTCGGCATTTGCAACTGGATTAGATCCGGCTAACCGGACATTAAAAGAGACTTCAATTTTTACTATTTTGTCAGTCCGCAATTTTAAATAAAACACTTCCAGTCGCCTTTTAAAAACACTACTCAAAACAAATTGTTGGAAGGTGAAAGTTGGCGAGCACGAACTTTGTACTATAGACAACAACCCTGTAAAATGGCTTCTCCAAAAAATGAACGAGCCAAGAGATTTTAAAGTTTGAAAATGCTCGCTCAAAATTGTCGGCAGACACAAGTTGAAAATCACTGTCGACTGCCTCGGAAAGAGACGATCTAAAAATATCAGATGGCAGGCTGGAGACAAACCACTGAAACTGGAAGAAGCCTCATATGCAAGGATCGAAACGAATCAACTACCAACTGAAGACAATCATTCATTCAAAAGCCATGAATTTAAGAAAAAGACCACTTTGCAGAGTTTTCTATCCATACTTTTCAACATCTTTTGAACATCTTTTTATTGACCTTGCAAACTGGTCAAATGGAAACTTCACAGTCTAAAACCCTGGATATAGATTCTCTCTCATATGTAGAAAACAAGTTCATAGTTAGATTCATCATACGATCAATTGGCTATCCGGAAATAATCATCGAAGTTGTGCCCTCAGAACATCCTGAACTAAAAATAGTCAAATTCATAAAAATTGGGTTTGGAATCGATTGAGAAAAGTCATCAATCGGATTCGTCATAATCTGAAACTCATCAAGGTGATTCTCCTTTATGTCTACATCATAGAACACCATTCAATTATTCTTGATCTCAAACCGGGTGTAAATGGCAGGATCTCAAAGTGTGGTACTGACAAAACTGAATAGTGCACTGCTGAAGGAACTCAATAATCTGCAATCTGAATGGCACTAGAAAACATATCAAACGGACACATGGGAGGCTAAAAATCGGCATGAACCTTCTTTCTTATGCTCACAACAAGATGCAATGACCAGAACCTCTTCATCAATGATAGGTCACATAATGTGCTCATCCAAACAGAGCCTCCAACTAAACTGTTCAACTGATCCTCATAAAAATGTTAGAAACTGCAAACGGAATCAGATTGGCAAACTAGGCAAACGGATTCATCATAGCCTGAAAATTGAAACACAAGGAGTATTTGACCCCTGGAAAATGATGCAAAATAAAAATTCTGAATTGGGTCACAGGGTCAAAAGTTATAACCAGTCAAACAGGTCCTTCCAGAAATCTGAAAAATTACACAAGTGCATGACAACAACAAATTACCAACTTTGAGAGGTTCAAAACCTAATCAAACGGATTCAAAATGACTTGAAAATTGAAACATAGGTTCGTTGATATGCATACTAAACATCCTCAAAGTGGCGGGTCATGAAACATTTCTGGGCATTAGATATTCAACTACAAACATGGTCCTCTATAGTGATTTAACACTTAGGAAGAAATGCAAATTTGGGTGAACACCTCAGAATGGCTACTACCTAAACATTTCAAATTCTTCATTTAGGAGCTAGAACCCACTGCATATGTCAAACAAAAGGTGTTGAATCCGTTTCCCAAGCTGCATCACATGAAATTCATCAAGCCTAATCTCCACATGAATTTGAAATCAGGTCCTTTAAACTGTTCTTTTGAAACACTAAACCTTGCTTTATGAAAATTCTCTAAACATGGGCTTAAAACCACATGGATTTTTCATAGTACTAACAACACCTAAGGATAGTACCATCCAAACCTCATCTATACAAGTCATTTTCTATGACGACATACCGTGAAGCATTGTGAATTAGGTGACACTTTTCATTTCGAGTATAGGTGTCGAGAATAATTTGGTCCCAAAGGTAAGAATAGAAGTGGTGGTAGCGGGATGAATCACGCCCAATTACTGAACATATCATCCTAGATTGAGGAATATCATAGGCTGGGTATCATAATGTCTCCACCAGATAACTGTGTTTGGAATCATTTTCTAGCATCTGTAATAGTGAGGCAAGAGTAGCCATGGCATCAGCCGCTTTATTGTCCGCCCTTGGAATTTTCTCGAAGGTAATATGTGCAAAGTACAACTTCAGATCATCCACCATTCTTTTGTAAGGTACTAATTTGTCATCTTTCATTTGATATACATCATTAACCTGGTTGATGACTAACTGAGAGTCTCCAAAGACCTTGAGTTCATCCACTTGCTATTCAATAGCCATCTTCATACCATTAATGAGAGCTTCATATTCAGC
Organism: Chamaecyparis obtusa; assembly: GCA_027943335.1. Classification (NCBI taxonomy): domain Eukaryota; kingdom Viridiplantae; phylum Streptophyta; class Pinopsida; order Cupressales; family Cupressaceae; genus Chamaecyparis; species Chamaecyparis obtusa. The sequence continues at coordinate 96,651 of BSBK01001784.1, forward strand.
TATGTTGTTTGTGTAGGGAAACAACATTTTATATGCTTTTGGCAATGAATATCTTTGAGGTGTTATAAACAGAATGCCTACACCTGATCCTTGCTGTGTGAATGATCCATCAAAGAACATGCTCCAAGAATGATGTGTGAGATGCATGATGGCTTCATCTAGAAACTCAATGTTTAGAGGTTGGTGGTCTTTGAGAGGAGCCTCTTCCAACTAATCAGCAATCGCTTATCCTTTAATAGCTTTTCTTTCCACATACTCAATATAAAAATCACTGAGTATCATTACCCACTTAGTTAATCTACCCATGAGGGCAGCTTTGCTGAGCAAGTACTTTAGTGGATCAATTTTTGCAATAAGTTTTGTAGTGTGAGCCAACATGTAATGTCGTAGCTTCTATGAAGAAAATGCCACAGTGAGACAAGCCTTCTCAATGACTAAGTAATTCATTTCATAGGAAACCAATGTTCTACTAATGTAATGAATCGCTCTTTCTTTATTGTTCTGATCCTCTTGAGCTAGAAGAGCTCCCAATGATGTGTTGGTGGAAGAGATGTATAATATAAGCAGCTTTTCGTGAATAGGAGGCATCAAAATCGATTGATTAGCAAGATGCTATTTTATTTGAGTAAGTCCTTTGTCACATTCTTCATCCATTCATAAGTCATACCCTTATGCAAAGTTTTGGTGAATGGTTGTGATTTATCAACCAATTATGAAATGAACCACCGAATAGATTGTAGCCTTCCTTGAAGCCCTCTCATCTAGCTTATGTTTTTAGGGGGAGGCATGTCCATAATAGCTTCAACTTTTTTTGGATCAACTTCGACACCTTTAACTGAAATAATATAACCCAAGAGTTTCCTAGAAGTAACACTGAATGCACATTTCTTGGGATTAAGCCTGAGACTAAATTGTTCCATGCGATCAAGGATAGGACCCAAATCAGCAAGGTGAGTATTTTGCCCCATGCTCTTAGCTAAGGTATCATCCACATAGTCTTCCATAGATTTGTGCATCATATCATGAAAGATAGTAGTGACCGCTCTTTGATATATTGCTCCAGCATTCTTTAATCCAAAAGGCATGACGTTCTAGCAAAAGGTGCCCCACGCACATGTGAAAGTAGTCTTTTCTTGATCCTATGGCATGATTTTTATCTGGTTATAGCTAGAGAAACCATCTATCAAAGAGTACATCTCATAACCTGCTGTCATGTCTACTATCATATCAATATTTAGAAATGGGAAGTCATCTTTTGGACATGCCTTATTAAGATCTCTGAAATCTATACACACGCAAATGGATTTATCATGTTTAGTGACTGGAACAATATTCAAGATCCATTTGGCATAGTCAATTGCTCTTATGAAGCTAGCTTTGAGAAGCTTTTCAAATTTAGCTTTAACCAAAAGTGCCACATGAGGGTGCATCTTTCGAAGCTTCTATTTAACAAGCTTGACACCTAGTGCAATGAACAGATGATGCATGATCAGATTGGGATCCAATCCAGGCATATCAAAGTAGGTCCATGCAAATTTTATTTTCTTTCTTTGAAAGAATCTAGTGAACTCTTCTTTTTCCTGTGCAGACACTGATTGTGCTAGATGTATAATTTGTGGAGCAACCTCTATACCCAAATTCACTAGTTGTGTCGGCTCTATCAAAACTGATGATCTTTCTTGAAAATGGCTTGGAAGAGTATCAAGTATCTCATCCTTGGGTGCCTTAGAGAGGTTTTCACCCTTGGATACGTCTTTTATTATTACTATTTTTGGATCTGATATTGCCACAAAGTGGTTTTCACCATCAAAGCATCTATTTTTTTCTTTTAATTTTTTGACTAAGATACTTGATATCTACCTCTGTCATGCTGACATTGCTTTCACTGGTGGAGGACATTAAAGGTTCAAAAGCATGGAGGTAGCAGGCTAGATCATGATCATTCTAGAATGTTAGGACTTCATTGGATGTGGAAGGGGAGTTCAAGTTTATGAGATTAGAATGACAAAGCAAAAGAGGAGTGGTGGTTTGTTCAATTGCGTTCATGGTATAACCATCAAAATTGTTGATGAGCAAGTCAAGACCTAGAACAATTTTGTCCAAAGGTTCGTTTGAATCCCTATGAGACCCTACATTAGAAGTAGAGGACATGTTAACACCTATAGTACCACATTCATGTGACCTATCACTAGAACCTTCACCTACTTTGAGAAGTCTTTCATAGACATGAACAGTATCAATGTCTATATCAACAGTAGCATCAGACAAAGAGTTGTACTCATATTGATGTGAGTCTGTACTAGCATCATTATCAAACTCATTACCATCTCTTGTGGTGCTAGCAACTTGTTGAAGTTTTTCTTACTCGTACCACTTTTGGAAATGCGGTGGTCTCTATCATTCCCCTAAATAATTGGGACAGTCATCCAGTGTTGCTTTCCATTGTTCATATGTATATTGATGTACTGAAGAAGTTTTGTCAGACTCAGCTTTAGAATGAGTATCAGCATCAGTCTCTATCATATGGATAGGTATGATAGGCTCATCAGGTTCTTCAAAGAATACAGCAAGATCTAGAGGTATAGGACAAGGAAAGATGTCCCCATCAGAGCTAGCCTCTCGATTTATTTTTGGTATGGCATCATCAAATTCTGACTCAGGTTCAGGTTCAGGTTCAGACAAAAATTTCTTCATCCCTAGATCAAAGGGAGTCTTTTTGAAGCCTAAACCAGTAGTGTCTTTTAAGCGATGACCTGTAGCTTCAATGGGTTCAATCAGCCCATTACCATTCTTTCCTATCGGACAACTTCCCTTGTATCCAAATTGTTTCATGATTTTAAGACCTTCACAAGTGGGATCTATTTCACGAGCTAGAGTGGTCTCCTCAAATATGGCCTTTCCTTTGTAAAGCCAAGCTCGAATAGCTTTGTCTTCATCTTCATCTTCTAATGGCATAGAGGCCCGTACAAAGGCGCCATCATAAATAGTTTGAGGAGGAGCATTAGAAGGTTGGTGATCTTTTGAAGGTCTCCCATAAGAATGTGGAGATGGGGGAAGAGCTACTAGTTATAACACAAGTTGAATCTGGTATCCTCCCATGCCTATATCTGTGAGTTTCAAAGTTTGTTCCACCTCTTTTAGCTTAGCCTCATAGAACTTAGTAGATTCTCTATTTGCTAGAACAAAACTATCAGTAGACTGACTGAGTGTGTTGCATGAAAAATTGGTATTAGCAGGTACAGTAACTTTAGCTCCATGGAAAGGAAACTTAATGCACTGGTGATATGTAGAAGGCACTACCTGCATCTCATGAATCCAGGGCCTATCCAACAAGATGTTGTAGGCAAGAGGAAAATCAAGAATGTGGAAAGTAACATCTCTCTCAACAAGTCCTACGCGAATGGGTAATACAACTAAGCCTTGGGATTTGTGTTCTTCATCGTAGGCTTTGATAGTTATGCTTTTGTGAGGGTCAATGCAATCTTTATCATATCCTAGCTGGGTGAGAAACTTAGCAGAACAGATATTAAGGCCAACACCATTGTCAATAAGCATGCAACAGACACACTTGGGACCTACCATGACCTCTATATGCAACGGGGCATTGTGCAGGTGACTCAGAGAGTGATCATCTTCTTCGGAGAAAGACAAATAGTGTAGAGAGGTTAAATGAACCACCATGGATTGGAACCAGTTAAGATCAAGATCCTTGGGAACATTTTCCTCAATGAGGGCTTTATCCAGAATTTGCCTGTGAGTAGGCGAGATCTTCAATAACTCAAAAATGGTAATCTAAGCATTGGTTCACTATAGATGATCTAAAATGCTATAACTAGTGGTGCTAGACATAGGAGTCAGTTTCAAGACTTTTCCAGTAGGACCAGCAACAGGCTTATCTATTGTTTGTTTTAGAGCAGCCTTGTTGATAGTTTGTTTTGAAGAATTTTTATCAATAATCTATTTTGGGGGATGAGGACCTTTCAAAACAAGTCTCCCACGTGATTGAGTAACAACATTAGCACAATCTTGATTTTGTCTAAATTTGGATGAATGAGATGTAGAACCATGTAGAATAAAAAGAGTCTTAGACTTGGGAGCATCACCATTCTCCTTAGAAGTTATTACATTACAATACTCAACTCCAATAGGTTCAATCATGTTGATGACACTATCGGTGTCAGTGTATGTATAATTAACCTTGGCATTATTATTCTTAGCTGTGGATGACTTGCCTTTCTCATGAGGAGGGAAAGGATCCTTAAATGCCTAATGATCAGAATTCTTATTATGGTTATCCACAACTATGTCACCATTATCTATGAGATCTTGAACCTTATGCTTCAGTTGGAGACAAGTAGACGTCTTATGACCAATATTTTGGTGATAGTCACAGTAAGCATTATTTTTCCACCATTGAGGTCACTGTTGTGGGTCATAAGGACACTTTTCTAATGGAGTGAGAACCTAATTCTGAACAAGAGTTCTATAGACCACATCAAGAGGTTCCCCCAAAGGAGTAAAGTCACCGTTGGGTTGAGGGGCCCAAGGCTTATTCTTGGAAAATTTTGAAGCTTGTGGATTGTCCATGGTAGTCTTTTCAACAACCTTGGCTTCTTGTATGCTATAAGTGAGATTAAAAATTGATTTTGGAGGTTTCACTCAGACATTATCAACCACTCCATCATTCACCATGTCTTTATTTTTGTTGGTAGCATTTCCTTTATCCTTATTCGCAGAGAATCCTTGTTTATTATCCTTATTCAAAGTCAACTCTCCTTTTTTAACAATAAAAGCCTCTATTCTCATAGCCTACTTGATCATGTTGTCAAAGGTCAAAGGACCTTGTAATTGCACTTGGTATCCAAAATCTGGTACAAGATTGTCTAAGAAAATATCAAGTTTTTCAGATTCTGGCAACTTATGTGGATACTTTGTGCAAAGGTGCCTCCATCTTTGGAGACAAGACAAAAATGACTCTCCCTTTCATTGTTTCAAGTTACACAAGTCACGAATTTTGATAGGGTGTTGAATTTTGTGAGAGTAATGTTGAAGAAATAGATTAGCAATCTCATCAAAGGATTTGATCCCAGGAGGTAATCTACAAAACCATTCCATAGAGGATCCACCCAACCTACAGGGAAAAATTATCATGAGATATGTCTAAGCATGTGTAAACTCCACAGACAAAGCACCAAATTCTCTTAAATGATCTTGAGGATTAGTTGTTCCCACATACTTGTCATATTTGGGTAACTCTACTCCTCTTGGAAAAGGAGTCATGTGAATACTCTTATCAAATAGAAAAGGGCATATGCTATCCATTGTGAATTATTGGATGGGATTTTCCTTTTCCTTTACTAGCTGGGTATTTTGATCTTGCATGCCCTGGATCATCTTTTGTAGCTTAGCCCGGTTTCAGTTTCTTCCTCTTTAGCTATCATATTTTTAACTTGAAAGTTTGGGGGTAGCTTAACTCCTTGTCGAGCTAACTCAAGAAAGTACTTTTCCTTTTATTCTAAAAGGAGGATCTCCATCATCTTGATAAGGCTCTTATTAGCCTTAGCAACATCTATATTGCATTGGGTTATCACGTCATTTTCATTACCAAGGATCTCATAGATACTAGGCATTTGATCTTGTTGTTGATCATCTTGATTCTAATCAAATGGGTGAGGGTGATAAAAATGTCCTTGTTGGTCCTCTTGAGTCTTGTTTTGGTCATCATTATGGGACTAATTTTGTTCATGTTGAGATTGACCATGATTTTGGTCATTAGAGGATTGACTGATGTACGGGTTATATGGATTAAGAGTTGGGTCATATTGACCTGATTGAAAGTCAAAAGGTCCTACCATCTTTTTAATGGATGGCTAAGCTATAGTAATAAGAGGTTCAAAATGATACAACTAATGTCGAAAGAATGAAGTTATGGTAACCTTCAGTGGGTCAGATAGATCAGGTCCAGTACAAGAAGCCTCGGTGACTTCAACAAAATCGAAAGGATTCACAGATTTAGGTGAGCTTTTATTCCCAATGGGATCAATAGGTTCAATAATAGGAACCGTCTAAAGAAAAGGTCTTAGACGATATTATGGAAAGATGAGTTATCTAGGAAGAAAGGGTTATCTTGTTCTTGGAATGAAAAATCAGATTGCGATTCAAACAAAGGATTAAAGCACTCTTTGAAAACAAGAGGTGGGGATTGAGAAGAACTATCCTTGAAAGCACTAAATGAAGAGCTTGAGGATTTCTCACAAAGTTCAAATTTTGTAGCAGATTCAAGATGATTTATCACTAGATTAGGAGACTCACTTCTACCTTGATCAGTATTCTGAATGGATAAGTCTTGCCACTTCAAGTCGTGATAGCCATAGATAGAGATGCAACGAGAAGAGACTCGAGATGGTGCTAAAACTCTATCTCTGAGATAACAAAACAGATAATGGCTAGGATATCCAAGATGCAAGATGAGCCTGGTACAAATCATCAAAAAGAGATGGCTAGAATAGCCGAGATAAGACTATCACAACACAAGACACAAAATTATGAGAGATAAGATAACAGATGAGAGAAAACACAAGCTAAAGCAATAATCGATCGATTCTCAAGTCAACACACTCAACTCTGACAATGAACAATAGAAGATAGAAAAATAGATCTCAGACAAGAATCAGATTAGGCAAAAAAGTCATCAGTAAGTAGAAAAACACTCTCTGTTTTGTAAATTTTGGTATAGTCTCACGTGAGAAAACACCAAGTCACATGAGAAAATGCTCTGTAATATGAGAAAATATGAGGTTCATGCGAGAAAGTGCTTAGAAAAATAAAATCTCACACAAGAACAGAACAAAGTCTAATAGATTTGACACAATTTTTAAGGTTGCAGTTGAATTTTGAGGTATAGCCTGAACTAATGTTTGACAAAAAATCCAGTTTCCTAACAGGTTTATAGAACAGTTTAATCAACAATCTCATTTTGAGGAATCTGAGTTTTTGTTTACAAGCACAATGGTTTGAATCAAGCAGTTGTGACGCAAGAAGTAGTCGTTAACAGACCTATCAAGGACAAAGAAACTTGATAGTATCAGGGGATTCTTTGTTTGATAATGATTGGACAATGTTTAAGACTCAATAACAATCACATAGCTATCCCTACCAAAAAAAATGGTGAGAAGACAAAACCTTTGCCCCATTGCTTATGCACATATGTGCACCTCACACAGCCGTGTCACCCCCTAGAGGGTGCCTGTGTTTTTATTGTTTCAAAGTAATCAATAGTTTACATTCAAAGGTTACCCTTGTAGTAGGGGCCAGTGTCGTGACTGCCTCCAAACGTCTAGGTGTATTCCTATGATGGGAATCTACAAGAGAGATTCTTCCCCCTCCCTATGCAAAGATTATGACTCCTTTTAGAGGTGAACCAGGTAGGCCTCTAACTAAGGAAAGTTTTTAATAGGCTTCCATTCATAATAACCTTCAGTGTCCCTGATATAGGGCTTTGACCTTGTAGCCACACCAACACCTTAAAATCACACACCCCCGCAAGCAGGGCTCATAGCGGTGTCGCTTAGTGCAATAAACAGGGCTTTTCCATGATGATCATCAAATTCATGAAAAATAAGTTACTATGGTTTTGGAGTCTTTAGAATCAACAAAACTTTCTTTATTAAAGTGAGGTGGAATCACTAACGAAAGGTGCGTACTCACTTGGGTCGTTCCTAGAGGTTCAACTTTTGGCAAGCCCTCTAAAGGTGACACGAGACTTGGTTTAGATTCGGGGTCTAATTTTCTGATTCTCCCAAAGGGAGAAGAGAATACTTCTCTATCCTATTTCCTCACCCAAACACATCAAGAAGATTCATCACTGAGCTAGTTTCACTCCACCAAATCTATACTCTTTTGGGTTTTTGATTCTCTCAATGAGAGAAGAGCATAGTCCCCTGGCGAGTAGAAGTGCTAAAGATTCACTACCTTTCTCCACTTCCCCAAGAATTTGTCATATTAGTAAGATCATTAGGATTTCAGATTCATTCATGGTCATCACCTCCACATAATGAAGAGCCAAATTCCCTACTCACTATCAAAATCCTCAAGAAATTTTAACAGAGCCCTAATTAAACTAGTGAATGAAAGCAAGAAACAAACACAATGTTTTAGCAATTCTTCAACTATCGTCCTGCAATCAAACCATTAGCATGTTTTTAAGTTCTTCGAAAAACGTCCTATAGAAAAATGTTATGCTATGAAAATAACAGAGAAATAACAAACAACAGTAAACAAGAAACTACCAGAAATCAGGAGCAACAAGAACAAAAACTAAAAATTTAAAGGCACTGTAGTGGAATCTCGAGTGAGGAAGTACCATGCCGGGCGACAATGTGTAGGGTTTGGGATGAGATAGTGAAATCTCATGCAAAAGAGTACCACAAGAGGTCAAACTTCATGTGGGATGCTCTGGATCCTCATGCAAAAGAGTGCTATAGGAGTGAAACTTTGTGTGGTACGCTCTAGATTCTTGCGTGAGAAGCCATAAACAGACAGTACAGACGTACGACATAGTTTTAAAATTTCTTTTAGAAAAATCAAGAATGAGGCCATAAATTGATCATTTCTTCCCCATGGTGGATGCCAAAATGTACATTGTTGAATGTGGACCTCGAATCCAACTACACACACAACATAGTCCTTACTCACATGATCGAATTACGAGAGAGAGTATGAATTACTCAATATAAAATTCATTGTGAAGTGACCTGTTGCCTCCTATGTAGACATGGTGTTTAATTTTCTCTTAGAATGAGAGCCCAACAACCATTAGACTAGTTCTACAATGGAGGATTTTAAAACTAGAAAGATGCAAAGAAAGATCTAATTGAGCTAGAAATGAAGTGCAATTAATCTAAAGAATGAGAATGCAGATTTTTTTTTGATATTTTCTCAATAAAGATGTAGCAGAATAAGAAAACTAATTAGGGTGAAGATACAATCTTAAACTAAATGAGATTAATCTAGAAAATGCAATTAAATCTTGAAATCAAGATAATTGAGGTAAAAATTCGCTATAGTTTATGTACTCTCCAAATTGTCTCCCTTGAATGAGAAAAAGAGGTTCTTTAAAAAGAGGAGCCAGAAGAGGAATGAAGAGTTCTTGATTTGAAACTCTTGACTCTTCATTCCTAATTGAGACAAATATGCAAGAATTACTTAATTAAAAGAATGGAATATTGCCACATGTGGGGGGGGGGTAACCTTTCCACTAATTTGAATTATTAAATTCAAATAAAGAGGTGTCCATTCAAATAAATAAATAAGATTAATTCTCTTTTATGTGTATTAGCCAAAGGGGGTGTGTTTGATTTAATTTAAAGCACTTATGACTTTAGAATTAAATTAATTTATCATAGGGATATTTTAGCTAATAAAGGCAAAAGAATTTGAATTAATTTATCATAGGATTATTGCAAACTAGGGTTTTTGCAAGTGACATCAAGTCAAATAAAGTCAAGAAGGAGAGAGAAAATTGCCTAGTGAGATAGGACTTTGATGACATAGAAATTGAAGAAATACACCAAAAATTGTTTGAAATTATTAGGTGCCAATTTTGGGGTATTACACCTAGTACGTCTTATCATGTGTTAGGACCCCTTAGAAGTCCCCATGACCCCTTTCAACACATTAGAACTCTCAAGTGTGTCCTAACAGGTCATACGACCTCTTGGGACACACTTTAGTGTTGAAATGTGTCAAAGGGGTCATCATGACTTCCTAGGGGTCCTAACATGTTATAAGGTGTACTAGGACCCCTAGGAAGTTCCCATGACCCCTTTCGACACATTAGAACACTAAAATGTGTAATAAGGTGTCACACAACTCCTTGGAACACACTTGAGTGTTGAAATGTTACAAAAGGGGTCATGGGGACTTTCTATGGGTCCTAGTACACCTTATCATGCGTTAGGACCCCTATGAGGTCCCCATGACCCCTTTCGACACATTTCAACACTCAAGTGTGTCCCAAGGGGTCATATGACCCCATAGGACATGCTTGAGTGTTTTCATGTGTCAAAAGGGGTCGTGTGCACTTTCAAGGGGTCCTAGTATGCCTTATCACATGTTAGGACCCCTAGGAAGTCTTTATGACCCATTTTGACACATTTCAACACTCACATGTGTCCCAAGGGGTCGTATGACCCCTTATGACACACTTGATAGTTCTAATATGTCAAAAGGGGTTATGGGGACTTCCTAGGGGTCGTAACATATGATAAGGTGTACTAGGACCCCTGGGAAGTCCCCATGGCCCCTTTTGACACATTTTAACACTCAAGTGTGTCCCAAGGGGCTGTATAACACCTTAGGACACACTTGAGTGTTCTAATGTGTCGAAAGGGGTCATGGGAACTTCCTAGGGGTCTTAGTATGCCTTGTCACATGTTAGGACCCCTAGGAAGTCCTGATGACCTCTTTTGACACATTTCAACACTCAAGTGTGTCCCAAGGGGTTGTATGATGCATTAGGACACACTTGAGAGTTCTAATGTGTTGACATGGGTCATGGGGACTTCCTAGGGGTCCTAATGCATGATAAGGCATACTAGGACCCCTAGGAAGTGCCCATGACCCATTTTGACACATTGGAACACTCAAGTGTGTCCTAAGGGGCCATACAACCCCTTGGAACACACTTGAGTGTTGAAATGTGTAAAAAGGGGTCATGGGGACTTCCTAGGGGTCCTAGTATTCCTTATCATGTGTTAGAACCCGTAGGAAGTCCCCATAACCCCTTTTGACATATTAGAACTCTCAAGTGTGTCATAAGGGGTCCTAGTATGCCTTATCACATGTTTTAACCCGTAAAAAGTCCCCATGACCCCTTTCAACACATTTCAACACTCAAGTGTGTCCCAAGGGGTCATATGACCCCTTAGTACATGCTTGAGTGTTTTCATCTATCAAAAGGGTTCTGTGCACTTCTTAGGGGTCCTAGTACGCCTTACTAAGCATTAGCACCCCTAGAAAGTACCAATGATACCTTTTGATAGATTTCAACACTTAAGTGTGTCCCAAGGAGTCACATGACCCCTTAGGACACACTTGAGAGTTCTAATGTGTTGAAAGGGGTCATTGGGAGCTACTTAGGGGTCCTAGTATGCCTTATCATGTGTTAGGACCCCTAGGAAGTCTTCATAACCCCTTTTGACACATTTCAACACTCAAGTGTGTCCCAAGGGGTCGTATGACCCCTTATGACACACTTGAGAGTTCTAATGTGTCAAAAGGGGTCATGGGGACTTCCTAGGGGTCCTAGAATGTGATAAGACATACTAGGACCCCTAGGAAGTCCCCATGACCCCTTTTGACATATTTCAAAACTTAAGTGTTTCCCAAGGGGTCCTATGACACCTTAGGACATGCTTGAGTTTTCTAATGTGTCGAAAGGGGTCATGGGAACTTATTAGGGGTCCTAGTATGCTTTATCACATGTTAGGACCCCTAGGAGGTCCTCATGACCCCTTTTGACACATTTCAACACTCAAGTGTGTCCCAAGGGTTTGTATGACCCGTTTGGACACACTTGAGAGTTCTAATGTGTTGAAAGGGGTCATGAGGACTTCCTTGGGGTCCTAACACATGATAAGGCATACTAGGACCCCTAGGAAGTTCCCATGACCCCTTTCGACACATAAGAATACTCAAGTGTGTTCTAAGGGGTCATAAGACCCCTTGGAACACATTTTAGTGTTGAAATGTGTCAAAATAGGTTATAGGGACTTCCTAAGGGTCCTAGTACACCTTATCATGTGTTAGGACCCCTAGGAAGTATCCATAACCCCTTTTGACATATTAGAACTCTCAAGTGTGTCATAAGGGGTCATACCACCCCTTGGGACATATTTGAGTGTTGAAATGTGTTGAAAGGGGTCATGGGGACTTAGTAGGGGTCCTAACATGTGATAAGGTGTACTAGTACCCCTAGGAAGTCCCCATGACCCCTTTTGACACATAAGAACACTTAAGTGTGTCCTAAGGGGTCATACAACCCCTTGGGACACACTTGAGTGTTTAAATATGTCAAAAGAGGTCATGGGGACTTCTGATGGGTCCTAGTATACCTTATCATGTGTTAGGACCCCTAGGAAGTCCCCATGACCCTTTTTGACATAATAGAACTCTCAAGTTTGTCCTAAGGATTCATCAACCCCTTGGGACACACTTGACTATTGAAATGTGTCAAAAGGGGTAATCGGGACTTCTTAGGGGTCATAACATGTGATAAGGCATACTAGGACACCTAGGAAGTGTCAATGACCCCTTTCGACATATTAGAACACTCAAGTGTGTCTTAAGGGGTCATATGACCCTTTGGGACACACTTGAGTGTTAAAATGTGTCAAAAGGGGTCATGGGGACTTCCTAGGGGTCCTAATATGCCTTATCACATGTTAGGACCCCTAGGAAGTCTCCATGAGCCATTTTGACACATTAGAACTCTCAAGTGTGTCATAAGGGGTCATACGACCCCTTGGGACACACTTGAGTGTTTAAGTATGTCAAAAGGAGTCATCGGGACTTCCTAGGGGTCCTAATGTGTGATATGGTGTACTAGGACCCGTAGGAAGTCCCATTAACTCCTTTTGACACATGAGAATACTCAAGTGTGTTCTAAGTGGTCATACGGCCCCTTGGGACAAACATAAGTGTTGAAATGTGTCAAAAGGAGTTATGGGGACTTCCTAGGGGTCCTAATGTGTGATAAGGCATACTACAACCCCTATGAAGTCCCCATGGCCTCCTTTGACACATTTCAACATGAAAGTGTGTTCCAAGGGGTTGTATGACCCCTTGGGACACAATTGAGTGCTCGAATGTGTTATCGGGGGTTGCACCGGGACCTAAGGGGTCCTAGTACACTTTATCAAGTCTTAAGATCCTTAGGAACCCTCTATGACCCCTTTGAAAACCTTTTGGATGCCTTATATTGATATAATTAATCTATGTATTAATATGTCATATATAATATATATTATATATATACTATACTTGATTTTATTATATATACAACAATATTTTATAAATAATATACATAATACATATCTTATATATATATATATATATATATATATATATATATATATATATATATATATATATATATATATATATATATATAAAATGTATATATATAAAATGTATATTACATACAATTTAAATATGAAGATATCATGTGATATATTCTAAAATACATATTAATATATAATACATATAAAATAATATATAATATATGATGTATAATGTAACATTTAATATTAATATATATTATAAAATATTCAATGTAGATATATATTATATAATATTTAATATATAATAGATATTATGTAAGATTTAATAGATATATATAATCTAATATATAATTTTTGATATATAATATATTGAAGTATGGAGAAATTGGAGGGAGAAAGGGGTTGGAAATAAATTAAGAGGGAGAAATGAGAGGGAAAATTTAAAATTCAAAATTCTGCCAGGAAAAATTAGGTACCCGATTTGGCTCGATATTGGTTTGTGCACCAAATCTACCTAGTCAACTCTTCAAATGTCACAAAAATGTGTTTTTCCCCTATTTTTCTAAGTTCCAGACTTCGACCATGTAGCTGACAATTTTTTTTTTCACCCAAATTTGATGAAATGAAAAGGGTATTGTAAGGAGATTATCAGCTTTCTATCGATATAATTGTTGTCAAATTTTGAATTCGGTAAGTAATTATTAGTCATTTTCTAATTGTGTTACCTCTAAAGTGCTGATTTATATACTGATTGAAAAATGACTATAAATTTCAAACGTTATAACATATTTGAAATCCGAAAAATGCATCACATTCTATGCTTCGCCTACTATAAGAATTTATTTTTTGAATTTTGTAAAGTTTTGAATGAGTTAAGGTGGTCAGACATGGGACTATTTTTATTCTAAAAACCTTGTAGCAAAAATTTCATAATTAATTATTTTTTGGAATAAAATTACAAAAAACTGTGCATCACATCTGAGAATGAGTCTACTACTTATATATAAAATCTTATAAAAAAATATTATCATTTGATCATGATTAAGGTGGTCAGACATACACCTACTTCTTATTTTTCTCCTGAAATTTTTGTACTGTTGTATTGAAATTTATACTTTTCACCAATTATATTGATTTTTTTTAGAAAAGGCCTAGTAGTTTAGAAACTACATTCAATTTCCTACAGATTCTATTCTTACAACTTTTTGGTATTAGGTTGATAGCTAGTTCAAATTTTCACATCAAGCTGACTAACCCTGATTTGTTGATTTTTCATTGCCACTTAAGGGCATAGTTTGGCCCCTCATGATCTTACACATACCCTTTCATTTTCAATGTGTGGTCCAAAGATGAAATCCTATTATTCCAAAAGTTTAAAAAAATAGATGTTTGATGAGTATAGACAGTTCCTCTCTAAAAATCATAAGTATCGAAGTGCAAAAAGACATCTTTTCAATGGAAAACAAGAGAGTACATCAAAGCCCCAAAGGATGAAACCTCATGTATGGTAGTTGGAATATAATATAATTTGAGGTAATATCATTCCATGTAATGGGCGATGTTTGAAAATTATATTTTGATTCTATTTTGTTGACTAATTATGTTAGAAATAGGGAATATTGAGAGGGGGGGTGAATTAGTATTCTATAAACTTTATCTTTGCCCAATTATGGATATAACTGATTATCTTTATACATTCATAACATGAGAAGCTAAACAACATGCATAGCAATAAATATAAAGAACTCATAACACATGATATTTTCTCGAGGAAACCCTAGCCAAGGGAAAACCCCAATGGGGATGGTACCCACAAAGATCCACTAATAAAAGGTATCATGTTAAGGATGTTGACCCTGTTAGGAGCCTATTACAAACATATAGTGTATCAGTCCTGATTAAGGGACTATAGGCCTTGTTAGAAGCCTCAACCCTTTTAGGAGTTGTCAATACAAAATCTGATAAACAAAATAATCCCTTAACTCTTTACCAATTCTGTCTTTAAAACTGTCATGTCGTCTTAGCTTTGTCTTTAGTAAAACTATCATAACTAATTTTGTGCATGCTGTACTGACTTGTGCTCTGAAATGGGGCATCATTAGTCATCATAGAGTCTATGATCAAGTGCGAAAACACTAAACTTACTCTAGTCAATGTTTCAAACAAAAACTATATCCAGGTACACTGTGAAAACATTGTCTCACACTTAGACAAATTTGCAATATGCTCTGCCATGCTTGTTTTCCAACCTTTGAGATCTTTATGAGGATCATATGTTTCCATAATGACAACATCTATGTACTTACTTCATCCAAATTTCCAACAATCTCCCCCTTTGTCATTGGTGGCAACATATGAGAAAATTGGCTACGTGTACAAGTCAAAATGTCAAAATTGTATCAAAATTTGGCCATAGTATAGCATATGTATACTATCCTTATATCACCTCAAAATATAACCTCTAATACAATACTCCCCCTAAGAGTATCACTCCTTATCAAGTATAACAATGTTTTTCTCTATATCATTCTCAATTTTCTATATATTTCTCCCCCTTTGACAACAATGACAAAATAAGGTGGGAAGGATATTCAAAATTGTATCCCAAAAAATTTTACCTTAATTTTTTTATTGCAAAGCTAGTAGGCTTGCAACACAATTGACAAAATTAACTTTCCAAGCTTCAAACTCCTTCTCCCATGCTTGCTTGATGGAATCTGCCACATTGAGTAAAGTGCTCAGTCCATAAGCTACAATCTGACATGCTTGAATATTCTCAAAATTGAATTTCTGAGTGGATGTCTTAGCTATAAGACATTCTTCTAACTTCTCTTCAATAATTCTCAACTTTATAGAGATTTTTTCTCTCAAAAGAATGATTCTACTCATTTTTCTATTCCTTTCATCCTGTAATATCTTAATCTCATCATAAAGTTTCCTAACTTTCTTTTCAACATCACATATCTTTACATTAGGTCTAGAAATAAGATTAGTTTCATTCTGAATCTCATCTTCTTTTGATTTGATCTTTTGTTCTTCTTCTGCTGTCAAAATCTCTGGTCTTGTACACTATATGTACAAAGATTTTCCAGTCTCCAAATGCTTCCTCAAATTCTTGATACAAATATCAAGACTGCTAATGTCATTCTTGAAATTCTGACTAATGTTCAAAAGCATTTCAACTTCATAGGCTTCTTGAGCTCTCACGTTTGCAACATCAGATAAGTTAGTGAACTCATCATAAAAAATGCTCAATATCTTTTTTTCTTTCTCCAAATGCTCAATATCCTATTTTTACCAATGATTTTATTTAAAGAGGTGATCAGCTCCAATTGATCATCATCAACATCTTTTCCTAAATCTTCAAACAAAGATCCAATTTCTTTCTTCTTTCTAGTCTCAGGAGTAAGACTGATATCTTCTTGAGTAGGAATGGGTGCTTGAATCTCTGTCTCCTTAGGTTCTTCTCTAATAGATTGGATTTGTTCTGCATCTTCAATTTTATCTGGTTCATCAAGAGCAGAATTGTCAAAAATGTTTCCTAAGTTCTTGAATACAATGTCATTAGTATCCAAGGTGACTTTTGTACCTTCTACATCCATAGCTTCATCTTTAATGTTAATATCTGAAGGAGAGGGAATATCCTCTTGATCAACTTCAACTGCTTTCTCTATTGCAACTAAAGTTTCTCCAACAATTTCTACCATAACTTTCACTATTTCTTGCTCTTTTTCTATTCTCACTTGCTCATACTATCCTCCCATTATCTAAATGGTTCTCCTTTTAGTCCTCAAAAGAGTGCCAAGGGGCTTCAAAATCTATTTAAGATGCTCATCATCTTTCACAACACATAGTTTCCTCACCATATTTTCTCTCATAGTTAAATCTTCTTCTTGTGCTCTCATTTTCCTATTAACAAGCTTCTTGAATAGGTCATCAGGAATATTTCCCTGAATAGTATCAAACTTCTTGTCAGCTAGAATCATGTGCTTAACAAAAAAAATTTCAAGATTTAATCTCTCAGAATAGTCATAAAGGTCATAGTACTTATTAATCTTAGTAAAGTCTCCATATTGTATGATTTCTTCATTTACTCTCTCAATTCTGGGTTTCCATGCTTTCTTCTTTACTATAGTGTCATCATCTTTTATTTCTGCAATTTTCCTAGGGACTGGTAGCACCAAAACTTTCTGACTCTTACTAGATCTAGAAGCACTTTCCTTCACTCTCTTGCTAGGTGTGGAAGAGGAGGGTCTACTAGATTGCCTTGTTTCTTTTTCTTTCTTAGGTTCCTCAACTTTCACCTTTACTTGTGTAGGTTCTTGTTGTACTGCACTTGATGACAAAGGCGGTACAGACAAGATCTCACTCTATCCAATACCTCTAATTGTTTTTGTTGTCTTCTTAGCAATATCAAACTCATGCTCTGTCATTCCAGTGTCCTTCAATATCTTCTTTATAGTGTTGTCCACTCTCTTCTTAGACTATTTTTCTTCCATTAAAGCTTTTTCTAAGTTAAAGTTCTCTTCAAATGTTCAAAATCTACTGCACTGGGTGTCCAATTCACACTTAAGTAATCTGCCAACATAACCTTCTATTTTTGCCTCATATATCTCATAGCCAAGAGGGTCTATGAATTGAATTCTAGGTTCCATTGCTTCAATATAGGTAAAGTCAGTGTCAACCATAAAACATATGTTATCCTTATACTTCTCCACAAGAGACTATGGAATTCTTCATCTGCTAGCTACCATATTCTGAAATGTCTTCAATACCAATTTAACACTTTCATTCACTTTATCAATAACATGTCTCATATACACTTTATTGATTATTTCCATAGTGTTTTTTCCATCATTCCAATCATTTGCAACTGTGTAGGGAAATCTTCTTAACAGGTGGAAAAACATGTAGGTGATCAAAGAAGAAAATCTAAATTGTGTATACTTTGCTTTCTTAATCTTCTCCAAGTTCTCAAACAATTGAATTCTCAATATTTCACACATATCAACTAGTTTCTTATCAACACACATCAAATAGGCAATATGTACCACACTAGCTACCATATCATCTTCTCTAGAACTTGCACAAAACTTAGTTGTTAGAATTTTACACAAATATCTCACATCATCTTGTTTTGTTTTACTGATAACAATTTCTCTGCCATTGTAGGATGAACTTGTGTTGTCAATAACTATTTTCCTCATATTGTTCTCATTTAAGGGAATAGCACCAACTTTAGACAAACCGGTGACATCATGAA
This sequence comes from Chamaecyparis obtusa, assembly GCA_027943335.1. NCBI lineage: Eukaryota > Viridiplantae > Streptophyta > Pinopsida > Cupressales > Cupressaceae > Chamaecyparis > Chamaecyparis obtusa. The sequence goes on from BSBK01001784.1 coordinate 114,975, forward strand.
TTAAATCAGCAGTAATGTCAATTACTCTATCCTCTAGCCAAAACTTCCCATTTTGAATTTTTCTCAAAATGATTTTAGTGCATTCTTCATCATCAAACTCATATTTCATTGAATACCTAACAATCTCATTGCCTTCCAAATGTTCATAACCTTATTTCATAGTCATGTCCTAATTGTACATCTTCTGATACTCAATAGTAAAGTCACTATCTCTTAAGGTTTCTAACTTTCATCCAAGATAACCTCTCACATTTTCCAAATGTAAAACTCTGTCTGGTACAGATGATAGTGCTAACCTAGGATCATCTTCCAAGGGTTCTATTGGTTCTTTCTTCAATCTAGGTCTATTCTTATCTCTAACATTATGAATTAAGGATACATCCATGATTGCTTCTAATCTCTTAAACTAATTCAAAGATCTATTCAGATAAATACCTCAAATTCACAATTTTAGGGCTTCCATAGATTTGACGCTTAAATCTTTCATCAAATCACTGCAAAATGATTCCAAACTCTATTCTTTTCCCTTCCAATCACTTCAATTCACTTTGATAATCAAATAACTTCAATTATAACCTTTTATTACTTCACTTTCACTTAGATCTAACATCACATTCAATTCTTTTGCCGCTTTTTCCCAAAAAGCTGATTTTGTTAACCTGCAAAAATTAAAACTTCTTGCGATCTCGCAAAACACAATATTTTCTTTTGCACTCTTAACCATAGCATTAGTACATCATAATATACCTTACATTAATTGTGCAAAACTTAATTCATAATAAATCTACTTCTACACTAATTCTAAGTTCCTAATCTACTGTAATTTACATAATTCAAGTGCTTAAAGAAAGATCAAGTAAGGATTCATTCTTACCATTAGATATTTCACCTTTCTGATTATCTTAAATGTTGAATATGTGTCCTAGATCTATGCCTTTAACAAACTTCACTTCATCTTCATTACTATAGCAACCTTTATGTCTGTTTCCTACATTTTCATTTCTTCTTGCATGATTTCTAGGGTTAGGGTTAGGATGTGATGCAGGAGCATCTTGGGTTCTTGGCAATCCTGTGTCACCAAAAATATGTTTGTTGTTTCTTGTGTTTCTCGGTTCCTACTTGGTCAGTTTTCTCTTTCCTATGTTGGTCGGTTTCCCTTTGGTTGTTGAGTTTGGTCAGTAATCTCCTGTGTGGTCGATGATTCTTTGGCATTTTTCTTTGGTTGCCGAGTGCAGTTAGTAATTCCCTGGTGATCGGTTAATTCTCTGGATCTAGGTATTGCTTTACTATTGGTTGGTTATCTCTACTTACCAACGGGTTTATTTTGATTCCTGTTGGGGCTGACCTATGCATTTATTAAGGGTCAAAAATTTAATGCTGGTATCCATCATTGGGAAGTGCGTGGTCCTAAATCTGACCATTACTTTCATTGATTATGGATCTGAAGGTTGACTCAGTTTGGTAGACTCTTGTATAAATGTAGTGTTTGGGGTTAGAGTTAGGCAAGAGTTCTAAGATCAGTTTAGAGAGAGAATTTTGAAGATTCTATGTGGATCCTTGCATGTTGAGGACTTCTGTAATTCATTGTAATATCTGGCCATAATCGGGAAGGCCTTACAGCCCAGCATGTATACTGTTTGTTGATGGAATATATTACAGATCTTGCTTTCTCCCTCTCACTCATTGTGTTTTTCTTCTGCATTGTGTGTCGAAGGCTTGGAACATTAGGATGAGCCATACCCTTGGCCCCTCTTGATCTCTGCCTTTCATTAGGTGGTATCAGAGTGAGGTTAGATCTTGATCTAGGTTTGTGGATCTAGGTTTCAAGGTTGCTCTTGAAACCTTATTTGGAGTGTTGTAGGATAGTAGATTGTGATCTGACCTACAATTGTAGAAGGTTGTCAAGATGGTTCATGGGAGGTGAGATACAGATCCAGGCTTGGCAGATATGCTAAGATAGATTGCTACTAGATTAGAAGTAGTAGAGACAGCTCAAAGAAGAGGTAGACATCTTGAAGATGTTAGTGATGATGAGGTTGAGGAAGAATAGGCAAATGCAGAATGTACACCTGTTATGGATCAAGGTGAAGAAAGATTCCTGAAATCCTTGACAAGTCTTAAATCTACACCACACTTTAATCCTCCTTATTATAGTGGCAAGCTGGACTCTGATGAATTGATGGACTGGATCACTGAGATGGAAAAGTATTTTGAATATGAAAGTATCCCTAAAGACAAAATGGTGAAGATTGCAGGCACTAAGTTGAAAGGACATGCATCCTTGTGGTGGGAACATCTACAATTGGATAGGAAAAGGAAAGGCAAAGATAAGATCACAGTATGGAGTAAGATGGTCAATAAGTTGAAAAGAAAGTTCTTACCCTATGACTATCAAATCAACCTAATTCAAAGAATGAAAAGTCTGAGATAGAAAGATAGCTTGGTAAAGGACTATACTAAGGAATTTTACAAATTGGACATCAAATCTGGTCATGATGAAGATGATGTTGAAAGGATCAGCAGATACCTGAATGGCCTGTGGAATTCTATCCAGGAAGAAATCAGCATGGTTAAGTTGGAAAGTATTGAGGAGGCCTATCAATTTTCTTTGAAAGCTAAGGAGAAACTAAACAAAACACATGAAAAAAGGAAAAGAGGTTGAGGTGGTAGATTCCCTAGAGGAAGAGGCAGATCCAATGGGGAAAATAGTAGATCTAAACCTAATAAACCAAATCTGGACAAAGGAAAGACCGAGTGGAAAGGTGAAAGTTCATCCAGAGGCAAAGGTAGTAACTACCGAGGTGGTTATAATAGAGGAAGTTTCCAAGGAACTTGTTACAATTGTGGAGAAGAAGGGCACATATCCTTTGAATGTACACATGCAAGTAAAAAAGCTAGTAGCAGTAGAAATGTTGTGGTGCAAGAAGAATCACTAAATGAACCTGAAAAGGAAAGTAACCTAATGGTGAGGAGAGCACTGTGGAATGAAAGAAAGAAGGAAGATCTGGTAAGGAAAATTTTGTTCAAGACAAGATGTAGAGTTTCTCATAAAGTTTGGAAAGTAATCATTGACAGTGGTAGCTCAGAGAATCTGGCATCTAAAGAGATGGTCGATAAATTGCAGTTGGAAAGACTGAAACACCCAAAACCCTATCAGATCTCATGGATCAAAGATGAGCATACACTCCTGGTAAGTGAAAAATGTTATGTGAATTTGAAAATAGGGGAATACTATGATAAGGTGTTGTGTGATGTAATGCCGATGGATTGTTTTCATGTTTTGTTGGGTAAACCTTGGCAATATGATAGACATGCTATATATGATGGGAGATTGCATAAGTATACTATTGTGGCTAATGAAAAGAAACAAGTCTTGTTTCCATTGATGGAAGAACCTATTAGTAATGTTTTCACATCTGTGAAAGTTTGTTTGATGGAAAGAAGAAAGTTTTTCAGTTCTTTGAAGAAGGATGATGAATGTTTTGTTGTGATTCCTAGCAAACCGAGTAAGAAAATGGAAGATAATGTCCCTGAGGAGATTGAGAAATTACGTACCGAGTATAGTGAAATCATTTCTGCTAATGTACCTGATGGTTTGGGACCAAAGAGAAGTATAGATCATTGTATGGATCTTATCCCTGGAGCTAGTTTACTGAATAAGGCACCTCATCGGTTAACACCTACCAAGAACTAGGAATTGAACTGACAGATTCAAGAACTGTTGGATAAGGGTCTGATCAGAGAAAGTTTAAGTCCTTGTGCTATACCTTCTATATTGGAACCTAAGAAGAATGGAGAATGGAGAATGTACACTGATTTCAGAGAAATCAATAAGATAACAGTGAAGTATAGGTTTCTTATACCGAGGATGGATGACATAATGGATAGTTTGACTAGAGAAAAGTATTTCACAAACATTGATTTCAAAAGTGGATATCATCATATCAGAATCAGAATCAGAGAAGGTGATGAATGGAAGACTGCTTGCAAGACAAAAGAAGGTTTTTATGAGTGGTTGGTTATGCCTTTTGGTTTAACTAATGCACTGAGTGCTTTTATGAGGCTAATGAATGAAGTTTTGAAGAAATTCTTGGGTAAGTTTGTGATTGTATATCTTGATGACATTTTGATATTTAGTAAGACCAGAGAAGAACATTTGTTGCATGTTAGATAAGTTTTGTAGAGGTTGAAAGAGAAAAAGTTGCTGATAAATCTGAAAAAGTGTTCATTCATGAAAGAAGAAATTGTGTATTTGGGATTTGTTATTTTTACTGATGGATTGAAGATGGATCCTGAAAAGGTTGAAGCTATTTTGAATTGGCCTACACCTATGAATGCTAGTGAGGTAAGATCATTTCATGGTTTGGCAAGTTTTTACCAAAAGTTCATAAGGAATTTTAGTTCAATTTGTAATGCTATGACTGAGACTATGAGAGGAGACAAAAGAGAATTCAAGTGGACACATGGAGCTGATAGAAGTTTTCAAGCATTAAAACAAAAATTTTATGAATTACCTATTTTGGCATTACCTAATTTGAGTAAAGTATTTCAAGTGGAATGTGATGCAAGTGGAAGTGCAATTGGAGCCGTGTTAAGTCAAGAAGGTAAACCTGTTGCTTTCTTTAGTGAAAAGTTGAATGATGCTAGAAGGAAATATTCTGTGTATGATCAAGAATTCTATGCTATTGTTTAAGCACTGAATAAATCAAGACATTTTTTTGATACCGAGTGAATTTGTGTTGTACACTGATCATAAGGCTTTACAATATTTGGGTAGTTAGAATAAATTGAATCAGAGACATATGAAATGCGTTGAGTATTTGTAGAGTTACACATTTGTGATAAAGCATAAAAGTGGAGTCACTAACCGAGTTTGATGATCTTTGATGACCAAGATGAAGATTCAAGTTCTTGGTTTTGATGAGATGAAAGGTCTGTATGAAAATGACCCTAATATTCTTGAGCCATGGAGAAAGTGCAGAGCACCTATACAAGATCAACATGATACTAAATGGGATGAATATTTTATTCAAGAAGATATGTTATTTAAAGGTATTCAGTTGTGTATACCAAGAGGAGTAATGAGAACTAATCTTATAAAAGAAAAACATAGTAGTGGTTTGGCTGGACATTTTGGCATTGGTAAAACCTTGAATTTGCTAAAGGAAAAGTACTTTTGGCTGTAGTTGTATAAGGATGTTTAGAAATTTGTGAAAAGTTGTGGAATTTGTCAAGTTGCAAAAGGAGTAAGTCAGAATACTGGTTTAGATACACCAATTGTTGTACCTGAGAAACCTTGGACTGATATCAATATCGATTTTGTTCTTGGCTTACCAAAGACAGTAAGAGGTAATGATTCTATATTTGTGGTTGTGGATAGATTTTCTAAAATGGCACATTTTATACCTTGTAGAAAAACATCAGATGCAGTGAATGTAGCAAATCTTTTCTTTAAGAAAATTGTGAGATTGCATGGGTTATCGAGAAGTATTATCTCTAGCCAAGATAGCAAGTTTGTTGGATATTTTTGGAAAACACTTTGGAAGAAATTTGGTACCGAGTTGAAATATAGTTCTACATTTCACCCACAAACCGATGGATAGATTGAAGTTGTAAATAGAAGTTTGGGTAATCTTTTGAGATTTTTAGTAGGAGACACACCAGGCAATTGGGATTATGTGTTGGCACAAGATAAGTTTGGGTACAATAACTTAGTGAATAGGAGTATAGGAAAAACACCATTTGAGATTGAGAATGGCACACAACCAAGAGGAATGTCTGATTTGAGAGACATTGATGATGAAAACAACAAAAGTACTAAAGGAGTGAAATTTGCTGAGTACATGAAGACATTGCATGAAGATGTGAAGTTGAAGTTGGAAAATAGTAATCAGAAATACAAAGAAAGATCTGATAGATCAAGAAGACATAAATCTTTTGATGTTGCTGATGAAGTGATGGTTCATTTGAAGAAAGGTCAGTTTCCTATTGGAACTTATGGGAAACTAAAGATGAAGAAGTTTGGACCTTGCAAGATATTGAAGAGATTTGACAGTTGAAATGCATATGAAATTGAGTTACCCAATGACATGGACATATCACCAATTTTCAACATTTCTAATTTGTATGAATATCATGAACCTAATGATGAAATGATAGTACCGACATAATATCCTAGGAAACAAAAAGAAGAAGTTGAATAGATTCTGAAAGAAAGAGTTGGCAAAAGCACAAGAGGAAAATAGTACATGGAATATCTGGTAAAGTGGAAGAATAGACTGATGGAAGACAGTTCATGGATTTTACAGTCTGAGTTAGATGTAGCTCAGATCATATCTGCTTCATGATTCTATGAATTATTCAAAACAACCCCAGGTGTCTGATGCAGGAGCATCTTAGGTTCTTGGAAATCCTGTGTCACTAAAAATATGTTTGTTGTTTCCTATGTTTCTCAGTTCCTGCTTGGTCGGTTTTATCTTTCCTGTGTTGGTTAGTTTCCCTTTGGTTACCAAGTTTAGTCAGTAATCTCTTGTGTGGTCGGTTATGCTTTGGTGGTTTTCTTTGATTGCCAAGTGCAGTTGGTAATTCCCTAGCGGTCAGTTAATTCTCTGGTGCTTGGTATTGCTTTGTTGCTAGTCAGTTATCTCTTCTTACCGACAGGTTTATTTTGATTCCTGTTGGGGCCGACTTGTGCATTATTAAGGGTCATGGATTTAATGTCGGTATCCATTATTGGGAAGTGTTTGGTCCTAAATCTAAATGTTACTTCCGTTGATTATGGATCTGAAGGCCGACTCAGTTTGGTAGACTCTTGTATAAATGTAGTGTTTGGGGTTAGAGTTAGGAAGGAGTTCTAAGATCAGTTTAGAGAGAGAATTTTGGAGATTCTCTGTGGATCCTCACATGTTGAGGACTTCTGTAATTCATTGTAATATATTGTCATAACTGGGAAGGCCTTACAGCCTGACATGTATACTATTTGTTGATGGAATATATTATAGATCTTTCTTTCTCCCTCTCACTCATTATGTTTTGCTTCTGCATTGTGTGTTGAAGGCTTGGAACATTAGGGTGAGCCATACCCTTGGCCCCTCTTGATCTCTTCTTTTCATCAAGATGATAACTTCCATTGTTCATTCTACAAAATCTTGTTGTATGTCCAATCTTGCTACATATCTGGCAAATAATTCCATTGGTTCCATATCTTGGTCCTTGCTAATTGATCTGTGACCTATAGTTTCTAGCAATGTGTCCAATCTTGTTGCATCTATAACATACTACTCCATTTCTTCTATTCATGTCTTTAGTAGTTCTCTTATCTGCATTTTTAGTATTCCTAAACATTCTACCATTATAATTATTCTTAATAACTTTAGATCTTCTACATTCAATAGCTCTATGTCCAAAACCATGACAATTATAAAAATAACCATTAAGAGGTTTAAATTGTTTATCTATGCAATCTCTCTTCATGTGACCGATAGTATTACAAGAAAAACATCTACCTTTGAATTCTCTTTGCATACCTTTGGGTAATTCATCTTGCTTCAGTGATTCTCCTTCTTTAGGTGCATCTTCAGATTTGTTGATCTCATCTGACTTCTTTTCATCAATGCTTTCAGATACTTTCAGATCTATTTCCTTGCTTTCATTATCTATCTTTAATGTGTTGAATCCATGACCAGTTTTATCATAGGATGGCTTCCAAAAATATACTTTCTCATAAATCTTCTCACTATTTGAATATAGTCTCTCAAGTTGTTGTTTGGATTGAGTCAATTCACCTTTCATAATCTTATTGTATTTCTCAAGTTTAGCATACTACAATTTGACTTTTTCAAACTCAGATGTTACTTTTCCAAGTTTAGATTTCAGATCTTCATTCTCAATCTTCAAACTTTCATTCTCAGATCTCAAATTTACTTCATTTTTTTCATTTCCATCTTTCAAACTAATATTTAGATTTTCTATCTTCAGTTCATGCTTAAGGATCACATTTTCTTTTTTTAAATTGTCATCACAATCTTCAATAAGAACTTTAGATTCCTTTTAAAATTTCAGATCTTTTGTCTTGTTTTTCAGTTTCTCAATAAGGTTCTTTGCATCATCATATTTCCTTTTCCAAGTGTTTCTTTCATCAATAAGAATATCAATTTGTTCAAGAGCTTCTTCAAGATTTTTTTGTAATTGATCCATATCCATAGAGATCTTACTCAAGCTGCTAGGCTTTCCTTGAATGATTCTTCTCCGAGTGACTAAGCTTTGATACAAATTGTTACAAATATGGAATATTGAGAGGGGGAGTGAATCAGTATTCTATAAACTTTATCTTTTTCCCAATTATGGATATAACATATTATCTTTATACATTCATAACATAAGAAGCTAAACAACATGCATAGCAATAAATATAAAGAACTCATAACACATGATATGTTCTCGAGGAAACCCTATCCAAGGGAAAACCCCGGTGGGGATGGTACCCACAGAGATCCACTAATAAAAAGTATCCTGTTAAGGATGTTGATCCTGTTAGGAGCCTATTACAAACATATAGTTTATCAGTCCTGATTAAGGGACTATAGGCCTTGTTAGAAGCCTCAACCCTGTTAGGAGTTGTCAATACAAAATCTAATTAACAGATGAGCCCACTGCCCAAACAAGTAATATACAATGTATACTGATCACAAAATGAGGTTAAGATACATAACCTTGCATCAATATCTCTTTTCTTCTCTTACATTCGCAATCATGTCTTTTTCACCCTTTCACATTACTTCACATTACATTATGCTCCTTCTCTCTTTACAACTACAATTACATATATACAAGTTATTAAGGCTAATAACTTTACATGGTTGGCTTCCATATGTCTTTATCTAAAGGTTAACATCTAGGATGTCATCCATTTATATTGTTAAGTCATTATTTTGATAAAAAACATAATCCCTTGACTCTTTACCAATTCTGTCTCCAAAACTATCCTATCGGCTTAGCTCTGTCTTCAGTAAAATTGTCATAACTAATTGCATACATGTCGTACTGACTTGCGCTTTGAGATGGGGAATCATTAGTCATCATAGAGTCTATGTTCAAGTGCACAAACATTGAGCTTACTCTATTCAATGTCACAAACAAAAATTGTATCCAGGGACACTGTGAAAACATTGTCTCACACTTAGACAAATTTGCAATGCACTCTGCCATACTTGATTTCCAACCTTTACGATCTTTATGAGGATTATATGTTTCCATAATGACAACATCTATATACTTAATTCAGCCAAATTGCCAAAAAATTATATAATTGATGATCTTGAAGGTTGTGATTGCATTATTGACTACCTTCCAAATGGACTAAAATGCTATCCCAAAGAATTTAGTAGGCTGTAATAATACAAGCATCTACAAATTGTGCATTTATTTGATACTATGCATATTGGAAAGAATGTAATAGAGACACTATGGAAAATATTGGATGGAAGGTGTGACAAAGAAAAAATTGGGAAAATTTATAGTGACATTCATGATTCCAATCATGCAATGAAAAGTATCATTGAATCAAATAGCAATGGAGACTGGATTAATACTGTTAGAAATTAAAGATCCCCAAGATAATTGAGAGGGGGAGGGGGGGCGGTGAATTAGTTATCTAATATTTAAACCATTCAACTTCTTTAACAAATTTAAACAATATAACCAATGCAGTAATCAACCATAGAAGGATAACCATACACAATTGCACAATGACATAAGATATGTTGACTAGGGAACCTCTTGAAAAGAGTAAACCCCAGTGGGAATGATGCCCACAAAATGATGTACTAATATGAAAGTTCCTTGTTAGAGGATGGACCCTATTAGGAGTCTTATGAAATACATTCAGTACATATGAATCCCTATTAGGAGATTTTGAATCCCTATTAAAAGATTCTAACCTGGTTAAGAGTTATGGAAGATAGAAGGACCCACTACCCAAACAGCTTCAAGGCAAGATCTCTGAACCCAATGTCCAAAAGACCTTAAGATTATTCAAAAAAAAAAATGAAATATGTTACCTCCTTCACACTATGCCAAAACCATACTCTCTGCTACAAAAGATCACAATCTCAGATCTCTGTACTCACAAGTCTTCCTTCATTACTGAATTAGCTCTCCTCATGCATAGATCCGCATCACAACTTTCATAATCTTAAAATTACCATAAAAATCCACATTACAACCATACAATACTACTACAAACATTCCTTCATATATACCACACTCAAATAATTACAAATGAGTCAGCATACAATTACAAAATAATAATTTCCACACGTTACATCAAAATCTCATAAAACTGTCAGCTTCCAAATACTATAACTTTCTCCAAATGTATCCTCAATTTTTTTTCTATGAACCATGTCATCATCAATGATTCTCCAACATCCATTTAACTACACAAAATCAGATTCCATCCCTACTAAGAGATATCCTCCGACTTCCACAAACTGCTGCTCAGGAACTCTGTTAGAAAACTATTTTCACCAAAATGCTTATAACTCTCATGAGTGAATGAATTTATTTTTGCACTAGTAACCATAGGTTAATAACACAACAAAGAACATACTATCAACTGTGCAAAAGCCAATCTATAATACAACATGTGTGCCAAACAAAACTGTGCCTTCTTTCCTGCTAATTTCTAGAATATCACTGTGTTGACATCAATGAAAATCTAAGTCATGAATGAAACAACCACTGCTATAGAATGACTAGTAAAACATATCAAACAATATCTCAATGTATTATCATTCATTCCTAACAATCTCCCCCATTGGCATTGATGGAAACATAGATGAAAAACATCAAATGTTCCAAAAATTCAATCACTGTTGCTCAACTGTTCCTGCTGCTCTGTTACAATGCATTTCTCTACCATTACAGTTATACAATTTCTCAAAAAAATGATTCTCTCCCCATACATAATGCAATATAATGTTTTTCATGATTCTCTCCCCCATTGACATCAATGACAGAAAATCTATCACTATGCCAAACAATAGCTCAATGTCAATAGACACTATTTGAAAAATACATACACTAGAGTCCTCAATGACTCAGCTCTGAAACACAAATACTCCCCCATAGAGGAAGTACCAACATCCAGTCTAGAAAAGATAGGTGCATAAACCACTAGATGAATGCAACCATCTGCATCATTACTCAAAAGAAGGCTGGGGCAAAACCCCAAGCATACCTCTCAAATACTCAAATGTATCCTTTGGTAAAGGCTTAATAAATATGTCTGCTATCTATTCCTTTGTGCTGATGTACTCCAATCTGACTTCTTTATCTACAACTTTCTCTCTCACAACATGATACTTGATCTCTATATGCTTTGTCTTTGAATGTAAAACTGGATTCTTTGACATACTAACTATACTTGTATTGTCACAATGTATGACAATAGGCTCATCAAACTTTATTCCAATGTCCTTTAGCATCTGCTTCATCCAGATTAATTGATTACAATTATTTTCTGCTGCAACATATTTTGCTTCTGTTGTGCTTTGTGAAATACAATTTTTCTTTTTACTTAACCAAGAAACCAATCTTCGTCCAAGAAAAAAGGCTCCACCACTAGTTCTTTTCTCTTCATCAACACTGCCTCCCCAATCTACATTAGTATATGCACATAATGTGAAATTATTAGAATTATCATACCACAGTCCATAGTCCACTGTTCCTTTCAGATATCGTAGTATTCTCTTTACTGCTGCATAGTGTGTCTCTTTAGGTTCTGCTTGAAATCTTGCTACAATCCCAACTAAATGTGCTATATCTGGTCTTGTATGTGTCAAGTACTGCAATCCTCCAATCATAGATCTGTACTTCTTTTGTTCAACTACTAGTGTTTCATCTTTGCTAGACAATTTAAGTCTTGTAATCATAGGTGTTCCAACTGATTTACAATCTTCCATACCAAATCTTTTCAACAAGTCATTCAGGTATTTAGTTTGACTAATAAATATACCATGCTTTGTGTTATCTGTAATCCCAAAAAGTATTTCATTTCTTCAATCATACTCATTTCAAATTCTGTTTTCATTTCTTCTGCAAATTTGTCACTAGCTTCATCTTCTCCTCCAAAGATAATATCATCAACAAATATAACTATAACCAACAATCCATTCTCAATTTCTTTTATGTATAAGATCCTATCTATTGTTCCTTTTGTAAATCTCAATTTTAGTAGATACTTATCCAATCTTGCATACCAAGTTCTAGGTGCTTGGTTTAATCCATATAATGCTTTCTTAAGTTTACATACCATGTCTCCTTCATGAGTCAAAGGAAAACCTTCAGGCTGCTCAATGTAGACTTCTTCTTCCAACTCTCCATCCAAAAAAGCTTACTTAACATCCATCTGATATACTTTGAATTTCTTAAATGCTACATAAGCCAAAAACATTCTCACTGCTTCAAGTCTTGCCATAGGACCAAAAGTTTCTTCATAATCAATTCCCTCTTGCTGTGAATATCCTTTACATACCAATATTTCTTTATTTATGAATACCTATCCTTACTCGTTCATCTTGTTTCTAAATACCCATTTAGTTCCAATCACATTCTTATCCTTAGGTCTAGGGACCAATTCCCATGTCTTGTTTCTTTCAATCTGATCTAATTCTTCTCTTGTAGCTTTAATCCAATGTTCATCTTCACAGGCTTCATTAGTAGACTTAGGTTCAATTTGGGAAATCAAACATAAGTGTACCTTATTCCGAGTAAGAAACCCTCTATCCAAGCTTCCAATGATTTGTTCAACAGGATGATGCCTTGATGTGTACCTATTAGGTGTCATAGTTTCTCCTCTTGTAGTTTCTCCTCTTGTCTCACTTGTAGATTCTTTTCTGTTCTAACCAACACTTTCTTCAACATTTCTTTCATTAACCAATTCACTATTAGTCTCAAATAATTGTTCAGTAGATTCAGTGTTTGGTGATGAAGGGGGCTCCCCTTAATATCACAAACACACAACAGATACAAAGAAATAATAACAAATTGCAAGAACAGAAAAATGGGCTTCTTATTATCTCCACAAATGTGGAATTACAAATTTTAGAATTCTTACATGCAAAGCCACATGGGCATTCCCTTACAATATTTTTTAGGCAAAAAGCCTCGAATCAATACCCAAAACTATTACCCAGGACTACTCTAAACTGCCTAAGACAATAATACAGCCTTCCTTATATAGGCAATTTTCCACCACCTAGGAAGGTTCCAGAATTTTAGCCAATAAGGCCAACCAAAATTAGAATTATTTTATTTTACATTTTATTACATCATAGTCGGCTCAAAACAACTTTTGAAACCCAAACAGAAATTTTGAAGGAAAATCATTTTTCATCAATTCAGGTCACCCGACTTCTAGAGACAATAAGTCATCACCTGTTTCTCCAATTGACTATTATGACCCCAATTTAGAAATGCCAGGAAGTGCTCTACAACACTTGTATCAAGCAAGCTTCATTCAGCCCAAATTTTGACCTACACTTGATCTGGCAATGAAACTTTACTGGCAGATTGATATAACCAAAGAGAACCTCTAGGAAAGAAATCAGACCATTCTGAGCACGAACGAAAAATCACTAAAAATAGTAACTTTCAAGAAATAGCAGCTCTACACAAGATAGCCCTTATTGAAAAGAAAACAAAAATATTTTTGGTTGATGCAAGATTTCTCTTATACCCAGGATGCTCCTACATCATTAGACTAAGGGTTAGTACCTTCATAAGATTCATAATCAAGCATTCTTTCCTGAATTTTAAATTTTTCATCAACTCTAACATTTTCACTTTCAACAATAGTCTTAGTCCTCTTGTTATAACATCTGTAAGCTTTAATTTTCAAAGAGTATCCAAGAAAGATTCCTCCATCTCTTCTAGGATCAAAGTTTCCTATATCATCTTCTCTTTTAATATAACATTTGCTTCCAAAAATTCTAAAATACTTAATTGAGGGTGTGTGACCAAACCACAATTCATAAGGTGTCTTGTCTATATTTTCTCTAATCTTGACTCTATTCATTGTATACACTTTTGTGTTCACTACTTCTCTCCAAAATATCTTTGCTAAATCACTTTCAAATAACATAGCTCTAGCTACTTCAGTTACTGATCTGTTTCTTCTTTCTGCAATACTATTTTGTTTAGGTGTTCTAGGGGCTGAATACTGTCTCTTAATGCCATTCATTTCACAAAAGGTGTCAAACTCCTTAGATGTAAATTCTCCTCCTCTATCAGATCTTAAACACTTAATCATCATTCCTAATTCATTCTCGAGTTTATTCTTAATGACCTTAAACTTATCAAATGCTTCAGATTTATCTTTCAAAAATGCAATCCACATCATTCTTGTAAAATCATCAACAATAATAATAAAGTACTTTTCACCATAAAATCCTCTAGTCCTGGTAGGACCACTCAAGTCTGTATGAATGATCTCCAACTTCTCAGTAGATGTGAACTTATTGCTAGGAAATGAACTCCTTTTCTACTTAGCCATCACACATTCCTTACAAATAATGTTAGTAGGATTCATAATCTTAGGTAAATCTCTTACTGCAAGTGTAGAACTCACTTTCACAATGTTATCAAAATTTATATGACAAAATCTTCTATGCCATAACCAACTGTCATCAATTTTAGTCATCAAACATGTCATCTCAGTAGGATTCAACTGAAATATATTACCTTTGGTTCTAGATCCTTTTCCAATCAAACTTCCATCTTTATCATTAATCACACAAGATTCTCAGTAAACCAAACTTGATATCCCTTATCAACTAACTGTCCAACACTCAACAAGTTATGTTTCAATCCATCCACAAAGTAAACATCATCAGTATTAGTCTTTCCATCAAGAGTAATAGATCTTATACCTTTAATCAAACAAGGTGCATTGTTACCAACTCTAACAAATCCTCCATCATAATTGCTAAAATTTATGAACTTTCCTTTATCACCTATCATATGATGTGAACAGCCACTCTCTATAATCCAATCTTCTCTCTTTTCAACTTTGGAATCTAAGGCTTTCTATTCCTTAACATCTGATTTAGTAGTTTCTTCCTTAATTACCACAAATCCTATGTCATCATTGTTATCATTATCACTGTCACTCAAGTGTCTCTCAATTCCTACTTCAATCTCTTCATCATTAGTATAATAACATTCTTTAGGTCTTCTAGGTTTGAAATTGTTTCTATACTTATTAACTCTCTTAGGACATTTAGATGCATAATGACCATATTCTTGACGAGTCCAACATTTAAAGATTTTCTTACCATCATGTTCTCTTTTTACAAGTAATGCAATACCTTCTTCAATCTTCTTATCTTCTTCAGATCTATATCTGCTACTACTGGCATAATCTCCATTCACACTAGTACATCTTGATAATGTAGGTCTGATGGTAAGAGCACTGAATGCTATCTCCATTCTATTTAGCTCTCCTGATAGTCTCAAGCTCATTTATGTTGCTTCTAATCTTCCTAGAAGAGTCTCTCTTGAAAAGTTTAGTGTACAAGGTATCACTTGCTCAATCATTTGTGTTGTCTGCTTAAATACTGGTGTCAATATTCTCAATATCTTCCATATTACTTCATTCTCTATCTTTTCACCTCCACAAGACTTTATCCCTAAAATAATTTCAGACATTCTACCCATATAGCCTCTAATAGATTCATCTTCCATCATTCTTATATCTTCAAATGCACAAATCCAATTATGTAACCTAGCTTTCTTTACATGTTCATCACCTTCAAAAGTAGCATGTAAAGATTTCCAAACATCATAAGCTCTCGGTAAACTTTTTACCTGACTATATTCATTTTCCAGAAGTACTGACAAAAGTACCTCTTTTGCAAGTATGTTACACATAATGATGTCTATTTCTTCATTAGTACAACTTTCAAGTTTGTCTTCATCAATGATAGTCATTGATTCCTTTGTGATCAACCAATAACCTAGTCCTAAACACAAGAGATGTATCTTCATCTTTTCTTTCTAGCTGTCAAAATTTACTCCATCAAACTTAGGGCTTTCTTTCCTGAAATTCACCATAGATCTCCTTAAGTTGTTAAACTTTTTCTTCAAGGAACTGCCGCTCTGATACCAATTGTTATAAAGTAAAGATCCCCAAGATAACTGAGAAGGGGGGGGGGGTGGGAGGGGTGAATTAGTTATTTGATATTTAAACCATTCAACTTCTTTAATAGCTTTAAACAATATAACCAATGTAGTAATCAACCATAGAAAGATAACCATACATAATTACACAATGACACAAGATATGTTGACTAGGGAACCTCTTGAAAAGAGTAAACCCCAGTAGGAATGATGCCCACAAAATGATGTACTAATATGAAAGTTCCTTGTTAGAGGATGGACCCTGTTAGGAGTCTGATGAAATACATTTAGTACATATGAATCCCTATTAGGAGATTTTGAATCCCTGTTAAAAGATTCTAACCCGGTTAAGAGTTATGGAAGATAGAAGGACCCACTACCAAAATAGCTTCAAGGAAAGATCTATGAACCCACTATCCAAAAGACCTTAAGATTATTTAATAGAATAATATGAAATATGTTACCTCCTTCACACTATGCAAAAACTGCACTCTCTGCTACACAAGATCACAATCTCAGATCTCTGTACTCACAAGTCTTCCTTCATTACTAAATTATCTCTCCTCATGCATAGATCCACATCACAACTTTCATAATCTTACAATTATCAGCACAATCCACATTAAAACCATACAATACTACTACAAACATTCCTTCATAAATACCACACTCAAATAATTACAAATGAGTCGGCAGACAATTACAAAATAATAATTTCCACATGTTACATCAAAATTCCCATAAAATTGTTAGCTTCCAAATACTGTAACTTTCTCCAAATGTATCCTCAAAGTTTGTGATGTGAACCACATCATCATCAATGAGTCTCCAACATCCCTTTAATTGCACAAAATCAGATTCCATCCCTGCTAAGAGATATCCTCTGACTTCCACAAACTGCTACTCAGGAACTCTGTTAGAAAACTATTTTCACCAAAATGCTTATAACTCTCATGAATGAATGAATTATTTTTTGTGCTATTAACCATAGGTTAATAACAAAAAAAAGAACATACTATCAACTGTGCAAAATCCAATCTGTAATACAACATGTGCACCAAACAAAAGTGTGCCTGATTTCCTGCTAATTTCCAAGATATCACTGTGTTGACATCAATGACAATCTAAGTCATGAATCCAACAACCACTACTACAGAATGACTACTAAAACATATCAAACAATATCTCAATGTCTCATCATTCATTCCTAACAAATACAAGTGCTCTTCCTTGGTTATTAAGAGAGCAACAAAGTAATGTCATAAAAGAAGTGATCTAAAAAATTTGATTTCCTAAAAGATTTGTTGCCGATATAAGCAATCTCATATCAAAGAAAAATGATTTTAGGTCAAGGATGAAAATGCATCATTGGCATACCTTCATCAAGGTAAGTCATAGTATTTTGTATTTACAATATATTTTTGTAATTGCATTCAATTTTCATTGAATGAAATGATCAGTTGACAATTTTTGTAGTATTTGCTATCCCTATCTCTCCTAGAGGACTTTGACAATAATATCAAACAACTGATATATGATCTTGGAAAATACATGAGGTAAGCATTGATATTTGTTATATAAAACAATAATATCAAACAAGTAATATATTATAAAGTCTCATATTTATATATTTATGTCTTGAATACCTTGTAGGTGGTTGTCATCTAAAGAAATTTATAAAGAAGATATAAAATATTGGAAGAAAAGAATTTTTTGATTAATGTGTGAAATGAAAAAGTGTTTACCTCTAGGTTTTTTCAATGCACAAGAACACTACCACATACACCAAGTTGAGGAGATTAAATTGTGTGGACCTATACATGCTAGGTCAATGTGGATGGTTGAGAGACACTCAAAAATTTTGAAGGGTTTGGTACAACAAAGAGCATGTCCTGAGGGTTCTATGGTTGAGGGATATATGGTATACTAGATGATGGTGTACGTTACTCAATATCTTCCTAATCTTGTAGCAAAGACCCATATAGATTACATTTGGGATCTCGACTCAATTGAAAAATTTAAAGGGGGAGTACATGGTGGGAAACGGTATATTGAGGAAACTGAAAGGTAATAAATTATGAGATGTTATTGTAGTTAATTAATTCTTAATCTTCAAAATAAATTTGTTGTAAGGCATCTATTTACTTTTGTACAGATGCTAAAGAGTGGGATGCAATACATTTGTTTATTGAAAATAATCAAAGATTGGATGGTGATATGGATTGAATGATGTCAGCATGATGGTCATAGATTAACATGGAAATCTGTGTCTTCATTGGTTATAAAGCTCATCATAATGGAGATCCCAATGTTACACAAAAAGAAATAGATTTAGTATATGGTTTAAGAGATCACTAGGTACTTATAAATTTTTTAATTAATCAACCATATGTTTTTCAACTTGTGATGCACTAATTTATACATGTTTGACATTACTGCAGGTGAAACACCAAAAGGCTATATTTTGCAATGGTTATAAATTTTGCATCGAAAACTTGGATGATACGAAGAGAACTTGTGATTCTGGGATAAGTGTAGTGTTCCAGGTGACTAATATTTCATCTAGAAATGGCTTACATCCTTGAGAGTCACAAAATCAATACTATGGTATTTTGGTTGATATACTTGACTATGACTTTAATTCCTTTAAATTACTTCTTTTTGTTGTGAAATGGTATAGACTATGACTCAATAAAAATGATCCTAATAGAACTATTATTGAACATGACAATGGATTTCCAATGATTAATACAAGGTTTTTTGAGCTAGTTGTAGAAGAGCCATATGTTCTTCCACGCCAATGTGAGCAGGTATTTTACTCAGAGGTTCCACATAAATCGGGTTGGTCATTTGTTGTTAGACATGATCCAAGAGGAAGACCAATAAAGTATAATAAGATGGAAGAAGATACTGAGGAAGATGAACAAGTGGAAGATGATGTAGATGATGATCACGATTGAGAGCTAGATGAAGAATAATATGAATAAGACAACGATGATGTTGCTACTGATGATGATGATGCTACTACTGATGAGGATGATGTTGATGATGATGATGATGTTGATGGTGATAACGATGATGAAGGTGATGATAGTGGTGGTGATGATGTCGTCGATGATGATGACAGTGATGATAGTGGTGGTGATGATGTCATCAACAATGATTATCTTGATGATGAGATGCATGAAGAAGAATATCAATGACATGAATGAAATTTACAATTATACAAGATGTTTAGCATGTTCTAATGATTGTTTTATATGTGCTACTCTTATTCACCTTGTTTTATATGTCCTACTTATATATATTTGATCTTTTGTTAAGAGAAATTTAATTCCAAAAGAGTATTTAATCTTCATATGCTTAAACAACCTCACTAGTTAAGATTGTTCTTATTTGTAGTGGGCATGACAAGAATCAAATCACTTGAAAGACACAAGTATTTAGAATCAAATCACTTGAAAGAAACCAGTATTTAGACACAAAGGGCTATTGTAGATATTGATTTTTTATATAATTTCTAGTAAATACAGATAAAGAACATGCACATAAACATGAAAAATGAGAAACATAAATGTAGATATCACAACAGCCAAGAAACATAAATGTAGGCATCATAGTCACAATTTTTTGGAGACACGACATAATTGAATGGTATACCCAGATGATGCAACACAACTATCACTCATCTGCTCTAAGTTTACACTGTAGTAAATAAAGCCCATATATAGATTAAGAATAAATTTAGCGGGCGGAGGAGGGCAGAAATGACCAAAATAATATAAGGTCCCTATATTATTTTGGTTGTTATCGCTCTCCTCCTATGCTCTTTAAATTTATTCTTATCTATGGTTTTTCTTACTACACTGTAGACTTGGAATTGGGGGAGTAGTTGCATTGCATCATCTGGGTATACCACTCAATTATGTTGTGTTTCCAAAAAATTGTGACCATGATGCCTACATTTATGCTTCTCAGCTATTGTGTGCCAAGAACCCTTATGACCTTTTACGGCCCTTTACAATCCCTAAGAATATATCTTATAGGTCTTAAAATGTTGTAAAGTGTCATAAGAGGCTCCTAGGAGGGGTTAGGTGAGCTTCCACCTTCACGTGGTTGGCCCTATTAAGTAGAGAATGTTAAACTATTCTTGAAACAAAGAGAAGCTCAATAATTTAAGATCTCAATCTACGTATGACAAATATATATCGATCTATCTCAATGGCTATCAAATCAATAGATCTTTGCCAAAAACCTAGTCACAAAGAAATACCACAGACCACACTGCGTGCGAACCCACTATGAAAAGGCATCTAATGTCTCATAAGTCGCATCAAATGACCCACTTTAATCTAAGTCTCTCAGCTCAATTCACCAAGAAGAAGACTTCTCCCAAATCACCACGAATACCATAGTGATCTAGGAATCTCTAATGTGCAATTTTGGCATGTCACTCTCTCAACATCACATCTAACTCAATAATCCACAAGCCACTACCAAATCTGCTGCAAATTCATCTTCGAATGATCCATAACCAAATCATGAGTAAGAACCAGATCTACATGAACATCCTTCTGAATAGATACCAACCCGATTGAAAAAATATATATTTAAAAAAAAACTAATTTGTGTCATAATTGCGACAACAAAACACAAAGATAGTTTTCTGTCGAAACAATCTGATGACTAGTCATCGTATGCACAACACCACTATCAGTAAAAAAATATAAACAAGGGTCAGCCATCGTAAAATTCTGATGGGTCTCTATTGCATGTACATCAGCATTGTCATTAAAAATTAATAAACAATGTTTATTCATTGTAAGAGTCTGATGGATATATATCGCACTGAAAGCATATCCGCCGACAAAAAAATTACAAACGATGGTGGCCTATCAAAATATTCTAATGGGTTGCCATCATTTTATTTATTTGTGATAGAGAGGTGTCCCTATTATGATAGCCACAAATAGGTCTAATGCCAGGATTGGCTTGTTGGCACCCCCAACTTGCGATGTCCATACTTGTTGTAATTACAGCAGTCATCATAGCTGTCATTTTTTTCAACTGAAAAACTGCAATGGCATGTGGTGTTGTTATATCAATAGATTACCATCCCAATTTGGATTACCTATCATCAGAAAAAGGTCTCAAATGTACTAATGATAAAGCATGATAAAAAATAGTTGAGATATGATTAAAAACAACATTCCACTTTTGATTATTCCATTTTCAATCCCAAAATATATGCTTCATATTTTTAGCGTAATGGAAGAAATCAAATTTAACTAGTTAAACCATTAAACATTTCAAACTGTCACCAACTGAGAGCTTAAAATGTAGAATTTTCCTCAACAAATTTTTTTGGAAACTACAATTGAAGCAATTGTTTTATTGTCATTGATGTCAAACCTTAACTGGTAAAATGGTTTCTATCTAAGAAAGTACTATATCTATCAGTTGATGAGAAGGATTAGGGCAAGGCTGATAACAATAGCACCAAGAGAAAGGTTGAGTTATTTGATACTTCACTGAGTACTTGATTATGTGGCACAATGATAAGACAATGTATTGTTTATCTAAGTAAGAAGCAAGATTGAACAAGTAGGCTTAATCAAGAAAAAGTGAAGAAATCTAGTTTAGGTTGAGTGATGTTAGTGTTGATTGAGAACTATTATATGCTGAGGAAATTCAGTGTTGACTGAACATCAGTTTATTGCCGAGTGACAACATTAGCAGAGGAAGGCGGTATTAAATAGATGACCGAGTTATGCAGTGATGACTTAGAAGTTGAACACTGTATTAACCGAGCATCGGTAATTTATATTTGAGGAACAATTCAGATTCCTAGCTAACATAGTTCAATTCTTGGATTATGTAAATTGTGTTGACTTTATTTATTGAATGTATGGAGCATTTAATGCATGGTAAAATGTTTTATTGAGATTTGAATAAGGAGATTGAAGATGTTTCTAGAAGGATGGATGAAGAACATAAATGTTGGAAGGATTCGATGGATCTAACCTAAACATAAAATCTATAGAGGAGATTAAGTGGTAAAAGACAAATCTATCTATTGAAGAGATATAAAAGAAAACCTAAGTGTGAGGTTGAGAATAGAAGAGGGGGATGTTGGAGTTGATGTTATTGACTGGCAAAGAAGAAAGGTTGAAGGTGAAGGACTTGATCAAAGTTGTGATTACTTGAAGGGATTACTGAGAAGATCAGTGATGGATATGGAAATGGTAATCAGTCAGTAAGCCATCATATATGTACGGAATTGGATCTGGTAATTTGTAAACTAAGTTGTATGTTTTTCACATCAAATACTATTGTTACTCTCTAACCATTTTATCAGTATAAATCCTTTAATCAAGGTCTACCTAATAGTCATTGTATAAATCATTTAATTAAGGTTGCATTCTAATGGAATGTACTTAAGTCCTCTAACAAGGTGCACTCCTAATAGGGTGGTTGAAATCCTTTAATAGGGTCACACCTAACAGTGTATATGTAAACCTTTGATAGGGTTATCTTTTCACTGAGCTCACTTCAAAAGAGTGAAAATATATCAGTAACATGTTACAAAGTGGTTTTTCCCAAATTGGGTTTCCGCTATAAATCTTGGTGTCAAACTTGTGTGAATGTTTTGGTGTGAACATTTATGTGTTTTGCAAGTTAAATACTATTGGATAGTGGACTGCACTATTTTATGTTTATGTTATATATTATGTAATGACCATGTAGTATTGGTGATTAAATCTCAGATTGGTTGAAGTTTTTGAAAGTTGATTTATACATCTGGACTTGAGAACAACTGATTACCCCCCCTCTCTGTTATTCTAAATCATATTAACAAAATTTGTGCATTAGCCTTAGCTTTAGAATACCAAATCTAAGAAGTCAAAATTTTCCATGTTATTCCTTAATTTTGAAATGCCATTTTAAATTCAAACTCTGATTTAAAAGAAAAAGAAAGGAAACAATAGTAAATGAGATTTTTTTTAGAGGGGAATGGTGGAACTGATAAGAAGGGCACCAAGAAAGCTTAGGAAGTTACATTACAATAGAGAATAAAGTTTCATGGTAATATCAATATGAACCAAGGATTCCTCAAATGTTATGAAGCCTTTGAACCTATTACTTAAGCCAAGAGTTGTTTTTAATAACCGATCAAGGAGGAAAATCTATGGATTTAAAGTCCCATAGGTATTTGATTTAATAGAAACTTTTCTTGGAAAGATAATAATAAAATCTCTAGAGGAAGGAATAAGAGAAATGTCCATGGTATTGAATCAATTTGTGTTGGAAAGAGAGAACACTAAGAGGTGATCATTTTTGCCTTCACTCTTTCCAGCTAGGTGGAGGACTTATCGAGATTTCATGCATTCTTCATATGATTAAAGGAAACAATCCTTTAAGCCTCTTTTTCTAGGATAATTCTATTCTTTGGTTGAATGTAGCCCCTCTAAATTTAACCCTATAGCTTGAGCTACAAAAATTTCATTTGGTCCCATTTGACCCGTGGGATTTATTACTTTTGTGGTAAAGGATGCAAACATAAAATGTTGGTGCTCCTCATTGTATAAGTTTTGTACGCTGGCCTTCGCTGATGACTTTTGTGCATCCTTTGCTTTCCTCTTTTGTGACCTTTGAGATCATGAAATATTAGAAGAACTTCCTTGTTTCTGCAAATTCACATAAGATGGGATGAATTGTCCTACAAAAGGGACTCCAAATTATATAATTTAAAAACCCCTCAGAACACTGGCAGTATTTTGTCTCTTCAATTGTGGGGCCTATTGAGAGGCAAAAGTATCATCAATTATCTTTCTTCCTATTAGTGTGTGAGGCCTTTTAGATACATTGTGAGAAGCACCTCAGGGGGAACATACTCCTCTTCAACTAGATCATCACCATTAAATGTTTTCTATATTTCTTCAAATTTCTCATTGGTGGGATATAATTCCCAAAACTTGTTCGTAGTTACAAAACCTCCTACGTGTAGATTTGGAAGGAGAATCTCCTCATCTAGCCAAAAATGTTCTTCCATTTTACTCACAAGGTTGGATATAATTTTCTTGGAAGGGTTTGCGATAACAATCGCCTTATAAAATTAATTCCATAAGGTGTGCTCAACTCTCAAAACCTGAGTAAGATCAATGTATAGGTTTGAATCCTTTACTATAGGGCTCATGTGTTTTTCCTAGTACTCATGAGGTATGTGCTCAAAAAAAAAATTCCTCTTTGAGAGGTAGCCATCAGCGTAAAACTTATACTTATCATCAATCAAAGGAGCTCAACCTAGAGAATCTTTGATGTAAGTACTTCCTCTACATTAAGCCTTCTCCCCACTGTTAAAGGTCCTAGGGTTTTCCATTGGAAGTGGATTCGCTCTAAGATAGGGGGGAGAATCAAAGTGAATAGAATTTATAAATGTGTGGCACTTCAAAACTTTTGATGACAAACTTTATTTGAATCAGCATACACAAAGAACATACAAGAGTCGAATAACTTAGAAAGTGATCACAATAAGACTATTAGGAAGCATGAATATGTTTATTCAACTAGAAATGAATAATGTTTAGAATGCTTTCAATATAGCGTTATGATCAAAACCAAATAGATATAAAATGAACCACTACCATGAAAGATGATATAAGCATTAAGTATCAAAGCATTACAACTATAGAATGAGATGGAACAAGTTTCTGTTATGCAGAACTATAAGTCACAAAAAAAAATGTTATGATAATTGATGATATAGAAGAGACAAAATAAAAAATAACATGACACAAGTACTTTCCAAGTTGAAAACCATCATGGGGTATAAAAACCACTCCAAACAAGTATTCTTTATTAAATCAAAGAGCACCAAGTCAGCACGTTTCTATTTAGCAACCCCACTCTTACCCCAACTGAGATTATTACCCCAATTGAGATTATTTCCCAAACTGATATTGATACTGAGAAATGAAAGGTATATAGAACAATGGGAGCAATTGATATGTTGTCATTGATGTTAGGCCTATTGACTTAATGATTTCAAGTTGTCATATCAATCTAAAATATTTGAGTTGAGTAAAGAAATAGTCAATAAAGATAGAAGAAGAAATGAAGAAGTGATGTTTAGTATGAGAGCTTAGATGGGAAATTGTTGAATCTATCTTTGACAAGGTAATATTGATTTGATTATTCTACATGATTTTATAAAGTGTTAGAATGATGCACAAGTTAGTTATGTTGGTCGGTAATAAAGGATTGAAGTTGTGAAAGAAAAATACAAGGAATCACTATGTTCTACCGAGATGGAAATGGGTGTCGATAAGTAAAGATATTGGTCAGTCACAATTAATATAGTAAATGATAACTGAGAAGATAGACTTAACCAAGTAGATTAAGTTGGTCAGTTAAAAAATAAATCAATTAAAAAATGACATCGAGTGATGATCTAGATTGATATAGAAGATTCTAAGGAATAAAGTAAGTTAATAAAGTCAACGGATCAAAAATGTTATGTATAGATAAATGGTGAAGATTTAGTGATTGGTTTGAGATCCAATAAAAGTTCAAGTTCCAAGGTGATGATACAATTGGTAACTTTTAAAAAATGTTTTATCGAGCTACAGATACATTGAATGTGGATTGAGATTTCATCGAATGGATGAGATTAAGTGACAAAAGGAAACATTGCCTACATCATGTGGATCTTTATGATTCGGACATCTTCTACTATCCATTCATTTTGTACTTTTGAGTGACATTGGGAGAAAATAGGCAACAAGCCTTGAAAACCAAATGGGACTAGCTGCAAATTTTACTTACACCCATGTTTCTATGAGAAAAGGCCTTCTAATTTGCATTGTGGCTAGCAATGGCAATAGTAGTCCAACCATCTCAATCTAATAAATATGTGAATATAGAATATCTATATGTATATGTATAGAATATTGTTAAAATAGTGTATAATGGTGTCAAGATAATGCACAGTAAATCCTAAAATTTTAAATTTAGGAAGAGAAATTTATTCTCAACATGTCTTGGAATATAGATTTATCTTTAGATTGGCTGGTACCAAGTTTTTCATTTAGTCTATGTGAAAAGGCTTCTATAAAATATATATAAATAAGAAAAAAGAAAGCATAGGAAGAGCAAGTACGTTTGTGTCACCATTTTTTTAAAATTGGTAAATAAGTAAATTAGATGGAATAGGAGCTTTCAAATAAGGTATTGGGGTATGTGCAAGATCATGAGGGACCAAACTACGCCCTTAAGTGGCAATGAAAAATCAGCAAATCAGGGTTAGTCAACTTGATGTGAAAATTTCAACTAGCTATGAACCTAATATCAAAAAGTTGTAAGAATAGAATCTATAGAAAATTGAATGTAGCTTCTAAACTACTAGGCCTTTTTTGAGAAAAAGTTAGTATGATTGGTGAAAAGTATAGATTTCAATGCAGTAGTACAAAAAATTTTAGGAAACAAATCAGAAGTAGGTGTATGTCTGACCACCTTAATCATAATCAAATGATAATATTTTATTATAAGATTTTATATATAAGTAGTAGACTCTTGCTCGGATGTGACACATATTTTTTGTAATTTTATTCCAAAAAAATAATTAATTATGAATTTTTTGCTACAACATTTTCAGAATAATGGACTACCTCTTTTAGTCTATTTGAGTATTGCACAATGTTCTCACCTTCTTTCATTCTCATATCATCAAATCTGCCTCTCAGGCTTTCACCTCTGGCTCTTTCAACATTTGCATCTCCATTGTATACTTGAGCTAACTTTTCTCACATGGCTTTGGAAGTAGTTAATCCTTTAATATCTTCAAACTCAGCATCAGTATAGGTAGCAGCAAGTTCCATCATAGTAACATTATGTTCATGCCTATCTCTTAGTTGATCAAGGGTCAAGGGACTAGTTGGTTCTATGTAGCCATTCTCCATCAATTCTAGTGCAGAATTCCCAATTCTAGATATGTGTAACTTCATTTGACTTTTCCATACTGTGAAGTTCTCTTTGTTTAGTCTTGGCACTTCCCTCTTATACATCTTGAGATCTTTATGCTGAGTCCTTAAAACTTTGTTCCAAGCAACCAATGCTCTGATACCAATTGTTAGAATAATTGAGAGGGGGGTGAATCAATTATCTAGTGTCCCAAAACAAAATGTATAATCCAAAACAAAAACTTCAACTTCTACTACTTGGTAAACATAAGATACTTTCAATGTCTGTGCTTTTACAGATTATTAGTCTAAACTTATAATAGTTATCGATCAAATCTAACATGTAATATGAAAAGTATGATAGAAAACAAATATCACAATCAACACATAACACAAGAGATTTAACGTGGAAACCCTGTTAAGGGAAAAACCACCTGGGACTGACAACCCAAAAATGTCACTCTTCTAAAGTGAGGTCGGTGAAGACCCAACCTTGTTAAAGGTTACAAATAGAT
Organism: Chamaecyparis obtusa; assembly: GCA_027943335.1. Classification (NCBI taxonomy): domain Eukaryota; kingdom Viridiplantae; phylum Streptophyta; class Pinopsida; order Cupressales; family Cupressaceae; genus Chamaecyparis; species Chamaecyparis obtusa. Next base: position 142,627 of record BSBK01001784.1, read on the forward strand.
TGTTAGGTGTGACCTTATTAGAGGATTTTAGACTAGAAGTTATCATCCAACCAACATTCTCTATGGGATTGATAGGATAACAATGTTTACTCTCTTGAATGATACATCATAAGACTTTCAGAGTCCACTTGATTAAGAGATTTTACTATGTACAATGGTTAAATATGTAATAATAGATGATCTTCCTTAATAAAACTTCAATTGTAGATTATAGATCAATGTTCAGCTGATACAAATATTTCTAATCAATATTACACTTCAGATTTCAATACTATATCACTTACTGTCTGTCGGTAATTGCTCTTTGTAGCTCGCTAATTGTTCTGCATCTCGGTTCTTACTAACTAGTATGATCAGAATGCATGAAAGCTTGTTCACACAATAATCTTGTAGTATCTTCTTCTTCTGGCATCTTCTACACTGTGAAACCCTAGTCTCTTATATAGATGAGTAAACCATTTTCTTTTTGTCCATCAGATTTTGCCGCTTAACCACATTCATTGATTTTGCCGCTTAAGCTTCCTCGGATGATGTGTCAATTTTTTTTTCAATATGATCCATTATATTTTCCTTCAATTATGTTAGTCATCGATCTTCATAACAAACATTATGTCACCACCTCAGAATCATGTGCGTCTAGCTCATCAATCCCGTTGGCTAAAATGATCATTTAAATCATTTTATTCTGCTTGGTTAACAAAGCACATCGATGAACACTAGCTTCGTTAATACTATGCTTGGTATATACTAGACTTCGTCGATGTATACTAAAATGCTTCTTTTATTTACAACACTACTTTGTGTCTTTCAGTCCCGATCTTCATTAAAGATGAATGTAACATAATAAAGTCAATATCATAAGACCATAGACTCATCAATAAGTTACCCAATGTGTTCCTTATCCTCATCTGACATGTACATCTTCCTCATGTAGATTTCTCCATTCTTCATCTCTTTCAACTTTCTTCAGATGTATCGTTATAGTAACTTACAAGATAAGTATTGTCAAACTAGTTGACATCAATGCCAACATAATACTGATTTAATCATATTACATATCTAATCAATAACTTTTGATGTGATCTTTAATCACATATTCTTCAATTAGATTCCAAATTAGTTGTAGTTCATCATACTTATGTTTATGAGTTGGAAGATTAAATTAGAATTCTTTCCATGTGTTCCAATTTAAAATATATTTTACTATGGTTTTCTTCCCTCTATGGAAGCATTATATTTTGCATAGAAAGAAACACTTAAATGATTCATTACTGTCTATTGACTCGCTATAATTGGTGATAATCTTAGAAATCTTTGAATATGACATCTAATATCACAAAGAATTTTAGATAGCTTCTAAAATCAATTGCACATTTATCAATTTATCATATGATATTCTGGTTGATTTTTTGGTCACATTAAAGTGGTAGCTGGTTAACGTTAATCCTTTCAATTTCTTGTTCATGGTAGAGATTAAATAAAAATGACATCTCCAAAAGAGGAGTTTATTGGATTTAGATCAATGGAGTTGACCATGATCTCCTCAAAGTGAAATTTCACCTTCAAGATTTTTTACATTCTAGTATATGTATTTGTCTATGAAATCAATCATTTAGATTTTAGATACATTCATCTTTATTTTTTAATAACCATTATTTTATCAATTTTACTCTTGTGTTTATAAATTTTCATTCTTATCTATTTATGCAGATGCATGGGAAAGAAAGCCATGACCAGATTATAGCATGATCTATTAATGGAGATTGGAAAATAAACCTGAAACAATTTTTTTTTTAAAACACACAAAGAGGACACTAGAAGAGGTTCTTGGATCAGGCTTTACATCTGCTTGCATTTTCTTGAAATTGTTTGCATCACTTTTAACTATAATATTGAAAAAATAATCCCATACCATTATGCTTTCCATGCATGTCAATGGTTATGTGCAAGATCATGAGGGGCCAAAAAGTGGCGATGTCAGTTCAAAACTTTGACAATGTAGCTGATGACATTTTTTTCACCTGAATTTGATAAAATGAAAAGGGTATCTTAAGGAGATTATCAACTTTCTATCGATATAATTGCTATCAAATTTTGAATTCGGTAAGTAATTATTAGTTATTTTTTAATTGAGCTACCTCTAAAGTGCATATTTATATAATGATTGAAAAATAACTATAACTTTCAAATGGTATAACATTTTCTAAATCTGAAAAATGCGTCACATTCTATGCTTTGCCTACTATAAGGGAAAAAAAAATAAATTTGAATTTTGTAAAGTTTTGAATGAGTTAAGGTGGTCAAACACGGGAGTTTTTATTCTGAAAATGTTGTAGAAAAAAATTCATAATTAATTATTTTTTTGGAATAAAATTACAAAAAATATGCGTCACATCTGAGCAGGAGTCTACTACTTATATATAAAATCTTATAATAAAATATTATCATTTGATTATGAGAATGAAAGAAGGTGAGAACATTGTGCAATACTCAAATAGACTAAAAGAGGTAGTCCATGCAATAAGAGCATCAGATGGAGTGATTGATGATGATACATTGATAATTAAAATTATCAAAACCTTGCTTTCATTTTATGCAATCAGGATTTCTACAATTCATGACACAAGGGATTCATCTAACCTTACCCTTGACACTCTGATTGGTAAAATCACAACTTTTGAATCGAATAATTTTTATAATAGTGTTGCTCCTTCTGTTGAGTCAGTTTTCATGTCTTCTTTGAAGATTAGTAAGTCTAGCAAGATCAATAAGAATAATGACAGTGACAATAATACCGATGATGAACTTGATGAGCTTGAAGCACTTATGGCTAGAAGATTGCCCAAAGGAAAAGGAAGGTATAGAGGTAAGCTACCTTTGGCATGCTTCAATTACAAAGTAGGTCACATTGCTGCTAGATGTCCACAAAAGAATGATGATGATAGACCCAAAGATAGATCTGAAGGAAGCTATGGGAGAAGAGTCAACAAAGGCTACCAACACAATAATAGAGACAACTGAGATGATAAATGCAAAAAGGTATTTTACATAGCCGAAGATATTGAAACTGAATCTGATTCTGATGATGATATATAAGTAATATTTGTTTCTATGAAGGATGATTCAGAAGAAGAAGAGAAACATGAAGAGACAACACTGATCTCTAAGGTAAGCAGAAATGATACATGGATTATAGACAGTGGCTGTATACATCATATGTCCGATGATGTAGAGAAATTTGATCAACTTGTTGAATACAATGGAAGATCTGTGAAAATGGGAAATGATGCACCATGTACAATAAAAGGTAAAGGTTCACTGATGATCAATAAAAAAATAAAGTGTGAGAATGCATACTGGGTATTTAGACTGAACTATAATTTGTTAAGTGTGGCTCAGCTAAACAATTTAGGCCACCGACTTATCTTTGAGAGCAAAAAGGTGAAGATTTATGATGATGGAGGAATACTTGTCAGAATTGGTACATAAGCTAGAGGCAATAGATATTCTATCTTGATATTGATCAATCTTCTTGTTTGTTAATGAAGGATGAAGATGCATGGTTGTGGCACAAAAGGTTATGTCATGTAAATTTTGACAACATGATCAAGATTAGTAAGAAGAGAAGATTTAGAGGGTTTCCTGACTTGTCAAAACTTGATCATGCTATGTGCCATGAATGTCAAAAAGGTAAGATGACTAAGTCTAGTTTCAAAATCAAAGACTATTAAAAAAAAAAGATTCTTCAGTTGGTTCATACAAACCTATGTGGTCCTATGAGAACTCAAAGTTGTTATGGTGATAGGTACTTTATTCTTTTTGTTGATGACTACACTAGACTAATGACTATTATGTTCTTGAAGGAGAAATCAGAAGCTTTTAAGATGTTTAAATGGTATAAAGCTAAGGTAGAGAAAGAGACTAGTAAAGAAATAAAATTCTTAAGATCTGATAGAGGAGGTGAATTTATCTCTGATGAATTTACTAATTTCTGTAATGAGCGTGATATTAAAAGATAGGTCTTTGCACCGAGGACACCTTAGAAAAATGGCATTGCTGAAAGAAGAAATAGGTCAATAATTGACTGTGCTAGAACATTGATGATACAGAAGAATGTTGCTCAGACATATTTGAGGGAAGCTGTTAGCACAACTATATATATGCTTAACCGACTACAACTGAAGAAGGATACCAACTGGACACCTTATGAACTATGGTTTGGACACAAACCTACTATAGGTTATTTCAGAATTTTTGGAAGTAAATGCTTTATTTTGAAAGATGAGAGAAATGGTGAATTTGATTATAAAGGAGATGAAGGGATATTTCTTGGATCTTCCACTAAGAGTAAAGCATACGAATGTCTGAATAAGGTTACAAATAAGATAATTGAAAGTGTTAATGTCTATGTTAATGAGTTTGATGACAAGAACACAGAGGAAAGTACAAAGGAACCAAAAGACTATGGAAAATTTACTTATATTGAACAACCAGAATATCTACTAATGTCGCGGTCTGTGTTAACCGGTCAGCAATAAAACAATGCAGAACAATAGGAAAGACAAACTGATGAACAAGATGGAGGTACCAAGAAAGAAAATGAACCTAAACAGGATAATCAAGAAAAAAGAAATAAAATACTGGCTAGTTTTGTCAGAAGACACCATCCTGAAACACAAATCATTGGAGACCGACATGCTAGAATGCAAACTAGGAGTAAAGCAAGATAAGTTACATGTCTAGTTTGTGAATTTGAACCAAAAAATGTGAAAGTTTCATTAGAGAATGAAGAGTGGGTTAATGTAATGATAGAAGAAATAGAAAAAATTAAGAAAAATAAAACCCGGTCCTTAGTACCCCAACCAAAAGATAAGAATGTTATCGGTACTAAATGGATATTCAAGAACAAACTGAATGAAATTGGTGAAGTAACAAGGAATAATGCTAGATTAGTATGCAAGGGATATGCATAGAAAGAAGGCATTGGCTATGGTGAAACATTTGCACCTATTGCATTATTGGAAGGAGTCAGAATGTTACTTGCATATGCTACACACAAGAACTTCAAAGTCTATCAAATGGATATGAAGTCAACATTTCTGAATGGCATATTGGAAGAGGAGGTCTACATAGAACAACTTGAAGGATTCATTGATCCAGACAAAAAAGACATGGTATGTTGATTACACAAAGCTTTATATGGTTTGAAACAAGCACCGAGAGCCTAGAATGAGAGGCTACATACTTACTTGTTAAGTATTGGATTTGTCAGAATAAGTGAAAACAACAATTTGTACATGAAAGGTAATACTGATGAAACTATTATTATTGCTGAAATATTCATAGATGATATTATTTTTGGAAGACAAGATCATGTATGCAAAGCATTTGCTGATGAAATGCAAAAGGAATTTGAAATGTCTATGTTCAGAGATATTAAATTCTTTCTAGGACTACAAGTGATTCAGCAAAGTGACAAGATTTTCATCACTAAAACTAAATGCATAAAGGAAGTGCTGAAGACATTTGGCATGGAGGATGCTAAACCTATAGGAACATCGATGGCTACTCAATGAAAATTGATAAAGGAGGATGAAACTACAAAGGTAAATCAGAAACTTTACCGATCCATGATTGGTAAGTTAATGTATGTAGTTCACAGTAGACCAGATATAGCTCATGTTGTGGGAATTGTTGCTAGATTTTCAGCTAATCCTAGAGCATCACACATGATAGCTACTAAAAGAATACACTGAGATACTTGAAGAAAATAGAGGATTATGGATTATGGTATCCTATAGAAGGAAAGTTTGAACTAAAGGTTTACACTAATGTTGATTAGGCTGGAAATGTAGATGATAGAAAAAGGACAACTGGAGGAGTATTTTTATTTGGTAGAAGACTTGTAACCTGGACAGGTAAAAAGAAGGCTTGTATTTCTCAGTCTATAGCTATTAAGTATCATTACTTAAGAGAAAAAGTGCAAGAAAAGCAAGTGAAATTAGAATTTGTTACATCTAAAGAACAACTTGTAGATATATTCACAAAGCCTCTACCGAAGGACACATGAATATTTGAGGACTAGACTTGGGGTCCGTCCCCTATCTATCAGTCACTAAGGTGATCTAGATGTTGCATCAGCCTATTTTTATCAAAAGATCACACATGTTGATGCAGCATAGTTCACACTTTGAATCATGTTCAAGGTTGTGACTAAGTTTGAAGAACTATTATAGATGGAGATATCACTATATAGAGATATAGTGAGTGGATTGAACAAAGAGTTACTTAGCTATCTGATAGAGTTGCTTGTTTATTTGTTTTTTTGGCATTTCTGTCAAAGGGAGAGATAGAAAATATGAAGTATATGGTACATATGAGCACTGATGATAAAAGAGAGATACCAGTCTTAGGGAGAGACAATCTGATAAAGCATTGAAGATTAGTTACAAAGAACAGAAGAAGTTACAAATGTTGAATAACGTAGTGATTAAACATATTAAGATAAGGGAGAGCTTATACTACATTTTCTCACAAAGTTGTAGAATACATGTTTGGTATGTGTATGGTACATTTCATATTACTTGAGTTGCCATCAATGCCAAAGGGATAGATTGATGAACTACAACTGATTTGGAATCTGATTGAAGAATCTGTGATTAAAGATCACATGAGAAGTTACTAATTTGATGCAGGACCATCCTAGGATTCTTGGCAATCCTGTATCAACCAAAAATAAGTTTGTCTTTGGAGTTAGTTTCTTGGTTATGATCTTCGTTTGATGGAGTTTCTGCCCAGTTTGGGAGACTGGTTGCTCGGTTAAGTGTTTACCGACCTGCTCGGTCTCTTTTGGTTGCTCGGTAACTAAAGGCGTCGATGTTCTATGGTGCTCGGTGTTTGTGGTGATGCTCGGTCATCGAAGGAGTTTTGGCATTATTGGTGCTCGGTGATGTCTTTGTTGCTCGGTCATCATTGGTTCTTAGTTATGCTTGCAGATCTCGGTTGATGTGCGGTCAGTATATTTCCTGACGATCGATAAATTGGCTTACCAATGGGTGTTCTTGAGGATTTGGATGGCTGACTTGGTGCATTTAATGTTGGTTGCTGATGTCACATTTCCCTATGTGGATCTAGGGGCTGACATTGATGATTTAATTGTTTTTAAGGCTTGTGAGGGCCAACCAGTGTATTTCATTTAATATTTGTTTGTAATAGAAGCTAACAGGCTTAGAGAAATAATTATTTGATCCTGCTGACTTGTGGCTTGGATTTAGTATTTAAGGAGTTGTTGGGTAGATGTTTAGGACATCAAATCAATTAGAGATCAGATCAGAGGTTGATCTGGGAGCAAGTGATCGAGAGGTGACTGATGAAAATTAGTAGCCTGCGAGCTTAGGACAGGAAGATTGCTTGGAAGTTGTGAGTACAAGTTCAAATCTTTCGTAGGGTCTTGCCAGTATTCTATTGAGGTAGATCTGGACTAACTAGAGTTGGTGAAGTTATAGAAAGATTGGATGCTACAAGATCTAGAAGATTGTGTCTTTACATTATATTTGGCCGAAACTGGGAAGGCGTTACAGCCTAACACATTATATGTAATTGATGTTTTGAAAGAATATAATTTCCTATTTTGTTTCTGATCCATTATCTGGTGTTGTTTTCCACTACATATTGTATTGGCTATAGGGTTTGGTCATCCTTAACTTGATTTACCGACCTTGAACTGCATTAGGTGGTATCAAAGCAGAGAAGATCTTGAGTGTGCAAATTAGTTGAGGCTGTTTGCACTAGGACCTTGATTTGAAGATGCCTCTGAGAAGAGTTCATGAGATTTCTTAGGAGGAACCTGCTAAAGAGTTGAATCTTGAAGATTTTAGGGCTTTACAGAAGCAAGTGCAAGATTTGCAAGAGGAATTGAGAAAGAAGAAGACTATCTTGAAGGTGGATAGTGATGATGAGTCTGATGATGAAGATCATTTTCAAGAAGCTATTGAAGGAGCTACAGATCCAAAGGAGAATAGAATCTTGAAAGCTATGTCAAATATTGGGAAAAGACCTAGGATAGAAGTTGCCACATACTCTGGAAGTCTGAGACCAGAGGAACTGATTGATTGGATCAATGAGATGGATGAGTACTTTGAGTATGAAGAGGTAGAAGATCCTGACAGGGTCAAATTTGCAAAGACTAAGTTGAAGGGTCATGCAAATATTTTGTGGAGAGAAGTTCAGTTGGAAAGAAGTAGAAGAGGAAAGGAAAGTATCACTCGGTGGAGCTGAATGGCAGACAAGTTAAAGAAGAAATTTATTCCAGTGGACTATGAGCTAGAAATGTTCAAGAAGATGTAAGCTTTGAAGTAGAAAAACAAATCAGTGCAGGAGTATAACGAGGAGTTTTACCAGACCTTGATTAGAACTGGTCATTTAGAAGCTCATAAAGAGAAGGTTGCTAGGTATGTCTATGGTTTGAGACCTAGTATTCAGGAGGAATTGCTGACTATTTAGTTGAAAAAAATTGGGGATGCTTATCAGATGGCATTAAAGATTGAAGAGAAGCTGAATAAGAAGTTTGAAGGTAGACAGAATAGTAGAAACTAAGGTGGTAAGACTGGTGAGACAGTTGCTGATAATAGTGTGGTTGATAATCCTAAGAAGTCTAATGTGGGATCTAGCAGTGATCAAGGTATTAAGAACTTTAACAGTGGACAGAGAGGAAGATGGAAGGATAAGTTCACAGGTACTTGTTATAATTGTGGTGAAGAAGGTCATAGAAGTTGGCAATGTTCTAAGAAGAAGTTGGCACTGGCTGTTGAAGAGGATATTGTGAATGTTGCAGAAAAGGGTGAGACTCTTATCATGAGGAGATTGGCTACATGTGTTCATGAACTAGTGCAGAGAAGAAGTCTATTCAGAACTAGATGTAAATGCATGGATAAGGTATGCAATGTCATAGTTGATGGTGGTAGTTCTGAGAATTTTGTTTCAGAAGAAATGGTTAGTAAATTGAGATTAGAAAGAAGGAAATATCCTAACCCTTATCAGGTCAGTTGGATACAAGATGTCTCTATAGTAAGAGTTGAAGAACAATGCTTGGTTAATTTCAAGATTGGGTCTTACCATAATGAAATATTGTGTGATGTATTACCGATGGATGCTTGTCATTTGTTTCTTGGTAGACCTTGGGAGTTTGACAGAAGCGTATTGTTTGATGGTCATGTTAATACCTATGTGGTTAGGCATGAAGGAGTTAGGCATAAGTTGGTACCTTTGTAGGAGACAGGGGTTAAAGAATGTGGAGTTATTAGATGTTGTGAGAAACCTCAGAAGTACAAGGTTGTTGAACCGATTGCTACTCAATCTAGTTTGAAGGAAAATGAGAAGGATATAGCTGAAGAGTTTGTTGAGATTAAGAGACAAATGATTATGCTGAGAGAGATGGTATAGTAGATGGTGACATTTATGATATAGAGGGATGAAGATGATGCTGAGTTTGGTGAGAAACCCTAAGAGGAAGAGGTTGATAGTGACAGTGAGGTAATCGGTAAAGGTCAGAGTCAGTTATTAATAGTGGCAGACCGAAGGGATAAAGGCAGTAAGAAGCAGAAAGATGTGTTGTAGAGTACAAAGGAAAGAGTGTAGATGACATGGGATGAAGGACAAGAAGAGATATGGGTGAAGAATAGATTTGGCATACCTGTTCTGATTCCCTTGAGGCATTCCTAATTTCCTTATAAGAAAATCTTTTGAACGCGGGGTGTCTGATGCAGGAGCATCCTAGGATTCTTGGCAATCTTGTATCAACCAAAAAAAAGTTTTTCTTTGGAGTTAGTTTGTTGGTTATGATCTTGGTTTGATGGAGTTTCTACCCAGTTTGGGAGACTGGTTGCTCGGTTAAGTGTTTACCAACCTACTCGATCTCTTTTGGTTGCTCAGTAACTAAAGGTGTCGGTGTTCTATGGTGCTCGGTGTTTGTGGTGATGCTCAGTCATCGAAGGAGTTTTCAAATTTTTGGTGCTCAGCGATGTCTTTGTTGCTTGGTCATCATTGGTACTTGGTTATTCTTACAGAGCTCGGTTGATGCGCGGTCGGTATATTTCCTAACGATCGGTAAATTGGCTTACCGACAAGTGTTCTTGAGGATTTGGATGGCTGACTTGGTGCATTTAATGTTGGTTTCTCATGTCATGTTTCCCTATGTGGATTTGGGGGCTGACATTGATGATTTAATTATTTGTAAGGCTTGTGAGGGCCGACCAATGTATTTCATTTAATATTTTTTTGTAATAGAAGCCGATGGGTTTAGAGAAATAATTGTTTGATCCGGCCGACCTGTGGCTTGGATTTAGTATTTAAGGTGTTGGGTAGATGTTTAGGGCATCAGATCAATTAGAGATCAGATCAGAGGTCGATCTGGAAGCAAGTGATCAAGAGGTGAGTGATGAAAGTTAGTAGCCTATGAGCTTAGGATAGGAAGATTTCTTGGAAGTTGTGAGTACAAGTTTAGATCTTTCTTGGGGTCCTGCCAGTATTTTGTTGAGGCAGATCTAGACTAACTGGAGTTGGTGAAGTTATAGAAAGATTGGATCCTACGAGATCTGGAAGATTATGTCTTTACATTGTATTTGGCCAAAATCGGGAAGGCCTTACAACCCAGCACATTATATGTAAATAATGTTTTGAAAGAATATAATTTCCTAGTTTGTTTTCGATCCATTGTCTAGTGTTGTTTTCTGCTGCATATTGTATTGGCTGCAGGTTTGGTCATCCTTAACTGGATTTACCGACCTTGAACTGCATCATGATTAGATATGTAATATGATTAATTTAGTATTATGTTATCATTTATATCAACTAGTTTGACAATAATTATCTTGTAAGTTACTATACTGATACATCTGAAGAAATGTGAAAGAGATGAAGAATGGATAAATCTACATGAGGAAGATGTACATGTTAGATGAGGATAAGGAACACATTGGGTAACTTATTGATGAGTCTACATGATCTTATGATATTGACTTTATTATGTTGCATTCATCTTTAATGAAGAGAAGGACTAAAAGACACAAAGAAGTGTTGTCGATAAAAGAAGCATTTCAGTATACACTGACAGAGTGTAGTTTATACTGAGCACAGTATTAATTGAGCTAGTATTCACCAATGTGCTTTGTTAACTGAGCATAATAGAATGATTCAAATGATCAGTTTGGATGATAGGATTGATGAGTTGGACGTGCATGATTCTGAGGTGGTGACATAATGTTTGTTATGAAGATCGATAGCTAACATAATTGAAGGAAGATCTAAGGGAGTAGATTGAAAAGTGTTTTTGACACATCATCTGAGGAAGCTTAAGTGGAAAAATCAATGAATTTGGTTAAGCGAAAAAATCTGATGGATAAAAAGAAAATAGTCTACTTGTCTATATAAGAGACTAGGGTTTCATAGTGTAGAAGCTATCATAAGAAGAAGATATTGCAGGATTATCACGTGAACAAGTTTTCATGCATTCTTATCATAATGGTTAGTAAGAACTGATCTATGGAACAATTATCAAGCTACAGAGAGAAATTACCGATGGATAGTAAGTGATATAGTATAGAAATCTGAAGTGTAATATTGATAAAAAATATTTGTATAAGCTAAACATTGAGCTATAATCTGCAATTGAATTTTTATTAAGGAAAATCATCTATTGTTACATATTTAACCATTGTACATAGTCAAATCTCTTAATCGAGTGGACTCTGAAAGTCTTATGATGTATCATTCAAGAGAGTAAAAATTACATTATCTTGTCAACCCCATAGTGAAAGCTGGTTGGATGATAAATTCTAGTCTAAAATACTCTAACAAGGTCACACCTAACAGTGTGTTTGTAACCTTTAACAGGGTTGGGTCTTCACTGACCTCACTTTAGAAGAGTGAAATTTTTGGGTTGCCGGTCCTAGGTGGTTTTTCCCTTAACATGTATTTGACATTAAATCTCGTGTTATGTGTTGATTGTGATATTTGTTTGCTATCATACTCTGCATATTACATGTTAGATTTGATTGGTAATTATTATAAGTTTAGACTGATAATCAGTAAAGGCACAAACAGTGAAAGTATCTTATGTTTACTGAGTAGCAGAAGTTGAAGTTTTTGTTTTGGATTATACATTTTGTTTTGGGACACTAGATAACTGATTCACCCCCCTCTCAATTATTCTAACAAAGTACATACAAGATAATTGATATTAAGTTTATTCAAAATTGAAAAGTTTACTATCATATATATAAATTATATATTAAATTTAAGTGGCACCAAATTTTTTTAGCTTCAATTTTTATTAAAGTTGAATGACGAAAAAATTAAACATCTCAATACATCACAACATATTTTATATATATGCTACATATGCTAGTAGAAGTTTTGACGCATGTAACATATTGAATAAATTAATATGGTGAGGGTTAGCATTTAAAGGGTTATGGTTTACATCATGGTTAAGGTTACCATCAGGGTTAGGGTTTATATCATGGTTAGAGATAGCATTAGGGTTAGGGTTTATTGTTAAGGTTGGGATCATGGTTAGTAGTAGAATGAGGATTAGGATTTAGGTTAGGGTTAGGAATTTAAAAATAAGATTATGTTAAGGATTAGGGTTTAGGTTTATGGTTAGAATTATATTTAGGTTTAGGTTTTTCATCAGAGTTATGGGTATGTGCAAGATCATGAGGGGCCAAAAAGTGGCGATGTCAATTCAAAACTTTGACAATGTAGCTGATGACTTTTTTTCACCCGAATTTAATAAAATGAAAAGGGTATCTTAAGGAGATTATCAGCTTTCTATTGATATAATTTCTATCAAATTTTGAATTCAGTAAGTAATTATTAGTTATTTTCTAATTGAGCTACCTTTAAAGTGTTGATTTATATACTGAATGAAAAATGACTATAACTTTCAAATGGTATAACATTTTTTAAATCTGAAAAATGCGTCACATTTTATGCTTTTCCTACTATAAGGAAAAAAAATTGAATTTTGTAAATTTTTGAATGAGTTAAGGTGGTCAGACATGGGATTTTTTTATTCTAAAAACGTTGTAGAAAAAATTCATAATTTTTTTTTTTTTGTAATAAAATTATGAAAAATTAGGCGTCACATATGGCCATGAGTCTGCTACTTATATATAAAATCTTATAATAAAATATTATCATTTGATTATGATTAAGGTGGTCAGAAATACACCTACTTCTTAGTTTTTTCCTAAAATTTTTGTACTGCTGCATTGAAATCTATACTTTTCACCAATCATACTAACTTTTTCTCAAAAAAGGCCTAGTAGTTTAGAAACTACATTCAATTTTCTATAGATTCTATTCTTACAACTTTTTGATATTAGGTTCATAGCTAGTTGAAATTTTCACATCAAGTTGACTAAGCCTGATTTGCTGATTTTTCATTACCACTTAAGGGCATAATTTGGCCCCTCATGATCTTGCACATACCCTTATAGGTTTAAGGTTGTAATTAGGGTTAGGATTTAAGGTTAGGGAAGGGATACAATTTTAGTATTATGGTTAAGTTTTGGTTAGGGTTTAGGCTTTGGTATTTAGAGTTATAGTTTGATACATTTTATAGTTAAATCACAATTAGGGTCATAGTTAAGGTCAGTTTAGGGTGGGGTTTCAATCAGATGAAAATCTTCAAGAGATATGATTAGGTCTTAAATTAAATTACAGTTAGGGTTTGATTACAATTAGAGTTTGATTATTATGAGGGTATAATTATACTTAGTGTTAGGACTATAATTATTTTCAAAATTCAATTATATTCTAGGGTTAGAATTTAATTAACATTAACATTTAATTTGGGTTATATTTTTGGATAGGATTCAAATAGGATGATGGTTAGGGTTAAGTATAGGGTTGGTTTCAATTATAACTAGACTAGGGTTTGATTTTGAGGTAGAGTTTAATTATGGTTAGGGTTAAGTTTATGGTTAGGATTAAGTTTAATTATGATTAGGCTTAATTTTGATTTTGTTAGTTTCAATTTGGATTAGGTTAATGTTTAAAGAGACATCTTGGTCTATTTTTCATTCTTCTTTATACATTATGGAGTGATTTAAAATATTAATTCAAAAATTTATCATATAATAAAATTTGAAAGAATGTTATTATAATTATATTATAGTTTATGAATTAATATTTATAAGAAATTTCATGATGTATCATCTTAAAATGGAAGCACTTCCATGTTAAGAGTGTTTATCCCTCTAAGTAAGTGGTTTAGGGTCATGTTTGGCACCTTGATTGGATCTTTACATGTACTTGTCTATCTTCCCCACTTTCCACTTCTTCTTTGCACTTGATTTCTCTGTTTTAGGTGAAATTAGGGTTAGGATCTTAAGGATTCTTCTGATTTTCCCTCTTCTATGCATCTATTTTCTAGGTATGAATTACAAATAGGTCCTCCTAGAATTCATCATGTTCATCATAGGATTTTGTACCTCTCTATGGTACTCTATTCCTTTCTGGCATCATTTCTAGGTCTCTGGGGGCACCCCAGGGACCTCATGTTTCTCACTCTGACTGAGATCTTGGAATTTGTTCCCTAAAGGTCAAGGTCAACCTAAAGGGGTCAAGGATGACCTAAAGGGGTCAAATTAAACCTTAATCCTAACCTAGTCAGGGTCGAGCTCATCCTTGACCATGGTTTTAAATTTCAAAGTTTTGAGATCTCCGGTTGTTGGGTTTCAGAAATAATTGATTTCCCACCTCTGAGTCGGCTATTTCAGGCTCCAAAATGGTAAATCATTTTATTACATTTAATTTAGGTCAATTCTCTAAAGGTTAGGACCTAATTGGGATTTAATTCTCCAAGGTGGCCCTTCTAGAGGAGTGTGACCTAATTCACTATAAAAGGAGGCCTTCCTCTCTCATTTACACATCAAGTTTTGCAAGATCTTCTCTAAGGCTCTCAAGGTGTTCAAGAAAGCCTTCATTCAAGAAATCAAGCCTTCTTCTTCATCCAAGTTCTCCATTCAAGATCAAGGATTCAAGAATTCAAGATATTGAAGGGATTTAGCTCAAGCATGCAAGATCTATCATTCAAACCCTAGGTTTTGTTAGGAATGAATGCTGAGACATTGAGATATTGTTTGGTATGTTTTATTAGTCATTTTGTAGTAGTGGTTGTTGCATTCATGACATAGATTGTCATTGATGTCAACACAGTAATATTCTAGAAATTAGCAGGAAAGCAGGCACAATTTTGTTTGGTGCACATGTTGTATTGCATATTGGCTTTTGTGCAATTGATAGTATGTTCTTTGTTGTGTTATTAACCTATGGTTAATAGCACAAAAATAAATTTATTCATTCATGAAAGTTATAAGCATTTTGGTGAAAATAGTTTTCTGACAGAGTTCCTGAGTAGCGGTTTGTGGAAGTCGGAGGATATCTCTTAGCAAGGATGGAATCTAATTTTTCATAGTTATAGGGATGTTGGAGACTCATTGATGATGATTTGGTTCACAATGAAAACTTCAAGGATACATTTGGAGAAAGTTACAGTATTTGGAAGCTGACAGTTTTATAGGAATTTTGATGTAACGTGTGGAAATTATTATTTTGTAATTGTATGCCGACTCATTTGTAATTATTTGAGTGTGGTATGTATGAAGGAATTTTTTTAGTAGTATTGTATGGTTTTAATGTGGATTTTGATGGTAATTGTAAGATTATGAAAGTTGTGATGCGGATTTATGCATGAGGAGAGTTAATTCAGTGATGAAGGAAGACTTGTGAGTACAGAGATTTGAGATTGTGATCTTGTGTAGCAAAGAGTGCAGTTTTGGCATAGTATGAAGGAGGTAACATATTTCATATTATTCTATTGAATAATATTAAGGTCTTTTGGACAGTGGGTTCAGAGATCTTGCCTTGAAGCTGTTTGGGTAGTTGGTCCTTCTATCTTCCATAACTCTTAACCAGGTTAGAATCTTTTAACAGGAATTCAAAATCTCCTAATACGAATTTATATGTACTAAATGTATTTCATAAGACTCCTAACAGGGTCCATCCTTTAACAAGGAACTTTCATATTAGTACATCATTTTGTGGGCATCATTCCCACCAGGGTTTACTCTTTTCAAGAGGTTCCCTAGTCAACATATCTTGTGTCATTGTGCAATTGTGTATGGTTATCTTTCTATGGTTGATTACTACAACAATGTATATAATGAATAGAGTACAGATCTGAGAAAATATAGACAAGACACCTTATGAATTGTGGTTTGGGCACACACCCTCAGTTAAGTATTTTAGAATTTTTGGAAGCAAATGTTATATTAAAAGAGAAGATGATATAGGAATGTTTGATCCTAGAAGTGATGAAGGAATCTTTCTTGGATACTCTTTGAAAAGTAAAGCTTACAGATGTTATAACAAGAGGACTAAAACTATTGTTGAAAGTGCAAATGTTAGAGTTGATGAGAAATTTAAAATTCAGGAAAAATGCTTGATTATGAATCTAATGGAGGTACTAACCCTCAGCCTAACACTGAATCTACTAAACAATTCTTTGAGACTAACAGTGAATTGGTAAATGAAAGCAATGTTGAAGAAAGTGTTGATTAGAACATAAAAGAATCTACAAGTGAGACAAGAGGAGAAACTATGACACCTAATAGGTACACATCAAGGCATCATCCTATTGAAAAAATCATTGGAAGCTTGGACAGAGGAGTTCTTACTCAGAATAAGGTACACTTATGTTTGATTTCCCAAATTAAACCTAAGTATATTAATGAAGCTTGTGAAGATAAACATTGGATTAAAGCTATGAGAGAAGAATTAGATCAGATTGAAAGAAACAAGACATGGGAATTGGTCCCTAGACCTAAAGATAAGAATGTGGTTGGAACTAAATGGGTATTCAGAAACAAGATTAATGAGCAAGGAAAGGTAATCAGGAATAAAGCAAGATTGGTATGTAAAGGATATTCACAACAAGAAGGAATTGATTATGAAGAAAATTTTGCTCCTATGGCAAGACTTGAAGCAGTGAGAATGTTTTTGGCCTATGCAGCATTTAAGAAATTCAAAGTATATCAAATCAATGTTAAGTCAGCCTTTTTGAATGGTGAGTTGGAAGAAGAAGTCTACATTGAGTAGCCTAAAGGTTTTCCTTTCACTCAAGAAGGAGACATGGTATGTAAACTTAAGAAAACATTGTATGGATTAAAGCAAGTACCTATAACTTGGTATGCCAGATTGGATAAGTATCTACTGAAATTGGGATTTACAAAAGGAACAGCAGATAGTAACTTATACATAAAAGAAATTGAGAATGGATTGTTGGTCATTGTTATATTTGTTGATGATATTATTTTTGGAGGAGAAGATGAAGCTAGTGACAAATTTGCAGAAGAAATGAAAATAGAATTTGAAATGAGTATGATTGGAGAAATGAAATACTTTTTGGGATTACAGATAACACAAAGCAAGGATGGTATATTTATCAGTCAGACTAAATACTTGAATGACTTATTGAAAATATTTGGTATGGAAGATTGCAAACCAGTTGGAACACCCATGATTATAGGACTTAAATTGTCTAGCAAAGATGAGACACTAGTAGTTGAACAAAATAAGTACAGATCTATGATTGGAGGATTACAGTACTTGACACATACAAGACTAGATATAGCACATTCAGTTGGGATTGTAGCAAGATTTCAAGCAAAATCTAAAGAGTCACATTATGCAGCAGTAAAGAGGATACTGAGATATCTGAAAGGAACAATGGACTATGGACTGTGGTATGATAATTTTGATGATTTCACATTATGTGCATACACTGATGCAGATTGGGGAGGTAGCATTAATGACAAGAAAAGCACCAGTGGTGGAGCCTTTTTTCTTGGAGGAAGATTGGTTTCTTGGTTGAGTAAAAAGCAGAATTGTATTTCACAAAGCACAATTGAAGAAGAATATGTTGCAGCAACAAATAATTGTAATTAGATAATTTGGATGAAGTAGATGTTGGAAATATTCAGGAATTAACCGAGTTACTGAGAGGGGAGGGGTGAATCAGTAACTCCAAATTTTCTTTCAATTACAGATGTATTAACATGTAACTTACTTTAACCTTTGCATACAGAAAGCATGAAACTTAAAAACATTCATAATAATGACACATGGATTTGGTTACCCAGAAACCTTTCAAAAAGAAAGTAAAACTGGGGTGGGGATGAAACCCACAAAGCTTTAATACTGCAGAATAAAGTTGGCCGGTTAAGGCTTACAATTTGATCACTTCTGATGATCTGCCCTGTTAGGAGCAATAAGGATTGCTAAATCCACCCTGTTAAAGGATTTACAAAACATACAATAAAGTATGCACTCGGTAAAGAGATTTTACAAAAGACTGTTAAGTCTACCCGGTTAAAGGATTTAGTACTGATTCACCTGTTAGGATGAAACAGTAGATCTCTTGCTTTGCAACTGGATTGCTGATTGAGATTCGCTGATGTACTGATCACCTTCTGTGATGAATTTGTCTTTGTTGTTCCTTATACTGCTGAAGCCCTTTGTAATTCGCTTATCTCTGCCTTTCTTTCTTTTTCACATATATTCTTCTTACTTTCATTATTTTTGACATTTTTACAACATTGTTTATATACAAGTCTTAAATAATTAATTACAATTACAATTACAAAGTCGGCTTGACAAATAAACATAAGTGCTACTAAGTCGGCCCAAGTATGGTTACACGGTTCCTGCAAACTAACTCGGTGACTTTCTGATACTCGGCGTCCACTACATTACTCGGCATCGTCATGCACTCGGTAGAAGGGAAGGCACGGTTCATACTGATCACTCGGTAGGTTTTGAACTCGATAAATACTGGTGACTCGGTAGACATGATGTTACTCGGTTTACACTGTCCTATTCGGTTTGTACTAACTTGCTTAGTTTGCACTGTCTACTCGGTTTGTACTGTCTGCTCGGTTTGCACTGTCTGCTCGGTTTGCACTGTCTGCTCGGTTTGCACTGTCTACTCGGTTTGCACCCAGAATGCAAATAAGTGTTGTCACTAGTGGCAATTCTGCTTAATGCCAACAATCTCCCCCTTTGGCATTAGTGACGAAAACACTTATTGGCCAAAACTTATATACATGAATCATGCTGAGTTTTATTTTGATTTTTCAAAATTTGTCTTTGTTATAGGGCTTTATACATTGTCTCCCCCTTTCAATGTGCTAACTTTTTCTATGCAAAACATATATCTCCCTCTATACATATCTCCCCCTTTTTGACGATAATGCCAAAGGTGTATATACAAGTTATTTACAGAGAGAATCCAAAATTTGATAGAAAATCAGAATGTACCTTCATTATTAGTGCCAGGGTTCTGTCCCAACTTTCTTGCAGAATCTTGCATGTTTGGATTGCAATTTGGACTTCTGCAGAGAGTTCAATCATGTGATCTGCTATAGAGAACTGATTGTCATGAATCAATGTTTTGGAATGTTCAATGTGCTTATACATTGTATTCATGATGGGAAGGATCATGTGTTGGATGTCTAGCAGTGTGGACCGGATCCTTGTGTCTTCTTTCAGTAGATCAGACTGCATATTTGATAGGTGTGAGATTTTCATGTGATGAGCAGAGCTTGAACTTGGTTCAAGTTGCAGCTTCTGTATGCTAATCTTCATATCCTCATCCATTTTATTCATTTTATCCTTAACATCCTTTGTGAACTCGGCAATATTGCACAATCTGGCCAAAAGAGAGGTAGCATTCGAATAGATAGATTCAATGTTTGACAAAACTGAAGACAATTCTACTTGGTTAATAGCTATGTGCTGAGCAATGTGCTCAAGCACTTTATTGTTGAATCTCTTCTCGGCTCTTTCAACTAACTTTTCTGTCCCAGATGAATCCTCATTGTATTTATTAACTGCTTCTGCTAATTGTAGCAAAACATGTTGGGAGGAGTCTACTTTAATACCTAATGCATCAGACAAAATGTCCTTAGCATCCTTGATGATTTGATATTCCTTGTCTCTCTCCTCTTTAAGCTTCTTTTGTTTTGCTTTCCTTTGGAGGATTTCACCTATATTTTGCATTTGGTCCGCTGATAGATTTGCAAAATCTAATGTTGGAATCTCTATCTCTTCATCTAGGTCTATATCCTCTACTATATTTTTACCCAAAAATTTTATACTCGGTAGAGCCTTAGGCTTATCTGTACTTAATGCTTTAGTAGTAGTGACAGTAGATATAGTAGGGCTGGCTATAGAGACTGGCACACTGTCTACTGGAGAGCTTAAAATATTTACACTTGTAGAATCAAAAACTGGAAAACTTACTGCTGGAAAACTTGATGAAATGGGAGACTGCAACTCGGTAGAAGAAATGGTAGTTGCTTCTGTTGTTGCAATAGATGATTGGAAAAATGTTGAAGTTGTCACAACCATGCTTGAAGGTGTCTCTGGGCTGGATGTAGAAACTTTTACTGGAGAGGTAGGAAGGGATGCAATGACTTCTGCTGCTATCCTCACAGTATCATCTACCTCAGTGGCTTCTTCTTGTTCATCACTGTCATCTTCAATGTCTTTTATTATGACTGTTTCAATACTCAGTTGGTGAAGGTGGTATATGTTCTTCCATGTAGCATTTGCAGCCTTCACAACCGATTCAATAATGTTGATCAGAATCAAACAAGTATTGAACTTTAATGTCATCTTACTTTCATTTTCTTTTAATGCCTTCTTTACTTCATCATTTTTCAAGCTCGGCATTAACTGTCTCAGGGTTTGATCAAATATGTCTATCACAGTTTGCTTTGCATTGCTCCATCTCATTTTTATTGGATTTAATAGAACTACTGGAACCTGTGGGGCTATTTCTTCAGGAGAGTATTTCCACTGTCCCATCTTTTCAATAACAGCATCTTCTATTTCCTTTTGTTCTGTTTCCGATCTGGTTTCATATTTAAAAGATTTTATGTTACTTACTCCAGATCCTGATCCGTCTCTAAAGAGTTTGATCTTTTCTTGAAAGTTTAGAGGAGGCCTTTTGAATACTATGTCTTTATCTGCCTTGTCTGCCTTGTCTGCCTTGCCTCTTGCATTTCTCCTTGTAAATACAGCAGTGGGAGGCTTAGGTGCCTTAGTGATGAATACGTTTCCTTTCTTCTTTGCAGGTTCTGGTTCCTCTATTTTCTCATCCTTTTCCTCTTCTTCTTCATCTTTTTCTTCTTTGTCCTCGGTTATCATTTGCATTTTGGCTATCCTCTTCTTTCCTTTGTTTACCGCCTGTGGAAGCTTTATGCTTAGTTCAATTCTCACCTTAGCTTCATCATATGTTCCAAAATTTGGAGCTTTGGGATTGACAGGCTGATTAAGAAGAGCTTCAATGATATTCTTGGTTTCATCAATATTTACCTCATAAGGAAGAGGTTTTACATATACAGTCCTCGGTTTAGCTGCTTGAATATATACATTGTCACAATCCACCATAAAACAAATGTCATCCTTGTAATCTTCCACCAACTTCTGTGGAATCCGGAATCTGTCATTCATTTTCTCTTTGAAAGACTCAAAATAATTATCCATGATGCTTTCAAAATTTTCACCCATTTCTAAGATGTATTCATTTATTTCATAAAGGGCTGGCACATCTTTTCTCCATACAACTTTTCCTTTAGAAGGGAAGAATTTCTGAACATAGAAGAATAAATAGACCAATAAGAATCCAAACTTACATGGATTGTTTTTGGAAGTTTGAATGCTTTCCATGTTTTTGTTAAACTGCTTTAACAATAAGTCTACTAGGTCAAATGTTAAGTTATTCTTGACCACTTTGTATGCTAGGTCAATAGCTTCACAGGAGACACTATTCTGTCGACTAGAACTGTAAATCTTATGGGCAATAATGTGTGTACCAAACTTCAGTTCAGCATCGGTAATGCTGCTAACTTTCATGCCTCTACCATCCCACTCGGCTAGGTTTTCTTCTCTAGTTCCGTCCGACCTAGGGTTTTGGTAGTTTTTGCTTTGTTCAACATGGGAAGATTGGTGATTTGATGAATCAACTTCTTTGTGATCTCTATGGGTTGCTCAAGCCAAATCTTGCCATCATGTACACGGCTGAGAATGTATCTAACCCATTTATCTCGAAAGTTTAGAGGTAGATGTGCAATGTGAACTAAACCTTTATCTTCCAGATGTTTGTGTTCGGGTTTCAGAATACCATCCACACATAGTTCTTCACGCACAGTATCTAATTCTAGGTTCCCCATTTCATGAATTGAACAATTGAAATGATTGCGGATATCGTTAATAAGTAGTACCTTAGGAGGAATCTGAGATTGAGCTCCGTTCGGATCTAGGGCTGCTGCAATTGTGGGCACGATCTTGAAATCTAGTGCTTTCCATTCCCCTTGGACTAACATATCAGATCCTTTCTTCGTTGAAGTGCCGGATGATGCCATGGTAGCTCACAGAAAATTTCTTTCACAAAAGTATTGAATCGCTGGGTTGCTCTTGAAATTTTCAGCTCTCAAAGTGCTAAAGGTTCACGGTGAAGAATGAGTTCGATTACTTGCTTTTTATTTACAACTCTGTCATTAATGCTCAGTACAAATTAGGGTATGAATTTTGACAGACTGTCACCCACTAAGAATTAATTGCTCGGTAAAGACTTCGCAACTCGGTGAACTTGAAAATTCATATTGCTCTGACCTCGCTCGGTAAAGACGGGTACCGACCTTGCTCGATGAAGACTGATACCGATCTCGCTCAGTGAAGACTGATACCGACCTCCCTGTGATCTTACTGCATCTTGCATGCTGATTTAGATCTTTCTTTTAATTCGGTTCTGGAACTGCTTGAGATTGGTCTATGAGAATACAGTTCCAGTGCTTTCTTGGAAATTTAGTTTGAGTCGGTAGAGCCACCCATTCCATTACTTGGACTGGATTGCTCGGTAGATTTAGGAATGCATTTTTGTCTTACCTGTTTCCTGACCTTAGTTGCTTCATTCTTCTTTCCATCTTCAACTTCACTAGCATTCATGCAGTTTCTGGCTATGTGACCGAGTTTAGTGCATTTGAAGCATCTTACGGTAGTATTTCTTTTCCTTAGATGATGTTTTATGCAATTCATGCCAATGTGTCCATATTCTCCACAGTAATGACATCTACACCAGGTGTTGTAGTCCCATCCAAACATTGCTTTCATAATTTGTTCTGCTGGATTGAATATTTTGGATCTGCACTCGGATGCCTTGTGACCTTGTTTGTTGCATTTGTGACAATTACCTCTGAATCTTGGTTTTTCTCTGCATTCATTTTCTTTGTGACCAGGTTGATTGCAGCTATAACATTTTCCATTAAATTCTGCTTTTTCATTGTTCCAACATTTATTTGAAGTATGTCCTATTTTACCACAGTGGTTACAAGTAGGTTTCTGATTCCTTTGAGTACCTTGCTTAGAAGATTCACCTTCTCCTTTGTATCCAAGTCCTACTTTTCCTTTTTGCCTATGAAGATTTCGCTCATACAGCTGATTCAAGTCTTCTTGGCTTTTCAACATTCCTTCATTGATTTGTTTTTCAGCGTTTAGGTCATCCACCAATCTTAGATTGATTTCCTTTTTAGATCTTAGTTCTTCTCTTGTGCTTTCTATTTCTGATCTTAGATTCAGAATTTCCTCATTTGTATGAGAGATCTGATCAATTAGGTTTTCTAGTTGAAGGGTTTTATTTTGGACTTCAATGTTCCTTCCATCTAATTCATCTTTCAACTTGTTTCTTTGTTCCAAGATCTCACAGAATCTTGTAGAGTGTAGCTCTTGTTCTCTTTTTAATTTTCTCACTTCTTCTTGCAGAGACCCATTCTTTTCTAGGAGTTCTTTGACAGCATTGTTTGCTTCATCTGAGTTATTTGAGGGAAAAAGATCTTCAATCTTTTCTTCAATGTAATTCTGATCATTCATCTAATTTGTAAGTTCCTTCCTTCTTCTTAGGGATTGGGAAAGATGTTCTTTTGCTTCTTTGAGTTTAGCTATGGCCATTTCCAGATCTAGCTTTTCATTTTCAATCACCTTGTTCAGTTTGAATACCTCCATTGTCCTGGATCTTTGCTCAAGCTAGTTAAGCTTTGTCTTGAGAACCAACGCTGCTCTGATACCAATTGTTGGAAATATTCAAGAATTAACCGAGTTACTGAGAGCGGAGGGGTGAATCAGTAACTCCAAATTTTCTTTCAATTACAGATGTATTAACATGTAACTTACTTTAACCTTTGCATACAGAAAGCATGAAACTTAAAAACATTCATAATAATGACACATGGATTTGGTTACCCAGAAACCTTTCAAAAAGAAAGTAAAACTGGGGTGGGGATGAAACCCACAAAGCTTTAATACTGCAGAATAAAGTTGGCCGGTTAAGGCTTACAATTTGATCACTTCTGATGATCTGCCCTGTTAGGAGCAATAAGGATTGCTAAATCCACCTTGTTAAAGGATTTACAAAACATACAATGAAGTATGCACTCGGTAAAGAGATTTTACAAAAGACTGTTAAGTCTACCCGGTTAAAGGATTTAGTACTGATTCACCTGTTAGGATGAAACAGTAGATCTCTTGCTTTGCAACTGGATTGCTGATTGAGATTCGCTGATGTACTGATCACCTTCTGTGATGAATTTGTCTTTGCTGTTCCTTATACTGCTGAAGCCCTTTGTAATTCGCTTATCTCTGCCTTTCTTTCTTTTTCACATATATTCTTCTTACTTTCATTATTTTTGACATTTTTACAACATTGTTTATATACAAGTCTTAAATAATTAATTACAATTACAATTACAAAGTCGGCTTGACAAATAAACATAAGTGCTACTAAGTCGGCCCAAGTATGGTTACACGGTTCCTACAAACTAACTCGGTGACTTTCTGATACTCGGCGTCCACTGCATTACTCGGCATCGTCATGCACTCGGTAGAAGTGAAGGCATGGTTCATACTGATCACTCGGTAGGTTTTGAACTCGGTAAATACTGGTGACTCGGTAGACATGATGTTACTCGGTTTACACTGTCCTATTCGGTTTGTACTAACTTGCTCAGTTTGCACTGTCTGCTCGGTTTGCACTGTCTGCTCGGATTGCACCCAGAATGCAAATAAGTGTTGTCACTAGTGGCAATTCTGCTTAATGCCAACAGTAGATGCTAAAGGATATTGGAATAAAGTTTGATGAGTCTATTATCATACATTGTGACAATACAAGTACAGTTAGTATGTCAAAAAATCCAATTTTACATTCAAAGACAAAGCATATAGAGATCAAGTATCATGTTGTAAGTTGTAGATAAAGAAGTCAAATTGGAGTACATCGGCACAAAGGAACAGATAGCAGACATTTTCACTAAGCCTTTACCAAAGGATACATTTGAGTATTTGAGAGGTATGCTTGGGGTTATGCCCCAGCCTTCTCTTGAGTAATGATGCAGATGGTTGCATCCATCCAGTGGTTTATGCACCTATCTCTTCTGGACTGGATGTTGGTACTTCCTATATGGGGGAGTATTTGTGTTTCAGAGCTAAGTCATTGAGGACTCTAGTGTATGTATTTTTTCAAATAGTGTCTATTGACATTGAGCTATTGTTTGGCATAGTGATAGATTTTCTATCATTGATGTCAATGGGGGAGAGAATCATGAAAAACATTTGTTGGAGAGAATAATTGTAATGGTAGAGAAATGTATTGCATTATGGGGGAGAGAAAGAAAGAAACATTAAAGCATTATCATGTATAGGGGAGAGAAACATTTTTTGGAGAGATTGTATAATTTTAATGGTAGAGAAATGTATTGTAACAGAGCAGTAGAACAGTTGAGCAGCAGTGATTAGATTTTTAGAACATTAGATGTTTTTCATCTATGTTGCCATCAATGCCAATGGGGGAGATTGTTAGGAATGAATGCTAAGACATTGAGCTATTGGTTGGTATGTTTTAGTAGTCATTCTATAGTAGTGGTTGTTGCATTCATGACTTAGACTGTCATTGATGTCAACACAGTGATATTCTGGAAATTAGCAAGAAAGTAGGCACAGTTTTGTTTGGTGCACATGTTGTATTGCAGATTGGCTTTTGCATAGTTGGTAGTATGTTATTTTTTTTGTTATTAACCTATGGTTAAGAGCACAATTATTTGAGTGTGGTATATATGAAGGAATGTTTGTAGTAGTACTGTATGGTTGTAATGTGGATTGTGAGGGTAATTTTAAGATTATGAAAGTTGTGATGTGCATTTATGCATGAGGAGAGCTAATTCAGTGATGAAGGAAGACTTGTGAGTACAGAGATCTGAGATTGTGATCTTGTGTAGTAGAGAGTGCATTTTTGGCATAGTGGGAAGTAGGTAACATATTTCATATTATTTTGTTGAATAATATTAAGGTATTTTGGATAGTGGGTTTAGATATCTTGCCTTGAAGTTGTTTGGGCAGTGGGTCCTTCTGTCTTCCATAACTCTTAACCAGGTTAGAATCTTTTAACAAGGATTCAAAATCTCCTAACAGGGATTTATATGTACTGAATGTATTTCATAGGACTCCTAGAAGGTTCCATCCTCTAACAAGGAACTTTCATATTAGTACATCATTTTGTGGGCATCATTCCCACCGGGGTTTACTCTTTTCAAGAGGTTCCCTAGTCAACATATCTTGTGTCATTGTGCAATTGTGTATGGTTATCTTTCTATGGTTGATTAATGCATTGTTTATATTGTTTAAAGTTGTTAAAGAGTTTTAATAGTTTAATTATCAGATAACTGATTCACCCCCCCCCCTTCTCAGTTATCTTGGCGATCTTTACTTTCTAACAGATCTAGCCACCATGGTGGTGTGATCTTCCTTCAAGATCCTTTGTTCATCTTCAAGATCTATTCCATACTTCCCTCAAGGTGGATTTCAAGAATACAATCATGGAGGTTTGATGATGTTATATTCAAGCTTTCATAGCAACATACTTGATTACATTCCAAATACATTAGCATATCTATTGAATTGCATAGCTTCATTGTTAGATTCATTTCTACTACTTGCTAGCATTCTCCATTTTCAATTTCAATATTAAGGTTGATTACAAACTAGGGTTTGACCAAGGAAAACCCCCCAAACAAACAAACAAAACCATTTTCTTGCAGGTATAGGTGTGGAATCTCAGATCTGAGGGTGAGTTTGGATACCCTTTTCGGAAAACTTTCAGGATCTGCAAATAGAATTAGAATCAGACTTCAAATAAAAAATGAGGTCTTTGACCTTTTAAAATGTCAAAGTTGACCTAATCAAATCTGGGAAAAATATTTCTGGGTTTTGTAGATTTCAGAGTTTTAGTTTAATTAATGAAAATCAACTATTTTTGAGATCGTTTGGTAGGGTTTTCAGCCAATTCTTTTTCAGAGGTAAGTACCTTTATCTCTTCATTTCAATATTAGTCATCTACATTTACTTTCCAAATCAATAAAATCTCATGTAAGTATAAAATATTGGCTTTGGGGTCTCTTTTATGTGCAACTCATTGTCCTAGGACCCCATACACTATTTTATCCTTTACACATGATCATCTTTTTAATAAAAGACTTATAACATACATGTATATACAAATAATAATCGAGACATTTCTCCATCCTTCATGCCATACTAATCCTTAGTATTGAAGTATTTCTCTCTAAAATCTATTGTTCATGCAAAGATATAGATATATTTTTCCTCTTTATGTGCTAATAATACTTGTTCATCTAGTCCGCATTGGATGAGAAATTCACATCCATCAAAAGATCGATGAGGAGAACTAAGGGATCTCCTTGTCATCAATGAAGATAGTCACATGCAATGTTAGAGGCCTAAATGCCCCTAAAAAACATAATAGGATCAAGCAGAAGCTTGATTCGTCTAAATTTGATGAGGATAACCAATTTTGTTCCTTCACACCTTTTAATGTATATGGTCCTACATCTACTCAACATAAAAATAAATTATGGAATGTTTTGAATCATATCATTCAACAAGATGAATATCAAATTATTACAATAAGAGGTGATTTTAATGTGATTTTGTCCTCAACTAAGAAGAAGAGTGTGATTTGTCCACCAATTAGAATAATGTAATATTTTTCATCATTTATCATCGACAATAACTTGATGGATGTTGTACCTCATAATGGTAGTTTTACATGGACAAATAGAAGGATTGGATTTTTTTAAATTTCTAAGAGGTTAGATAGATTTCTTATTTATCATTGTTGGAAACTTCACAATTTTACCTTTTCATCATACATACTCAGATTATGATCATTCCCTATTCTTTTGAATATTAATAGGAATTGATCTCTTGATGGGGATAAGCAAAATTATATTTCAAATTTGATCATATGTAGTTCAGACATCCATAATTTCACTCACTCTTGAATCAATGGTGGGTGAGTGCTCCATTCTATAGACACACAAAAATGTTCCAGTTCTCAAAGAAACTAAGGTGTGTAAAATCATAGATTATGGTATGGAATGTAAAAGTCTTCAATAATTTCTTTACACAAAAAGAGATTGTGAATAAACAAATTGCTGAAATTAATGAGAATATTATACAATATGGTCTTGATGCTTGCACATATGAGAAAAGAAAG
Organism: Chamaecyparis obtusa; assembly: GCA_027943335.1. NCBI lineage: Eukaryota > Viridiplantae > Streptophyta > Pinopsida > Cupressales > Cupressaceae > Chamaecyparis > Chamaecyparis obtusa. Next base: position 171,317 of record BSBK01001784.1, read on the forward strand.
TTATTATCAGATGAATGGGAAGAATTATGAAAAGCGGAAGTGGTGTAGGTGAACCTAGGTTCTTGGCTAACCTAGCTCCTACTCTTCTAGTTTTGTCTTGTAGTGACCTTGGCCAAGTCACTATCTAATAAGGAATTTTTTTGTGTTCCTATTGTGTGTGAGAGTTTACAGATTCAATAGGATCTTAGGAAGATGATTAAGTGGTTATTTATGGTTTCAATAGGCCTATATTGGACCCAAGGGATATGGCTTGTATGCTAATTTGATGTTACCAATCAGTCAAAGTAATGGTTTGACTATGAAAATGAGATAAATGAGTGAAATAAAGATGAAAATCATCTTAGAGGTCTTAGGTGAATCTTAGGGGTCTTTTTAGACCTATTAGCACAACCTTAGAAAAGTTGGCATACAATTTTTAAAAGTTGTCATGACAACAATTTGTCTAAGGACCTGTCCAAGGGACAAAGTTAGTTATACAGTTAAAAATGACCAAACTCAGTTGACTAAGCCTATATATGCCTTTTTCCTATCAAGACATAAGGTTGGCTCTTATTTTGGTGTGTGTTGTTTCAGATTTTATAGAATGGTGTGATTGTACCCATTTTTTGCATTGAATACAAGGCTCAGTAATCATCAAACATGGATTAGACCTGAGAAAATATTTTCATGAGTTTATTCTTGATGTTATTCTAAGTATATTAGACCTTTTTTTTAGTTTGATAGATTTATTTTTGGCTTTGTAAGTAAAATCCTCCCCTGTGACTGGTTTACTAGATTGTTCAGAGTAGAGGTAATAATAATGTCTCTAACATAGGTTTCCATGCATGGTTTTGTATAGCCTCTTGGAATATGTTAGGGAATTGTATATCCTTTTTAAATATGTACTTGTATGGTCTAGTTTGCAGGGGAATTATTTTTAAGAATAATCCCTACTCGAGCCAGAACTAGCCCGATTAGGTAGCTTGTTGTTGATCCAGCAAATCGGAGATGGATTAGGAATTGAGGAGGTCAATCCAATTGTAGGAAAATGTTCCTTAATGATCAAAGACTCATTCTTATGAAGGAGAGCCTTTGACCAATCTAGAAAGGGGTGTACCCATCAAATCCTCACTAAAACCTAGTGAGGGATAATTAGGCCTAAAACAAGGCTTAAAGATAGGAAAGTATTATAGGGAGGACTTGGAGACCCGAGGAGTCCAAAATCATTTGTAACTTTGAAAAGGGTATCAATAAGTGTAATGAGTTTGGAAACTTGTGTGGGAAGTTGAGAAGTTAAGCCTTAAAAGATGTGTTGTAAGACCTACAAGGACCTAGTAGCCTTTTGGTCTAGAATTTGGAGATCAACTTGTGGTAGGAGGAAACCACATGGTGGAGCACCTCAAAATTGATCAGACTAAGATAAATTGAGCCTTCACTCATGCTTATCACATGGAATCAAGTATTTGGCTAAGAGGATGAGTTCGATAGTTGAATTAATAAGAAGGGTATTGTGAACAAGATTGAGTTGTAACCTTGGTAGTGAGATCTTGAGGAATAGAGGAGATTAGGAAGAATCCCTCTATGTGAAGGGTCTAAAGAACCCTAAAGATAGGTCAAGGATAGGCATAGGTAAGTCCTAAAGGAAACATGGCTAGTTTAAAGAAGATCTCCCTATCAAATTGGTATCATATTCATTGAAAGGCTTGGGTAGTAAAAGGTGTATGTCAAAAAGAAGTGAATCCATTTGAGATAACAAAATGGTGACTAATACTAAACTAGCTAGACAAGTGGTCGAGCAAAAACAAAGGAATAGGCTTCTAGAGGTGATCATTGAGGCTTTGAAGGATAAGCTTGAGTTAGTGGTAGAGACCGTTGGAAAAATGAAGGATAAGATGGAAGTAGAAGATGCATGGTGTTAGGCCATTTTCCTATCAATGTAAAAAGTCCTAAGAAAATGGTTTTATCATGTGAAAGAAAAATAAAACTTGTCTTACCCTGTTGTAATTTTGTTCTTCTCTATGAAGTAAATTAATAATGTTTCATGACCTATGCCCTTAGCCTGTGATAGTTCATGGTATCCCCAAGCTTCATTCAAGAACGCATGTACCCAATTTCAAAAACTAGGCAAAAATTCAAAGTTTAAGGTCTGAGAAATAGGTCTATTTAATGTCCTAGGGCTTCAAGAAATTTTTCTCAGTCCAAAACCCCTAGCCAAGTCTATTTCTCCATTATTGTTTCCTGGTCACTTAAAGTTCTTTTTTCTACACATGTAATATTTCCTTAACAGGCTATTATGTTTCTATCACAAGATTACATGACTGAGATAGTCGCGTGTTCTCCTAATCTCTGGATAGTAAGTCTTGTTATTCAGTGAACTAGAAAATACAATGGTCATGTAATCTCCTATTCCTAGTGGTTAGCAGCTTAACATCTAGTGACTTGGTGGGTGGTTATGTCTTCCTTCAGTTGTGTAATCTTTAGATATCATGGTTAAGGCATGTAAGGCTTAAAGACATAACAAGGACCATCAATGTAGATTTAGATCAATGGTTGGCGTTGATTCTCCAAATGTAACCTAGAGTAAGGAAATGATTCAGTGACTTGGAGAATTTTGGAGTCATGTATTCTCAGGACTTAACCCCAATTAAGAAAAATATTAAGAGACTCAGCAAAGTCCTTTATCGCGTGATCTCCTGATTAAACTTGAGTTAACCAAAACATTCCATGACTAAGGAATGCCTTCAATCTTGTATTCTCTAGATCTAGAATGGTTAAGATGCTTGATGAGGAAAGTGGGTCCAGAAAGCCAGATCATGTTGAGGTGCTTGTTCCTGATTGGATGCTGAGATTTGATGATGTAGCCAAATATTTTTAAAAAGGCTTTGTGGCGATTGCCAGAATTTTGAGAGCCACTTGATCTTCCAGGAAAGGAAAGATCAATGATAGTGTTTTAAAGTTTAATCGATTAGTTGTTGCAGCTGAAATTTGAATCTTTTACAGGGATTTGGCCTGGGTTTTGAGACAGTGAGCCATAAGCAACAAAAGGGTTTTTTAGATTTGATTTTTCTAGGACAGTTGCACTTAGAGGAATGATGAAGAAGATATAAGTAGTTGCCATGATTTTACTTTTTCTCCTGGGGTGCCATGCCCAGTAAATGTAGATGACTTGCACCAAGACACAAGCAGCTAGGGTTTTGATGGATATCAGAGATTTCCATGCCTAGTACATGCAAGATTTTTTGAAGTTGACTCTAGCATTAAATTATGTTTTGTTTACAACCAAAAGTAGGTTCAAAGTGTAATTGCAGTTAGCCTTGTAATTTTACATGCTTTGATGATCATGTTATAAGTTTCTTTTGAGAAGGAGCAATATGATACCTAGTACTGATACCCTCCTAGCTAATAAGCTTATCTTCTTCAAAAAGATAGATGAGTTAAGAGATTCCAAGATTATTCTAGTGCTTAGCAGAGCACCCTTGGGAGAGGGCTAGAGGTTTCTAAGAAAGATACAAGTTCCACCAAATGGATCTTTCACCATAAAGAAGTTTATGGTCAAAGAAGGATTTATTAGTGATGTACTACTTGACATGTTCCCAAGCCTTCCAAATAGTTTTAAAGACCAAAGAGCCTTGAACAATTATGATAAAATCACCCTCTATGATATCATAGAAAGGGATGTTTTTCCAAGACTTATCCTTTTTAGGAATTCCTCTTTCAATATTGCTTCTAATAAGGACCTTCCAAGGCTCATTTCCTTCTAGAGAGTGAAAGATCCATTTGGCGGCAAGGGCAGTTCCTGGAACCTTAAGATCTTTTAATCCCAAGCCACCAAGGATTTTAACAGTGTGACACCAAACCAATTTGACAATGTGATTTTTCTTTTTGCCTTTACCATCAGACCAAAGGAAGTCCCTAATGGCTTTCTGAATTTCAAGAATTTGATAATTGTTAAACATCCAGGATGAGGAGTAGTAAACATTATAAGAGGAAATAATTTTTTGACAAACCTAAACTTTACTAGTGAGGGATAGGGATCTGTTATGCCACTTCTTAAGTTTCTTTAAAATCTTATCCTTAATCCAAGCCCACATATCCTTGAGGGAGGGATCTATGGAAAAGGGGATACCTAGGTAACAAACAATTTTTTGAGGACCTCCCAATTAGAAGTTAAATTTCTTAAGCCACCCAGGGGTTGATTAGACTAGTCGAGGCATATGGACTTGGCTTGAGAGATTTAGGAGCCTGAGATACTATAGAAGGCTTTAAGATTAGTTTGAAGAGCTTCAAAATTAGATCCAATGGCTTCAAAAAAAAGGGACGTATCATCAGCAAAGTGATAGTTAATAAAATTAGTATCATTAGGAAGGAAAATGCCCTTAACAACATGGGAGATGGAGTTATCCCTAATTATGTAGGAGAGGTCATTAGAGGTAGTGACAAAAAGGGTAGGGGCCAGGGGGAAACCTTTCCTAATGGATCTTCCTAGGGGGAATGGGCCATATAGGGAGCCATTAACTTCAACCTGAGCAGAGGCATCTTTTAAAAGGATCTTAACAAGATTACAAAAAATAGGAGGGAAACCAAAAGCTTCAAGCATAATAAGGATAAAATCTCATTCAATCCTATCATAGGATTTTTCAAAATCAAGGAGCAACATAGCAGAGTTTTGGTTAGAATGTTTTTCCCAATCCATAGCTTCCCAGCTAGTGATAAAGTTCTCAAGGATAGATCTCCCTTTGATAAAACTAGTTTAGGTTGGGCTCACAAACTTGGGAAGGATGGTTTCAAGTCTAAGAGCTATAATTTTAGCAATAATTTTATAAGACACATTTAGGAGAGTAATAGGCCTCCAATTTTTTAGGAGGGCTTTATCCCCATCCTTAGGGATCAATTTAATAATACCCCTATTGATGAGACTTCCCAGGGTTCCTTTAGAGTATGCTTTAGAGTAAATATCATAGAGGTCTTTGCAGATCCAGTCTATAGTCACTTTATAAAATTCAATTGGAAGATTATCAAGGCCAAATGCCTTATCATTCTTTAGAGACTTAATGGTTTTCTCAATCTCAATAATAGAGATCTCATTATTGATAAGATCACCATCCTGCCTAGAGACTCTATTGGGGATAAGATGTTTATAATCACGTCTAAGAGACTTAACCTCCTAAAAATATTCAGAGGTGAATAAATTAGTGAGAATCCAATAAAAGAATATTTAATACCAACATTATTAGTAACCTCCTTATTATCAACAAGGATTCTATCTATAGATTCATTAGTCTACTTTTTCTTAAGAAGATTGAAGAAACATTTAGATCCTCTATCACCATTTTGGAACCAATGAGCCCGAGACCTAATATTGGCACCTCTAATTTTAATTTGTTGGTGGTTCCTAAGATTATCCCTAGCTTGAGTGACTTTGGTGTAAAGAGTAGAGTCATAGGGATCCATTTGAACATTTAATTCAGTAGTGCAAAGTTTATCAGAGAGAATTTTTTCTGAGTGTCTATAGTCCTTAGCTTTTTTTTGACCAATCATTTTTAAAAGGTTATGCCAGGTAGAAATATTATGGCTCCAAAGATTGATAAAGGAAAGATAAAGGAGACTGTACTGATTTATGATCCTAATAAGTTGTATAGTAGAAAGAACATCCTCATCAAGGAGGAAAGAAGTATTGAGAATGAACCTAGGATTGCCATCTCTTTTAAGAATAGGGGAATTGTTGAATCTAATACGAACATATATAGGGTGATTATCTAAATGAAAAGTGGGTGTCACCATAACTAGGCTACCAAGGTCATCACGAAGGAAGGAGAAGAAATGCTTGTTAGCATAAAATCTGTCCAACCTAGCATAGATACAAGAGGAACCTTGTTGAAAGTTACACCATGTATGCCATAGGCCATTATTACCATTATAATTATTAGTAAGAGGGTCATATAGGTAAAAGCAATGTTTCATCCTATTCCATTAAAGTTTTTCAACTTCTTTCTAGGAGAAGGGTAGGCACCAAGATTTGTCTTCCTAAGATTTGATCATATTGAAATCTCCCCCAATAAATGAGGGGATGTTGCGGAGGGAAGTGAGCCAAGACCATAATTCCACCCTTTCTTTATAATTGTTGCAGGCATAGATGGAATAGATACCAAAAGAAAGCGATTTAATATTCATAGTGACCCAAAAACCTCTGTTACAAGGAGACTCTCCTCTGCTCATTATGTAGGGAGTCCATTTCGGATTAATGAGAAGGGAAACACCCCCCTTACCTTTAATATGATTAGAAAAGATCTTAATATCATTCTTACATATATAATTTAGGTTTATCTCAAGAATAAAATCAATGGCTTTTAGTTCATGAAGCAGTAAAAACTCCATATGAATATTAGTGTCAAGATAACACTTGATAATGTGCTTCTTATCAAGGGAATCAAGACCCCTTATGTTCTAGGATATAAAATTCATGAGGAAACTCTTGAGGTAGGGGAATGCTTTGGATTCATGGATACATCAATAGAAGAGTTAAATAATTGGGTAGATCCACTTTTACCTTAAAAAAAATTATTTTTTGAACCTAGTGGCCTACCTCTTCTTTTAGACTAAGATAATTCAATTTTGTCATATAAATCATCATCTTTAGATCCTAGAGGAATCAATATTTCCATATCCTCAATAAATACTAGAGATCTACTCAAAATATGAATCACGGGGATGGATGAAGAAGGGATGGAGATCTAGTGGTTGCCAAAGAAAGAAGGGATAATTTCCAAAGTGCAATCATCATCAATTTCCTTAAAAGTTTTTTGGGGGGGGAGGTTGAGAGTCAACATACTATCAATCTTTTTTCTCAGAGGCTTGGGCCTAGGCAGATAAGAAGAAGATTCACAAGCAGGGTAAATGACCAAGGAGCTCAACGATGAATGTGGTGATACTAGTGAAGGTTGAGTTTGAAGAATGACATTGGAGGTTGAAGGTTTGTTCTTCCTTCTATTTGTTTTTTGTTAATGATAGTTTTAAAACCATCAAGGTTGGCACTAATAGCACCAGGGAGGTTAGCAGAGTTCAAATCCAAGCATTGGGAGCACAAAATTTCAACATGAATATTAGCAGGGAGGAGGGATACCAATATTTTCACCAAAAATCAGAGGTGAAGGTTGTAAAGGGACTTGCATCAAGGGATTCAAGTCAGGAGATGAAGATGAAGGTTGAGGTTTAGAATAACTAAGAGGGGGGGGAGAATCAGTTATCCATAGTCCCTATTCAAAATGTACACTTCAAAACAATTATCAAAAAATTTTGTAGCTCGGTAACATGAAATACTATTTTGTCTGTGCTTTTACCGATTAGCAAAAAATTAACTTGTCCTAATTATTGATCAAATCTAATATGAAACATGTAAAGTATGATAATGAACAATCACCACAATAAGCACATAACACAAGAGATTTAACGTGGAAACCCTATTAAGGGAAAAACCACCTGGGACTAGCAACCCAAAAGTATTCACTCTTCTGAAGTGAGTTTAGTGAAGACCCAACCCTATTAAAGGTTACAAACACACTATTAGGTGTGACCTTGTTAGAGGATTTAAGACTAGAAGTTATCACCCAACCAGCATTCACTATGGGGTTGATAGGATAACAAATGTGTACTCTATGAGCACCATCCAATAAGACTTAAGAGTCTACTTTGCTAAGAGATTTCTCTATTTACAATGGTTAAACTATAATAGCAGTTTGATTTGATTATAATACAACTATATTTTTAGATGTTTAGATCTCTAATATGCTCATATAAATCTTCTGATCAATACAACAATTTAAGTATCAACAATAACCACAATTTACTGTCTGTCATTAACAACTTTCTGATACTCAGTAGCTTCTACAATTGGATTCTTCTTAACTAGTCTGATCAGGCATACATGAAGCTTGTTCATGTGATATCTCTATAGTACTTCTTCTTCTGGCATTAGTTTCATCATGAAACCTTAGTCTCTTAAATAGACAAGTAACTCATTTACTTTTCCTCCATTGGATTTTACCACTTAATCATCTTCATCCATTTTTCCACTTTAACCTTCCTTGGTTGTTGTGTCAAAAACATGTTTTAATTATGTCCTTTAGATCTTCCTTGAATTTTGCTAGTCATTAATCTTCATAACAAACTTTATCTCTTCACCTCAGAATCATGTGCATCCATCTCATCAATCCTTGTCAGCTTCTACTAATCATTTATTTCTTTTCACTTCATCAGTTAACAAAGAAATACTTCAGTAAACACTTTGTCTGTTTACACTATCATCGGTATACACTACACTACTCAGTGTATACTGTGACATTTCACTTTACCAACCACACTGCTTTGTGTCTTTCAGCTCCCTTCTTCATCATAGATGAATGAAACATAATCAAGTCAATAACATAAGGTCATAGACTCATCAACAAGTTACACAATGAATTCCTAAACCTCATCTGTCACATACATCTTCCTCATGTAGATTTATATGTTCTTCATCTCATTTTCTCCTCTTTTACAGATGTTTAGATATAGCAACTTACAAGATAATTATTTTCAAGCTAGTTGACATCAATGACAACATATTACTAATTCAATTACATTACATATCTTTAATCAACAACTCTTGTGATCTTTAATCACTGTTTCTTCAATCAGGTTCTAAATCAACTGTAGTTCATCAATCTCTCCCTTTGGTATTGATGGCAACTCAAATAATGTTAAATATACCATACATACCAACATATATTCTACAACTTTGTAAACTAATGTTGTGCAAGCTCTCCCTAGCTTAATATTTTTAATCACTACGTTACTTAACAACATTACCATAAGAAACATTGACATTCTACGAATATGATCTTTTCAAATTCAAGTTCTAGCTTCTGTTCTTAGTAACTAATCTTTAGTGTACTCCCTCTGTCAAAATTGTCTCTCCCTTAGACTAATATCTCACCTTAAGTACTTTTTTTTCTCTCCCTCAGATAGATGTCCTCATCAATGCTCATATGTTTCATGTACTTCATATTATCTATCTCTCCCTTTGACAACAATGCCAAAAGAAATAAATAAACAATCAACTCTTGCAGTAGCCAAGTAAATCTTTGTTGTCATGTATCTTCTCTGTATTTCGGTATACTAGTTTTCCACATGTTCTAGTTCTTCCACCTTCTTCACAACCTTAGATGTGATCCAAAGTGAAAACTATCCATGCATCAACATGTATGATCTTCTGATAACATTAGGCTGATGCAACCTCCAGATCACCTTAGTGACCGATAGACAGGAAACAAACCCATAGTCTAGTCCTCAAATACTCAAATATTTCCTTTGGTAGACGCTTTGTAAAAATATCTGCAAGTTGGTCATTTGATGTAACAAATTCTAACTTAACTTGCTTCTCCTGAACTTTCTCTCTCAAGTAATGGTACTTAATTGATACGTGCTTAGTTTTAGAATGCATCACCAAATTTTTAGAAATATTAATTGCACTGGTGTTGTCACAGTATATGATTACTAGTTTAGTAATCACCTCATTCATTCCTTCCAATACTTGCTTGATATATGCAATATTTGAATAATTTGTTACAGCATCAACATACTCTACTTCAGCTGTAAACTGAGAAATTCAAGCCTACTTTTTACTTGTCCAGGTTACAAGTCTTTCACCAAAGAAAAATGCTCCTCCAATGGTACTTTTTCTACCATCTACATTTCTAGCGCAATTAGCATCGGTGTAAACTCTAAGTTCAAACTTTCCTTCCTTAGGATACCATAATTCATAGTCTTTGCTTTTCTTCAGGTATCTTAAGATTCTTTTAGTAGCAATAATGTGTGATTCTCTAGGGTTAGGAGAAAATCTAGAAACTATTCCAACAACATGTGCTATGTTTGGCCTACTATGAACTACATACATTAATTTACCAATCATTGATTGGTACAATGTTTGGTTTACCTTAGTAGTTTCATCTTTCTTTGTCAATTTGCATCTAGTGGCCATCGGTGTTCCCATCAGTTTAGCATCTTCCATGCCAAATGTTTTCAATATTTCTTTGACATTTTTTGACTGTCTGATGAAAATCCCATCACTTTGGTGAATCACTTAGAGTCCTAGAAAGAACTTAATCTCTCCAAAAAGAGACATTTCAAATTCATTCCTCATATCATCAGCAAAATATTTACATATCAAATTTTTTCCTCTAAATATAATATCATCCACAAAATTTTCAGCAATCAGAATTGTATTGTCAGTATCTCCTTTCATGTGCAAATTGTTGTTGTCACTTGTTCTCACAAATCCAATACTAAGAAAATAACTATTTAATCTTTCATACCATGCTCTAGGTGCTTGCTTCAAGCCATATAATGCTTTATGTAATCTACATACCATGTCCTTGTTGTCTGGATGGACAAACCCTTCTAGTTGTTCTATGTAGACCTCTTCTTCAAGTATCCCATTAAGAAATGCTAATTTCACATCCATTTGATAGACTTTGAATTTATTGCATGTAGCATATGTAAGAAGCATCCTTACTCCTTCTAATCTAGCAACAGGTGCAAATGTTTCTCCATAGTCAATTCCATCTTCCTGTCCATAGCCTTTGCATACTAATCTTGCCTTATTTCTGGTAACTTCTCCATTGTCATTCAGTTTGTTCCTGAATATCCACTTAGTATTGATAACATTTTTATCCTTTGGTCTGGGTACTAAAGTATAGATTTTATTCTTTTCTATCTTTTCTATCTCTTCTTTCATTGCATTGACCCATTCATTGTTATCTAATGCAATATTTACATTATTTGGTTCAAATTCACAAACTAGACATGTACCTTGTCTTGATTTGCTCCTTGGTTGCATGCCAGCTTGTCATTTTCTGATTATATGAGTCTCAAGATGGCATCTTCTAAAAAATATAGCCAAAACACGATCTCTTCTCTCTTTTTGATCCTACTCAGGCTCATTAACTTGCTTAGTAGGCTCTTCATGTTCATCGGTTCCTTCAACTTGTTCCTTGGTTTAATTACTTCGTTGACCGGTAGTCACAGTATGTGTCTTCAGTAGAAAGTTAGGTTGTTCAATGTAAGTAAATCTATCATAGTCCTCTAATTCCTTTCTACTTTCCTCTGTATTCTTATCATCAAACTCATCAGTACGAACATTAGTGCTCTCAATCATCTTATTAGTTACTTTGTTTAGACACTTATATGCTTTACTCTTCATGGAATATCCTAGGAATATACCTTCATCACCTTTTGAATCAAATTTTACATTCCTTTCATCTTTCAATATAAAGCAATAACTTCCAAAAATTTTGAAATAAATTACAGTAGGTTTTTTTCCAAACCACAACTCGTAGGGTGTTCAGTTGGTATCCTTATTTAGTTGCACCTAGTTCAATACATAAACAGTTGTGCAGACAGCTTCCCTCTAGTATGTTTCTGCTAAATTCTTCTCTATCATTAATGTTCTAGCATAGTCAACTATTGACCTATTTCTCCTTTCAGTAATCCCATTTTTGGGGGGTGTCCTCGGTGATGAGACTTGTCTTTTGATTACATGCTCATTAAAAAAGTTAGTAAACTCATCAGAGATAAATTCACCACGTCTATCAGATCTTAAGCATTTTAATTATTTACCAGTATCTTTCTCTACCTTTTCCTTATACCACTTAAACATCTTGAATGCCTCTAATTTTTCTTTTAAGAACATGATAGTCATTAACCTTGTATAATCATCAACAAAAAGTATAAAGTATCTATCTCCATAATAGCTTTGAGTTCTCATAGGACCACATAGGTCAGTATGAGCCAACTCAAGTATCTTCTTTGTTGAGTATTCCTTACTTTTAAAACTTGACTTAGTCATCTTTCCTTTCTAGTATTCATGGCACACAACATAATCAAACTTTGATAATTTAGGTAGACCTGTAACTTTTTTCTTTTTACTGATGGGTATGTGCAAGATCATGAGGGGCCAAAAAGTGGTGATGTCAGTTCAAAACTTTGACAATGTAGCTGATGACTTTTTTTTCACCTGAATTTGATAAAATGAAAAGGGTATCTTAAGGAGATTATCAACTTTCTATCGATATAATTGCTATCAAATTTTGAATTTGGTAAGTAATTATTAGTTGTTTTCTAATTGAGCTACCTCTAAAGTGTTGATTTATATACTGATTGAAAAATGACTATAACTTTCAAACAGTATGACATTTTTGAAATCTGAAAAATGCGTCACATTCTATGCTTCACCTACTATAAGGAAATTTTATTTTTTTTGAATTTTGTAAATTTTTGAATGAGTTAAGGTGGTCAGACACGAGTTTTTTTATTCTAAAAATGTTGTAGAAAAAAATTCATAATTAATTTTTTTTTGGAATAAAATTACAAAAAAATATGTGTCACATCCAGGCATGAGTCTACTACTTATATATAAAATCTTATAATAAAATATTATCATTTGATTTTGATTAAGGTGGTTAGACATACACCTACTTCCTATGTTTTTCCTAAAATTTTTGTACTGTTGCATTGAAATCTATACTTTTCACCAATCATAATAACTTTTTCTCAAAAAAGGCCTAGTAGTATAGAAACTAAATTCAATTTTATATAGATTCTATTCTTACAACTCTTTGATATTAGGTTCATAGCTAGTTGAAATTTTCACATCAAGTTGACTAACCTTGATTTTCTAATTTTTCATTGCCACTTAAGGGCATAGTTTGGCCCCTCATGATCTTGCACATACCCTGATCTTAATCATTTTATCAAAATTAACATGGCATAGCCTCTTATTGTTAGAAATAGAGAATACTAAGAGGGAGGGTGAATTAGTATTCTAAAAACTTTATCTTTTTCCCAATTATGGATATAACAAATTATATTTATACATGCATAACATAAGAAACTAAACAACATGCATAGTAGTAAAACTAAAGAACTTATAACACATTATTTGTTCTCGAGGAAACCCTAGCCAAGGGAAAAACCCAGTGGGGATGGTACCCACAACGATCCACTAATCAAAAGTATCTTGTTAAGGATGTTGACCCTATTAGGAGTCTATTACAAGCATATAGTGTATCAGTCATGATTAAGGGACTATAGACCTTGTTAGAAGCCTCAACCCTATTAGGAGTTGGTAGTACAAAATGTGATTACCAACTGAGCCTACTGCCCAAACAAGTAATATACAATATTCACTGATTGCAGAATAGGTCAAGATACATAACCTTATACTGCTTACAACTTCACATCAATATCTTTTCGTTGCTCTTTCACTATCGCTATTACATCACATATATTACATGTCATATATTACATGTCATTTCTTACATTACATCTTTACATCTTTATACAAGTTATTAGACATAATAACTCTTCTATTCGGATTACATAATACAACATATCTTTATCCAAGGGTTAACATCTAGGATGTTGTCCCTTTATATTGTTAATTCATTATTTTGATAAACAAAATAATCCCTTCTCTTTACTAGTTTTGTCTTCATATTCTGTCCTGTCGGCTTGACATTGTCTTCAGAAAACTTGTCATAACTACTCCTGTACATGTCGTAATGACTTGCGCTCTAAGATGGGTTACTAATAGTCATCATAGAGTCTATGTTAAAGTGTGCAAGCACTGAACTTACTCCAATAAACATCACAAACAAAAACTATGTTCAGGTTCACTGGTGAAAATACTGTCTCACACTTAGACAAATTTGCAATGCACTCTGACATAATTGCTCTCTGACTTGTGTGATCTTCATGTTGATCATATATTTCCATAATGACAACATCTATTCAATCAACACTACCAAATTTCTAACAATTTCCCCCTTTTTCATTGGTGGCAACATATGAGAAAATTGGCTAAGTGTGCAACTCCAAAGTCTCAAAATTGTGGCCATAGTATAGGATATATATAAGTTAATCCTTATAACTCCTCAAAATATTATCTTAAATACAATACTCCCCCTAAGAGTGTCAATCCTTATCATATACTATCAATTTTCTATCTACTATATCTCTCCCCCTTTGACAACAATGACAAAATAAAGGTAAGGAGGGTAACAAAACTGTATCACAAAAAGATTATACCTTGATTTTTTATTGCAAAGCTGGTAGGCTTGCAACACAATCTGAAAAATCAATCTTCATAGCTTCTATCTCCTTCTCCCATGACTTCTTAATGGAATCTTCCACATTGAGTAATGCGCTTATTCCATAAGATGCTATCCGAAAGGCTTGGAGATTCTCAAAGTTAAACTTTTAAAAAGATATCTTCACTAAAAGACATTCTTCCAACTGCTCTTCAATTATGCTTAACTACAAAGAAGTATGTTCTCTCAAAATAGTGAATCTTTTCACTTTTCTGTCTTTCTCATCTTGCAAAATTCTGATTTCATCATATAGTTTCTGAATCTTCTTCTCAACATTACATACTTTCACATTTGTGCTAGAAAGAAGGTTAGATTCATTTTGCATTTCCGCTTCCTTCAACTTTATCTTCTAATCTATTTGTGTTGTCAAGATCTCTAGTTTTGTACACTGTATGTACAAAGATTTTCTAGATTCCAGATTCTTTCTCAAGTCCTTGATACAAATGTCAAGATTTCCTATATCATTTCTAATATTCTAACTAATGTTCCAAAGCATTCCAACCTCATAAGCTGCTTGAGATTTCACTTTTGCAATATCACATAGATTTGTGATTTCATTGTCAAAAGTTCTCATTACCATCTTTGCTTTCTCCAAATGCTTTGCTTCATCAATTTGTGTAGTTACAACACTTTGTAACTTCTCAGTTAAAGCCTTTAGACATCCTTCAAAATTATTTACTTTCTTGTTTTTGCCAATTATTTTTTTTAAGGATTTGATCAATTCCAATTGATCATAATCATCTACTTCCTTTCCTAATTCCTCAATAATAGATCCAATCTTACTCTTCTTTCCAGTCTCAGGAGTAAGACTGATGTCTTCTTCTATGGGAATGGATACCTATTCTTCTGCTATATTGGGTTCTTCAAAAATAGTTTGGATCTATTCTGCTTATGTATCTAGTTCATCAAGAGCTGAATTATCAACAATGTTCTCTAAATTCTTGAATACACTGTCATTAGCATCCAAGGAAATCTTTGTTCCTTTTAAATTCATTATTTCATCTTCAATATTAATGTCTGGAGGAAAAGAAATATCTTCTTTCTCTGCTTCACTTGCCTGCTCTTATGTAACTGATGGCTCTCCAACTATCTCTATCATAACCTTGATTATTGCTTGCTCTATTTTAGCTTTGATTTCTTCATATCTGCCTCCCATAATTAAAATTGATCTTTTGGTTCTCATGTGGGTGCTTAAAGCCTTCAAAATCTATTTAAGGTGTTCCTCATTTCTCACCTCAAAAATTTTCTTCACAAGATTTTCTCTGATAGATTTATCTTCCTCAAATGCTCTCTATTTTCTATTTACAAGTTTGTTATACAAATCATCAGGTATCTAACATTGAATTGTATCAAATTTCTTATTTTCTAAAATCATGTGTTTTACAACTACATTCTCTAGATTTAGTGTATCTAAATAATCATAAAGACTATAATACTTATTCATTCTTGTAAATTCTCCATCCTTAATGATCTTCTCATTAAGATTCTCAACTTTAGGTTTCCAAGCTTTCTTCTTAATGGAAGTGACATCATCTTTTATCTCTACAATATTTCGTAGGACACATGGCACTATAGTTTTTGCCTCTTTCCTAGTCTAGTGGCAATTTCTTTTACTCTTTTGTTGGGTGTGGAGGAAGTGGATCTAGTGGATATCTTAACTTCTTGATCCTTCTTAGTATCTTCCACTTTCACCTTCACTGATGGATCTAACTGTAGTACTGCAATAGGTGGAATAGTCAAAATTTCTTTATGTCCACTCTCTCTTATTGCTATTGTTGTTTTCTTTGCTATCACAAACTCATGCTCTAGCATCCCTGTATCTTTTATAATTATCTTTATGCTACTCTCAACTCTTTTCTTAGACTAATTTTCTTCAGTTAAGGTCTTTGTGGAGTTGAAGTTCTCCTCAAAAGTTCCAAACCTATTACATTGAGTGTCCAATTTACACTTAAGTAACCTGCTAACATACTCTTCTATCTCTACCTCAGAAATTTCATAGCCAAAAGCATCTATGAACTCTGTTCTAGGATCTATTGCTTCAATATAGGTAAAGTCAGTATCAACCAAGAAACATATGTCATTTTTATACTTTTCCACAAGAGACTATGGAATCCTTGATCTACTAGCTACCAACTTCTGAAAAGTCTTAATTACCAATACTGCACTCTCATTTACTTTATCAATAACTTGCCTCGTATATACTTTATTGATTATTTCCATTGTACATTGTTCATCATTCTAATCATTTGCAATAGTGTAGGGAAATCTTCTCAATAGATGAAAAAACTTGTAAGTGATTAAAGATGAAAATCTAAATTGTGCATTCTTAGATTTCTTGATCTTTTCAAAATTCTCAAACAGTTGTATTCTCATAATTTCACACATATCAAATTGTACTTTGTCAACACACATTAAGTAAGCTACATGTATCATTCTAGCTGCCATGTCATCCTCTCTTGAATTTGTACAAAACTTAGTGGTTAGGATCTTACATAAGTATCTCACATCATGTTTTTTGATCTTACTAATCACAATTCGTCTACCATTATAGGATGAATCTGTGCTATTAATGATTGTTTTCCTCATGTTTTTCTCATTTAAAGGAATGGCTCTAGATTTAGATAAACCAATGACTTCATGAATCAAATTAGCTATAATATTTATCACTCTATTGTCTAACCAAAACTTTCCATTATGAATTCTACTCAAAATAATCTTAGTACATTCTTCATTATCAAATTCATATCGTAATCCATACTTAATAATTGCATTGTCATTCAAATGTTCAAAACCTTGTTTCAATGTCATATCTTGATTGTAGATTTTTTGATACTCATTTTTTAAATCACTATTATTGACTGTCTCTAGTTTGCATCCAAGATAACTTCTGACATTTTCTAGGTGTAAAACTCCATTTGGTACGGATGATAAAGCTAACCTAGGATAATCTTCCAAGGGTTCTACTAGTTCCCTCTTCATCTAAGGTCTATTTTTGTCTCTAACATTGTGTATTAAAGAAATATTCATGATTACTTGAACTAATTCCTTTCTCAGATTAAAGATCTATCAGGTAAAATACCTTGATTTCACAATTTTAGGGCTAGCGTAGATTCAGCACAAACTTCTCCAAATCTTTGCAAAAAACCTTCCAATCAATACTTTTTCTCTCCTTAACACTTGAATGTTCTTTGATGATCAAATGATACCGATCATGACCTTTTATTAATTCAATCTCACTTAGATCTGACGTCACATTCAATTCTTTTGTCGCTTCTTTCCAAAAAGTTGTTTCTGCTAACCTGCAAAACTTAAAACTCCTTATGATCTCGCATAACATAATATTATTCTTTGCGCTCTTAACCATAGCAATATAATATCATAAACTACCTTGCGCTAACTACTAATCTAGGTTCCTAATCTACTGTAGTTTTCATAAATTAAGTGCTTTAAGATAGGTTAGGTAAGGATTCATTCTTACCACTTGATACTTCACCATTTTGGTTATCTTCAATGTTGAATGTGTCTCCTTGATCTATGCTTTTAACAAACTTCACTTCATTGGAATTACTACAACATCCTTTCTAATTATTACTTACATCTTCATTTCTTTATGCATGTCTTCTAGGGTTAGGGTTAGGATGAAAAACTCTATTGTTCATTATGCAAAACCTTGTTGTATGTCCAATCTTGTTGCATATCTAACCAACAATTCCATTGTTCCCATATCTTGGTCCAGGTGGATTGATCTGTGATATGTAGTTTCTGGCAATGTGTCCAACTTTGTTGCATTTATAACATACTACTCCATTTCTTCTATTCATATCTTCAGTGGGTTTCTTATTTGCATTGTTAGTATTCCTAAACATTCTACTATTATCATTATTCTCAGTATATTTAGGTTTCCTACATTCAATAGCTCTATGTCCAAAGGCATGCCAATTATAACAGTAACCTTTAAGAGGTTTAAATTGCTTACCTGTGCAATCTCTCTTCATGTAACCAATAGTATTACAAGAAAAACATCTACCTTTGAATTCTCTTTGCGTACCTTTTGGTAACTCTTCTTGCTTTGGTGATTCTTTTCCTTTAGGTGTATCTTCAGATTTTTTGATCTCATTAGACTTCTTTTCATTTGTGCTTCCAGATATTTTCAGATCCGGTTCCTTGTTTCCATCATTTGATTTGAATGTATTGAATCCAAGACTAGTTTTATCATAGAATGGTTTCTGAAAAGATAATTGTTCATCAATCTTATCACTAGTTGAATATAGCCTTTCAAGTTCTTGTTTGGATTGAGTCAGTTCACCTTTCATAATTGCATTGTATTTGTCAAGTTCTGCATGCTGCAAATTGACTTTCTCAAGTTCAGATGTTACTTTACCAATTTTAGATTTCAGTTCTTCATTTTCAATCTTCAACCTTTCATTCTCAGATTTTAGATTTACTTCGCTCTTTCTATTTCCATCTCTCAAAATCAATTTCAAATTTACTATCTTCAATTCATGTTTAAGGATCTCATTTTATTTTTCTATATTATCATCACAATTTTCAATAAGAAATTTAGATACTTTTTCATATTTCAGATCTTCCAACTTGTTTTTGAGGTTCTTAAAGAGGTTCTTTGCATCATCATATTTTCCTTTCAGAGTGTCTCTTTCATCAATAAGCATATCAATTTATTCAAGAGATTCTTAAAGATTCTTCTGTAGTTGATCCATATCCATAGAGATCTTACTCAAGCTACTAGGCTTTCCTTGAATGATCTTTTTCTGAGTAACTAAGCTCTAATACCAATTGTTAGAAATAGAGAATACTGAGAGGGGGGGTGAATCAGTATTCTACAAACTTTATCTTTTGCCCGATTATGGATATAATAGATTATCTTTATACATGCATAACATAAGAAACTAAACAACTTAAATATCAATAAAACTAAAGAACTCATAACACATTATTTGTTCTCAAGGAAACCTTGGCCAAGGGAAAACCCCAGTGGGGAAGGTACCCACAACGATCCACTAATCAAAAGTATCCTGTTAAGGATTTTGACCCTGTTAGGAGTCTATTACAAGTATATAGTGTATCAATCCTGATTAAGGAACTATAGGCCTTGTTAGAAGCCTCAACCCTGTTAGGAGTTGGTAGTACAAAATGTGATTACCAGCTAGCCCACTGCCCAAACAAATAATATACAATATTCACTAATTATAGAATAGGTCAAGATACATAACCTTATATTGCTTACAACTTCACATCAATATCTTTTTGCTGCTCTTTCACTATCACTATTACATGCAATATATTACATGTCATATATTGCATGTCATATATTACATGTCATTTCTTACATTACATCTTTGCATCTTTATACAAGTTATTAAACATAATAACTCTTCCAACCAGCTTACATAATACAACATATCTTTATCCAAGGGTTAACATATAGGATGTTATCCCTTTATATTGTTAAGTCACTATTTTGATAAACAAAATAATCCCTTAACTCTTTACTAGTTCTATCTTCATATTTTGTCATATCGGCTTGACACTGTCTTCGGTAAACTTGTCATAACTTCTCCCATACATGTCGTACTGACTTGCACTCTGATATGGGTGACCAATAGTCATCATAGAGTCTATGTTCAAGTTTGCAAGCACTGAACTTACTCTAATCAACATCGCAAACAAAAATTGTGTTCAAGTTCACTGGTGAAAATATTGTCTCACACAGACAAATTTGCAATCCACTCTGACATACTTGCTTTCTGACTTGTGTGATCTTCATGTGGATCATATGTTTCTATAACGAGAACATATATGCAATCAAATCATCCAAATTGCTAACAAATCCACAACCACGCATCCTCATTTTTCATCACTAAGCAAGAAGACTCATCTGTATCAAGATAAAATAAATTACCTTTCATTTGAGCTCTTGTTCTAATCAGTCTTTCTTCATCATTAAATATCTTCACTTTCCTGCTCTCAAAAGAAACTCAGTGACCAAAATTATTTAACTGAGCCACAATTAGAAAATTATAATTCAATCCATCAACCCAATAAGCATTGTCATATTTAATTCTATCATTTATCATTAAGGATCCTTTACCTCTTATTATATAGGGTGTATCATTACCCTATTTGATATATCCTCAATTGTAATGCTCAAGGTGTTCAAACTTGTCATCATCACCAGTCATATGGTGAGTATAGTCACTGTCTATAATCCATGTATTATTTTTATTTTCTCTTAAGATCAGTGCTATTTCAGATTGTTACTCCTCTTCCTTAAAATCATCTTTCATAACTACAAATACAACTTCTACTTCATCATCAGATTCAGAATCAAATTCATTTTCCTCTGCTATGTAAAATAGCTTTTTGCCCTGGTCATCACTATTTCAGTTGTCTCTTTTGTAGTGTCGGTAGCCTTTGTTGTCTCTTCTTCCATAGCTTCCTTTTGATCGGTCTTTTGTTCTATCATCATCATCCTTCTTCTTCAAACATCTAGTAGCAATGTGGAAAACCTCTTTACAATTAAAGCATGCCAAAGGTAACTTGCCTTTTTATCTACCTTTCCCTTTGGAAACCTTTTGGCCATAAGAGCTTCAATCTCATCAAGCTCATCATCTATATTACTATCACTATAATTCTTATTCCCGCTACTAGACTTACCAATCTTCAGAGAAGACATGAAAGCAGATTCAACATCGGGTACTACATTATTATCATAGTTATTCAACTCAAATGTTGTAAGCTTTCCAATCAAATTATCTAATGTAAGTGTGTTGTTAGGTGTTGACCTATTCTCATGAATTGTAGATACTCTGATGGCATAGATAGGTAATATAGTTCTTAGAATTTTACTTACCATATTTTCTTCATCAATGACTCCATCAGATGCTCGAACAGCATCTACAACATCTTTGATTATGTTTGAATATTTCACTATATTATCTCCTTTCATCTTCATATCATTGAATCTTCCTCTAAGACTTTCAGCTCTAGTTCTCTTGACACTTGTGTCACCACTATAGATTTGAGCTACTATGTCCCACATCTCTTTTGTAGTAGTACAGTCCTTGATATTGTTAAATTCTACATCAGTATAGGAAGAAGCATTCTCCATCATGGTAATATTATGTTCATGCCTATCCCTCAATTGATCAAGGGTAAGTGGACTAGTGGTCGGTGCAAGATATCCATTGTTCATTAGATCCAGGGTTGAATTCCCAATACTAGATATATGCATCTTCATTCGACTTTTCCATGCTATGAAATTATATTTGTTAAGCTTAGGTACTTCCTTCTTATACATCTTGAGACCTTTATGTTCAAGTCCTTAAAACTCTATTCCAAGAAACCATAGTAGCTCTGATACCAATTGTTAGAATAACTGAGAGGGGGGAGAATCAGTTATCTACATTCCCTATTCAAAATGTATAATTCAAAAAAATTATCAAAAACTTCTACAATTCGATAACATGAAATACTATTATATCTGTGCTTTTATCGATTAGCAAAAAATTAACTTATCCTAATTACCAATCAAGTCTAATATGAAACATGTAAAGTATGATAATGAACAATCACCACAATAAACACATAACACAAGAGATTTAATGTGGAAACCCTGTTAAGTGAAAAACCACCTGGGACTGGCAACCCAAAAGTATTCACTCTTCTAAAGTGAGGTTGGTGAAGACCCAACCTTGTTAAAGGTTACAAACACACTATTAGGTGTGACCTTGCTAGAGGATTTAAGATTAGAAGTTATCATCCAACTAGCATTTACTATGGGGTTGACAAGATAACAAATGTGTACTCTATGAGAAACATCCAATAAGACTTAAGAGTCTACTCTGTTAAGAGATTTCTCTATTTACAATGGTTAAACTATAATAGAAGTTTGATCTGATTACACTACAACTATATTTTTAGATGTTTAGACCTCTAATATGCTCATACAAATCTTCTAATCAATAAAACAGTTTATGTATCAACAATAACCACTTATTGTCTGTCGGTAACAACTTTATGATGCTCGATAGCTTCTAGAATCTAGTTCTTCTTAACAAGTCTGATTAGGAATACATGAAGCTTGTTCATGTGATATCTCTCAAGTAATTCTTCCTCCGACATTATTTTCATCATGAAACCTTAGTCTCTTAAATAGAAAAGTAACTCATTTACTTTTCTTCCATTGGATTTTTCTGCTTAATCATCTTCATCTATTTTTCCACTTTAACCTTCCTTGACTTTTGTGTCAAAACCACGTTTCAATTCTATCCTTTAGATCTTCCTTGAATTTTACTAGTTGTTGATCTTCATAACAAACTTTATCTCTTCACCTCATAATCATGCACATCCAACTCATCAATCCTTGTCACCTAAACCAATCTTTTAGTTCTTACCACTTCATCGATTAAAAAAGAAATGTGTTGGTAAACACTCTGTCGGTTTACATTGTCATCAGTATACACTACACTGCTTAGTGTATACTGTGATATTTCACTTTACCGACCACACTGCTTTTTGTCTTTCAGCTCTCTCCTTCATCATAGATGAATGAAACATAATCAAGTCAATAACATAAGGTCATAGACTCATCAACAAGTTACACAATGAATTCCTAAACCTCATCTATCACATACATCTTCCTCATGTAGATTTATATGTTCTTCATCTCATTTTCTCCTCTTTTACAGATGTTTAGATATAGTAACTTACAAGATAAGTACTATCAAGCTAGTTGACATCAATGACAACATATTATTGATTCAATTACATTACATATCTAATCAAAAACTCCTATGGTTTGTAATCACTGTTTCTTCAATCAGGTTCTAAATCAGTTGTAGTTCATCAGAGATTTAGCCACATTTTTCGGTTTAAGGATAGCACAATCTTTCCCATGTTTATCTAAGCCCACCATTGAAATATAATTAATATATAAAATAATGGCATAAGTGAAAAAGGGAAAGCAGTATTTGTTTAGATGATATGTTGGAACTTAAAATATATAAAATATAAGTAAATTATTAAAAGAATAAAAATCTTTAATAAAAAAATAAAAAATCATACAAACTTTAAAAGTGCTATTATGTGATTTAAGTTATATATAGGGAAGCCAGAGTTATGGAGGCTTTTGTTTTTATAGTATATAAGGTTTTTTTACCAATAATTAAATTAAAGCTTCAATATAAGCTAGTATAACAAAGGAGAGGTGTGCTCCCTCTAACTAATTATTTAAAATAGTATAACTAATTAGTTTTAAATTTTTTATTTATTTATATACCTTTATGAAATATAATTTTAAATAATAATTTAAGAAATATATTTAATAATTCAACTAATAAATATAATATTGCAAATACAACTTTTCAAATTTAGAGGCAAATTTGTATTGTCGTCCATATTTAATTTATTTCACTATAATATCAGCTTGACTGAGATTCTTCTTATTGTTAGATCTATGCTACAAAATTCTACTTATCATTCAATAGATGTCCACAATTTTCTTGTCACAAGACATTTTCTTTTTCTTTCTATTTCAATAAATTTTAAGGGGGGTTACGGTCCACTAGCTTTTCTCTCTTTCTTAATTCCTTTCTTTCATTTTTTTCTTTACTCCTTAGTTATAATTAAGGGGAGGTGTTAGTGTTTAATTCTAACTCTGACTCTCACCTTCAGGGCCAGTTTAGTTGTTGGAATTAACCTGGAATAGGAAAACGGGAAAAGAAAAATTGGCATAAGTTAGTTCCAATTTTGTGTTAGAAAGTAAAGATCCCCAAGATAGGGGGGGGGTGAATCATTTATCTGATATTTAAACCATTCAACTTCTTTAATAGCTTTAAATAATATAATCAATGCAGTAATCAACCATAGAAAGATAACCATACACAATTGCACAATGACACAAGATATGTTGACTAGGGAACCTCTTGAAAAGAGTAAACCCCAGTGGGAATGATGCCCACAAAATGATGTACTAATATGAAAGCTCCTTGTTAGAGGATGGACCCTGTTAGGAGTCTTATGAAATACATTTAGTACATATAAATTCGTATTAGGAGATTTTGAATTCCTGTTAAAAGATTCTAACCTGGTTAAGAGTTATGGAAGATAGAAGGACCAACTACCCAAACAGCTTCAAGGCAAGATCTCTGAACCCACTGTCCAAAAGACCTTAATATTATTCAATAGAATAATATGAAATATGTTACCTCCTTCATACTATGCCAAAACTGCACTCTCTGCTACACAAGATCACAATCTCAGATCTCTGTACTCACAAGTCTTCCTTCATCACTGAATTAGCTCTTTTCTTCACCTCATGCATAGATCCACATCACAACTTTACAATTACCATCACAATCCACATTAAAACCACACAATACAACTATAAACATTCCTTCTTATATACCACACTCAAATAATTACAAATGAGTCGGTCCTCAATTACAAAATAATTATTTCCACACGTTACACCAAAATTTCCATAAAACTGTCAGCTTCCAAATACTGTAACTTTCTCCAAATGTATCCTCAAAGTTTTTTCTATGAACCACATCATCATCAATGAGTCTCCAACATCCCTATAACTACGCAAAATTAGATTCCATCCCTACTAAGAGATATACTCCGATTTCCACAAACCGATACTCAGGAACTCTGTTAGAAAACTATTTTGACCAAAATGCTTATAACTTTTTAAAATGATTAAATATATTTTTGTGCACTTAACCATAGGTTAAGAACACAACAAAGAACATACTACCAACTACGCAAAAGCCAATCTGCAATACAACATGTGCGCCAAACAAAACTATGCCTGCTTTCCTACTAATTTCCAAAGTATCACTGTGTTGACGTCAATGACAATCTAAGTCATGAATGCAACAACCACTACTACAGAATGACTACTAAAACATACCAAACAATATCAAAATGTCTCAACGTTCATTCCTAACAATCTCCCTCATTGGCATTGATGGCAACATAGATGAAAAACATCCAATGTTCCAAAAATCCAATCACTGCTGCTCTATTACAATACATTACAATTATACAATCTCTTCAACAAATGATTCTCTCCTCATACATAATACTGCTTCAATGTTTCTTTCTTTTTCTTCCCATAATGCAATGTTATTTCAATGTTTTTCATGATTCTCTCCCCCATTGACATCAATGATAGAAATCCTATCACTATGTCAAACAATAGCTCAATGTCAAAAGACACTATTTGAAAAATACATACACTAGAGTCCTCAATGACTCAGTTCTAAAACACAAATACTCCCCCATATAGGAAGTACCAACATCCAGTCCAAAAAAGATAGGTGCATAAACCACTAGATGGATGCAACCATCTGCATCATTACTCAAGAGAAGGTTGGGGCATAACCCCAAGCATACCTCTTAAATACTCAAATGTATCCTTCGGTAAAGGCTTATTAAATATGTCTGCTATCTATTCTTTTGTGCTGATGTACTCCAATCTAATTTCTTTGTTTGCAACTCTCTCTCTTACAACATGATACTTGATCTCTATGTGATTTTTTTTTTAATGTAAAACTAGATTCTTTGACATATTGGCTGTACTTGTATTGTCACAATGTATGACAATAGGCTCATCAAACTTTATTCCAATGTCATTTAGCATCTGCTTCATCCAAATTATCTAATTACAATTATTTGTTGCTGCAACATATTATGCTTCTGCTGTGTTTTGTGAAATACAATTATGTTTTTTACTCAACCAAGAAACCAATCTTCCTCCAAGAAAAAAGGCTCCACCACTGGTGCTTTTCTTATCATCAATGTTGCCTCCCCAATCTGCATCAGTATATGCACATAATGTGAAATCATCAGAATTCTCATACCACAGTCCATAATCCAATGTTCCTTTCAGATATCTTAGTATCCTCTTTACTGCTGCATAATGTGACTCTTTAGGTTCTTCTTGAAATCTTGCTACAATCCCAACTGAATGTACTATATCTGGTCTTGTATGTGTCAAGTACTACAATCCTCCAATCATAGATCTGTACTTCTTCTGTTCAACTACTGGTGTCTCATCTTTGCTAGACAATTTAAGTCTTGTAATCATAGATGTTCCAACTGGTTTGCAATCTTCCATACCAAATATTTTCAACAAGTCATTCAGATATTTATTCTAACTGATAAATATACCATCCTTTCTTTTTGTTATCT
Organism: Chamaecyparis obtusa; assembly: GCA_027943335.1. Lineage (NCBI taxonomy): Eukaryota > Viridiplantae > Streptophyta > Pinopsida > Cupressales > Cupressaceae > Chamaecyparis > Chamaecyparis obtusa. The sequence continues at coordinate 197,698 of BSBK01001784.1, forward strand.
ATAATCTCAAAAAGTATTTCATTTCTCCAAACATACTCATTTCAAATTTTGTTTTCATTTCTTCTGCAAATCTGTCACTAGCTTCATCTTCTCCTCCAAAGATAATATCATCAACAAATATAACAATAACCAACAATCCATTCTCAATTTATTTTATGTATAAGTTACTATCTTCTATTCCTTTTGTAAATCCTAATTTTAGTAGATACTTATCCAATCTTGCATACCAAGTTCTAGGTGCTTGCTTTAATCCATACAATGCTTTCTTAAGTTTACATACCATGTCTCCTTCTTGAGTTAAAGGAAAACCTTCAAGCTGTTCAATGTAAACTTCTTCTTCCAACTCACCATTCAAAAATGTTGACTTAACATCCATCTAATATACTTTGAATTTCTTAAATGCTAGATAGGCCAAAAACATTCTCACTACTTCAAGTCTTGCCACAGGGGAAAAAGTTTCTTCATAATCAATTCCTTCTTGCTGTGAATATCCTTTACATACCAATCTTGCTTTGTTCCTGATTACCTCTCCTTGCTCATTCATCTTGTTTCTGAATACCCATATAGTTCCAATCATATTCTTATCTTTAGGTATAGGGACCAATTCCCATGTTTTGTTTTTTTCTATCTGATCTAATTCTTCTCTCATAGCTTTAATCCAATTTTCATCTTCACAAGCTTCACTAGTAGACTTAGGTTTAATTTGGGAAATCAAACATAAGTGTACCTTATTCCGAGTAAGAACTCCTTTATCCAAGCTTCCAACAATCTATTCAATAGGATGATGCCTTGATGTGTACCTATTAGGTGTCATAGTTTCTCCTCTTATAGTTTCTCCTCTTGTCTCACTTGTAGTTTCTCCTCTTGTAGTTTCTCCTCTTGTCTCACTTGTAGATCCTTTTCTACTCTAATCAACACTTTCTTCAACATTGTTCTCATTTACCAATTCACTGTTAGTCTCAAAGAATTGTTTAGTAGATTCAGTGTTAGGCTGAGGGTTAGTATCTTCATCAGATTCATAATCAAGCATTCTTTCCTAAATTTTAAATTTATCATCAACTCTAACATTTGCACTTTCAACAATAGTCTTAGTTCTTTCGTTATAACATCTGTAAGCTTTACTTTTAAAAGAGTATCCAAGAAAGATTCCTTCATCACTTCTAGGATCAAACTTTCCTATATCATCTTCTCTCTTAATATAACATTTTCTTCCAAAAATTCTAAAATACTTAACTGAGGGTGTGTGCCCAAACCATAATTCATAAGGTGTCTTATCTATATCTGCTCTGATCTGCACTCTATTCATTATGTATACTGCTATATTTACTGCTTCTCTCTAGAATATCTTAGCCATATCACTTTCAAATAACATAGCTCTAGCTGCTTCAGTCACTGACCTATTTCTTCTTTCTGCAATACCATTTTGTTCAAGTGTTCTAGGGGCTGGATAATGTCTCTTAATGCCATTCATTAGACAAAATGTGTCAAATTCCTTAGATGTAAATTCACCTCCTCTATCAGATCTTAAACACTTAATTCTCATTCCTGATTCATTTTCAAGTTTATTCTTAATAACCTTAAAATTATCAAACGCTTCAGATTTCTCTTTCAAAAATGCAACCCACATCATTCTTGTAAAGTCATCAACAATAATCATAAAGTACCTTTCACCATAAAATCCTCTAGCCCTGGTAGGACTGCTCAAGTCTGTATGAATGATCTCCAACTTCTTAGTAGATGTGAACTTCTTGCTAGGAAATGAACTCCTTTTCTATTTAGCCATCACACATTCCTTGCAAATCATGTTAGTAGGCTTCATAATCTTAGGTAAATCTCTTACTACAAGTGTAGTACTCACTTTCACAATGTTATCAAAGTTTATATGAAAAAATATTCTATGTCATAACCAACTGTCATCAATCTTAGTCATCAAACATGTCATCTCAGTAGGATTCAACTGAAATATATTACCTCTAGTTCTAGATCCTTTTCCAATCAAATTTCCATCTTTATCCTTAATCACACAAGAATTTTCAGTAAACCAAACTTGATATCCCTTATCAACTAACTATCCAACACTCACCAAATTATGTTTCAATCCATCAACAAAGTAAACATCATTAGTATTAGTTTTTCCATCAAGAGTAATAGATCCTATACCTTTAATCAAACAAGGTGCATTGTTACCAACTCTAACAACTCCTCCATCATAATTGCTAAACTTTATGAACTTTCCTTTGTCTCCTGTCATATGATGTGAAAAACCATTGTCTATAATCCAATCTGCTTTCTTCTCAACTTGGACAACTAGGGCTTTCTCTTCCTTAACATCTGATTCAGTAGTTTCTTCCTTAATTGCCACAAATCCTATGTCATCATCATTATCTTTATCACTGTCACTCAAGTGTCTCTCAATTCCTGCTTCAATCTCCTCATCATTAGCATAATAAAATTCTTTAGGTCTTCTAGATTTGAAATTTTTTCTATACTTCTTAACTCTCTTAGGACATTTAGATGCATAATGACCATATTCTTGACAAGTCCAACATTTAAATATTTTCTTACCATCCAGTTCTCTCTTAACAAGTAATGCAATACCTGCTTCAATCTTCTTATCTTCTTCAAATCTAGATCTACTACTACTGGCATAATCTCCATTCACACTAGTACTTCTTGATAATGTAGGTCTGATACTAAGAGCACCGAATGTTGTCTCCATCCTAGGTAACTCTCCTCATAATCTCAAATTCATTTCTACTGCTTCTAATCTTCCAAGAAGGGTTTCTCTTGAAAATTTTGATGTGTAAGGTATCACTTGCTCAATCATCTATGTTGTCTACCTGAATACTGGTGTCAATGTTCTTAGGATCTTCCATATCACCTCATCTTTTGTCTTTTCACCTCCACAAGACTTTATCCCTGTAACAATCTCAGACATTCTACCCATATAACTTCTAATAGATTCATCTTCCATCATTCTTATATCTTCAAATGCACAAATCCAATTATGTAACCTACCTTTCTTTGCATGTTCATCACCTTCAAAAGTAGCATGTAAATATTTCCAAACATCATAAGCTCTAGGTAAACTTTTTACCTAACTGTATTCATTCTCCGGAAGTGCTAATAGATTTGCCTCCTTTGCAATTATGTTGCACATAAAGATGTCTCTTTCTTCATTAGAACAACTTTCAAGCTTATCTTCTTCACTAATGTCCTTTTCTTTATTTGTAATCAACCAATAGCCTGGTCCTAAACATAAGAGATGTATCTTCATCTTTTCTTTTCAACTATCAAAATTTACTCCATCAAACTTAGGGCCTTCTTTCCTAAAATTTTCCATGGATCTCCTTAAGTTGTTAAACTTTTCCTTCAAGGACCTGCTGCTCTGATACCAATTGTTAGAAAGTAAAGATCCCCAAGATAACTGAGAAGGGGGGGTGAATCAGTTATCTGATATTTAAACCATTCAACTTCTTTAACAACTTTAAACAATATAATCAATGCAGTAATCAACCATAGAAAGATAACCATACATAATTGCACAATGACACAAGATATGTTGACTAGGGAACCTCTTGAAAAGAGTAAACCCCGGTGGGAATGATGCCCACAAAATGATGTACTAATATGAAAGTTCCTTGTTAGAGGATGGACCCTGTTAGGAGTCTTATGAAATACATTCAGTACATATAAATCCCTGTTAGGAGATTTTGAATCCCTGCTAAAAGATTCTAACCCAGTTAAGAGTTATGGAAGACAGAAGGACCCACTGCCCAAACAGCTTCAAGGCAAGATCTCTTAACCCACTGTCCAAAAGACCTTAAAATTATTCAATAGAATAATATGAAATATGTTACCTCCTTCATACTATGCCAAAATTGCACTCTCTGCTACACAAGATCACAATCTCAGATCTCTATACTCACAAGTCTTCCTTCATCACTGAATTAGCTCTTTTCTTCACCTCATGCATAGATCCGCATCACAACTTTACAATTACCATCACAATCCACATTACAACCACACAATACAAGTATAAACATTCCTTCTTATATACCACACTCAAATAATTACAAATGAGTTAGTCCTCAATTACAAAATAATTATTTCCACACGTTACACCAAAATTCCCATAAAACTGCCGGCTTCCAAATACTGTAACTTTCTCCAAACATATTCTCAAAGTTTTCACTATGAACCACATCATCATCAATGAGTCTCCAACATCCCTATAACTGCACAAAATCATATTCCATCCCTGCTAAGAGATATACTCCAATTTCCCCAAACCGCTACTCAAGAACTCTGTCAAAAAACTATTTTCACCAAAATGCTTATAACTTTTACAAATGATTAAATATCTTTTTGTGCACTTAACCATAGGTTAAGAACACAAAAAAGAACATACTACCAACTGCACAAAATCCAATCTACAATACAACATGTGCGCCAAACAAAATTGTGCTTGCTTTCCTACTAATTTCTAGAATATCACTGTGTTGACATCAATGACAATCTAAGTCATGAATGCAAAAACCACTGCTACAGAATGACTACTAAAACATACCAAACAATATCTCAATGTCTCAACATTCATTCCTAACATTTTGGTCCAATGCAAGAATTAATCAGAACCTAGAATCAGGTTAATTCTCATTTTGGACCAAAATTAGAATTAACTTATGCCAATTTCCCTATTCCCATTTTTCTATTCTAGGTTAATTCCAACAACCAAACCAAGTTAGTTCTGCTGTGTGATTTTTCTATTCTAATCCGTCCAAACCGTGTGAGTGAGGATGATTCCTACATGCATGTATAATTAGAAGAGAATAGTAGGTTATTCTTGTGATTTCTTATGTTATGTCGTGAATAAACTTTTATAAATCCTTATGATTTGCTTTGCAATTAATAAATTGAGTACAATATAATCAATCGTATTTTTATTTTGTGCAACTTTGTTTTTTATTTCTACAAGTATTAATTTCTCTTTTCCTTATAACTAGATTTATGGTGCAAGATTCTACAAAAGATAATCTTTATCTTAACTTTGAAGTTAATATGTGAAAAAAATGGTTTGTTAGAGGTTTTTTCCTTTCAAAACTAAAAGGAAGACTGTCTCATTTTGAGGACACCGAATTGTTTGACTGGCTTTATTTCCCTACAAACATATTATCCATATATAAAAGTTTGGTGGCAATGTTAACTTTTTCATTTTCTATGGATAAAGAAAAAGAAATAGTTTATTCAATGAATGATCCTAGGAGCTCGTATAATCTTCTAACAAACCAAACGACATGAGTATTTATTTCATTTAACATTTTAAGACTTGTGAAGAAAGTAAATAAAGGCCTTCAAGATATATGGAATGTCATGAGTAGATTGCCATTGAGGAAAATAAACTCAAATTGAAAATGAAAAAATACTTAAATAGCTAAAAACTTTCACTTGTTTCATTTTCAAAGGACTACCGACAAAATATATTTGTTATGGAACTTTCAATACGTGCCAAATATGCACTGTAAACTTTCACTTGTTTCATTTGCAAAGGACTACCAACAAAATATGTTTGTTATGAAACTTTAAATTCGTGCCAAATGTGCACTGTTCAGAATGTGTAATTGTTGCTTCAGCATGCAAATTGTAGAGAAGAATATTTTTTATAATAAACAACAAACTAAATATCTTTCTCAAAAAACAGTTACATAAACAGTTCCTAAAGTGGTGGTGTGTTCCTTTCTTAGTTGCTTGTGCGGATTTATGGTTCACAACATTCCTTTTAATCAATTTAGCAATACCGAAAGATATTGTTGGATTAGAAACGATTTTTCAAGCGGTGATCATGATGTGTCTAATTCTCCTGTGAAGTAGTTGTGCATGACTCAGCGTTCCTTTATTTAATCTCTTATTGATATGAATGGAAAAATGACGAAGTGTTTAATTCTCATGGTTGTGATTAAAAGATTTGAGCGAAATTTAAGAAGATGTTTTTATGTACACGGGGATGATTGACATCCACATGCGATTGTAGGAAGTTTCCGGGCTTAATTAAAATTATAAAATAAAAATTAATTAAATTAATCATTATAATGTAGTCAAATTATCAAAATAATAGTTACATACAATACTTAAAATAGTTTTAGAATATAGAAATAAATTAAGAAATACATAAAATAAAAAAACTAAAATTAAAATAGTAAATTATAAAAAATAATAATACAATTCTTATAATATATTAATATAATTAATAATAATCTTTTTAGAAAAATGTGATAAATAAGTAGAATTATATATATATATAAACTCCAGGTCAAAAGTGTTTCATGTGGAGTCAAAGGAGGTGTCATGTCAACATCATTGGTTACATTCAAAAAATTACTGTACACTTCTTTAAAAAATAAGTACTTTGTGTCAGGATGCTTCTTTAACTCATAAACAAGTAAATTACATTGAGTAGGAGCTTTTAAAGAAGTTGTTGACATGTATGGAAAGCATAATGGTATAGAAATCATTTTTTCAATATTATAGTTAAAACTAATACAAAAGATCTCAAGTAAATGCAAGTAAATTGTGATCCCGACCCAAGAACCTTTTTTAGTGTCTTGTGTCAGTGCGATAAAAAAAATTGGATTTCAAGTTTAGAGTTTTTCCAATCTCCATTAATAGAGCATGATATAATTTGGTTGTGGCTTTCCCATGCATATGCATAAATCATAGATTGGAATGGAATCTTATAAACACATGAGTAAAAATAATAAATTCATGAATATTGAAAAACAAAGATGAATGTATTTAAAATTTAAATGAAATAAAAAATAAAGAAACCATACTTTCACAAACAAATGCATATACTAGAATATAAAAAACCTTGAACATGAAATTGTACTCTAAGGAGATCATGGCCAACCCCATTGATCTGAATCCAACAAACTTCACTTTTGCAAATGTCATTTTTAATCAAATCTCTACCATGCACATGAAATTGAAAGGATTAAAATGAATCATATAATAAATTCCTCAATGGAAGGCCGATTTTAGAAGTTGTTTCCAATGCTCTACGAAAGATTTTAGAAACTATCACCAATTATAACATGATAATAGAGGGTAGCGAATCACATAAGCATTTCTTTCTATGCGAAATGTAAAGCTTCCGTAGAGGGAAGCAAATCATAATAAAATATATTTTGAATGAAATCATGTGGCAAGCATTCTAATTTATTTTGCCAACTCAACTCATAGATAGGAGTAGACAACAAGAGAATATACTCAAATTTATTCTAAATTGAAAAATTTTATCAACCAGCCAGTGAATCACTTAAGTACTTGAGAAAATATTTACTAGAGTAGTCTAGTTTGTTATTTGAAAGTAAAAACTAATTCATATTGTTATGATAGTGGTACAAAATGTGCATTGCAGTATTGATTTTAGATATCATTGAAAAAATATCTTTAGATGTGATTTTAAAATAACATTCCTATCAATTGTAAAAAATGTGAAGGGAAATTCATTATTTTTACCAGTTTACTATTAGTTTTAGATTTTTGACATTTATTTTCTTCCATCACTTCATGATATTGATCTTTAGAAATTAATTTTATTGTTTAACATGTGATTTGCATAGGGATTGGATGCAAAATAGTAAACATAGCCCAAACAAGGAAAAATAGATTGTCTCTACTTTTCTCTTGACATATCTACTTTAGCAAGATATTAGAAATCTACTTGGAAATGTTGTGACCCATGAATATACAAACACATCAAAAATCCATTTTACAAAATAATTTTTTGATATTAAAAAGATAGATACATACACACATATAGAATACAATCTTGTCTATTACATATTCTCTTTTCTTGATATAAAATTTATTCCAATCTTACATTTATTGGTAAGGATTGCAACTACATTACTTTTTTAATAAAAACCTATACTAATAGATCTTTAGCACAGTTGAAACAAGACTAATCCTTTGAGTTACTGGTAAGAACCTATCCATTACACACCATCTAAACACCAGACTCGGAGAGGGACTAAGTAATGAAGATATCAAAACGAGTAGAGAGAAATTGTATTGAACTTCATTTATTTCTGGTTTTAAATTTATTTTCAAAAACTTTGCACAAAGAATTGGTTCCTTATTTGGGTGATGAATATTCGTCCCTTTTTGAACAAGTGTGATTCGCTTCAAGTCTGGTTATAATCGTGAAACACAAAAAGTGGTTACTAAGGCTTTGAATATTGACAAATCCCATATCCAGTTGCAAGGGTATGTGTGGTGGGATATCTACTATAGAAAAGAGAGCGAGTTTCTAATAATAGGGACCAGTGTATTCAGCTGTTGAGAAGGTTATGTGCTATCACAAGGCATGTGAATCAATTAGATCACCATCTCCCTGCTGAAAAAATAGGCTTGATGAAGCAGTTAAGGTCATTTTTGACAGATGTGTTCTATGTCTAACACAAACAGAATCTCACAGATGCTCCAAGTAAATTCCTTAATGAAAATTTCACATTGTGTAGAGTAGGCTACTAGGTAGACGAAGGTTATTCTCGAAAGAGGATTTTTAACTTTTCCTTTTCTTCAGTAAATAATTCGTCATATTTTTTATGTACAGATTCTAAGTTTGTGGCGTCAAAGAAAAATACCCAAATGTTTAATGTGAGGAAATGAAGCCTGGAAAAAAGTCACAGTACCTCTTGGCACCCACTCTGAAGGTGAATGAGGACTCTCTGAGTTTCAAGGCCAGAGACTTGCACTTATGCAGTTCTCATCCAAATCAGGGGTGGTGACGTTTCTGTGTACAAACTGCAGAAATGGGTACATTTAAACTGGGATGTAGCTTTTTATTTTGAATTAATTTCTTTAGATACTTTTGCCAATATTCTTGAATCAGAAAGTTTAAATATTTAGAAATCTTTTTATTGGTTTAAAAAGAATTTGTTGATGGTGTATCCTTGGAACTCCCCCAGGCATTTCAGAAGAATTGTCTTATTCTATCGATTGTTGGTTTGAATTTTCTGGTCTCCCCCTCAAATTTACAGATCTTTCCATTCTAAAGATTATTGGGAACTCATTTGGGTTTACTTAGAATAGTAATTTTGTTTAAGATGGCTTTCTTTTGATTAAAATTTGTATTTTAAATAACAATAAGAGACCTATTCTGCGTACGGTAAATCTATCATCCGTTGATGGATTGAAGAGTCAATCAATTAGAAAATAGGAGGAATTTTTTTAAAAGGAAAAACTCCAAGTATATTATGATATTTTAGCTAAACTCCTTTCCATGTCAGATTTGGAAAAACTTCATAAGGTTATTACTACTTACTTGTTCGACTATAGAAAAATCTGAAACCTTATGTCCTCTTCAGGGTGAGAAAAATAAGTCAGTTTTTGATCTTGCTGAACCTTAATTGAAATCTATTTCTCCCTCTAAACCATTGAATAGCAAGAAGTCTCCTTCTATTCCATTGAAAAATGCATATACTAGAATATAAAAAACCTTGAACATGAGTACTCTAAGAAGATCATGGCCAACCCCATTGATCTGAATCTAACAAACTCCACTTTTGCAGATGCTATTTTTAATCAAATCTTACCAGACACAAGAAATTGAAAGAATTAAAATGAATCAAATAATAAATTCCTCAATGGAAGGCCGATTTTAGAAGCTGTCTCCATATTAGGTGTTGTATCAAAGATTTCAAAAACTATCACCAATTATAGCAAGCTAATAGAGAGTAGCAAATCATATAAGTGTTTCTTTCTATGCAAAATGTAAAGCTTCCATAGAGGGAAGCAAATTATAATAACATCTATTTTGAACCAGTTTAACAAGAAGACAGTTACTCAAGTACTTGAGAAAATATTTACTACAGTAGTCTAGTTTTTTGTTTGTAAGTAAAAACTAATTCATATTGTTATAATAGTGATACAAAATGTGCATTTGACTATTGATTTTAATTATCATTGAAAGAATTAAAAATTAGTTTCATTGTTTAAAATATGATTTGCATTAGGATGGATTGTCTCTACTTTTCTCTTGACATATATACTTTAGCAAGATATTAGAAGTCTGCTTGGAAAGGTTGTAGTCTATGAATATACAAACACATCAAAAATTTATTTTACAAAATAATTTTTTGATGTAAATAAATACATACATACATACATACACTACAATCTTGTTTATTACATATTCTCTTTTCTTGATATAAAGTTTATTCCAATCTTACATTTATTGGTAGGGATTGCAGCTGCATTACTTTTTTAAATATAAACCTACTAATGGGTCTTTAGCACAACTGAGGCAAGATTAATTCCTTGAGGTACAGATAAGGACCCATCTATTATACATACCATTTAAACAGCAGGTTCGGGGAGTCAAACTCGAGACTAATAGAGAGCAAACCCATTACCGAAAGTAGATTCTTTAACATGATAGTTTATTTTAAGACAAACACACTTAAATATTCTACATTATTATTTATTTACCATGCGTATAAAAGCAATGATTGTTTGGATCTCCAGGTGAAACAAACAAACTTAGGGGAATAAATGAAGAGCTCATTCTTGACACGGATGATAACACCAACAAACCAAATTCCAGTCAAATTCAGCCCAACTGCACTCTCCAAATGCTTGCTTATCAACAACTATGCAAACATTGTTGCACTCATCATGCTCCCATGCCACACACCACCCATGAAATCCACCGCTCGTGTTTCTACAGTACCCCGGGTGCCCCTGGTCATCATCCACATGAGACTCTTGTAATTATCATCATCATCATCGTAATACAAATTAGTTAGGGAAAACAAATAAAACCGTATATTAACCATGGAGAACAAATATTATCAATACCATTACCATGTATTAGTTAGTACCAACAAATATGTCACAACCCATTTTCGCGCTCATAATTAAGTTCCTTAAGTTTAGGAAATAGTAATGCCTGATTTTAGGGAGGAAGAGGCAGTTAAGGAAAACGTGTGGGGAGATTCGAAAATCATGCATGGAGAATAGGTAAATGGAGTCTCTCTCTTGTTCCTCTCCCAGTTCACACCAGGGAGAAGAGGAGGAGGATGGTAGTTGAAAGGGGCATCACGCAAAAAGAAAAGGGGAGTAGGATAGAAGTTGAACATACGCTGGTAGTCGGAAAAAAAAGGGCCAATGTGGAGAGTTACCTATTATTACTGACTCATTCTTTAGCCTTTGGGGAAAATGGAAGCTGTAGGTGTGCATGTTGATGTTTTCACAGAATGGAAGCATTTTAAGGTAGGGCCTCTTCTTTCTCAAGGCACAGTAAAAGCACCAAATTTCAGTCAGATCTTACTTGGTAGCCATATTCCATTCCCATTTATCCTTGGTGTATGGCTACATAACAAATCAATAGAGTTGATCTCATGCTAGCAGGTATGCCATGTCTTAAGAGGTGATGGATTCTGAATGTGTTAAAATATGTGACTGTATTCATATCTTTTACTATGAGTTAATCATCGAATATTGCTTGTAAACATCTGTAGTTTCCTGACCATTATTTCATTTTTTTTTTAAATTTCTTTTAACCCTCTCTTTCCTTACGTTGAATCTACAATTACGACCCACCTGTGAATGTCGCCGGGGAGAAGCCCTGGTAGTCGTATTTCTTTTGATAGTGCTTCTGCGTGATTTTGTTTCTCTTTGAGTAATCTGTGGTAATGGGCCAATTACTGAAAGTGGCTTATCTGTGTTTAGAATCCTTACAAGTAGAAAATAATACGTCGCTTTAAGATTTCCTTACCTATGTTTGTCCATCTCATTCTAGCTTTAAACATGAGTTTCTTATTTTAGTTTTACTTTGAAGTGAAAACCGTATTAATCTAAACAGAGGGAATCTGATAATGAGTAGGCATTTTGCCTTTCTTTATTGGCTTTATTTGCTTTTTTGAGAGTTAAAAGAACAATAGGACTAGCTCAAAAAAAATAACAAATTTTAGGGTCTAATTCCATGTTTGGATAGCACACAGATATTACCACACGTCCCAGGTACAACAACTTCTACAAAAGAACCGACAATCTAGAGTTGTTTCACCAATTCCTTCTTTTCAAAATAGTGAGTGGCGCTGCAAAAAACAAGAGCACTAACATATATGTTCCGTAAAATAAAACCAGAGCTCAACTATTGTAGCTCTTCTATTATACTTTCTTGCAGAACGGTCTTAAAAAAAATGCTGCCCTAAAGTAGATGAAATATTATGAAAGCATAAACTGTACTAGATTCTTTCTAAACTCCAATTTAGCAACGAACCAATTCAAAATACAGGTGATTGCCAATAAATTCTCTTCCATAATTATTTGATTTGGGGTTTAATGACATGTACATAAAGACAAGCATATTTATTAGTTAAAACATCTTTAGAGCCTTCTCGCTGCAACCATGATTAGTAAATCTAGATATCATCCACGTCCAAGATTTCACTTTTGTTGAGGCATTTCATTGAAGAGTTCCAATGCATCATCTTTATGGCCATTTTGTGTTTAACCTAAACCCATAGCATTCCTTGGAACCAAATCATTGAACTATAAAATATTAGTTTGAGTAAGATTTGTGGTGGAAAATAGTACCTTTCAGAGATGTATGAACTAAAATTAGGCTATGTGATGGATAAAGAGTTGCTGGTTTACTTTTTTGTTAAATTATCTGATATGCATAGTTCGGGGAGTCTTCTCTTCTTTTGAATCCCTCACTAGTTTATGTTTTGTTAAATTATCTAATATGCGTAGTTCTGGAAGTCTTCTATTCTTTTGAATCCCTCGCTATTAGGGCTTTGTTAAAAGGGATATTGTTTATTGTAGAGGAAATGCATCAAATGTTTCAAAGATTATGAGCCGGTAGTTCTCATTTCTTTAATCAATGATTTTCATATTTGGGTTCTCTTACCTTGGATGTTATATCAGTGAATTAGTGCAATACCTTTAAAAATTAGTTACTATATGTTATCTTAGAGAGAGATTGGTTCCATTTTGGACTATAAGAACATTCTAATTTTTCTTCTGTCATTCTAATATTTCTTAACAATTGTTTGCCAGTATTAGAACAGTATGAGACAACACCATTTGTACTTGTATTATGTGAATTGTTTGTGATTGGATTTATAATTTGTTAAGAGAAACTAGAAATGTATAACTATATGATCAAGTAATAAATAGATACCTATGCCTTGAATGTTACATACTTTGGATGCACTTATGTTTTCTATGATATTCTTGTGAATGGTTTACTAGTTCAACATTGTGATAGGATTTGATTGCAAGGTAGTGCAATTATTTTTCTTATAAGATGCAATTCCAAGTCTAGATTTTAGTTTTCCTGAATGATGCACTAAGTAATTAAGATAGTCACTTACATGAATATTAGATGTGTAGATTTATTCTTGTATTTTCTTTCTTGTTGAGAACGTTTTGTAATAACATTTATTTTATTTTCTATATATAAGAATGATTGAGAAAGAATCAAGAAGAATGTCTTGATAGCCAGGTAAGGGCTATTGAATTTGTTGGCATGATTATGACATGTGACTTCTATGTGAACATGATTTATGTTGTATTGGTTTATGAGCTTATCATATCACGAAATTCTATTACTCCTTAGTTTTACTTTATTAGATTTCTTCTAGTTGGGCTGGGTATCCTTCATTTCAAGAAGGATTCCAAGGAAGCGTTAATGCTTTGTGGTAGGGTGGAAACGCACTCCTACAATATTCTTGCCTTTGCTGACATTTGTGAACAGGTTACTGAAGTTTCTTATAGGAAGACTTTCTTTTTCAAGTGTTACGCAATTCCGTAATCAACATTGTGGTATTTGGTAAATTTTGTTGTTTACTTTTGTCATTTATATGGAAGTACATATTTTGATCTAATCCTTATATTTTATTGATGTGATTCGAAAGTTGGTGATGAAAATCTCTTAGGTTGTTACCTAGACATGACAACGTGTACTTGTTTGAAGTTGATACGACATCTCTTATCATGGATTCTTTAGGACACTCGACAGATAGTCGACTTTCCTCTTATCTTTGGACAAAGGTATGCTTTAGCTTCTCAACAATTCTGGTCTTAATTGTATTTCTTTCATTCCTATATTGTAGGGAATTAACTAGTATTTTGTGGACCTATGCATTCAACTATTAACTTTTTTACCAACTCCCTAAAATTATAGGATTTACTGATATGGCTTTTTGTGTTGAAACCTCAGTCTTTACAAAATAAAACCATGTATTAACCTAAAAAGAGGAGAACAAATATTATCATTATTACCAGACGCAAATGAAAAAGGAGCCGTGAGCACCAATAAGAGCAGAAACACATGAATGCCCTTCGCCATCTAATCAAAATCAATGAAAACTACAGATCTCTTCTCTGCAAGAGTATTTAATGCTAATGCTAATGCTAATGCAAATGTATTCCGTGAGAGAGGGATTAAAGATTAGTGCTTATATAGCTGCAACACCAATTACTCTTCTCCTTTGTGTGTTCCGCTCAATTTTGTTGATTTGTTGTTATATTCAACCGGTTTAAATATTCTTTTGGACTACTCAAATATACGGCGATACCATATAGAGATGAAATGAATTCAATATGAATCAGATATCTACTAATAATTCCATTTTGACATAAACTTACTTGCATACCAAATTTAATACCTAAATAGATCTAACATCCTAATCATCATCCATGAAAATGAAACATAACACAATGATTTTGGTTACCCAGAAACCCTTGAAAGGTAAAACTAGTGTGGGGATGACACCCACAAATCTTCACTACTACAGTATTAAAGTTTGTCTGTTAGGGCTACAAATTTTGATCACAAATTAATGATCTACCCTCTGAGGGGTCTGCACTGCTAAGAGCTTTAATTCTTATACAATCTACCTTGCAAATAGATTTAAACTTACAACAAAGTAAGCACTCAGCTAAGAGATTTACTTAGGCCTGTTAGGACCACAATGTTAAGAGGTTCACCTGTTAGAATGATTTGGTACCTGATCCTTCAGTTTGCACTGTGATGCTGATAACAGATCTTCTCCTTCCAATATAGATTTGATCTTGTCTATTAAATATATCTCAGTCATGCCCTTCACTGCTTAGCTCGGTCACTGATCTTTGTCTTTGATAATTAAAGCACTTCTTTGTTTTGCATGTATGAGATCCCCTTCAAACTCTTCTCTCTTCCTTGCTTGCTACGTTTTAGGGTTTGAATCTCATCTTATATAAACAATAGATCAACTCCATAAATTAAGATCAACAATCAAGATTTTCTTTGTATGCCACTTAACCATTCCCTAATTTTGATTGGTTACATGAATTACATAGGGATTAATTATAACAATTCTAAAGCATAATCACCTTCGTGATTTCCTCAACAAACAATAATTATAATGTAGATGTTGGCCAAAAAGGTTTACCTAAGTGTTTGTGCCATAACAAACACACACTAGTACATTAGACCCACTTTTTATACCAACATTTCCAACCAAGCATTAAAATGGTTTTCCTTGGTCGGTTTATAGAAGGAAAATTTTGATTTTTTTAAATCCATTCCTGTGTTGGTGGGAATTTCGACAACCATGATAGGTTGTCGAAATTCCCACCAACATGGGAATATAACCTAAAAAAAAAACATAGGGATTTCATTTTATATTCCGCATGCGGCAAAGTAGAGGTGAAAGAAAAGGGATTTTATGTCGATTGACTGCCTATGCACCACCTACCCTCGACTCCACCTATAAGAACCACTCTTCATCTATAACAAATACACTAATCTCTGGTTTTTTAATATTTGAAAAAGTTCTTGTGCTGCATTTATATTTTTTTGCATTCAATTTGTAGCATTTCTAGGGTTCAAAAATCTGTAGTCATTGTTTGTTCATGCCTTGCAGGTCTTCGTGGACCCGGTTTAAATTCTTTCAACTTGCAAGACTGTCGCTATGTACACACATTTATTATGCCTTTCCCCGTTCCTATTTTCAAAGGTCGAGTACAATCATAAGAGTCTTCGATATCACCTAAATCTATAAACACAAACAGCCCCTTCTTGGTTTTCTTTCAACATCACTGTTGATACATGACGCGGGTCTGTTGACACTATACAAATAGACATATATGTGATAGTCACCTCTTCCTACCTCCAAATGCCGACAACAACATACACTGTCATTCGGAGACCATTCTGAATGGTTCTGCCAATGTTCCAACTTGGTCTCCTTTGAATACGACTATCATCATTTTCCAATCGAGACTAGGCAAACCCGAACACATAAACAAGATATATTCTTTGTTAAAACCTAAGAACCTAATACATCTATTAGCCCCATTTCACTATAGGTATTCTATCATCAAAGAATCGAAGCCAAGAAATAACTCTCAAGTTCCACCACCATTCCCATATTAAAGAATGTGCTCGTTCCCGAAAACCATTTGGGTAGTAGATTGTAATAATGAACAAGCAAGTCTAAACAAAATAAATTGCAAATCAGTGAATGGAAACATTCAAAAAAACTAAATAGTCATAGAGGGAAATCATATGAAAATATTGAATGTATTTTATTCATCTCTTTGTACTACATTGACATCCATATCTCGAAGCCCTATTTTGGTCTCTGGTTTAATGATTGTATGTACGAAGAACCCATACATTGTGTTCTACACTGGCAATGACCGAATTAAAGGGTTTTTGTAATGTCCCGTGTTAGGACTATGTAATATAGCTATCAAATTTCAATGCTCAAGTACTTCTGTAATGTTCCCTTAAGGGATTTCTAAGGATTTTGCCTATATTTTTACAATTCAAACTGTAATATTTTCTGGAGTCCAAAATCATTATTTCTAAGCCTTACCCATACTTTATAATAGTGGATATAACATTGCCTCTCCTCATAGTTACTGATTTCACATCTTGAGCACATCTTGACTACTACTACTAGCTATTGGATGATCTCTTTCACTAAGACTCAATCGCAGTGTTGTCATATTCTCTTATCCATCTTAGTGAGGTCCTTTCATGAATTATATCTTCCCTACAAGATTGTTGGTGTATATTGCACCAGAGTTCTATTATCCATGATTGCAAAATTGTCTTGTACGGTAGTGAACACATCATTAGAAACAAAATACATATCATTGCCTCTCCTCTTGAAAACATCTCTATATCTTATATTGACCATTAAATCATTGCTCTAATTGTTCCCTTTACCACTACTACTCCTTTATAGACAGTCACCATGATTCCTCATGCTTGGTATGGTTTTCCATTTCTTTTATTACACTAGACATTGCTTCCTTGTAAGATCTAATGCCTTCAATATTTTTTTATCTCACAACTCATAAGGATTGATGTGATGATAGCCTCATGCTCTTCATTCCATGGTCTAAAACTTTGTACAAAACATGCACCTCTTGATGCTACTGCCAGCTTTTACTCTTCTCTTTGAAAGACAATATGACACCTCTCATTACATACATTGTGGCCCTGTAGCTGACTATCATATCAATGGGTAAGATTTACATCTTTTAATCTGACCATCTTTTCATCATGTAGTCATTATGAAAGTAGTAAATATCATCCCTCAAGTATTGAATAACATTGTTTTGAGGCACTCTTCTTGAACATGAATCTTTTCTTTCACAACACTGTCATTCTATTTTGTAGAAACACTAACAATAGTCTCTTTATGGCATTGTTGATCATCACACCTTCACATTCATGAAAATCTATTAATGCTTGCATCTTTGTCATGATATAGTACCCTCATTTCAATCTTTGAATATCACTGCCTTTTAGAAACTATCCCTCTTTTGATTTTTACGACATTATTCCTTACAGTGGCTATGAGCCTTCATAACAGTGCCTGTTCTTTATTCATTGTGCTTTGCAATCATGCATGCATGACTTCTATTATCTCTTGATGACTATTATAAGAGTGTCTTTGTGACTTATCATAAACCATATGAATCATTGTTTTTTATCACTCTATACCACTGTGACAGTGGATAAGCATTGAAGAAGAACTTTCTTTAAACATTTCTTATCCACATTGTTTTGGCATCTTTTTAAATCATGAATTGTTACACTTATCATCACCTCATCAAGCCTATTTGACAGTCAACCTTGTCTATAACTAAGAACTCAAAAGTGTTGTTTGTCATTGGGACTAATCTTTTCTTACAAATTTGATCACCATTTATTGACATCCTTTTGATAGTCACTTCTCAAGACTCTTGGATGCATTTTTTTCTTTCGTTCTTACTATTCCTTCACATGACTGATCATCTTTTGTACTCATTGTCATGAGGAACTCTATGACACTCTAAAAGTTCCATTCCAACTTCATCAACATTTTCTTTTCCATTTGCAGTGTATACCACTACTTTTGATGCATGTTGAATGCCCTCCCATTTAGCTAGTGTCTCCTCTAATAGTCATCTTTGAATTTTGGCCTTTTCTCTCTACTTTTGTAGACAATGCCATTCTCTGCCTTATCATCTATGTCTACTCTTTGCTTTGACATACATTCTTGGAAGTTACTTTGAATGTGGTGGATCATGTATTCTACATAGTATCATTGCCTGCTCTTCTCTTTTACAGTGACTATCTATTCTTCACAAGAGTGCTTTTGTCACTTACCATGACTGTCAGATATCTAAGAATTCAAAACTCTTAGAAACCCTCCTCAAAAAAGTAGAGATTTTATTTTCGCAAAACAAAAGATGTATCTCCCTGTGAACCTCAAAACCATGAATAATCCCTTGAAGACAACAGATGCAATATCTTAAAGAAATGCATAACACTAAACAACTGATGCCTCTATCAGAAGTGTGAATATATGTTTCAACATAGTGAATGCAAGATCATTGATGGGAGAAGTAATAAATCATTAGACCATGCATTATTAGTTAAATATCCATTCTAGATGCACACAACATGAAGTCATGATGGTAAAACCCTTTTTCCAAATGCATAGCCTCTCATGGTTCCTTGAATGCAAGATAATGAAAACATAAATGTAGAGTGGAGTAATCTAGACAACACATTTATCTCTATAATAAAATGTCATTCAATTTAACATAAATTGCATGTTAGTTTGTATTTTTTGATTTCTTCAAATCAGGCCTATGCGTTCCAAGCATTGCTCTTCTTGCAACCGTTGCGTTAAGAAATTTGATCACCACTGCCCATGGATTTCTAACTGTGTTGGCAAGGTGAGGTTCAGGTACAATATAAAAGTTGCTAACTAGATATTTTTTCATTATCCTCACAATTTTTTATCTTTATGAGAGTTAATCTATTTGTAGACTTACCCAGGATATTAGAGAACATAACTTAGAAAGTACTTGAATTCAATGCAATCTTTATGTTGTACAATAGTCAAAAAATTTCACCCTACCAAAAGACATCTTCATAAAATCTATGCTACTTAACCATATTCTCATTTCACCATAGCTTACCCCAAACACATTATATAAGGTAGGAACTTTTACGCTTGCGTCCCTTGTTCTATTGGCTCACCCACATATTTATGTTTTAGTTTCTTCTTATCTTTAATTTTTTCTAAGGGATTTGTTTATATTAGACATACACTATCAAGCAAGGAAGGGGTTGTGATCAAGGATACACACCTCATCCATATAGACCTACA
Organism: Chamaecyparis obtusa; assembly: GCA_027943335.1. Classification (NCBI taxonomy): domain Eukaryota; kingdom Viridiplantae; phylum Streptophyta; class Pinopsida; order Cupressales; family Cupressaceae; genus Chamaecyparis; species Chamaecyparis obtusa. The sequence goes on from BSBK01001784.1 coordinate 217,377, forward strand.
TTTCCATTGTAACACTTAGTACATATAATTGAAGGCTATCATTTGGGCCCTACAATCTTCCCTTAAAGCAACAACTATAAGTGAGGGGTAAGAGGTGAACTTCTCAATTTTAGCATAGGTATCACTTTACCTGAAGATGGTTGTTTACTGGCTACCCTTCAATAGGACACTTGATTGCACCTATTTGAACATAGTTCAAATCTCAAAAGTCTGCATTTCTAGGACTGTTCAGCATTGTCCTAGTCAATCCATGTGTGTATGCTTGCTACCCATACCAACCAATATCACCTGCAATGTTTCCTTGCTTATGAAGAGGATTAGTATCACTAAAACAAATTATTATCTTGTCTTTATCCCTGCAAGTCAGTGGTATTAACTAAAATTTCTCTTTGCCTTTGTGAATAATATATGTATTAGAGTAGCCATCATGAATTGTCCTTCTCATACATATTATATTTTTTACTTAGCATTCAGATTTGCCTAATCAATACTGTGAACTTTCCTCCAACACATGTACTATTGTGAAAATCATCACAAGTCCATTTGTTGGAGGGAAATTCATAGTACACATGTTTCGAGGTCTGAAGGAAATAAGAGAATTTGAAGAGTCATGAGTGGTGAGAAGATTCTTTTGAGTAGAAGCTTTGGAGGCACTGTAGATTAGTCCATATCTTTGGTCACAAATGTATATAGGCAATGCAGATCCTACATACCAAAATTTCATCTTAGTATTGATTTCCTTTTGTTGTGAAATTCAAACCCTATAATTAGGAAAATGTCAACCAACGCAAGGAGTGCAACCAAAATTTGGAGAATTAATCAAATGGACACAACTCAAAAATTATGAACATGGCACAATCTTCAGGTAAAGTGATTCTTATCAAGGGCACTATTCGTCCACATCTGAACATGGTTTTTTACTGGCTTCCCTTCAATAGGACACTTGACTGTACCTATTTGAACATAGTTCAAATCCCAAAAGTCTGCACTTCTAGGACTGTTCAGCATTGTCCTAGTCAATTCATGTTTGTATGCTTGTTTCCCATACCAACCTGTATCACCTACCTAAGTAGTACTTTGAGTAGTCCTCCTACACATGTACTATTGTGAAAATCATCACAAGTCCATTTGTTGGAGGGCTACTCAAAGTACACATGTTTGGAGGTCTGAAGGAAACAAGAGAATTTGAAGAGTCGTGAGTCTTAAGATTGTACTTAATATAGCCAAGCTTCATATACCCAAGAAGTACCAAATGATGAATGCTCAATTGTTGTAATGGCAAAGCAATATCAGAACCGTCCATTTCTAGAACTTAATTTTTCTATAGTCCTAATGGTTTTTCTTATTTGTTGTCTATGCTTGGTGATAGGATTTTGAACATTGTTGACATACTTAAATGGAATACACAATACCAAATGATGAATGCTCAATTTTTGTCATGGCAAAGCATCAGAACCATCCATTTCTAAAATTTGATTTTGTATAGTCTTAATTATTTTTCTATAGTCCTAATGATATTGAAAATTGTTGACAAAGAGTGTTTCTTTTTTTGATTATAGTATAAATGATTTTCCTAAATTTGTAATGATGTTTCTTATTTCTTGTCTTTTGTCCCTTTTTTATTTCCTATGTTTGTGCTTCATGACAGGATTTTGTCACCTTCTTTTGATGGTATATTTCAATCACTCTATATATGGAATACTATTTTGTTCACTATTTTATTTCAGTGTCATATTTCTTTCATTTTTCATATACAAAGAGACTACACATGCTGATAAAAAAATGAGCTATTTGATTTAGGTTTACTTTTCATTATTGTAAATGGTTAATATTTCTGATGGTACTCCTTGGTGTATTTCATATTAAAATAATCATATAAAAATAATAAATGTAGTAACGATGGTGCGGTGTTGTATTGATATAGGCTCGATGACTCTTGTCAATGTGGTGGTGGGCAGTGTGTGTTGAAGACTTCACGGACACCGAACAACCCTAGACGACCATTTTGGTGCTGCCCAAATAGAAAAAAGGTTGCTAATGTGTATATATTTAATGTTTCTAATGTAAATACTATTCATTATAATATAAGAACTAATGTAGACTAGACATCACAGGGAAATAATGGTTGTGGATACTTTAGTTGGGTCGATGACAACTCATCTGCATCTATCCACCCATCTCCACTTATCCCTAATGAAGGATTTGAGTGCAAAACGTGTCAGGCTAGGGAAAATTTTGAAATTATATTTTTACGGTGCCTTCTATGTATTGTAATTGCATATCTTTGTTGCGACCATATGCAAAAATGAACTCAGGAATTAGTTAGTTTAGTGTTTTCATATTGTAACTAATATTTTAATATGGATATGACGTAACTTCTCTTTGCCTCAAGTGCGCATATATATGGTTTACATATTTTTTTAGAATAATTCTTCATGTTTATGGCTCAGGTGAGCCCCAATCTTCTATCAATCACATGATTTAACATATAGTGTTTTCTTGGTTATTCCATTTGCTCCTTGACCTTTACTATGGATTGACTATCATTTTCAAGCTTGAATGAGGCTTCGTACCATGCACCATCCATAGATTTGTACGCAACGCTAATTTAAAAATGTAAATAACGCATTAAACGTAATCTACGAATGCTATGTGGTATGAAGTCTCGCTAAAGTTTGATCGTCCTCCCTTTATTCCAGTGAGGGATTGGAATGAGTTCATTTTGGCTGCAAAGGAGAAAGGGGATACTCAAAGAGGAATTCCACCAAAAAATGAGAGAAGGTATAAACATTTTAATATATTTTTATTATTAAATAATGAAATTTTCATATACTAGTGTTCTAAGCCTCCTCATTACATGATTTAAGGTCTTAGTCCACAGACAAATTAAATTAGACTTACTATCCAAAACACATTAAAAACATGCACATAAACACAACAGCTGAGAAACATAAATGTAGATTTCACAATAGCTGAGAAACATAATTGTAGGCATCATAGTCACAATCTTTTGGAGACAACGTAATTAAGTTGTGTACCCAAGCGATGGAGAGTGATTTCTGCACCCCTGATTCCAAATTGAATACATCTATTGGAGGACCTTGTATTCATCAGTAACAAATGTAGTCAACTTGGAATCAGAGGTGCAAGAGTTTCTCTCCATTGTCTGGGTATACAACTCAATTACGTTGTCTCCAAAAAATTGTGACCGTGATGCCTACAATTATGTTTCTCAGTTGTTGTGTCCCAGGACCCCTTATGACCCTTTACGACCATTTATGATCCCTAAGAATACATCTTAGAGGTCTTAAAATGTCGTAAAGGGTCATAAGAGGCTCCTAGGAGGGGCCAGATGAGCTTCCACCTTCACATGGTTGGCCCTGTTAAGTAGACAATGTTATACTCTTCTCGAAACAAAGAGAAGCTCAATAATTTAAGGTCTCAGTCCACAGACAAATTAAATTAGACTTACTATCCAAATTGGTACATTGATGAGAACCAATGATGGGCCGAAGTTTTTAGATTTTGAGAAGACGTATATGTAGTGGAGGCCAAAAGGGATTTTTGTGGAGATTTTCTAGATGTGGAGATTTTCTATATGTGGAGATTTTTAGAGTGGCTATATATATATACAAGGGTTTCTAGATTGAGTACCAGTGTAGAGATAATGATTCAGTAACCTGTGTCTATAAAAGAGCTCTACCTTGTCATACACGATGAGAAGTATCCCCAAGAAATGGGAATGCTAAGGTGGAAATGTCGGGTGGTGGAGAGTGGCAGTCCGAGAAAGCCTTTCCCAAATAGTAAACAACAGTGACATAATATTGTTGTGCTTAATTTGATAATCAATATATTATTCTTTTTACAAAATTAAATTATCCATCACTTTTTCGACCAACAAAGAATAGGCGGATTGAAGAGAAAGCTATACAATCGACATTTATTATGATGATTGTACGTCGCACTTTTGACCAACATTATAACGATATAACAGGCAATTCTTCCAGGTTGAAGCAATGATTTCGACGTCATCTCCGCCAATAATTCAATGACTTTTGATGTCACAATTTTGACGGACAATTGATGTGTTGTAATATCGACTAAAAAACTCCGACGGCCGTTATAGTCGATTAGCCGACCAATGGGTGTCTAATAATCAACTAATCCTCGTCAAAAAATAGACTAAAATTTGCTAGTGACATATGTCAAATCTAGCTTACTTGACATTTGATATCTCTGGCACTCGGCACTGAATGTTCTTCTTTACTGGTGCTCCGCACTAGCATATCTACATAACTCAGCATAAACTTGCTTGGCTAATACTGAAGTACTCGGTGACCTCTAACTTGCTTGGTAGTAACTATTGCTTGGTAAAAATGTACAATATACATGACTTGGCCTATACATGATGGCTCGGTCGCAGTGATGACTAACCAACATTTCCTAGAAAATGACTAAGTGTAAGACACTAATAGACAACAAAACTTAGGGATCAACAATCTCCCCCTTTGAAATTAGTGGAAAAAACACTTTGTCATGACATTTTACATTACATTTACATGAGTACTTAGTAATAAGAGAAAAAAAACTCCTATATGAATACTCCCCATAAGACTTGTTTGACATACAACTGAACATATACATTTAAAAAAATACTATGTCATGCTTATGGTTCTTCTTGACCATGCAGGCATTGGTGAAAAGGTCAAATTTTGGAGGTCTTCTATATCAAGATCAATTAGCATACCATGTCAGCTTTGAGATCTAATGACCCTTCTAAACTCCTGTTTGTTTGTTAATCATACCTTTTCTAATTCCTAGGTTGTCTAGGATTTATTTAGTTCACATGAACTTGATTTATATTATGTTCTTGTCTTCTCTACTGTCTAATCAATTCCTAATTCAAATTTTTTGCTAACTCCTCTTCTCTCTCCAACACCTCACTAATGCGTCTATATTCCTCAACACATTTCCTAAAATGCCAGACCAAAGTATTTGACTAGCTTATGATGTCTTCTTGATCATCTTGGAAACCTAAATTGGGCTGAAGAATAGGAAATATGTTCTCATGAGGAAGCACCATATTGGTTCATTCTAAGGTGATTGATCTGTTAGAATTTTTAATCTTTCCTTGGTGTATTTATAAACCAAGGTTAGACTTTTTTTCTTTTCTTGTTATAATATATTAGGATATAAGCCAAGGTATCCTAATATATTTATTTTTGTCCTTTTTCCACTACATCCTATTTCATCCTCTAGTGGAATATGTGAGGACAAATATTTATTTTGTAATTTAGTTTATTCCTCCTTATGAGGAATCTCACACTTGGCCTCACATACAGGTATGAATGTGGCACTCATTCACATAGGGAGTTACATGCAAACTCCTTCACTCATCTCTACTTATAGAGATATTTCTCCACACACTCAACACCAATTCTCACACATTTTCTCTCTCTCTTAGTTCTATCATATTGTATTGAGCTAAGTGCTCATATTCTCTCTCTCTTTTTAGGCTTTTCATGTCTCATTCATAATTCACAAGGGGTTTTCTTTTCTTTCCCCTTTCAAATTCTTGTCTCCTCTTTGCTTTGTTGGTGTATGCTCCTAGATTTTGCACTAATTCATGGTATTTTTCTAACTCCTCACTCTTGGATTAAATAATTTCCTACATTTCCATTGTTATTTTTTATTTTTTTAACATGATCTCTAGTTTCCACTCCCCAGTAGAGTCACAAAAAAATTTTGGCTAACAAATTAGTCTTGCACGATATATATATATATATATATATATATATATATATATATATATATATATATATATATATATATATATATCACATAGGGTAATTAAAATTGATTTCCCTATGAATTTTTGAAAGGTACAACTCTCTTTATATGATTTTCAATAAATTAGTACTATTCTAACTATCCTCACTTACTTTTCACCTAAAAGTATAAGGTGTATAACATTCATTCCATCAACATGTAATGAACATAATTATAAAATTTTGTAAAATTCATTTCAAGAAGACTCAAGGATCTTTCTTAAGAGAACAAATATTAATTAATTATTAGACAAGTCTTTCTCACTACATACTACTCATATGGATATCAATGAAAACATTATCCAAAGAAGAACAACTCACAGTTAACCAAAATTGAATTCACAAATAAATTTAACTCTGATAATCTTAAACATAAAGACTCAAACCAACTGTAATATGTTTTGTTTCCATTCATTCAAAGATAAAAGGTATCTTCATAAATCATTCACATAAAAAATATTTGCAGATATAGTATCAGTATCTCTATAAATATCTCCAACCCTTTTCTCTTCTTACAATCGAGCATTTATAACCATAACAAAAGATAACCAGAGTTTTTCTTTCCAACCAAATCTTAAACAAGTACTTTAGTAAAACTACAATTTAAAATGATATAAACCCTTAACCATCTATTGTAACTACCATCCCTCCTTTATTACCAAAAACTATTTTTTTCCAAAATCAGACATCACTAGGTCCTCAGGATAGGGCGTCTCTGGATTGTGTGGAGGATGTATATTGTGTTGGAGGTGAACGAGAGGCTTTCCATTCCTTGTATAATCCCATGAACTCTTGCACTACCTAAAGATTAGGAACGTTGACATGCATAATTCTCTACCTCCATACATCTCTTTCATGTTTGATATCCTTAATCTTTTCTTCTTGGTTCGGCAAGTGTCCCAAGCACATGTACAGTAAGGCCTCAATTTTTGCCACTCTAAAGATATCCTCAACTACCAACTACTTTCTTTCTTTAACCTTTGCAAATTCCTCCTTTAATTTCACAAAGTCGAAGCCTTGGTATTTCTTGATGATACCATTTTCATCAAGATATAGAACATGGTTGCACCAGAGTTCATTTGTGAGGCATTTCATTGATTCTCATATTTATTTAATGAATTTAATATATTCATCTTTCCCCTGCCTCGAGATAGAATTGTGCCACTCAATATTATTCTTGCAGGCGTACATGTTCTCATCCATATTCTTGGAAATCTTCTCAATTAGGAAATTTGCAACTCCAAATTTTAGAACTTTGTTCATTTGGGTTACTACACCTGCCCACTTCACTTCTTCTCTATCCCACACCAAAGTTTGAGTGTCTAATTTTGCTGAAATGACCATTAGATCATTATAAACTTCTTGGGTAGCAAAAAAATATTTATTTCCCTATTTTACTATGTTATCCAACCAACTATCAAAGATCCCCATAATCATTTTCCCTTTCTGTTCTTGATCCAAAAAAAAATGGTTGGCTGGTGATCTAATATCAAACACAGAGGGTGTTTGAGAAAGTGGTTGAGGAACAGGGCTCCTTATGGCTTCTATATATTCCACCATAACTCTCAACTTATCTTTTAGTTCCTTTGTGTCTTTCTCATCTTTCCAGGAATGGTTTATCACTCTTTCTGCAGAAGTCAACAAGAGGTGGTTATTAGCACCTCTATTAGCAACACCTAGGCTCACCTTTTCTATAATGAAATCTTCAACATTGGGTTCATAAACCTCTTCCTCTATTCTAGGTTTTGTGACCCATGTATCTGTATTTGGGTCTACTGACATCTTTGCATTAGTAGATTCAATTTTCTAGCCTTAGGAGTTGTACCGAGACATTTTCCCAGCATTTCATCTAGAGGGAGTGAGACAAGAACTACCTTCCTTTTCTTGTTCACTGCTACTTCCAACCATTTTGGAGTAGATTTAGGTGTGTCTATAGTAACAGAGGGTTTACTAGGTGTTGAATTAACCATAGCTAATGTCCTTGAAAATTTTGGCACCTCTTCTAAATCAATAAGATTATTTGATTGTAAATCCATAAAGTGGAGAAATCAATATCTTGATCAACCAGCCATCTTCTTGGTTGGTTCTTCTCCTAAAGCTAGGTTGATGATCACTTCTTTATCTCATGGCTCTTCTTCATTGAGCCTCGACCTTGACCTAGTGACTCTAACAAAAATAACAAATGGTAAAAGATCACTAAGCTCTTTGACAGCTATGAGTTTCTCAATTTTAATTTTAGGAATACCTTCATAACAAATTTTAATATTAACATTAGAACCAGAAGCATGAATTTTATATTTTCCAAAAATCTTAGTATATTTCTTCTTAGGTTCTTTCCCAGATTTCTTATCTGATTTTCTTTTGAGAATTTCCCTTTTTCTATCTTTTTTCTCTTTAATCCATTTCTCTATTCTTCTAGTTATTGGGACTGATTTTAACTCTAAATCCTTTGTTTTTCTCAATGTCCAATCTACTTCTGGAGATGGCAGAGTCTCCACTTCTTCATATAGGGGATAAATTACAAAGTCATTATCATCTTCAATACCCTCAATATTCATCTCCAAGCCCAAGTTGAGAATCTATTTTATAGAAAATCTACTCCATAGCCTCTTCAAAACCCCTTTTTTCATCATTGCAATCTTCCCAATAGTCTTTGACATAAGGTAGTGGTAAGAAATCTAATTTCAACATTAAATGATTCTTAGAGAAAACTTTGTTGTCAAAGTTTGGTCTTTCTTTATAGAACTAAAAATTAAACTTCAACATGTCTATTTCTAAATTTAGGAAATCAAAGATAGTTCTGCATTCACACACACCAAGATCAATACAAAAACTTGTACCTAATCCCAATTTAGGTGAATACTGTGTGCTAAAATGTTGACACACTTCTATGAGTCATTATATCCAAGATTGCTCAAGAATGAGGTCTCAAATGGTGACTCATAGCTCTCTATTCATGGAGTGCAAAGGTTTATAATGGAGGCCCTCATATTAGACCTAGTTTGCGCCCATGCAAGTACACCATAAAATGAGAGATTCAAAGATGAAAAGAAAGAATGCTAGTCTCCATGATCATCAAGTATGCATGCAAGTGAAAATGGAAGCTATTCTATATGATAACAAGACATGAAAGCAAACTAATCTATGAAAGGAAATGATTATGCAAGATTATTCTATAAAATGAAATATGAATCTAATCTAATATGCAAGTGCAATATTAATCTAAATAGATTGTCATGGAGGCATGAGAGAAGAAGACAAGAAAAGAGAAGTTGCAATGTCCAAGTTCAAGTGCTCAAATTCTCCTCCAAAATCACTCTCCAAACCTGCATAACAATAACATAAAATCTTGATCTCTAAAATCTCCATGCATAAAATGAGAAGGAGAGGGCTCCTTATAAAGGATTTTAGAAATGAATGGACGGTCAAGATTAAGAGGCAAAAAGAAATGAGCAATGGTGGAGATTAAATCTTGGTTGATCCATGTACTCAAGATTCTCAAGAGGCAAAATCAATGGACATGGTTAAGAGGCAAAATGATGTGTGGAAGTGATTACGAGGCAAAAGGAGATTCCACTCATGTTGGAAAGTGTGCATTCAATGTGAAGACAAAAAGTCTTTTTCTTTTTATTTTTATTTTATTATTTATTTATTATTTTTAGCAAAGTGGTTTCCTTTATTTAATTAAAAGATTTTTTATTTATTTAAAAGGGATTTGTTCTTTTAATTAAATGTGGCTTAGGATAAAGTGATTTTATTATTTAATTTAAAATATTTTTTTAATTAAAAGGGAGCATGTTCTCTTAATTAAATAAAATTTAGGATAAAATGATCAAACCTTAAGAAATATTAAAATAATTGAATTAATTACGATTTGATCAAGGAAATTGATTTAAATTGAAAATGTTGCAAAGCATTGATTCAGGAAATTGATAAATTGATGAATGGGGGCCCAAAGTCTAGGCGACCATTTTAAGGTGCATAGATTTGCCCCTCTTTAACTAATGTGATCTTCATGGGAACACATGTAGTCAAAGAATGAAGTTAAAATGTGAGTTCGATTTGGGATCACAAAACAACCTAGACATGTGATCGATGGATGGGAACACATCAAGACAAAGATAAGCTGATTGAAAAAGGCAAGGCCAACACCCCTGTAAATAGGTAATTGTCAAGTCTCAAGCAACGTTTCCCCAAACGAAGCAATTGATAGGATTGGTAAAGCTGAATCAAGGATTGAAGTTTGATAGGTACTACCCCCTCGTGATTGAAATTGAAATGAGATGGAGGAGAAATAGGGAATTGATAAATTTGATCAAATTGAACTAAACATAAGGTTCTTGATGTAAGATGAATGATATAAGGATCACACAACCAAGGTAGATCATTAAGCATGAAATTTTATGCCCCAAGGTTGAATTAGAAGAAAAGAAGTGGGGTGAAAGCGAATGGGAGATAGAAGTTTGGAAGAGGTGAAAACAAATGAAGAGAAGAAAGAGAATTTGCCTCAAGAAAAAGAATGTCTCAAAAGCAATCAATTGTTTGAGATATAAAATTTTGATTGAGATCACGATAGAAGATAAGGAAATAAAGATCAAAACATGATCACAGTTGATTAAAAGTCCAAAAGAAAGATGAAGGAAAACCCTCTCAAACTCGTAATGCAACCTAAAAATGAAAATTAACATGAAGTCTAACAATGCAAGCTACATGAAAATGCAAAGGTTTACTTGCAATAGAGCAACTATAACATAGGATTTTTATGTTCATCATTCATTAGAGAATGTTAATGAACTTATTTTCATCATTGGGCTATTATTAACAGACATTGGAAAATCACACAATCATCACTAGTCACAAGCGCAACTATGAAGATATGAATGTGATTTATATCGGATTGGAATGTGCAAAGATTCTAACATAAGCATCAAAGACATGAAGGTCAACATGACTTCAATGTTAGCTTACCCAATTTAATGTAACAAAACCACACTTGCATCAAGGCATAGATGTCAAGATGACCATAAAAATGGTTGTGCAAAAACATTCAAGGATGATGTCTCAAATCTCCTAAGTGTTTCAAGGAGACAACAAGAGACACTCTATAGTTTCAAGACCACACCCACAAGCAGAAAGAAAATAAAAGCATGCCCCATGCCCCAAGTCCTCTAGCTATGCATCCCGGAGAGACTTATTAGACAAGGACACTCAAAGAAAATCAATAATAGACAACACACAGAAAAGATCATGACATAGCTCAAGCATTAAGTATTGTGTTTAAAAATTTAAGTGTATTCACTCTGAGCTCTGAGGATAAAGATCGAATTCTTGCAAGCTGCAGTTAAGATCACATCACAAAACTAGGTAAGACCAAGTTGATAAGTGTTAAAAAATACTCAATGTCAAGAGTTGTCTTGAAAAACACAGTTGGGGTGGTGTCCTAAAGACATAACGCATCCAAGATACCAAAGCTAACACAGTTATGCCCCCTAGACAAGGACAAAGACCAATTCCAAACCAAGGCAACAAGGACAAGGCATGGTAAAGAAAGGCTAAGTGTTGAGGACACGTGCTAAGAAATAGGGGTGCAAAGGCCTCAAGTAGTGCATGTTTCCAGATTTTCACCACTTGGATTTTATTACAATTTTTTCTCTCTTTTTTTTAGGACTTTTTATAATTTTTTTTGTATTTTCACTACCAAGGAGCCTGTTTCCAAGTTTTCACTAAGGCACATTTTCTATTTTTTTAAATTTTTAAATTTTTTTTATTTTTTTGGTATTTTTAGAATATATAATTTTTTTTAGATATATCAAAGTGCCTATTGCTAGGTTTTCACTAAGATGATCATTTTTTAGGACATTTTCAGATTTTTAGAATTATTGACAATATATCATTTTTTTTTTAGATTTTTTCTAGATCAATAAGTATGTACAAAGAATGCCCCCAAATAGAATGGGCATCAAACTCCCAAGCAAGATCACATTGTATAGTCCCAATGTCTAGCAAGGTGGAGAACAAGAGGGATTAGCAAGCTGGTGGAAGAGATGAAAGATGAGAGAATGAAGGATAATGAAGGGAAGAAATCCTCAAGGGAAAACTCTTCAAAAATACCTAAGCTAGGGAAAAATTGTCATGTAAAGCACATTTGGATAAGAAATGAAAGGTCAGCATATAATAAGTCACAAAAGCGTAATGCAAAAGAAGGAAAGGATGCAGTCCAAACAAGTAGACATGTCAAGAGGCTTCATAGCGTCATATTTTACTCTTTTTTATTAGATCGAGACCAAAGGGGAAAAGGATAGTGAAAGGCTAGAATGAATGGACGAACATAAATATGAAGGCTAAACATGAATGAAATGAAAGAAAGATCATCATAAGATAGCTCACAAGATATTCAAATATTCGTGTATAGGTCAACATTGTCAAGATCAAAGAGGGAAGACGGAATGGATGAAATATGTAGAAGAACTACGCATGATGTCTGATTGCTAGGTTTTCATCATGGTACTTATCCAATGCGCCACAAGGGAGTGGTGTTCACCATAGGATGAATTTATTTCTCTTTATTATTTCTACCAAGGTGCTTGTTTCCAGGTTTCCACCAAGGCACATTTTCAATTTTTTTCATTTTTTTATGTTTCTTTTTGAATTTTTCTATTTTTTAAATTTTTTTTGGAAGAAGGCAAGCTTTTTAGATAATGCTCCTTGAAAGGATAAACCATGATATGCCAAGGATTCAAAATGATATGCTCAAAAAAGTTGATAGGGAAAGGAAGATGGAAGAGAAAAATGGAGGATAAAGTTTTATGTAAAGCGAGTGAGGTTGGAAGATAGGAGGAATAGGAAAATGAGGAAAAAGGATAGAAGGTAGAAGGATAATGAATGGAAGGATTGTGAAAGGGTAGATGGAAAGGAATGCAAGATCAACATCAACACACACCTTGAAGGGTGGGGAGAGGATGGAGGAAACGTGAATGAAGAAATACGTGAAGGAATATGGTAAATGGATAGCAGAGGTTGTGGTTTAGGTACATGGAATGGAATAATATTTTTGGAAGAAGATGAAGGGGAAGCCTTTGGAAGTTTGAATGTCAACTTCACTTGTTGCTCAACATCAGACTCTTTCAAGACAGACTTTGGAATCCATATAGTCGTAGGCTTTTCATTTTTTAGAGAGAATATCTTCAATGATGGATTTTGGAACCCATACTTGTCTTGTAGTTTTCTTCTTAGATATCTCTTTTGACTTTATGCCTCCATGTCGATTAGAGAATACATGGTGATCTTTTTTTTTATGGATTCTTGTATTGCTTCTTTTTCTTGTATTAAACATTCAAGCTACTTACAAAAGACTTTGGACTTATGGAAGAAGGAGGATATGACTGGTTTAGATGGGTGGGTGGATGAAAAGGATTCAAGGGTATGCATCTATGTTGATCTTGAGGAAAGATAAGAGATGGAGGGACAAAAGGACCCAAGATGGATGATGAATTAGGAGAGTTGGGAGGAGAAAGTGAAGGTACATAAGGGCCCAATATGGAAGGAAGACATGAAGCCCTTAATTGGTGGAGGAGGTCCAAGGATGGACATGGAAGATACAAAAGGATAATCAATAAGTTCATCAACATCTATATGACAACCAAGGACATCATCATCTTTAGAGTGAGCATTAGGATTTGCAATAGGATCATGAACATCTTGAATGGGAGAAACTTCTTTTATAGAATTTTTTGGAGCTTGAAAAGACTTAGGAAGAGTAGAAAGTGGAAGTGAACATGGAGTGGTAGAACAAGAAGATGGAAGACTTTGATCTTGACAAGGAGCTTTGGATAGCATAAGCGTATAATTTTTCTCTTGATTTTCAATAGGCTTAACATCGGAAGTAACAACACTATTTTTAATAACCTTAATGGAAGTATCATCTTTGGAAAGCACAAGTGTAGTAAGGTTATTTTGATTGTCAATAAGCTTAACGGTGTAAGTAGTAGCTTGATCTTGCTTAGGAGATGACTTAAGACATGGTGGAATGAATGAGAAAGGGCGTGTAGGATCAAAAGAACCATGAAATGGGTAAGAGACGTCATGAAAAGGATTGGATGACATGGAGGGTTCTTGATCTTGATCTTTCTTTATGTTATTTTTTTTATCATTTTTAGAGTCCACTTGACATGGAACCACTTCTAAAGACAAGGAAGCATGTTGGAATTGTATGGAAGACTTTGGAAGAGATGGTGAAGGACTAGCTGAAGTAGGAATTATAGCATATAAAGGCTTAGGCTCTTTAGGTTTAGCATTATTGAAAGTATTTGCAGCCAAGTGCAGGTTAGCTTGAGTTTCTTTAAGAGGTAGCCCTTGAGGAAAACTATAGGGAACCGCATGAAAAGTATTAGGACCTTTGTTGGATGAAGAATTTGTGAAAGATTTGAAAGACTTGGAAGCTTTAGGAAATGTATAGGTATTGGAGGAAGTAGGGGATGGAAGGGAACCATCACAAGACAAAGGTCCATCATTAACATAATCTTGCTCGAGAGTATAATCTTTAGTTTCAGCATGAGAGTTCTTAGAGGAGAGATTCTTATAGTATTTACATTTATAATCAGTGCAGAAAGCTTTCTCTTTCTCAATAGAAGTAGATGTATCATCTAGGTATTTTTCACAAAAATCATCAAAGTCTCTTTCAAAATCAAAATCATATGGATCACCATCACGATCTATCCAATGTGACGACCCATTTTTAGTAAGCACAAGTACACGACTAGAAGGACTCTTAGGAATAGAGGTGTCATAGGTATCACTACATTGTCCATCATCATAGTCATCAAAGATGGGTGTCTCACTCTTTGTGGAAGAGGTATCACAAGGATTGTCATGTTTCTCATTATGGTATGTCTTGAGAAGAGAAGTAAGACTCTTGGGAGAAGTAGAAGAGGAACGAGATCATGAAAAGGAGGAAAGTGAAGACCTAGTGGAGGAAGAAGACATGGATAATGAGGAATGCGAATAATGTCTAGAAGAGACATGGTAAGACTTGGAAGATGAGGAAGGATGAGAAGACTTAGAAGATGAAAAATATTTGGAAGAAGGAGGTTGTGATAGGATCATGCGTATGATCCTAGAAAAGGCATCCGATTCAATCAATTTTTTTTTATTTTTGTCATAAATTTATTACCCATGTGATTTTTGGAGGAATAATACTCTTCAAATTGAGAAATGAGTTCGAGATCATCTATTTTCAAGAGAGGTTCCATAACAAGATAGTTGAAATTCATAGTTCTGGAAGAGGAGGAATCAAGCATGGAAGTGATAGAAGAGATGAATAGAAGAAGGTAGACTAGATAATAAGAGGAAAAGAATCAAGAAGACATGAAGAGTTTAGAAACAAGAGGAAGAGGTGTGAAGGAAGAAGAGAAAGGATGGAAATGGGAGACTAGGAAGACATGGGAGATGTGGAAGAAAGAAAACCAAGAGTCATTTTGTGCAACTTGATACCATTTAAGTTCATTTGGATGTCGAGCAACATGTCATAGCACTTTTGGGGAGATCTTTGAAGTTTTTATCACTCAAGAACTCATATTTGTTTGTTTAATGTGACCAACTAGATGCATTAACAGATTCTTATCATTAATCAAGCACACAAGACAGCAATTAGGGAGTTCAAGCAAACAATTTTCTTCAAATAATGAGCAAAGGAAAAAGAAACTTTGCACATGAACAAGAATAGTGACATAGTATTCTACTCCCTAAAGATGCTATTTGTGTATGTTCTCAAAATGTTTTTTAGTCATGCACATAGTCCTAGAAAGAAAAATTTTGGTTGCACTATGGTTCGTAGTAATGGTCAACTCTGCAACTTTTGCAATCTCAAGAGGGTGAACTCCAATCCAAGCGCACCCGGGTTTTGACACATTCTAAGAATTTAATCAATCAGAGATGCTGAGGAGATCTGACAATCCAACAAGAAATTACACCCGTGGAGATTTCTTCCACAAGGACATTTATATAGTGGTTGTTGCTACCATGGAGAAAATGGCTATTACTGCTTGAGGTTCCATCCACATGTTTTACCTAATAAAGGGAGTGTCCACTATGGTTAACCCTCTCTAAAAAGGTGACTCACAAAAAGGACCACATGGGGACTTAGTTCGGATTCAAAGATTTGAGTTTCTGATGCTGCCCAAAAAGGGAATAGAGCATAATCCTCTAGCCTCTTCACTTCACCCAAACATAGAAAACAAATTCTTTGACATGCTAAAATTGAAATCACCTCACCAAGATTTTTATGTCAATGACAATGTCTACTGATCTCTCTAAATGGGTCCAAAAGAGAACGTACCGATCAAAGTTAAGGACTAAACAAAGTAAGACCATGAGATAATAACAACTTCCTTCCCTACCTACAAGGGGATCTCTCTTCGAGAAGAGCTTTGCATGCAAAAGAAGTAAATGAAGCCCACTCTCTCAAGAATGTCACAAATAGTGTTCATAGGGCCTAATTACTATGTGAGACCTATATGCAAGAAAGAAAATTTGGATTCATTATCTCCTTTATAGAAAAATTGAAGTGTGATCTATGAAAGCAAGAAATCACTCAAGTAAGACATATGAGAGGTTCATTTTAATTTCCAAAATCCAAATGTTATAGAGATGTAAAAAAATACCCCAAGTCTAAAGCAACGCGCTTAGTAGATTTTTGTTGAGCTTTTTTTGTGCAAGCAAGTCACGAACTCTCCAACAAGAAAATAAGATATGCAATGTATATCCAATAGTCAACTTATGCAAACCCTAGGGTTAGAT
Source organism: Chamaecyparis obtusa (assembly GCA_027943335.1). Lineage (NCBI taxonomy): Eukaryota > Viridiplantae > Streptophyta > Pinopsida > Cupressales > Cupressaceae > Chamaecyparis > Chamaecyparis obtusa. The sequence continues at coordinate 233,999 of BSBK01001784.1, forward strand.
CTGAAAATCAATTGTTAGGAGCAATAATGGCTAGAAAATAATCCAAATGACAACTCATATCATGCATTGAACCATGAAAAATAAGTGCATACTCATCACAAAATTTAATTTTTTTTGCATTTAACCTAGTTAATAAGATCTAGTTTCTTTGATATGATTTCGGCCACAAAAATAGAAATGCAAAACAAAGACCCTTGCTAAAAAATAGAGAGCTTTCCAAAAATGTAAAATTTTTAGAAAAATCTCTTCATTTGTGCCCTAGAGAGCCATTTTACCAAAATAGACCATTTTTTGTAAATCGACTATTTGAGCTATGATATTGCATCCAAACTTAAAACACAAAAAATGGACCCCTGTAGAATTTAAAGAGCTTTCCAAAAAATATGCTAATTTGCACTGAAAATTAATTTTTTATGAAAAATAAAGAAAAAATTATACAAAATTCAAAATACCTCATAAAATTCTGAATTTTTTACTTAAGCTTCTCTAATATGTCACCAACCTGTAAGAAAAATTTTAGACCAAAACTCTAAGCGGTTTGCGAGATATGATCAAATCTTTGAAAATCTAGGGTTTTAGTCTCCAAGAAAATCTACACAAGGGGGTTAGCTCCAAAAATAACCAAAATAAGCATGTAAAGGTGGGTTTCCCTACGGTGGGTGCCAAAAATGTGTGCTAGAGTCATTATATCCAAGATTGCTCAATAATGAGGTCTCAAATGGTGACTCATAGCTCTCTATTCATGGAGTGCAAGGGTTTATAATGGAGGCCCTCATATTAGACCTAGTTTGTTCCCATGAAATTACATCATAATATGAGAGATTCAATGACAAAAAAAAGAATGCTAGTCTCCATGATCATCAGGTATGCATGCAAATGAAAATGGAAGCTATTCTATATGATAACAAGGTATGAAAGCAAACTAATCTATGAAAGGAAATGCTTATGCAAGATTATTCTATAAAATGAAATATGCATCTAATCTAATATACTAGTGCAATATTAATCTAAATAGATTGCCATGGAGGCATGAGAGAAGAAGACAAGAAAAGAGAAGTTGCAATGTCCAAGCTCAAGTGCTCAAACTCTCCTCCAAAATTGCCCTCCAAACTTGCATAACAATAACATAAAATCTTGATCTCTAAAATCTCCATGCATAAAATGAGAAGAGGGCTCCTTATAAAGGATTTTAGAAATGAATGGACGGTCAAGATTAAGAGGCAAAAAGAAATGAGCAATGGTGGAGATTAAATCTTGGTTGATCCATGTAATTAAGATTCTCAAGAGGCAAAATCAATGGACATAGTTAAGAGGCAAAAAGATGTGTGGAAGTGATTAAGAGACAAAAGGAGATTTCACTCATCTTGGAAAGTGTGCATTCAATGTGAAGACAAAAAATCTTTTTTTTTCTTTTCTTTTTTATTATTTATTTATTATTTTTAGCAAAGTGGTTTCCTTTATTTAATTAAAAGATTTTTTTTATTTATTTAAAAGAGATTTGTTCTTTTAATTAAATGTGGCTTAGGATAAAGTGATTTTATTATTTAATTTAAAAGATTTTTTTTAATTAAAAGGGAGCATGTTCTCTTAATTAAATAAAACTTAGGATAAAATGATCAAACCTTAAGAAATATTTAAATAATTGAATTAATTACGATTTGATCAAGGAAATCGATTTAAATTGAAAATGTTGCAAAGTATTGATTCAGGAAATTGATAAATTGATGAATGGGGGCCCAAAGTCTAGGTGACCATTTTAGGGTGCATACAAATACTACTTTCTTACATGGGCTACCTATCTACACAATTATGCAAGTACAAATCAGTCCAATGCGTATCTTGGCAATTTTATGGGATGACTATCAAATCCACCCACTCTAAGGTAAGTAATCTTGTAAACCGAGTATAAAATCTTCCAAATACACTAATCCATTGCATTTCTTCCAAAGACATTTATTTTCTTGGAATCCTAGCAAGTTCATGAGTGAGCTTACCTTAAAAGATATCATTCACCTTTTTGTATTTCTCGAAGCACCTTCTTCTTTGAAAATGTGAGTAGTTTCCATAGATGTGAATCCCTTCAGTATATGATTCATGATACATACCCTTCCATTCCCTAGTACAAGCTAGATAGTAAAACAAGTACGAAGACATATAAAAACCTCTACACCTGAAATGACCATTATTGACTTAGCCATGCATCTATTCAGCTATGATTTCTCTGTTGTCTAGAAATTGAACACCTTCAAAGAATATGGATAAAGAAGTACATCCATTCTTTGAAATGACAAGCATGATCGGACCCTTTTACTCTATGCAATAATGCCACCAAATCTCTAATGTGCAGTTTTAGATGTTCTTTGGTGAGTATTTTAGGTAGTCTTGACCCTCCTTTTTTATATTTGAGTAACCAACTCTTAGAAATGGTATTCCTATGAGATTAGGCTTTTTTCTAAGAACCTGGACCAAGAAAATGACATGGTAAAATCAAAACAGATCTCTCTCTGCAAAATTTTGAGGGCTGAAACTATTGTCTCTCTATTTATAGATAGTAGAACTTCGTCATATGCATCTCTGATATACCTATTGTAAACATCAAATCTATTAATGCATTCACTAATAAGTTTAGGTCACAAGATAGTCAAGGGGAAGGCAGCAGCTTAAACAATGCCACTGGTGATAATTTTATTAATGATTGGGTCATTTCCTTGGTCTTTATAACTCTTTTCCACAAAATTTTCTAAATCGTACTGAATCTAGAATGCATCACCGCATTCAAGAGTGGAACATATTAAACTATGGGTATTTTCAAAGACCTAGAACGTTGTCTTCATGACTATATAACCCACATAAACTTCTAGCCATTTATAATTTACAAGGTTTTTCCAAAAAAATTACTAGTAGAGAGTTAGCAAAACTCACCTTTAAACTAGAGAATCACCTATAGCTTTCTAAATGTCTTCATTTTCCCTACACTCTGCTTCTTCTTAATAGAAACTTGTGATTATTTCATAAGAAGGTTTAACCTTTTAAGTGCAAATAATTATGATATGAGAAGCAATAAATTTGGCTCAATCTTTCATCTGTGCCAAGTTAAAGTAATGCATGTCTCCAAATTAAATTTCTATTAATGACCCATCACCTCATTCGTGTATCCATGCCTTTTCATAATTATATTACCATTCTTGGGAAAAATAAGAAGATTCAATGGGAAACTACTCGAAAAACATCTCGTCGATGACTTATTACCCTTTGCAGTTAGGAGATCACACACTAAATGAATAAATTAGGCAGTGTGAATTGATTCAAGATTTTTAATTGGTACCATCCATGTCAAGCACAACTCCATTTTCACTAAGTATAACAATATTTTTAAAGTAGGCCATAAGAATTTGACTTAAAGATATACCAAGGGGAAGAATTTGACCAAAATAGACTAACAATGTTTGAACTAATTGAACTCATTGAACAAGTTCAGCAGGTTTGATCAGTTCATCTAGATCAAACACTTGTCAAAAGATAACCTCTTCAACACAAAAAATAGAAAGCATTGATAGGCTTGCATATTATTGAACTCTTCGAATTAACTAAACAAATTGAACAAGTTCACTAGGTTCAAAGGGTTCAAAAGGTTCATAGACTAATGACTAACTTTTCTTTGTTTTGAACATAGCCATAACAAGAAAGATGACGCTTCAAAGAAGGGAACCCTAATTTCATTTAAACTCTCGAACACACTTGAAAGATTGGAAAGTTAGGGGTTAATCTAATAGTTCTATAAGATCCCATATAGCACAATCAACACATTTGCAGAGTTGTCTAAACAATTCATGTCACAATATGTGTACAACATGGAGAATGAACTTTCTCTCTTTGACCTTTACATTTCTAAACAAAAGGGTAGTGAAAGCCTAGCTGACTACCTCCAAAGGTGGTAAAACCTATCAATGCAACTACCATACAAACACCCCCCCCAAAAAAAAAAAAAAAAACATGGTCAAGATTTTCATTGAAAACCCCCATCCCAAAATGGCTCATTACATCCATACCTACAAGAACATCTGAGATAAAGGGCCAGATATTAAGAAGGGCCTTTTGGATGAAGGCATTATCAAACGCTACAAGGAAACACATTATGATAGACCCAATTTTAACCATCCACACTAATCAAACAAGAACAAGAACATTGTAGGTGACAGGGCCACTAAGACGAAGCATGTCCAGGTTTTCATTGTTGGCCCTAAACCTCCACTACCTATCTATCAACCAATGACCAATGTTATGAATGACATCTTTGTCCCCTAAGGAAAACCAAAAATTTGTGTCTAGAATAACAAAAGTACGCTTTTACCCATGTGTGTGAACCATTGGCCATTATCAACCACAAAATGGCCAAGGACAATTTGATTGCGTACCCACATAATCAACCCTTCAATGTATCTACTCCTAAACCCACATGGTATAAAGAGAATGAGTATTGTGATTATCATTGTATCAAGGGACACATCACTGTCAAATGCATGAAGCTAAAGCATTATATTTAAGATCTCATAGATCACAAGGATATCATATTCGATCCCTCATCACAAGATTTGCTAAATGTAAATCTGGAGATCTAACAAAAAAAATTTCCTAAACACAATGTGGGAAAAGGCCCAACCAACACCAATCAAAGTCCCTAGAACCAAGGTATTGGTAAACAAGGTGACTATGGTGATGGAAAAGATTTCACCACTATGTATATCAACTATGATAACATTGTTAGTTGCATCAGCCAAGTTGAGCCATCTATTGGCATGATCCAAATCAAAGAATCAAATAATTGGTGTGCAGTCACCACATGATGAGGAAGAATATCTATTATTGGTGCCTCTACTGCACAATATAACCTTTTGGAACACCTGGGGAATACAGCCACCTAAATATCCATCTTAGATCTCTATACATCACCCATCCATCAAGAGATTCTCATGAAGGCCCTAAAATATTTATGTGTCCCTAATGATCTAGATCCCACACAATTCCAAGCCCTTGTGAGCCACCTATCAACATCTTATGGCATATCATTCAAACCATTTGACATGCCATATGTCTCCTTAGACCACAACTCCCACTCTATATTGTCATCATGGTTAACTCTTTTGTTGTCAAAAGGGTTATGATAGATAATGGCTTATCTCTAAACCTGTGTACTTTAAAGTTCATAACACAAGTAGGATACACTAAAGATGATATCACACAACAAGTCATTATCATTAAGGTATATGTCAATCTAGAGCATACCTTTGAGGGTACTATTTCACTACCCATTCAAGTGGGCCCAATAGTGTAAAAAATGGTATACCACATTGTTGATCTTGACCTCTCCTACAAAATCCTCTTCAGTCTCCCATGGATACATGTCATGCAGGTCATTACCTCCATATTCCATTAGTGCATTGAATTCCCCCATAATGGAAATGAAGTCACCATCCATGCAAATCCCCAATCTTTCATATACTTTCATGCATTAGAAGCTTCATTCCCCCATTCAAATCATTGTTCCATAAATTAGTATTAGTACCATTGTTTCCAGCTCTTCCTGCTCTAACACTGATCCTAGGACCATACTCACTTTCACCCTCTCCATTTTCAAGATCAACAATAAGGGATGTGTGGAATATATCCTATTAAATGCATTTATAGTAGGGAAATTTCCCCTTGTTCCACACACTCAATGAATCAAGGATGCTAATCCTATCAAAATTAGATAAAACTAAAAGAACCCCAACTCAAGAAAATTGGGAACTCAACATTCCTCTCCAATGGGAACTCAAATGAAGAAGATATGGAGGTGAACATTAGAAGATGGTTGTACTAAGAGCCTCCACCCCCTGATAGAACTCCTTGACTATTTAAATGAGAAATATCTCAAATCCCACATATTGGCTATTGAGAAATGAGATTATCAAGGTGACAGTTTAGGCCATGAAGAAACTAGCATGAGAGATCCTCTTGATCCTATTGAATGACCATGGAACCAAGGTCTTGAATTTGGCCTAAACCAATTGGGGGAACCAACGTGACCAAGTGTACCTTCTTAAATTTATAGGGTGAAATCATTGAGGTCAAAGATATTCCTAAAGAGGAAGTTAAGAGATCCTATGATGATATACTTAGTGATAAATCCTTTTTAGGAAACACCATCCTTCACCAATTCTCTATCAACCTCATTGACCTTCCACTCTTACATCATAAACTCATAGAATGAGATCAACCAAGCATCACCCACATTGATGTATTCCAAAGTGAGGACATGCTCCTATAATTCATGGGACAAATAGAATGACAATAAGACTGGAAGCATGGTTCTACAAATGTCTACAAATTGGACCCTATTTCGAGGAAGAGGAAGTCCTTAGTTGCAAAAGCAAAAACCAAAAACCAAAACATGGGTCTCCTAGTGAAAACTCCTCTAGGGAACTTCTTGACTCAAAAAAACTAGAAATAAAGGACTTATCCTCTGGAGAAAACCTCTTTGAGGCCCCAAAGGATGAGGACTCCCCTCTTCCTCTCGTCCATGATTATTGACCATAGTAGTCATCCATCTTAATCAAAGAGACTAAGCCTATGAACTTGGGGACAAAAGAATGTCCATGTGAATCACTTACATTGTAGCCTCACTATCAAAGGCCAAAGAGATGACTTTTGAGGTGCTTCTCTAGGAGGCCACTATCAACTTTGCATGGTCTTATGCTTACATGCCTGGGCTAGACCCTAGTCTAGTGGTTCATCATCTCATAGTAGAATTGAAGGCCAAACCAGTCAAATAGAAGCTCTAGAAAATACACCCCAAGGTGGCCCTATTAATCAAAGAAGAGTTAGATAAACTTCTATATACTAAATTCATTCACATCATTAACTATTTATAGTGGATCACCAACATGGTGTCTCTATCTAAGATGACAAGTGACATCAAAATATGTACAAACTTCAAAAATCTCAACAAGGCTTGTCCCAAGAATGATTTTTTATTACCAAACATTGACATGCTAGTGGACTTCATAGCTAGACATGAGATATTATCACTCATGGATGGTTTCTCTAGCTACAATCAAATACATATAGTAGAAGAAGATTAATACAAGGCAATATTCACAACCCAATGGGGTAACTTCTACTACAGTGTCATGCCTTTGGCATAAAGAATGCAGGGGCTACATATCAAAGGATCATAGCTACCATCTTCCACGACATGATCCTCAAAATCCTTCAAGACTATGTGGATGACAAATGAGGAAAATCTAGAACAAGGGGAGATCACCTTGTTGGTAGTATTCTCTATTTTTTAAGTTGTCCCCTCAAAATTTTGGTCTATTGAGGATTTCCCTATTTCATGAAAAAGTCTCCTGCATTCTTCCATCCCAGAGCTCAAAAAAAAAATGATTGAAATTGAGAAAAACCCTAGGTGCTAGGTTGAATACCTTTGAAAACTCAAAATGGCCCTAGGAACGTTCATCCAAGTTCTATTTGGTTGTTACATTTTTAATCACTTAATAAACCCCTTAAGCATGTGCACTTTTACATCTCTAACTAGTCGATTAGTCTATTGGTAATTTTGACATATTCCTTTTAGTCTAGTGATTCTCTGAAACCCTTTGTTGCATAGTCTCTTTAGATTAAGAGGATATTCCTTTTCTTCTAACGACTCAACGGATGCCCTCAGTCACCAAGTCTCCGAATGAATCTGATGTGCATTGTGAGATCTAGTGACTACACTGATAAATATTTTGAAAGCAACTATAGTCGCCCAGTCTCCAAATCAAAAGTACCTTCAGTCGAGCGATCTCTAAATAAAATGATGAAGTGATAAAATATTCGACGATTATGAGATTTCTCTTTGGTCGCTGAGTCTCCAAATGAAAGGTAGTGGTCTATTTTCCTTTATTCGCTAGGTCTCCAGGTTCTCTGGCAGTTAGTCTATTTATTCTGCGACCCAGCGATTTCAATGGTCATGCGTTCTCTTGATTCTAGTGGTTATGTTTTAAACATTCAGTGATCTAGCGACACAATTATCTCTTGATCTCATGATGCAGCAGTTAATTCCTAAAGTATCTAGCGACTCAGCAAGGGATGTGGGGTGAAGGAAAGATCAACAGTTGATGTTTGATCACATAATCTAACCGAGGTTAAGCAGAATTTATGGCGACTTGGTGAATAAAGGTTTCACGTAGTCTCTGAATTAAACCACGGTTAAAGAGAATGTCAAATAACTGGGAGATGTATTCAGTCATGTGGTCGCCAGAAGATGGTGAGTTAAGGTAAAGGTTATCAAAGAATAAATTTGAGCCATTGAAGCAATCTCAATTGAGCGATGGTCGCGTGGTCTCCTAATCAAACCATGAGTTAGAAAAAGTTCATGCAACTGTGAAAATTACTTTGTCACCCAGTCTCCAGATCAAACCCAGTTTAAGCAAGTTATTCAGCAACTGGGAGGTGTCTTCAGTAGCACGATCTTCAAATTACTAAGGGTTTAGTGTTGTCTGAGGTCAAAAAATGAAAAAATATGTGGATTTGGTTGTCAGATTTCATGACATGTTCATCTGTAATGAACCCTTTTCGGTTCATTCAATTTTCTCTAAAGTTCAGAATTTGGGAGAGGATTGAAATGGTTCCTACAAGGTTAACTTGAGTTTCCTTTTGCCTGTTATTCATTTGAACATCTTAAATTAATATATGTGAGTATATTTATTGGATACTCCACTGACTATAAAGGAATAAGAAGATCAATTAATATGACTATCCTGATATATATATATATATAATTGAAGTCATCAAATACATTGATAACTCAATGCTCTTCTTTACTGCCGATATTATATCTGTGGATTTAAAAATGAGTTTGTGTATAATCACAAGTACAAGTGATTGTTCGATTTACATTACTTCCTCTTGATGTTGTTAGTATTTTTCCTTGTAGCTGTCTATTGACGGTAATCAGATATAATGTTCTATACAATGATAAGTCTCTTGTTGGTAATTATCTGAATGATATATGTCAAGGGGTAATGATTCCAAGAAAATAAAATTCTCCTTTTTCTCCATAAGAGTGGATTCGAATACCCCTTAATATCGTATGTTTGAGAAGACCTGAGAATAGGGCATGTCCCTTGATTATCACCTCATTTCATTCCAATCACGAACTTTTAATCAAATCATTTTAATTCCAAGGTTTCTGATTCATATTTAGTCCATTACTAATCGTTGTGTTATAGTTGATATTCTTTCGATGCAGTCCACAATGCATTAATGATAATATTATATTTTTATACGATATTATATTTCTTCCTTAAACTCGATATTTGTTGAGTATGAGTATTGCGATGTCTTGGTCGTTGAATAGTTCTTTATGTTCGGTCTATACTTCCACGTGGAGAGAAAACATCGAAACAACAATTACAACGCATGCCTTACCCAGGGGAATACTTTGTTATTTTCATCGATCTCATCTTATGTATTCTATGGTTTAGTTTGCTACATGGCCTCCAAGGTGGACCATCAATCGACAATATTTTCTCGTTGGGTGAATGATACCATGTTCTTATTACGACATAAGACAATTTTGAAAACAAATTGATTATTATAATATTATTATATTTAAGATATTATTAATATATTGAGCTGTTATTATATTAAAATTGTATTTGAATTATATCATATTATTATCTTAATAATTCTAATAATAGGTTATTATTAGTTATATTACATTGTTTATATATTATTGATATTAATAATATTGATTATTATTATTAAGTAATATTATTTAAGATTAATATTATATTAATGTTATTATTAATATTAATAATTAATGATTATTAATATTAATAATTATTAATATTATATATAACAATTATTGGTATGAATTGATTCCATAAGGATTCATATATTTATTATTAAAATAATATTTAAATTGAGTTTACTCATTTGCATTGTCAATTAGGACTCAGGATAGTATGCCCCTCTCAAATTTGCTTGTCCTCAAGCAACAATAAGTTTTCTACTTAAGAGAGATTGGTGAGAGAAAATCTTTTAGACTATCTCATGGTGGTGCCTATTCGAATTTTCCCAACACTGTGTTTGTATGGTAACATGCCTCTAATTCATTTCTAACGAGTTATTCTACTATTCTAGATAAATCAAATAGAATATACATTTGGAAATACAAAATATGCACGTGAATATATGCTAAGACATATTAGAAGTATATACTTGAATGTATGAAGACACAGAGAAAACAGAAAGCATACACATTAATGCATGAAGACACAAAGTATACACAATGTAGACACATAATGCATTCATTCTTGATTAAGCCCTACAATTTATAATTTTCAATGAGCTAGGGTTAGGGAAATGTTTTACGAATTTACTTCTTCTTTATGCTTTTGATTATGAACCCTGCAACCACAAAGTGAACATAAGTACATAAAATATGTATATATAAAAGTTTCAAAGAACACTTGATTCATGACAAGTTAGTCCAAGCCAATTCCATACTAAGCCCAAGAGCAGAACTTTGGCCCTCTTGGCCTCAGTGGCAGGTGTTAGGCATCCATGTGAGGTGGTCTACTTAGCAGAGATCGTGTCTTACTTATCTATTTATGCCTTATCTCCTTTGTCTAGAATATTAGAGAGATTCTTGTGAAAGGGTTCCCTTATTGTCTTTCCCTTAACTAGTACTACAATAGGGTGCCTTAGCGGCCCTCCCTTGATTACAGACTCCATAGGAAAGTTATCTACATTAGGGTGTCTATATAGCCTTTCCCTTAACTAGTAATGCAATAAGGTGTCTTAGCAAATCTCCCTTGATTGCAGACTCCATAGGAAAGCTACTTGTGATAGGATGCCTTTATAGCCTTTCCCTTAACTAGTACTACAATAGGGTGTCCTAATAGTTCTCCCTTGATTGCAGACTCCATAGGAAAAGCTAATTAAAATAGGACATCTTTATAGCCTTTCCCTTAACTAGTACTACAATAGGGTGTCCTAGCAGTTCTCCCTTGATTGCAGACTCCATAGGAAAGCTAATCACAATAGGGCATCTTAATATCCTTTCCCTTAACTAGTACTACAATAGGATGTCCTAGCAGTTCTCCCTTGATTGCAGACTCCATAGGAAAATTAATTACAATAGGGCATCTTTATAGCCTTTCCCTTAACTAGAACTACAATAGGGTGTCCTAGCAGTTCTCCCTTGATTACAGACTCCATAGGAAAGCTATTTGCAATCCCTAATTTATTTTTCAAATAATCAAAATTACATTATTAATTGTTATATTACCGATTAAGACAGACTTACAAATTTTTATTTTTTTTTATAACTAGGGTTGAACTTCCTCAAAGCTCCATTGGCTTTCTCCTCCGTTCATTGATTGAATGTTGTTGAGGTTCCCTTGATCATATTTCATTTTCTTAGGTGGTGTCTCTTCTATTTTGGGGTTGAATGTTGCCTCTATTTGATGAACTTGACTCCATTTTCCACACTTATGCCCTGGTTCCCATGATTCCTTGCATCTAAAACACACATGTCCATTTTCAAAGTCCTCACCGCAATGAAAGCATTTTCTTTTTGGGAGTTCTTGCTTGTGCTTTTCATCCTTACCATGGAATGGTTTGTTATGGTTGCTTGAGGGTTTACTACTTGATGATGAGACTTCTAGTCTCAAAGTTGTTTCAATGGCATCATCAAGAGATGTTGGTTTCAGAACACTAACCAGCCCTCTTAGTGAATATTTTAATCCTTCCATGAACAAGTAAGTCTGTAGTCATCTAGCCCTGAAACTCAAACTGAGCATTTTTGGAATTTAGCAATATAACCTTCGACTGATCCTTGTTGCTTGATTTGAGTCATCTTTTTAAAGTCTTCTTGGGGGTGTCTTCTATCAAATCTTTTAATAAGCCTTTGTGCAAATTCTTCATAGGATGTGACGTTTTGATGGCCCTATGTGTGGATTCCATGGTACCACCATTCGTGTACTATGCCTTCTAAATGGATGATACCAAATTGAAGTGCATCATCTCCTGTCATCGGGCTAAGGATGAGGTAAGTGTTTAATTTTTTCAACCAACCATGCGCTGTGATTTTTTCGAAACCATCAAAATTGGGAAGGGTTACTTTATTGATTTTATGTTTCAAATCTTTACTAGGGTTATGCCTTGCCCTTCTAGGTGCTTCATGTCTTTGGCCCTCACAAAATTCTCTAAAGGTTATCAGTTCCCTGATTTCTGGTTCCAAACTAGCATAGGCTCTAGCATTTTCCACTATGTTGTTGGAAGTTTGTCCCATTTCCTCTTCTTCCCTTAAAGTCTCTTCTCTAGGTAGAAAAGAGGGTTTGGCTATCTTTGAAGATGAAGATGTATGGAGATTTGCTAAGTGATTGGAGCTCGTGTCCCTTCCATTAACAGGGTTATTTTTAGGGTTATCAATTGAGTTCCCCATATTTAGTATTGCTTAGAGGAGTGCTTGATTTGTCTGATTTACTTGTTCCTTGAATGATTTCATTTCATTAGCTAATTGTTCATCCATCTTGTTTTTATTTCCTTTCCTTTGATATGTTTGCATGTATGTACCTCACGGGATGGCAGGATTATGTTCTGATACCACTTGTAATGAACCCTTTTCGGTCTATTCAATTTTCTCTAAAGTTCCGAATTTGGGAGAGGATTGAAATGGTTCCTACGAGACTAACTTGATTTTATTTTCCCTATTATTTGTTTGAACTTCTTATATTAATATATGTGAGTATATTTATTGGGTATGCTACTGACTATAAAGGAATAAGAAGATCAATTAATATGGTTGTCCTTACTTTTATATATATATATATATAGATCTGGAATTGAAGTCGTCAAATACATTGATAACTCAATGCTCTTCTTTACTGCCAATATTATAGCTGCAGATTTAAAAATGAGTTTGTGTATGATCACAAGTACAAGTGATTGTTGGATTTACATTACTTCCTCTTGATGTTGTTAGTATTTTTCCTTGTAGCTATCTATTGACGGTAATCGGATATAATGTTCTATACGATGATAAGTCTCTTGTTGGTAATTATCTGAAAGATATATGCCAAGGGGTAATGATTCCAAGAAAATATAATTCCCCATTTTTTACATAAGAGTGGATTCTAATGCCCCTTAATATCGTATGTTTGAGAAGTCCTGAGAACAAGACGTGTCCCTTGATTATCATCTCGTTTCATTCCAATCACGCACTTTTAATAAAACCGTTTTAATTCCAAGGTTTGTGATTCGTATTTAGTCCATTACTAATCGTTGTGTTATAGTTGATATTCTTTCGATGCAGTCCACAATGCATTAATGATAATATTATATTTTTATACGATATTATATTTCTTCCTTAAACTCGATATTTGTTGAGCATGAGTATTGCGATGTCTTGGCCGTTGAATAGTTCTTTATGTTCATTCTATACTTCCACGTGGAGAGAAAATATCTAAACAACAATTATAGTGCATGCCTTACCCAGGGGAATACTTCGTTATTTTCGTCGATCTCATCTTATGTATTCTATGGTTTAGTTTGCTACGTGGCCTCCAAGGTGGACCATCAGTCAACAATATTTGCTCGCTGGGTCAATGATACCATGTTCTTATTACGACATAAGACAATTTTGAAAAAAATTGATAATTATAATATTATTATATTTAAGATATTATTAATATACAACTTTGAAGACATATTGATATACTTAAGATATTATTAATATATTGAGATGTTATTATATTAAAATTGTATTTGAATTATATCATATTATTATCTTAATAATTCTAATAATATGTTATTATTAATTATATTACGTTGTTTATATATTATTGATATCATTATTGATATTAATAATATTGATTATTATTATTAAGTAATATTATTTAAGATTAATATTATATTAATGTTATTATTAATATTAATAATTAATGATTATTAATATTAATATTTATTAATATTATATATAACAATTATTGGTATGAATTGATTTCGTAAGGACTCATATATTTATTATTAAAATAATATTTAAATTGAGTTTACTCATTTGCAGTGTTAATTAGGGCTCATGAAATCGTTCCTAATTGGTCGCCGAGATAAGATAAAGAAATAAGCAATGAAGAAATTGGACTATATTCGCTCAATCTCTAGAGGGAATAAATCAAAGATTTTCTGCCTTTAGTCACTAGATCTTCAAATGGGCAAAGTTGGGTGGTTTCCAAAAAAAGTTTGAAAAGTTAGCAGGTTGCAGTGATTAGGAGACTCACTACAGTCGCTAAGTCTCCCAATGAAAAGAAAGGTTAATGAGACTTAAAGAAATGCGATTGTCACCAAGTCTCGGGATGGAATTAATAAAAGGTAAATCTTGCAGCGACTAAGAGATAGACTACAGTCGCCGAGTCTCAGAATGAAAAATTGAAATTTCAATAGGTCGTTAGATCGCCAGATAAATTCACTAAAGGTTAAATCATTCAGTGACTATGATTTGTGACTATAGTTGCTAGGTCTTGAAATAAAATAAAATCATTCAATGACTGAGGCTTTCCCTTTAGTCACCAGATCTCTGAAAATATTTAAAGGCACCAAGTCTTTCAATGATTATGAGGAACTCTGTAGTCGTCAGGTCACCAGAAATCAAATCCTGATTACCTGTCACTCTCTTGGCTTACGGCTAGTGAATTGAGTTTAGAACATGCCAAGTAATGGCAAAAGTGACATGAATTCCAACGCTTGAGTCTCAAATGGGCTATTGCATTCAATTCTTCAGAATAAATACAGTTAACTATTATTCATTCTAAATTTACCAAGCATTCTGAAGAGCAAGGGCGAGAGAATTACAAGAATTCTTGAGATTTCTAGAGAAATTAAAGGTTCATTAAGTTTAGAATTTTTAGAGTAATTTGTATCTACAGTCAAGATGAGTCAACCAACAACCAATGGAGCTTCTACCAACAGGAGAGCCAAAGAGAAAACAAAGGAGATTTTCTTAGATGAATTTCTCACCTTTCTGCCTGGGTCATCACAAAATAAGAAGGTTAGTGACGAATGCTTCATTGATGATCTTGCTTACTGTAGAGATGCTAGGACCCATGATATAACTGGAATGTGCCTATTTCAATATTTTGACAAGAATTTTGAAATCCCGGTCCCCGTTTCAAACCCTTGGACCTCAGGGTTAGCTAGGTTGATAGTCCCAGATGTCGTCCTAGATGTTGATTTCTTAATTGCATTGGCCAATAGTTACGACCCTCTATCAAAAACAATTAGAAAGGGTGATGGTTCACCTTTGGTCACTTTAGACAGGAATTATTTTATGAGAGCCTTCGGCATTCAAATTCTCATGGCCATAGAGATCAATTTGTAGGCCCGGGCGAGTAGATAAGCTAGGGAGTCTATCCTAGTATCTAAGGAAATTCAAAATCATGTCCCACAAGCCAATAGAAACTATATTGCAGCAATGACTGGGGCAGCCCCATATTTTTATAAAGACCTTTGTTTCTACATTAGATATATTGCATATGGATTGTGCAAAGTCCTAGGGGTAGATGGTGGTACGGACAAGATTTCCTCTGATATCCTGATGATGGTGCTAGATTCACAAAGTCTTCATGTAACCAAGGGATATGACTACATTGGGTATGTCATAAATAGAATGCATGAAGGAGTTGAATCATTAAGAAAGAAAGAATAATCACCTAGGTTCATGCATTATTCCCTTTTAATGCATCTTATTTTGTACTACAACCACATTATCATGAACTTGCAGAACCTTAGGCCACAAATGATGCGGAATGGTTAGCCAAATCCAGTTCAATTTTGGATAAGGGCTTGGAGTTTCACTTCCACAGAATGTGATTTTTGTGCTTTTCAAAACTGGATGGTGCAGCTAGTTCTACTCAAGTTAGGACTAAATCTCTCTAGGCTACTAGCTAAGGCTTTGCAATTAATAAGGCCTCAACAATTTGTTGACAAATGGACTAAGGGTCACAACTAGGGAGACTTCTACTATGAGAAAACCTTTACTTTGATCAGAGTCTATGGGTGCCCCCAGCCACCCCATGTTCTACCATTCTTTGTGCCACCAAGGATTTGTATTTTTAGAGTTCATTTGACAACTCATGCTAACTAAAAAATAGCACTTGGCCCCCCATAGGAAGGGAACATTTACCCCAAGGCACTTCAGGATATGCAACTTCACCATTGGGAAGAATGCTTTCAGTAAACTGAATGATTGGTTGGGCCAGTATAAGATGAATGTTGTTGTGTATAGGTATGTTGACACAGAGGACTTTATTGTTTTGGCTAGGAAATATTACACTCCTACCATTCCTATAAGCAATAAGCATGAGCAGTGTCCAGAAGAGGATATTATTAGAAATATTATAGAGGATGATGAAGTAGAAAGAAGGGCCCAGCAACTTAATGAGTTGATGTCAATGGAGAAACAAATGAAAAGAAAGGGATTAACTTTTGAAGGGTTCTTCCCTACATTTCCCTACCTCCAAAGATTGGAGCAAATGATGGAAAATTTCAATGCATTGGTCAATTCTCTTGAGGAACAGATTGATGAGAAGGAGAGGGAGAAGGAGAAGCACTCTAAATTAGATTATGATGAAGATAGTGATGGTGGTTTCTTGGTGCATAGCCTCCCTGCTATGGAGCAACCATTGATTGCTAAGCAAGGGGCTAGTGAGAATATTATTGTTGATTTAACTGAATTACAAAGTTCTTAGGATACCAATGAGCCTCCATCTACAAATCAAAAATTGCTAGTTGGAGAGCCTTCCCAAGTGAGAACAATAGAGAAGAAAAAGGACCGAGTGGGAGCCCTTTTTATTGGAACAAGGGTCTATGATCACCAGTTAAGGAAGAAGAGAAGAGAAGAGAAAAGAAAACAAAAGGTAGTGGTAGAGGAGATAGAGTTACCTTTGGCTCTCTGCCAAGATGAAAGGATGCTAGAGCAGGATGCCTTCTTAAAGGATGATGATTTTATCAAGTCAGATGAATTCAAGAATTTTCTATTGTGGCACAAGCAACAACAGGTTGCATCAAATGTCCAAATTACAGAGGAAGGTCAAGTACCTGATGAGGCCATTCAAACATTAAGAGATTATGACCCTGAATCAGAGGCCATCACCCTAGAGGAAGCTAGACAACTGGTAAAGGCTAGCAACATGTTGCTTGTACCTGGGTGGGATTTAGCCTCATCTTTCATTATAGATCAGATAAGGAGGCAGGATGATATAACCTTATCTTTAGAAACCCAGGTAGGGGAAATAATAAAAGGATTTGGGTATAGCCCTAAAAATCAAGCATTGGCTATATGGAGCCTCTATCCCAAAGATCAGAAGCCTTCTCTACTAAATATAAAAGAGAGAATGGATGGTGATAAGGTTGTGTGGTCAATCCACAATACAGGGGATCTTGAGATATCACAACTGCTCACCCATTTTGCAAGATTAAATGAGGACAAGACAAAGCATCTCTCAAAGAGGCACCAAATTTTTTTTGATGATTATAGTGCACTTGTAAAAGACAGGGATGTACATATACTGAAGTAAAAGTCATTGGAAAAGTGTGTAGAGGATTTAACTCAGCAAATAATCAATATGCCTATAGTCACCCCTGCACCACCAGAGCAGCCTACATTACCAAAAACTAAAAGTGTAGATGAAGAAGAAGCTGCTGTAAATATCAAGAGAAGATGAAATTGGAAAAGAATGAGGTTGTTTTGCAAGACCTATTAAATATATTACAGTATAGGATAAATATTTTAAAGGATAAAGCAAATATGGTTTTTGTTGCTTATAATAAAATACCTGAGTTGCAGGTGGAAGTAAATAATTTTGTTACAATTTTGAGTGCTTATCATGCAACTTGGTCAATTAGGGCACCACTTTTTGAGAGATTGGTAGTTGTGCAACCTCTGAGAATAGATATTCTTGAGATCGTTCTGTAGGTTGGTGAAGAGATTGATTGGATTGGGGCTATCTTGTCATTTTTTAAGGGAAAAGAAAATCAAGTTGAGGCAAGGATAGTTGTGTTTGGCCCAGACTTCAACAGGTTTATTCCTCTAATCAAGAACGAGGATGGTGTAATAAAGAGCTTGGATCAATGGAGATCAGATTTTGATCTCCTATTACCTAAGAAAGAGGTTTTCATTAATGAAAGAAATGAATTGGACATAGAGAGATTTAATGCCACTCTGGATGAAGCCTTTAAAGCTAAAGTGGACTTCACCAAATTCATCACAGATGTCAAGCTTATCACAGATGCCAAGTGGGAAAGGCAAAAGGTGCAATTACAGAATATCTAGAGCTTTCAATGGCTGACAGAGGAGGAGGTGACTATGTGGGATGTGCTTACAAAGCCCAAGAAGACAAAGCCTGCTGCAGTTGACCTCGACATCATGGGCGATGAGTGAGAAGGACACCTGGATGTCTGACACCTGACCTTAGAGCATAGGGATGATAGCTATTCATTAAGAATGATGTAAGTTAGCCAGAAATGGTAGTCACCATATCTCGTAATAACTCAATGAAGCTATCATGAATATCTACATATGAGGTGTCAGTTATCAACAAGGAAGAACAGATGGGTTCAAAACAATATTGTCTCTCCACCGCCTAAAGGCTTCTTTTGAATTTTGTCTTTTTTGCTTTTTAGGTTTAGGGCTCCAACCATCTGAAGCTTGTTGCATCCTTATTCATAAGAGGGTTCCAAGATGGTTGGGCTATAAATACAAGTTGTAACCTCATTTTGAGGATTCAGATGAAAGATAATAGAATTAATTGAATACAATTTCTACAGAGCAGACTTCTAAATTTTGTGTCTAAGCTTCCGAGCATGAGATTTTGATGTAATAGACAAGTCTATTTTTAATACAATACACTACAATTTATGTCTTATATTGTTATTGTCTCTTTGCTTTCATGTTTTATTATTGTATGTTTTAATTTGTAAAGCATTTGAAACATACCAATTGTTAGGCAACTAGTCTAATTGTTGTGAGTTTCTTTCAAAGAAAGGATTAAATTCTCATAATCAATTTTAGAGAGTAAACATATTCGTAGAGATTTTAATGATAATAACATAAGATTGACATAATAGTTTGTAAGGCACTCTATTCAGATTGCATGTAGTGTGTAAGGCATTCTACTGTATTTTCTTTAAGATATTCCTGTGGATTTACATTCAGACTCTTCTCTGCCTAAGGATTAGGCACTGGTTTAGTTTTTGTTCTTACAAATTATCTTTCAGTCATTGAAAAACATTAAAATTAATCATTACCAGCACATTTTACCTTTTAAGTTTCTATATGTTTTAAGGGAACTATATCACAGTGGTATAGTTCATATTGTTGATTCCTTAAAGAGAGAATCAAAAGGTTAACCTTCCTTGAGTTAAAACTTAGAAAAAGAAGAAAGATGAATGTCCTTATACCACTGTTGTATGCTATTACATTTGTAGTTTCTTTTGTTATACTCTGTATCAGGATATTCTTAGCTATTTACAGAGTAATCTTTTATTGAAGTATTTTAAAGCATAAATAGCATAACAGTGAAGAAATTGATCCACTATTTGAGTTTACTTGCAATATAGTAACTTACATAGGCAATACCCGCCTGAGTCTCATGGAGCTCAAAGTAGAAGGAGGATTCCTATCCAATCCACATCAATTAGAATCTTTCTTGTCAAACTTGAGAGCCCATAAAACCAAGAATCAAGTATACCTATTTACCAAGTTTGATCTTGCAAGAAAAAGCTCTAACAAACCTTAGGGTCCTCAAATGCATATTTGATTAGCTCCACAAGTACACTATTGCTAAAGCTCAATCTAGAAAAACATGTCTTCAATGTAACATCTAGAAAATTATTGGGCTTCATAGTATCAAGATGAAGTATAGAGATAGACCCAAAGAAAGTCAAAGCCATTATGGAAATGCCTCCCCCAAGGATTACTCTCAAGCATCTACACATTTTACAAAGAAGGCTCTAATTTTTTTGTAAGTTCATCTCACAACACAGACATGTGTCATCCATTCACCCATCTATTACGCAAGGAAACCAATTTCAAATGGGACCCTCACTGTCAAAGAGGTTTCACAAAGATTAAAGCATACCTAGAAAACCCACTAATTCTAGTACCCGCCTACCCCTGGAAAGCCTCTCATATTTTACATCTTGAATACTACTACGACACTAGGGGCACTCTTGGCTCAATGGGATTATAATGGAAAGGAGTAGGATATCTACTACATCAACCGCACACTTGTGAGCTATGATCTTAATTACTCACCTATGGAGAAAGCATGCCTTGTAGTGGTCTTTTCCACTTAAAAGCTTCAACACTACATGCTTAGCCACACAACAAAGCTCATATCTAAAGTGGATACCCTCAAATACCTACTCTCTTGCACTACTCTCATAGGTCACATGGCTAAATTAGTTATGCTTCTAAATGAGTTTGATATCCATTACATAGATTGAAAGGAAATCAAAGAACAGGTCATCGCAAATCAGTTGGCCAAAGCACCGTTGGCAGATGCACATCCCTTAACCATGGAATTCCTAGATGAGAACTTATGCATGGTCTAAGAACATCCCACATGGAAGTTACATTTTGATGGCTCCTACATTTTTTATGGATCAAGAGTAGGGATCTTGTTTTTCACCCCTCAAGGTGATTACATCTCTAAGGAATTTAAGCTACACTTCCCCTATACAAAGAACATCACAGAATATGAGGCCCTCATCTTTGGACTAAGAACAACAATCCAATAGAATATCATAGAGACACGGGAGCTTAGAGACTCACAACTGTTGAGAAACATGTGTCTCAACCTGGCAATCTTTTTCTAGAAAATTCTAGAATTTTTTTGAGGTAGTTTTCCACATGTTTATACATTGGAAATTGGTTAATGAGTCTTGTCCATAGTAGAATATAGGTGGGTCATTTTTAGAGCCTTGATGACTCATTTTGTGACTTTTAAGAGGGTCTAAAGTAGGGGACAAAATTATGGACGGGATTACTATTTTAACCTGGTTATTTTTCCATCTTGGAAATGTAAATGTCAAAAATGGGCACCATGTGGCATGGTGGTTAAGCCCATGGTTTTGTAAAACCATAAGTGGTTTCCAGGTTGTAAAATCACTATAAAAGGAGAGCTTGGGGAGGTGTTTATATAATTGAGTTTAGTTTGCAAGATTGGGTGCTAGAAGGAGTCTCTCCGAGTTCAAGTTGTGGTGATGTGCTCATGTAAGAATTTGCATTGCAAGTGTATTGTAAACATCTTGATTTGATAATACATTGTGCGGGTTTTGGAGGGTGGAGTTTTTCTCCTAGAAGGGTTTCCCCATGGTAATCACTATGTTATGTATTTATTGTTATTTTGTTTATGCTTTATTGTGCATTTCTTGAGATCTTTGCGATATTTAACTTGAAAGTTGCATAACTGTCCTCTCAAGATTAGCGTAGGAAGCATTTCTGCACACCTTTGCTTCCTTACAACAACTCATCATCAAGCAAGTCAAGGATAAATTCCAAACAAATGATGACAAGCTATTGCCATGCAAGGAAATGGTAGTCTTATCATGCCCTCCTTTCACACAGAAATACATGACTCACTTCACACACTATACCTTGAGAAACAACCTTGTCTTTTCTGTTTGTTACAATTTTTTCTTTTCTGAATTACTCATGAAGCTTTTGATTTGATTGAAAACACTTTTTAAAAAAATAAAATAAAAAGACTAAGACTAAGTCATTGTAAATAGAAAATCCCACAAATGAAAGATACATGGAATGTTTCAAAATAAGTGCAGTTGTTCATTCATTATCTTATCTATATTTTCTTTGATATGATGAGCCAGCATTTTTTTATTAGTGGTTGTGGAGAGAGGCCATGCTTTTGTTTTTTCGAAAGTAAAATTAGATTCTCAATAAAGAAAAGAATCTAAAGAAAGTAAATCAAATTCAGGGAAGAGGAAATAATCTAGATGAAAAGGTGCTTGGATGGTGACTGTTAGGCCATTTTCCTGTCAATGCAAAAATTCTTTGAAATGGTCTTTTCCCTGCAAACTTTGTTAAGTTGTCCTGCCATGTCTGCAAGCTTGTTTTAATGTGCGAAGAAAATCTATAATGTTTTATGGCTTGCACTCTTAGCCCCGTGTTCTTCATTGTGTCACCTTGCTCTAGTTCAGATCGCATCTCCTAAATCACAAAACCCAGGGAGTTATTCAAGTTTTAAGGTCTGCAGGAAATAGTTTCAGAATTTGCCAAAGTGTCGAAAACCTATGATGTTTTATGTTTCCTTGCTACCTTTTTGGTCTATGTGAAAAACCTGGTTGTTTTTGACCTTGTGCCTTTCCGTGTTTGCGCACTTATCTTATAGCGTTGAAATCCCTGGTTGTTTTCGGTTGTTCGCCTCTTCGCAGCTAAATCTCTGGCATCAGCATTTCCTATGTGCACTGGTGCAACCACGTGGGTCCCAGTTCTTCATGATGTTCGGCTTCCTACTCCAGTCATCATGGCGGTTAAGTTTTCCATTCAGTGACTACACGACTGTGTAGTCACTACATCTCCTGATTCTAGCGGTTAAGTGCCTAACATCAAGCGACCCAGCGGGCGGTTTGTCTTTCTTTGATCGCGCAATCTCCAGATGTCCGGCGGTCACGGTTTGGGAGCAGTTAAAGTTTGAAAAGCATCTATGGTTGTCATTTATCCACATGGTGAAGATGCACATTTTTTATCCTTCACACTTTTGCGACAGCCGTTGGATTTTCTTGTGAAGGCGTGCTGTGGGCCCATGCGGGTCCACGCATTAGACAATGTTGATGTGCTTTTTTCTCATTGGCTACGAGGTGGTGACTGGACTTGTCAGTGGGCCCGAGATTTTCAAGAGGAATGACAATGTAGAAGAGATCAACGGTTATCGCTTGATCGTAAGGAATATTCTTCCCCCTTGCAATCATGCGACCACTGTCTGATCTTCCAAAGGGTAAAGCTTTTCTTGGTAGGTCCACTATCAGTTTTGTTGCAGCGTGGGCATTTCTGATTGGTCAATGTGGAGGTGACTTAACAATTTGTCGGTGCGGCCGGTGTTGGTGGCTTGTCGCATGTTTACATGAGCCAGTTTCATGCTATGCGATCATGCGACAAGCCCTTTGTGGTAACTCTATGCGGCGGTGGTTAACGGTGGTAGAGGGTTGTAGTGTGTCGCATGTTCGCATAGCCCTTTTCCTAGCTATGCGATCATGTGACAACTGTTGAGAATGTCGCCGATGTGGAGTTAAGACATAAAGCCCACGAGATATGAAGATCTGACGGTCAAGTTATAAGGTTGGCCCATATTCAAATTTCGACCGCCGATTCACTGCTGGCGCCATAATATGACCGTTGAAATTCAAATTCAAATTTACAGAAGGGTTTTCATGACAGAAAGTACCAAAATTTATGGTTTTAGCGGCCAGATTTGATTTGTTTGGTGGTGCTTGTTGTTGCAGTGTGGTCCAGGGTGTTCCATGATCATTTGCAGGGGTCTGTACTATGTGGTTTTGTGCTCGAGAAGTGTTTGCAGGTTGTCGATTAGACTGGTTTTCATGGCAACTCCTTGGTGTTCTATACTGAGCTCGCAGATTTTTATGATTGCAGATCTGCCTAAGATTTGTTTTCTCCAGGTTGCCTGTGTTTCCTACCCCTGCATTAACTTTTGATTGAATTCTAGTTGGTTAGGTGGGTGAAACCCTAACCCTAGTCATTTGTAGCTTGTTGCAACCTGTTTTGGGTTTCCAAGATGACTAGGGGGTATAAATAGTTAAATTTTGGACTTTGTAAGGGTTCCTTCTTCTAAAAAGTTTGGGGAGAGTTGGTTCTATGAAAGGTTCTGACCTGCAGATTTTCTCCTTCTCTCTGCATATAGGGTGTTCTTC
Organism: Chamaecyparis obtusa; assembly: GCA_027943335.1. Classification (NCBI taxonomy): domain Eukaryota; kingdom Viridiplantae; phylum Streptophyta; class Pinopsida; order Cupressales; family Cupressaceae; genus Chamaecyparis; species Chamaecyparis obtusa. Next base: position 257,975 of record BSBK01001784.1, read on the forward strand.
TTCCATTGTTGGTTTTGAGAATACAATGCATACTGTAATTGATTTGTCTTATGTATGAGGATTTAATATATTCTTACTATTACCAAGCTATCTCCATTTGAATTTTGAATTCATTAATCATACATCAAGGGTGTTTGATTTTTCTGTGTGCATTGCCTAAGTGTTTGCAAGTGGAGTTGTCTTTGCAGAGATAACTGGTTCAGGGTTAGTGTTCATGTATGTATGAGCTGAGGTGTCAAAGATATGTCATGCTTGTCTTCCAGTGGATGTTGGTTAATGTATTATCTGTTTGTAGGTCTCTTCTAAGGGGAGGGTTAAAATCCTTTGGATGGGTAATAACATACTTGAATACACATGTGGGTTGTTAAAGTGAGGTTTGGTCATGGTGTGTGATTGATGTCAGGCATCAACACATTGAATATATTGTTTTTTTGTTTCATAGCTGTCTCTTGCAATAGGGTATTTGACTCTGTTGCCTATTGGATGAGGCACTGGTCTATGAGAGACTTAGGGTATCTCAGGGGTCCTATCAACCCATCTTTAAAATCATTTTCATTCAGTTCCACTCTTTCCCTTTCTTGTTGTTAGGATAGGTCTCTGATTTTCAAACTCATTCCATGCAAGTAGGGCTATTGCATGAGATATTGGTTTCATTGAGGTACATGATACCTATAAGAGTGTGAGGACCATTCCACAGTCAGTTACTTGCAGGCCTGTAGTGTGACATAAGTTGTATGAGTGTGTAGATGAGGTATACCTGCCTGAGTGATGTGGAGCTCAAAGTGTAGAAGGATCTCTCTTTGATCCTTGTTAGTTGGCATTTTTCCTTGTCAGATTTGGAGTGTTGAGTGAATGTGACACTAGCCCTATCAATCCATATGTCAATCTGACCTTTGGGGGAAAAGAACACCAACAAAATGGAAACTCTACTGGGGATGAAGTAAAAGACAACAAGTTTTCCTGCTTGGCTAGATCATCCCAGAGTCTTGGTTGAAGAATAGAGTCAAATAAACAAAACACATTTGTAAAACCTTCTCACTACGTGTTGAGTGGCAACTCTGATTTCTCTATTTGATCAGTGCATCTTCTGATAAACAGTGCATGTTATCCTAGTGAGTTTTGGTTGATTGAAAGAAGATACAAATCAGTATAATATTTTCCTCTTCAAGGAGGTGGCGACTCTACACTGCAAAGAATCTGATGGAGCTTCAGGGTGAGCTCTAGTTCTTCCCTGCCTTCCAGTCAACAAAGTTTTCTACTACAAAACTCTCAGGTATTTTTCAAGGTCTAAATGTTTCCTTATTAAGTGATCAAGCACTAAGAAAAGGATAAGGTATGAGTAGAGGTTTGCATACTTCAAGTTTTCAGTTGCATCTCTGCAAAATTGTATGGAAGTATTGCATTAAGTCTGATGGGAAAGCTTGAAGAAGAGCTTGCATTTCTTGAGCAAGGCATCCTTAGGGATTGCATGTCATTGATGAGATTGAAGGTAGGATGCAGAAAGGATCTATCCATATCTCTTTTCTATGATAGATTTTGGGATATATATAATGAGCTTCCTGATGATGTTGAGTTTTCAGAATCTGAGTTCATTGGTTTATTCTTGGAACTTTGTTTTCCTGAGTCAACTAGTTGGTCAGATGCATTGTGGGAAGATTATTATATATGTATCAGAGATTGGATACTTAGCGATGACAGCCTTCGGCTTGATGATGCACTTGGGGTTATGTCCTTAAGTGCTGATAGTTGGAGTGATGAAGACAGTGAGGTTGTGGTGTCTTCATATGAGTCAGATGCAACATGGGAAGAAGAAAGCAATGATGGAAGTGAACACTCCTTTGACAGTGAGGGTACAATTTCCTTTCCTGAATCTAAATATAAAGGTGCATCTCAGTTGGTACATTATACAAATCAGTTTGAATATGAAGATAAAGAAGTGGTAATTCAATGTGGTATCAGTGAGGATGAGGTGGGTAGTGAGTTTAAAGTGTTTACTAACACTTTATATGATGAAGAGTTTGATGATTATCGGCCCATTTTTTGTCATAATGTGAAACAAGGAGTATTACATGGAATTATCAATCCATTGTTTGAAGAACACATGGAGGTTTCAGATATTACAGAATTTGATATTAATGACATGTGTGAGTATAAACCTGACTATTCATCTGAGCTCCAACTGGTTACACCTGAGGAAGTGCAAAGTCAAAGTATAAATGAAGTCTTTCAGCAAGCAGAGTATGAGTTTTTTGTGTTTCCAATTGATAGCATACATGAATCAGTAGAAAAGAATAGGTTCATATCTGATGGTATTGTTCACAAGTATGCTGAGTCTTTTCTTCATAGTGAGCAAAATGAAGGAAGTGCCATAAATTTTTATATGCACTATGAAGATACTTACTCTGTTCTGCCAGACAGGCTGGTTGGAAATGTTGACATGCCTGGTGAAACAACTGAAGATAAAATATCTGGTGTGCCTCATGAAGGAAGAAATGAAAACCAAATTTTTGACAGAGGCAAAGACTAACTCAAGTTTGATGTTGGAGGTTTCTTGTAAAAAATGTACACTTTGTATAGTTTTCCCTTTCCTATCTCCCTGGTGTGTTCCCTTTGTTTTTTTAGGTCTCTATGCCATTTTTTTTAGTAGGTGGTTTGCTTTACCCAGAGATCTGAATTCTTGCCATGCCTGCAAGAGGCATGCATCCCCAACCAGAGCCACTATTAGGCCATTTTCCTGTCAATGCAAAAATTCTTTGAAAATGGCCTTTTCCCTACAAACTTTGTTAAGTTGTCCTGCCATGCATGCAAGCTTGTTTTAATGTGTGAAGAAAATCTATAATGTTTTATGGCTTGCGCTCTTAGCCCCGTGTTCTTCATTATGTCACCTTGCTCTAGTTCAGATCGCATCTCCTAAATCACAAAACCCAAGGAGTTATTCAAGTTTTAAGGTCTGCAAGAAATAGTTTCAGAATTTGCCAAAGTGTCGAAAACCTATGATGTTTTCTGTTTCCTTGCTATCTTTTTGGTCTATGTGAAAACCCTAGTTGTTTTCGACCTTGTGCCTTTCCGCATTTGCGCACTTATCTTCTGGCATCGAAATCCTTGGTTGTTTTTGGTTGTTTGCCTCTTCGTAGCTAAATCTCTGGCATCATCATTTCCTATGTGCGCTGGTGCGACTACGTGGGTCCCAGTTCTTCATGATGTTCGGTTGCCTGCTCCGGTCATCCTAGTGGTTAAGTTTTCCATTCAGCAACTACGCGACTATGTAGTCACTAGATCTCCCGATTCTAGCAGTTAAGTGCCTAACATCAAGCGACCCAGCGGGTGGTTTGTCTTTCTTCAGTCGCGCAATCTCCAGATGTCTGGCGGTCATAGTTTGGGAGCAGTTAAAGTTTGAAAAGCATCTACGGTTGTCATTTATCCACATGGTGAAGATGCACATTTTTTATCCTTCATGCTTTTGCAACAGTCGTTGGATTTTCTTGTGAAGGCGTGTCGTGGGCCTAGGCGGGTCCACGCGTCAGACAATGCTGATGTGTTTTTTTCTCATTGGCTGCGAGGTAGTGACTGGACTTGTCAGTGGGCCCGAGATTTTCAAGAGGAATGACAATGTAGAAGAGATCAACGGTTATTGCTTGATCGTAAGGAATATTCTTCCCCCTTGCAATCATGCGACCACTATCTGATCTTCCAAAGGGTAAAGCTTTTCTTGGTGGGTCCGCTGTCAGTTTTGTTGTGGCGTGGGCATTTCCGATTGGTCGATGTGGCGGTGACTTGGCAGTTTGTCGGTGTGGCCGGTGTTGGTGTCTTGTCGCATGTTCGCATGAGCCAATTTCGTGCTATGCGATCATGCGACAAGCCCTTTGTGGTAACTCTATGCGGCGGCGGTTAATGGTGATAGAGGGTTGCAGTGTGTCGCATGTTCGCATAGCCCTTTTCCTAGCTATGCTATCATGCGACAACTGTTGAGAATGTCGCCGATGCGGAGTTAAGACATAAAGCCCGCAAGATATGAAGATCTGATGGTCAGGTTATAAGGCTGGCCCATATTCAAATTTTGACCACCGATTCACTGCCGGTGCCATAATATGACCGTTGAAATTCAAATTCAAATTTGCAGAAGGGTTTTCGCAACAGAAAGTATCAAAATTTATGGTTTTAGTGGCCAGATTTGATTTGTTTGGTGGTGCTTGTTGTTGCAGTGTCGTCCAAGGTGTTCCATGATCGTTTGCAGGGGTCTGTACTGTATGGTTTTGTGCTCGAGAAGTGTTTCCAAGTTGCCGATTAGACTGGTTTTCATGGCAACTCCTTGGTGTTCTGTACTAAGCTCGCAGATTTTCATGATTACAGATCTGCCTAAGATTTGTTTTCTCCAGGTTGTCTGTGTTTCCTGCCCCTGCATTAACTTTTGATTGAATTCTAGTTGGTTAGGTGGGTGAAACCCTAACCCTAGTCATCCGTAGCTTGTTGCAACCTGTTTTGGGTTTCCAAGATGACTAGGGGGTATAAATAGTTGAATTTTGGACTTTGTAAGGGTTCCTTCTTCTAAAAAGTTTGGGGAGAATTGGTTCCATGAAAGGTTCTGACCTGCAGATTTTCTCCTTCTCTCTACATATAGGGTGTTCTTCCATTGCTGGTTTTGAGAATACAATGCATACTGTAATTGATTTGTCTTATGTATGAGGATTTAATATATTCTTACTGTTATCAAGCTATCTCCATTTGAATTTTGAATTCATTAATCATACATCAAGGGTGTTTGATTTTTCTGTTTGCATTGCCTAAGTGTTTGCAAGTGGAGTTGTCTTTGCAGAAATAACTGGTTCAGGGTTAGTGTTCATGTATGTATGAGCTGAGGTGTCAAAGATATGTCATGCTTATCTTCCAGTAGATGTTGGTTAATGTATTATCTGTTTGTAGGTCTCTTCTAAGAGGAGGGTTAAAATCTTTTGGATGGGTAATAACATACTTGAGAATACACAGGTGGGTTGTTAAAGTGAGGTTTGGTCATGGTGTGTGATTGATGTCAGGCATCAACACATTGAATATATTATTTTCTTGTTTCATAGCTGTCTCTTGCAATAGGGTATTTGACTCTATGGCCCATTGGATGAGGCATTGGTCTATGAGAGACTTAGGGTATCTCAAGGGTCCTTTCAACCCATCTTTAAAATCATTTCCATTCAATTCCACCCTTTCCCTTTCTTGTTGTTAGGATTGGTCTCTGATTTTCAAACTCATTCCATGCAAGTAGGGCTATTGCATGAGATATTGGTTTCATTGAGGTACAGGATCCCTATAAGAGTGTGAGGATCATTCCACAGTCAGTTACCTACAGGCCTGTAGTGTGACATAAATTGTATGAGTGTGCAAATGAGGTATACCCCCCTGAGTGATGTGGAGCTCAAAGTGTAGAAGGATCTTTCTTTGATCCTTGTCAGTTGGCCTTTTTCCTTGTCAGATTTGGAGTGTTGAGTGAATGTGACACTAGCCCTGTCAATCCTTATGTCAATCTAACCTTTGGGGAAAAAGAACACCAACACTCAAATTTGGCTTTATCAAATTTTGTTTATTTCCATAAACAGTTTCTAAGAGTGTGGAACTTCTGAAAATCGGCATTATGACATAACCAATACCATACCATCTATATATCACTAATGAGAAGCAAATATAAGAAGATGATTAATCAAGACTAAACTGCATCTGTTTCTATTACCCAATAATTGAAACTGGTCAATTTTAAAATTTCAAGTCCTGCTGACGATGCTTATGAATCTACCAGCTTCCTTGATCTATCTTGACCTCTCTTAATTATTTGTTGGAAAGGACTTGTTTATGGCCTCGCTGTGAAGACACTTACTGCTCAATGTGGCACTCGAATTATTCACAAAAATTCTTTGAAGATGCATAGGCCTCACAGAATCTGATGACTTCAAGATTGGTAAAATATGGATTTGTTAAGCAGGAATAGATGTTCGTCAAGGAGAAAAGTGCAAAAAATGAGAAACTACTCCTACTGTTTTCTCTGCAATTCATGTTCTTGTCCTCACCAAAATGAAATAATTGAAAATCTTAAGAGTAACCCATGACCTTGCTTCTTATCTCAAAATCTCCAGAATCTTCCAGATCTCTGGGTCATGAATGTCTTTGAAGGATGGATGGCTTCACCGTTTACGGGGTTTTCATACACTTAGCGCAGATGTAATAAAATATAAATTAATAACAGAGTCAGATCCAATATAGAATGACATTTATCTCTTCCAAACCGTTTGAATGGTTCCAAAACAAGGTTCGAAATGTATTTGCAGACCCGATCATCCCTTAAGGCTAATGTGGAAATCTTTGAAGATTTGGCGTATAATCGATAAATCTTTGAAGGTCATGAATAAACATTTGAAATTGACTGTTATATGATGTCTATCTCTTGATCTAAAAGTGTTTTTCTACAAGAAATGGTCGACACTATCTGTTTATAGGAGAACACACGAAGTATGCCACTCATCAAAGTAACCAATAAAGATTTTGCAAATGAAAAATATGCAGAGAAAATAGATGATGGCGTTGGTTTCCTAATACCCATTCACCTGTCTTTAGGAATGATCATTATCATTTTTGGCAAACAAATGGTTGTCTATCATAGTACCTCTGCATTTAAAGAAGTTCAGGATAAAAACTCTTAAGGAAACATTGGTTGCTTCAACAATTTCATATTTAAACAATGGATATGTATATATGGGATCTAGCTCTGGATATTCTGAGCTTATAAAACTCAATCTACAACCTGATCAAAATGGTTCGTGTGTATCTATCTTGAAAAGTGTCGGTGGTGTTGACCTTGAGAGACAGGGGCAGGCAGTTACATGTTCTGGAACATTCAATGATGGTTCACTTTGCATAGTTCGCAATAGAATTGGCATCAATGAGCATGGAATTTGTATAGCTCCCAAGCATGAAATGATTTTGGTCATTCTGACTTTCAATTAACCTATTTGGAGTTTTTTCACAGTTGGAAAGGGAAAATTCAACTTGTTAATGAGAAGAAAACAGAGGATTGCAAATTTATACAGTAATATAACAGTCACTAGGCTGGAAACTCTGATGATTGGAAATTTAGACTTGGTACTAGCAAAACTCATTCAAGCTGAACGCAGGCTCAGAAAAGAAAACATGTTGATATGATTTCAATTGCTTCATCTTCACATTTGATATAGCAGATGAAGGGAGTCAAATTTACTTAGACTTGGTACTAGTAAACTCATTCAAGCTGAACGCAGGCTCAGAAAAGAAAACATGTTGATATGATTTCAATTGCTTCATCTTCACATTTGATATAGCAGATGAAGGGAGTCAAATTTACTGTCGATTAGTTCAGACAGGTGCCCCTATGTATTACACTAATGTTCAAGTCACTGTGTGTCAACTAGCGGACATAACCAAAGTTTATTAGCAAGAAAGAGAGTCTGAGCACAACCACAGTGCAAAGTATAAACAAAGAAAATTGTTCAAGTTCAGTCATGCGTGAAAATATCAATAGTCAGGAGAATTGTAATCCTAGGAATGATCCGCTGTTAAATCCCCATAAAGTCTCAAGAACTATGTGTTAGCAAAATCTTTAAGGAGCTTTAATATTGTAAAGAAAAGGCAGAGACACCTCACTTATTACAAAGTTTGTGATTTAAGATTTTAACTTATCCACGGGCATTAAGTTGTAACTCATCTTATGAATTCCCAAATATAAGAATCAGTTACGTTAAGAGGAAGAAAGGGGGAGAGAATTTCTAATTCTAGAGTCTACATTTAGAAAAGAAAATATTTTCTGATTTTCACATTGTAAAAGGGAGATATCAGTAAATTTGTGGAGAAAAACATGATCCTGTGTATAGAGACACTCTTTCAGGCACTATGATTCTGTCCAAGAAATAAAGGGAAACTTCTAAAACTTTGCATTTATTTGTTTTTCTGTGTGGCTGTTATTAGTTCTTGCCAAGGCAGGAAACTATAGCAGAGGCTTCTAATGTTAACTAGTTATTAAACTAAACATAAACAACCAATCCGAATTCAACTTTTCTCAATATTTGTTTTTATATTGCTGCTTCCTTCAGTGGAGTTGCATGATTTTTAAGACCTATATTAATTTAATTTTTTTTTCTATACTATCATTGGCTGGATTAACGGCTGCAGAATGTTAAGGAAGCTTTACATGTTCCCGATGGGAGAGAACGCACTTCCCTCAAGGCACAAATTGAGCTCTGCAGAGTTGCATGGAAAACAAGTTTTCATCATTTTCAATAGAACATTAATCATGTTTTATTTTCATTAAATTGTCAGTTCTTGGAGAGAGCAGCACACAGATTTCACTAAAAGAGAAGCCTATCCAAATATGATGGCAGACAGTAGAAAACATTATAATTTTATAATTTTATTTCAGCCTCCCAATAAAGTCATTTTGCAATGCATTGTTCACTCGAACCCTAAAAATAAAAATAAAAATTTGTTGTCACAAACTTTGTTGTTCTGCAAGATTTTCATGACAGGTGCGGGTGTGTCATGTCCACATAAAAGCCCTACCACTCTAAACACACGCTATCACAATTAATACCAAACCAAATATTTAGCATATGTACTATGGCTCAAAAAATAGATGCCTGATATGCACGAAGTCACTGGTTTGAATCACAATACAAAAATTTCATAATTTTTTTTTTAGGCCAAAGTGAACTAGCCACCATAATTATATTAATAAACTGATTCAAAGACTCCTCCATTGAAGAATCAGGAAGAAACCCCGGAATCATTGTCATATACATGTATGAAATTTAGTATGATTAGTTACATATGATTTTCCATAAGAAAACGTCAAAATCCCTGAAAGCTATACATCTGAAGCCCCCAAACCGGGCAGGATAAAGAAATTGAAATACAAAATCTTGTCCCTAACCTAACTCCCAACAAGATATACAAAAGTGGTCTAGATGCCAAAATCATAATTTATCAATACAACAATGATTTGGCATCAAGAGTAGCAAAAACTGCAAAAAAAGAAAGTAGTTCCCATATTACACATCATCTAGTCGTCCATGTTAACTGTTTCCCAACCAAAAACAAGGAAATCTATTGAAGGGCACGGAGACCAACTGGAAGAAGGTAGTGGCACCCCAAGGACCGAGTCAATCACCATCGGGCACACATCGCTACCATCCTCAGGAGAGACTGAGTGATAAGCCAATTCCAAGACCATATCTTGCATAGCTAACGAGCAAGAAGCATCTCGGCTAGAAGCGGGACCCTGAAACAAACCAAAATGCACCCCATCAACCAAACCTGTGGGATGAACATTAAGATCTGGAACACCTGCAAGATTTCTTGGCGAATGATCACTTTTAGGAGGTCGAGGTTGCAGCAGATTGCGGGCTCATTGAGGAGGAGAATTTGGGAACTCAAAATGTCCAGCAGAGCATTTTGTCCAGCAGAGCATTTACCCAAGATTTAACTTGGTCCACCATGTGAAATCCTAGTCTATGGCCCGAAATACAAAGGGCGTTTTCAGCAAACCTAGCATCCTGCAACCCCAGCAAACGTTTGATACTTTCATAAGTTAGCATGCAGTCATGATTGGACAGTAAATCATGGTGTGAGAATAAGCCCCCGACCAAAGCCAAACCCTCCCATGGGTCATACCACTGCACAGCCCGCATGAGCGCATTATCTTGCAAGAATTTGGGATTAACCACCTTAGCGACCAAGGATGTCACCAGAGGTACCGATTGAGTAAGGTCCATAGCATTAGAAAGAAAAATGACCACAACCTGCGATGGGAAAATGAAATGCCACGAATGTGGAGCTAAGATTTTGTCTCCAATGACAGTTTGAACAGCAGCCCTAATCTCCTGTGAGTGGTATATAAACATGGAAGCAAACGTGTCCTCATTAATATGCTCCGGTAGAGCTTCCTCCAAGTTATTACTTTGCAACCGGATTCTGAAGTTTCGCAGCAAGACTTCATAATGGTGTCTTCCACATTGTCTGCATTTCAAACTTTGAAGCGCCCTCGACTCCATAATTGATAGCAGAAAACATACACAGAGTGAGCTGAGTTTAGGAGGGGCCAGATATTTGTAGTAGGCGTGTCGCGATAGGTACACCCTTAATTAATTCAAATCCTCACAAATCTTTGCATTGTGATGCAATGATATCGAACACAGCTTTGGAAATTGAAAATCTTCAAAAAATCTCCATAAAATGTACATATTTATAGCATCAAATTTATCATGCACATGCGAGACATGAGCCAAGAGGGTAGGAGGCCAAAAATTGGCGGCACACAAGCTACATATATTTATGCTTACATCATTATCAAAAGTGTAAGTACACTGCATACCACACAATTCTAGTACTGTGACATGAGGATCACAATCTACCCGATCTCCATTTATGCGAATAACTAAATAGTCGACACGAGCACAATCGGAAACACTTATGTCCTCTTTGGCCACGCTGGCAATTACCTGGCAATCTACTGGATGCTTTAGATATTCTTACGGTTACCCTGTCCCTTTACAGCTTGTAAAATCAGCTCTTGGATTTTAGTATCCTGCCTAGTAGCTTCTTCAGGGGAGAATGTTATCACTTCATGGCCATCACAACCTTTATTGGCAAGGTGATCTGCTACTGCATTACCTTCACGGAGAGTATGAGATATGTACACTTCTTGAAATGAATCAAGGAGGAGCCAAACTTGTTGAAAAATGTATGCGCGCTGCCAATTATGTATTTCCCTCTTAATGCAAGCATTGACTATTACCAATGAATCACCTTCTATTTGAACACAGTGGAATCCTCCTTCTCTTGCAAGAGCCAGACCAGCAAGTAAACCCTGAGCCTCGGCCATATTGTTTGTACCTTGGGGTAGTGGGCAATATTTCATTGCCAAAACGGAGCCCTGGTGGTCTCAAATGCACACACCCGCCCTCGATACCCCTGGGTTACCTCTTGAAGAGGCGTCAAAATTTATTTTAACAATCCCTTGGGCAGGAGGAATCCAACAAACTAGGTGTCGGTCCTAAGTCTTTGAAGAGAATGATTGGTGATTGAGTAGCCTTTTTCTTTAGCTAGAAAATGTGATAGCTATTTTGCTGAGGATTTATTTGAGCAGCTTCAGTCGTTACCAGGCAAACAAATTTTCTATTTTTCTTGGATTTCTTCTTATAATCTGATTCGTTCTCTTTTCCTCTCTCTAGGAGGGCTTCATGAATGTTGTTACGAAAAATGATGCAAGGATCATAAATTTTGTAAACTTTGAAAAATGATTTCTTCAAGTGAAATGTTCTTTTTTTTTCTCTGCTTTCGACAAATTGATGTTATTGTTAATTCTGGTTTTATTTCGAGTAAGTCAATTATCAATTATTGGCCCTAATTCTAGCCCTAACTATCGTTATTTATATTCAGAGCAATGTGAGCTGGAATTCAGAATTTGGTATATGTACTCTGTTCATGCTCATATCTATAGTTATCTTCCTCTTGAATTGATAGAAGTTAAAATGTTTCAATTCATAACTTTCAACTCTATTGTGAATTATTGATTTAGAAGGTCATACTAAATTCTTTAGCTATCTATGAAAAATAAAATATTTTTAATAGCTCATCCTATGAAAAATTTGGATGAAGGATTGGCAAATTTCAAAAACCCTCTTTATTTGACAGTGATTTGAATATAGTTGAACTAAACAAAGTATTCACTTAGAAATCTATAAAGTTGGTCAATGGAGGCCTCTTTATTCTGTAAATGTCATATTATTAGCCTGCATCCAAATTTTAAAAACCTGAAATTAGTAGGTGGGACTTGCTTTTCTCTATATAGCTTGCAAAAAATAAGCATAATTCAAGAAATGAAGCAAGGTGCACTGATATTCATTCTCCAAATTGGATGGTTAAAATTAGCAAAACAACTACATTTTATTGTTTTACTAGTTTCACTTAAATTTAGGGCTTTAGATTTTATGTTATTCTATTAAAAGTGATGATTTGAGTTGAAATTTTGAAAATTTACAGGCAAGTGCAATGAATCAAAGAATATTGAGTTGTGAAGATTTGCTGATTGGAAAGGCAGACCTTTGAGCAAAGATCATCATGCTGAAATTACAATATTCATCATTAATGGTATTTTGTCACGATCTTTAATCAAAAATCATCATTTGTCAATGTCACCTTTTTCACAACTCCGGGAAATATGAATTTGAAATGCAGAAACTACTTTGAGTCTCCGGATATAATTCTTGAATGATTTGTATTTTGTTGCAGCAAGACAATTGTTTGATAGTGTGGCTTTCATGCCCGTGAATTTTGTCAGCACTATATCTCAGAGCCTTTAACTTGATTCCTTATTCGTGTCTTTATTCTAAGAGCCTTAACTTGATTCCTTATTCCTATCTTTATTCTAAGATTTTTAGAATTTTTAAAAGAGACTTAATTGTCCATTTTACAACTTTTCCTGAAATTGTTAGTGCTATCAAATTATTAAGATAATCTTTTCTAGGCATTTGTTAATTTGCTTCAAGTGTGATGATAAATTCTAACTTCTCATGTATGATCTTCATTGCTCCAATGCTTCTATTAGGTATAAAAAATTTCTTATAGTTTATCATGTTTCATATCTATTTAGGATACTTTTGTGGTGGAATTTATTAGCTAATACTATATTACTTGAACAATTAAAATATTTCTTTAGTTTTAAGTGGTAGTTGCACTATTATTTTTAGTAAACTTTCAAGCAATTCTTAGTCTCCATTTAATTTTATGCAATGTGAGACCATCGAATGAACTTGGAGCTACTCACCTTAAAGATGCAAAAAAAATTGTCATCATTGTGGTTCAAATTTGTCAATTGAACTTTTTTCTAAATCTACACTAAAACTACCCTGCCCTGCCAGCATTTGGCAGGAACTTCGCTGCAATGCAACTCTTGTTTTATTATGTCAATTGCAGTCATTCTTGGGTAACTCAATCTCTTAGAGTAGATTATGAGTGTGATTATTTTATGAACTTTGAGTCTTAAATGTTCACACATTATGAGAAGAATTTCTAATTATTTTCCTAATCATTTTTGGAGGGTCCCAGGTAATAAACTTTGTGTCATTTGACTTTGTTTTTCTTTTATTATAAATTTGTAATTCACATTTGGAGCATGCCTATGCTTAGGTGTTAGCTTACATTTTTTGTTTTTTGGTTAAAAGCATACCCTAAAAACTCAAATTACATCATAAGAGGGAGTTGTAACTCCAAAATTTAGAGGAAGATCATCCATTCAACGAAGATCTCTTCAACTATTGATTTCTAGTTTGTATTTCATTTGGCCATAATGAGTCATTTTTAAAAGTTATTTTAATAAGGACAAATATGTTAACTAACAATTTTTTAAATAATCACAAATGGATATTGTTGATGCAAGTTTTGTTCCACTAAAACATATAGAATTGAATACTTAGTATTCTAGGACAAAACACCAAATTTCCAACTGTCTCTTAAATATATTTTCTCATATGCTAAACAATGTACATGGATTGTGTGATCAAATGAGACAATCTCAAGGTTCCTTCTTATTGTGGACTTTCACTCAGTTTTGTGATGTGATATATTGGTTATCACTAAGGGACTTACGATGTTTAATCAAGCGATATCAACTTGACTTTAACTTTTTCAATCATTTCCAACCAAATAAACTACAAATAATAAGGGTTTAGAAAGCTATTCTACTCCTAGAATGCAAGAAACTCTGGATGTTGGTGTGACTTTACTAGACTTAGTTTAATCATCAATATCAACCAAGATAGTGTAATCTCTTAAGGTAAATATAAGATGTTCAAACTACCACCATTCTATTAACACTATCCATCAATGCATATCGATGTGTAAGTAATAATTGAAGTTAAATTCATATAAATGGCATTCTATCATGCAAGACAAACTTACAAGCAACTAGTGGTTTGGTCTAAGCGAGTTCACCAAAGAAACATCCAAAATCACTTCCATTCAACTAAACACTACCTCTAATTAATATGAGGAGTGGAGAAACCATGCAACATAAGTAATCCACCACGAAGGCCAACAATGAATCAAGAATTACTTTGATAGCAATATGGCAACAGTTTCAACAAGTCTTCTCCTACTCTACTCTAAAGCTAAAGAGTTACAAACGAGAAGGCCTTGTCCTTTTATAGTTGCTCAATTAAAATGAAGGGCCAAGATTTGCCCATTACAAAACCTAATTAGGGTTTTTGCAATATCATCCAATTACATGAAGGCACCACCATGTGGGCCAGTAAGAAAATTACAATGCTTTTAAGAGCCAGTGAGAAAAAAGATAAGATAGAGGCACACTTGGCATAATATGATTGAATGTGCTTAGACATGTGTAACTAGAGCCTTCTAATTGACTGAAGACAAGTGGATGCCACCTCATCATCCTCATCTCATAGGCTTGATCAATTCTTTGGTAATGAGAAAATATCTCTTGATATTTAAAATTGTCAAGCCTTCAATTGTGATGGCATATTCACAAATTGCTTCATCTTCTCAAATTGTCTCCATCCTTGCTGTTGGAAATTTTCTCATTGCTACAATCTTGAACTTGCTTGTACTTGCAAACTTGATGTCCCTTTTGATTCCTTGACCTTGATCTTCTTAGTGATAATGAAATTTTCATGTTATTGGATCATTACAAAGTGAACTTAAATTTCTAGAGAAAATTTAAGTTTTGACAATTTCTTCCGCTTGTAAATTCTCATTTTTCCTTCTCCTTGTTCTTTTCTTTCTTGAACTCTATCTTGATCTTGTATTAAATTTGCACTTTGATAATTTGATTTTGAACCTCCTTATCATTTGAAGTCAACGAGCTTGATCTTGTAGCAGCCATTTTTTTCCTCCTTGTTTAGAGTCTTAAATTTGCCCTTTCCATCATCTCCTTGTCATCCAAGCTTCTCCTTTTTTAGCTTGTAAAAATAAAGAGAAATTACATTTAGCTCACAAAATGATAGGAAATACATGAAATGAAGGAAATCTTAAATTTTTCATGAAATGAAATTGCATCTATATTTTCTTCAAATCAACTTTCTCTTCTACATCAAAACAAGGAGGCAAAATGTATTTTTGATCATGGATTTTCTTTGGTTCAAGACTAAATTTCTCTTCTTTTTTGCGAATCCCATGTTCTGACTTTGACAAATTAGCTTTAATTTTTGACTTGGAATGTAGTTTCTTCAAGCATTTGGGGTGTTAAATAGGTGTGATGCTCAATAACACACCCATATTTCTTCTCATGTTTTCACTTCATCTCTAATTTTATAGAAAATCAGTGGTACTAGTTTCTCCCTTCAAACTCCAAAAAATTGCCTTCCAAGTCTTAAAATCATTGCTAAAGATGAAATTGTTGCCTTGTTTGGAAGTCTCTTCCCTTAGGAGGAGACACATATGCTTGTAATTATGGTGAAAATGATTTGTTTCGACTTCCCTTATATAGGCAACTTTGAAAAATGAAAAGACATGTCCTGATTTGGCCTGACCTACCTCTTATTAGTCAATAAAATATTTAAATTTAATCTTTTATCACTCCCATGTAGGCCGACCTCCATTGGGGTGAGAAAGCATGTCTTAGGCTATGAAATTATGCCATGCGGTTATCTTTAATCCCCCCACTGATCTAGATTAAGTCTAGGTAGAAATAGAGGGGGTTTTAGGAATTAAAATCCTAACTAGGGGGTAGATTTTGCACCCTAGTTAGGATTGATTCAATATTTTTAATTAATTTCAAATTGCCTCCTATCTGATTTTTGCTTCTTCAGTTCTTCCAAGGTTTTGTTTTAAGCTTTGATTCTCTTGTAATATGCATCTTAGAAACCTTTCTCATATGATTTTATCTCATCCTTTTCTCAAAAATTCATCACCATTTTCTTTAGACTCCACTTTTACCTCTTTAGTCGATTTGGAGTTTGGGAGGTATCTCAAATACCATTAATTCCATGGCAGAAATCACATGTGTGTTGGGATTTTTCTTTCATCTTGGGGTAAAGTTTTGACCCCTCTTGAGATTAGGATTCCTAAGAGGTGGTCATATTTTAACCCCCTCTTAGGGTTTTGTTTGAACACATTTTCATCTTTGCTAATCCTTTTGATCTACTCTGGTCTCCTAACTTCCCAACTTTGATAAGTTTTGGGTCTGATTTATATTGTAATTGTTATACACTAAGTTTGCACCTTGTCTCAAGCTCTTGTAGTCTTGATAACTCAGTATAACTTGGGAATCATCTCCAGGTTGTGGGACCTATGCTAACTGAGATGAAACCTCCAAGTTCTAGGCTAGTTCCTCTTGGATAATCACCCTAATTTGCTTCTTGACATGAAATGTAGATCTTTTGAGGGAAAGGGATAGAATGAATTCTTTGAAGGGAAATAACTGAAAGAAAACTACCTACTAGGTGATACACCAAAATTAGGGTTTGGATCTCAGTATATAGGAGTGGAATCAATGAAAAACTTAGGTCTAATAAGTCACAACTCACTGAATAGGCTTGCACAAGTATTTCATAGGAGGGCCTGAACAAAAGACTCAACCTATGACTTGCAAACAAACATTCTCTTCTGCAACTCGATGTAGGATTGAGACAAGACTACTAGGGGTTGAAGTATACCCACAAAATATCTAAATCAGATCAAACGCAATAACACACATAATCACAAAAAATGAGAGGGACTAGGAACCCTAAATTTTCACTGATAACATACATAAACTTCAATCCAATAAGAGATAATGCGAACAAGAAAGCATAGGGACATGAAGGATTGTCACGAAATACCTCTGCAATATTTGTATTATCAATGGGAGACTTACAAAAGTAGAAAACCAGAGGGTAGAAGTGATACCACATATAGCTTCCTGAGAAAGACTCTTTCCTTTTACAATTGTCAACCTCTGAGCACTAAGGCTCCAAAAATACAATATATACACCTCACTGCATGTAGGCAGGAATCTAAAATTGACCTAACTAGGGTTACAAATTTTACAATAAATCATCAACCCTAAAAGGTACAAACCCTCATCCTAATTCTGAAAACAATCAACCAACAGATCCAAACTCATCATGTGCATATCTTTGTTTGTACTAGGATCACCTGCAAACACAACATCCTTGCTCCAGCTACCCACCTACAACTCCACTCAGCCATGAAACCCCTTAAATCTGATTATATTGCCCTAGAAAGGTATTGTAGAAAGTAATGGCACCCAAACCTTTATCATCATCCCGCAGCATGGAGACACGGAAAAGGACCCTGTAACGCCAACCAACGATCACCTTCAAGCCTCTCACAACCACCACAGTCTCAAGGAAATTAATTCCAGAGCTATCGAGTGCCGTGCAAGATCAAAAAGATAAAAAATCCTTCAGAAAACCAGTGCAAAAAATTGAATTTGAATGTTAACAGTTGGTGGGGCCTCAAATTAAAACGCAACCGTCGATGAAAGATCCTTCCCAAAAAATGAACAGCCGTGATGCGCCTTGAAATTACTTAAAATCCCCTTCTAACAGGTCAAACATTGACGTGGAAGTTAGCACCCAATGAAACGCGAGAAAATCAGCCCAAGGACCCACCCTGACCTTTCTCTTCTTTAGGTAAGATCGACGGTTGTCTGAAAATCTGAAGCTCTGATAACGACCCATGCGAACTTATGCTGATCATTGGATCTTCTTTCCTGACCAAGGTTTAAATGCGCCGAGACTTAGGAAAAAGAAAATGCCGGACTTAGGAAATATTTAGCACACGGGGGAATTGGGATCACTTAAGTGGCTGAAAAGGTAAAGTGAAAACATAATAGGCCAAAAGCATTTTCAAAGGGTTTTCGATTAACAACCAGTTTATGAATTTTTAGGGGTTTTTTGCCTAGCCAGAGACCTAAAGATTTTGCAGGGATTAGAGGAAAAGGGCTAAACCCATGGAAATTTTTGGAGCCTCTTGCAAGAGAGAGAAGATGAAGATTTGATCTAAACTAGGAGCCAAATTTGAATGGAGTGAAAATTGGGGCAACATTTTGGAGCTTTCCTGCTGGATGTCAGCCTGCTAGACATAGACCAGTGACCTAAACATCAAATTCATTGGGCATGGAGTCATCAAATTTTTTGAGAGGCAGGGCTCTAACTGTGCTCAAGGCACTTCTTGGAAAACTGGAAACACTAACCTAGAAAGCAGGGAAACAACTATATTACAAAATTTACAAGGAGGGGTTAACCTCAAAACAAGGTTTCAGGTGGAAACCATTCACTGAAATTGGAAAGGGGACACCTTCCAGATCTGAAATTTGAAAAGCATTGGGGCCTTTACACTCTGTTATAACAAATGGTCCACCCTAGAAGGAATCAAACTTAGTGTGCCTGCCAAGTCTAGATCTGAACTCATCCCATTTAAGGATTATGTCACCAACTTTGAAATTCCTGACCCTGGCTCTTTTGCCAAAGCTTCTCTTTGTTTGGTCCTGGTGGAATTCCATGTCTTGCATTGCTTTGTTCCTGAGTTCCTCTAACTCCATCAGCTGAGCATATCTGACCTGCAGAGGATCCTTTTCTTCAAATAGAGCAAACTGAGTAGCCAAGTCCAAAGAAGGAAATTCAACTGAGATAGACAACTTGGCCTCCTTGCCATACACCAACATGTATGGGGAATTACTAATGATCTTCTTTGGGGTAATTCTGTCTAACCACAAGGTAGACCTGAGCTTTGTATGCCAATCTCTTTTATTGTCTTGGAGGGTCTTCTTGATGATTCTAATCAAGTTCTTATTGGTGGATTCTACTAAACCATTACCTTGGGGGTAGTAATTTGAACTGGTATTTAGATAAATGCCATTCTTGACTGTCCATTCTGAGACCTTGAGGCCTATGAATGCCAATGCATTATCTGAAATGATGGAATTAGGAGTGCCAAACCTATGGATCAGGTCATCATAAAAACTTAGGACAACACTCTCATTAGCTTCTTTTAGCGCAATTGCCCCTGTCCATCTAGTGAAGTAATCTATTGCAGTGATGATCCATTTATGGCCTGCACTAGATGAAGGATTAATCATTCCAATGAAATCTATACCCCACTTCATGAAGGGTTGCTCTGTTCTGATTGGCTGTAGGGGCAAAGCTGAAAGTTTCTCTTTTCCTATAAACATAGCACATTTGATGCATTTTCTAACACAATCATGACTATCCTTAAAGATAGATGGCCAATAGTATCCAGCCCTCATGATTTTAAAAGTAGTAGTCCTAGGAGAGAAGTGACCTCCAATAGGTCCATCATGAAACTCAAATAGGACATTTCTTATCTTTTCTGAATCAATATATCTTAGGAGGACACCATTGTGATCCTTCCTGAAAAGAACATCATCCATCAACACAGAAGGGATAGATTGTAACCTATAATACCTTCTTTTTGCTAAATCTAGTCTTGCAGGACATTCCCCTGTCTTCAAATAGTTTATCATGTTAGGCAACCAATTTGTTGCCTTGTTGTGTTCTTCAGTAGAATGCACAACCAAAGATGCATCCATGTGTTCCACTTTCTTTAAAATTTCATCCTCTGCCAAGTGCTCACAAAGACCTCTTCCTCTAACCAGCTTGGTAGTCTGAATATCTATGTCATACTCCATCACCTTGGTGATCCAACCAGCCCTTTTTTCATTTAGGTCCTTGGAAAGCAGAAACTCCTTGACACTTGGATGAGTAACCTTCAAATGTACCTTGCTATGGGTCAACAGGTATTTGAACTTTTTTAGGCTCTTAACCACAACAAGTACATGTTTCTCTATAAAGGAGTACAGGTCTTTGTTCATATTCTTCTAAACCCTTGCTAAAGAAAGCAATGGGTTGCTCCAATCCTTTTGAATTTTCTTGAGTCAGCATTGCAGAGATGGCATCCTAGCCTCCATAAGCATAAAGGATGAAATCCTCATTGAAGTTTGGGTTCAAGAGAGCAGGAGCCTTTGTTGAAGCTTCCTTGATAGCTTGGAAACTGACTTTCCCTTCTCTAGTCCAACTGAAAGCTGAATTCTTCTTCAACATTGATGTCAAAGGCTTGAGTAAATCTACAATGTTAGGCAAGAATCTCCTAACAAAATTTATCTTTCCTATGAAAGATTGAAGACTTTTCTTATGGTGTGGTAGGGGTAGATCTAGGATAGCTGCAATTCTTTCAGGATCCACTGTGATTCCTTTCTTGGATACTACATATCCTAACAGTTTTCCCTCATGAACTGCAAACACACACTTCTTGGGATTAAGAGATATCCCAAATTCTCTACACCTTTCAAAAATCTTCCTCAAATGTTTGATGTGGTCTGCTGCATGCTTTGAGTAGACAGTTATGTCATCTAAGTAGACTAGCACAAACTTGTACATGAGGCTTTTAAAGGCCATATCCATTGCCTTTTGAAATGTAGCACCTGCATTTGACAAACCAAAGGGCATCTTTTGATAAGCCATGGTTCCCCACTTGGTTGTAAATGTAGTCTTGTATTGGTCCTCTTCATTAACTAGGATCTGATTGTATCCTGAATAGCCATCCAATAATGAAAATCTCTTGGATCTAGAGACACATTGTAAAATTTGTTCCATTGAGGGTAATGGATGGCGGTCCTTTAAGGAGGCCCTGTTAAGATCCCTGAAGTCAACACATAACCTCAATTCCCCATTCTTCTTCCTGATAGGAACAAGGTTGGAAACCCAACTAGTATGTTTAATGGGGTAGATGATACCACTCTCTATTAATTTGAGCACTTCTTTATGCATAAGTGGCTCAAGCTTAGGATTAACAGGCCTTTGCTTTTGCCTCACTGGTTTTGCATTAGGTTCTAATTCAATGGTGTGCTGAGAAAGGGTAGGATCAAAACCTTTGAGATCTTCATATTGCCATGCAAAAACATCACTGAATTCCTTGAAAAGTTGTGTGTAATCTTGCTTCTCCAAATCAGTGTTCACCTTTCCAAATTGTAGGCTCTTACCTAGTTCCAACTCTAGTTCAACACAGTGTTCTTGTTGGACTACCAGGCCAGCTTTGTTTTTCTTGACTTCATCATCCTTGTTGAAGATAGCTTCTAAAGTGAGAAGACCTCTAGGCATCTTGCTTGACTTGAGTTGTATTATCTGGTCACCATAGTTTTGTGATAGCCTATCTTGATTGTATTCTGAGAAGACATCCTCTTCAAACAAGAATTGCAGAATTTGTCCATCATTGTCAAACACTTTCCAATTGACATTGTTATCAGGAATAGAAGGTATGGCAACCACTTTGATATGTTGTTGGTCTACTTCTTTTGAAACACTATTGGGGATGTCAAACTAAGATCCAACAGCAGCTAATCTATCTGCATTTTGATTTAATTTTCTAGGGATGGCAACAATGTTGAAAGCATGGAAATCTTCAATTGCATCCCAAACTCTATGTTTGTATGCTTTCATGGTATCATTCTTTGTTGCACTTATCCCTCTCACTTGGCTGACAACAAGCTCACTATCACCATAAACTTTCAAGGCCTTAAGCCCTCTTTTTCTAGCCCATTCTAGTCCATTGACCAGACTTTCATATTCTGTAGTATTGCTAGCATAGGAGAAACTGAATCTAAAGGCAGTATAATACCTTTCTCCTTTTGGGGACACTAGCATGGCACCACCACCAGAACCATGTCTACTTCTAGCTCCATCAAAAAATAGTTCCCAAACCTAACTGCTCTGATCTTCTGAATCAGTATCCTCTTTGAAAAGATTGGGCTCTATAGCATCACTCTCTTGCATCAAATAGTTTCCCAAACCAAAATCCCAAATAAGATTTTCTTGGGCCTCTGAAGTTCTTTCATCTAGGAAAATATCAAGGATATTTTCTATCTTGGTGCTTGCTTCACTAATGGTTTGGAAATCACTACTATCAAATATGGGGCAGTTTACATTGTTTGTATTGGACACATATGGTTATATATGGTGTGCTGCCAATTTCTCTGATTTAATGGTAACCTTGGTACCATATCTTGTGTGGAATAACATGTGAGACTAGTCAGAGGATAGATAACCTCCTATCTTGGCTATAAACTCCCTTGACAAACATATAGAAAATAGTGCAGGGAGATCTATGATATATATATCGAAGAGGATGGGAAAAATTAGGACTAGCATGGAGAATTAGACTGGTATCCTTAGCCACACCTATAGTACTGACTGAGGATCCATCAAGTTGAGTAACCCTCTTTTGGAAGGGTTCATATTTTAGTCCTAATTGATCAACCACTTTCTTGGGCATTACAGTACTAGTAGCTCCACTATCTACCATACAATTATGTACTAAAGAATCTCCAATAATTAAAGATACATAAAAGGGAGGTGGCTTTGAATTCCTACCTTGCATGGTATTGGCCTTGGAGTTTCTACTTGGAGTCTCCTTTTCTTGATCAGTGTTAACCAACACTGGCTTTGTAGCTTCTTTTGCAGGCTAAGGAGTTGTCACTTCTAACATAGCCTTCCTCAAGATTTCAGGCTGTCCTGGAATAGACAAAGAGTCCCACATAGACATGGTGACATTCACCTTCTTCATGTTGTCTACAATGTTATAGGGAGCTACATTGTGTACTCTTTGTTGTATCTTGACTATGACAGGCTCCATCTCTTTGAGAGTGTGCTCCTCTTTACTTGTAATGGCAGGAGCCTTCTTAGGTATGGTTGGAGTGGCTTGCTACAATGGTTTTGCAGATGTAGTGGCTTTAGTACCAGAGTCTGCCCTCTCCATATCTTGAGCTCTTCCTTTTGCTCTTGTATAGGCAACAAAAGCAGCTTCATCATTGACTCCATTGAAGTCTGGTTGCTCCCAATTGAAGAGGGCAGTCTCATTTTCTTGTGATTCTTGTTGAGGGACGGACCCACTGGATGAAGCCTCTGCTTGAGCTTGTGAGGAATTCTGAACCATTAGAGCTTGGTTCATCCATCCATTTGAACATGTAGCCTGATTGTGAGGCTGATTGCAAGGGAAACACCATTCATTATCCATGGCCATATTGTTTTGACCAGGCACCATGTCCCTCACTGGATTTGCAGAATTAAGAGGTGTAGGGTTATATGGTTGGAATGGCCTTTGATTGAAATTTTGCCTTTGTCCTTGATAGCCTCCTTGGTATGGTGGCCTATTTTCCTGATAAGGCTATCCTTGATTTTGATATTGCTGGCTAGGACCTTGGCCTTGCTTCTTCAAATTTGTGACCTCTTTGGTTAGAGTTTGCAGCAAGTTTGTTATTTCTTGCATACTAGTCAGCTAACTATTCTTTATCTCTTGCAGCTCTTGAGAGAAACTTGCCTTAGCATGTTCTTGACCACTAGTACTAGCTTGATGTGCTGCTATGGTAGGGATAGGGGTAAATGGGGGTACTTGTGCAGGTGCAATGGCTTGAAGGCTAGGAAAAATGGGCATTGGTGGTCTTCTTTGTATCACACCTACTTGAATCAAACAATTTTCAGCCTTAACAGTAGTGTCAAAAGCTTGGGGTAAAGTAGTACCACCCATAGATTGAATCATGACAGATATTTGACCATTCAGACTTTGTAAGTAATATAGGAAAGCATGGTCAGTTGATGGTCTCACTGAGACTGGGATTCTATTCCATGTTTTAAGGAATCTACTATTGTAATCTGTCATTTGCTCTTGAGGATCTCTCTTAATGGTTGTTAACTGCTCAATTAGAGACAAATTATCTAATTTATCCTCAAAATGTTTACTTAGTGCATCCCCTAATGCATCCCAAGAATTAATAGAACCAATAGTTAAAGTTCTAAATCATTCAAGAGCCTTACCTTTTAGGGAGGCTGCTAATAATTTGGTGGCCACATCTTCATGAGTTATGTTGTGAATGTTGCAGATACATCACTTATGTGTTCAAAAGTAGTTGTTTGTCCTTTTCCTGTGAAATCAGGCAGACTTTCTAATGCCACCAAGGGCACATCATGTTGTACAACAAAATCTAATGGAATCCCCTGGTTGAAAGGTGCAAAAGCAAACTACCTAGCCATTGTAGGAGCTGCAACTTGAAGATAATCAACTATGTGAGTTGTATTTGCTGCTAGATTTGAATCTTCTTCTTCTTCTTCTTCAAGATCTCTGGTTAGAGATCTTCCTCTTCTTCTGTAATGAAAGGCAAAAGGTCTCCTTTCTAAAGTATCAGGTGGTGTTGATTGAACTCTCCTTGCAAGAGATTCTCTTTAAGCTGACCTACCTTTGTAGCTTCTTTTCAAGGGCAACTCTGAAAAATTGGTGGGTTTTGAGCTTCTAGTCTCAATCTTTCTCATAAACCTTAAACAAGGTTGGCCTGAATCTTTGAAACCAGTGGAGTCACCAAATATACTTGGTAAAACAACCTCTAAAGGTCTATTTTATGCAATCTGTATATTAGAGATGACATAACTTTCAACAATGAACTTCTTTTACCATCCCATTGGGCATGTCAGAAAATGTTATACACTAAGTTTGCGCCTTGTCTCAAGCTCTCATAGTCTTGATAACTCAGTATAACTTGGGAATCATCTCCAGGTTGTGGGACCTATGCTAACTGAGGTGAAACCTCCAGGTTCTAGGCTGGTTCCTCTTGTATAATCACCCTAATTTGCTTCTTGACATGAAATGTAGATCTTTTGAGGGAAAGGGATAGAAGGAATTCTTTGAAGGGAAATAACTGAAAGAAAACTATCTACTAGGTGATACACCAAAATTAGGGTTTGGATCTCAGTATAGAGGAGTGGAATCAATGAAAAACTTAGGTCTAATAAGTCACAACTCACTGAATAGGCTTGCATAAGTATTTCATAAGAGGGCCTGAACAAAAGACTCAACCTACGACCTGCAAACAAACATTCTCTTCTGCAACTCGGTGTAGGATTGAGACAAGACTGCCAGGGGTTGAAGTATACCCACAAAACATCTAAATCAGATCAAACACAATAACTCACATAATCACAAAAAATGAGAGGGACTAGGAACCCTAAATTTTCACTGATAATATACATAAACTTCAATCCAATAAGAGATAATGCGAACAAGGAAGCATAGGGACATGAAGGATTGTCACAAAATACCTCTACAATATTTGTATTATCAATGGGAGACTTACAAAAGTAGAAAACCAGAGGGTAGAAGTGATACCACAGATAGCTTCCTGAGAAAGACTCTTTCCTTTTACAATTGTCAACCTCTGAGCACTAAGGCTCCAAAAATACAATATATACACCTCACTGCACGTAGGCAGGAGTCTAAAATTGACCTAACTAGGGTTATAAATTTTACAATAAATCATCAACCCTAAAAGGTACAAATCCTCATCTTAATTCTAAAAACAATTGGCCAACAGATCCAAACTCATCATGTGCATATCTTTTTTTGTACTAGGGTCGCCTGTAGACACAACATCCTTGCTCCAACTACCCACCTGCAACTCCACTCAGCCATGAAACCCCTCAAATCTGATTATATCGCCCTAGAAAGGTACTGCAGAAAGTAATGGCACCCAAACCTTTATCATCATCCCATAGCATGGAGACACGACAAAGGACCCTGCAACGCTGACCAACGATCACCTTCGAGCCTCTCACAACCACCATAGTCTCAAGGAAGTTAATTCTGGAGCTATCGAGCGCCGTGCAGGATCGAAAAGATTAAAAAATCCTTCAAAAAACCAACGTAGAAAATTGAATTTGAATGTTAACGGCTAGCGGAGCCTCAAATTAAAATGCAACCGTCAATGAAAGATCCTTCCCAAAAAATGAACGGTCGTGATGCGCCTTGAAATTACTTAAAATCCCCTTCTAACAGGTCAAACACCGACATGGAAGTCAGCACCCAATGAAACACGAGCAAATCAGCCCAAGGACCCACCCTGACCTTTCTCTTCTTTAGGCAAGATTGACGGTTGTTTGAAAATCTGAAGCTCTGATAACAGCCCATGCGAACTTACGTCAATCATTGGATCTTCTTTCCTGACTGAGGTTTAAATGCCCCGAGACTTAGGAAAAATCAAATGCTAGACTTAGGAAATATTTAGCGCACGGGGGAATTGGGATCACTTAAGTGGTTGAAAAGGTAAAGTGAAAACATAACAGGCCAAAAGGATTTTCAAAGGGTTTTCGATTAACGACCAGTTTATGAATTTGTAGGGGTTTTTCGCCTAGCCAGAGACCTAAAGATTTTGTAGGGATCAGAGGAAAAGGGCTAAACCCATGAAAATTTTTGGAGCCTCTTGCAGGAGAGAGAAGATGAAGATTTGATCTAAACCAAGAGCCAAATTTGAATGGAGTGAAAATTGGGGCAACAGTAATTGTAGCTGAAAAATTCATTATTGGGGCCTTAGATTCATTCCCAATCCATCTGTTCCACTTCTTAGTCCATGAAACTGATTCACACCCCCCTCTTTCCCATGAATCTTGGTTTGGTAGAGGGGTGAACATTTGGTTTATGTTGGAATTAAGAATCACAAGTGCAAGGTGGATTTTTCCCTTCCCTTGAGACTACCTTTTGTCCCTCTAAATATCCATTTTATGAGTTTGATTGGACCTCCAATTCTATTTCTCTTTACTTGATTTGCATCTGATCTTTTGTGGATTAAAAACTATTGAACATCTTTCCTTGAAAGGTCAACTCACCCCATGTCTAAGTTATATGTTTTAGTCTCTTAGAGGGCAGAAATCTCAAGCAAGTTGGGATTAGGAACCCCAAGAGGAGGGTGAATTATGTCCCTCCCTTGGGATTACTCCACTTTTGTAAATTCTCAGGTCTAAAAATCATTATTCTACATTCTTCCTTCACTTTTCTCATCATTTCACACTTGAAACTAGCCTAAAATGGGGGCAGAATTTTGGGGTTTCTTGGGATTATTAATCCTAAGACATGGTCAGATTCCGACCTAGTGTTAGGATTTTTCATTTGCAAGTTACTCCCAAATACTTCAAGTCCATTTATTTAGCTCAAAGGGTGAAATGATTTATACAAAATATAGCATTTAAGTACAAGTTATTTCCTTTCTTATACTGAACAATTTATATTTTATATAAATACTATCAAGATGTTTAAGATAGGTTTTAGCTTCATAGGAGTTATAATAAAGATCTTAGATTTTGGGAGTTTCTAAAATATTCTAGACTAAAGCCAAATTTCAAGATTTAGAATGCCTCCAACAGTGTTACCTCACACAACCTTTCCTGACTTTCTAAGATGAAATTGAATCTGGAAAAATGATTTTTAAAAGGTTCTAACTCATTTCATCACAAATCTCTTGATTTCAACTCCACATTATTGACTTGTTTAGCCCAACTCTCGCTCACACCCTAGATAGACTTGACTACCCAGTAGACCAGAGTTACTCAAACTCATCCTTTAGATTTGGGAACTTGAAAATTGCCACCAAGACCACTAACCTACTACTAAAGAAAAAAGAGGGGGTCCCCATTTGCAATGGGGTGATGGTGCAAAAACCTCACAATAAGTATATCATTTAATCAAGAAAATAAAACTACAAAGACAACTTAATTAATTATGATGGAGTTATATGCTTGTTAATGAACTTATTTACACCTAAATCATCATCACATGAAAACACATATTAATTTCCAAAAGACTTAGGGAATGTAGTATTTTTATCTCAAAGATTAAAAAAAAAAGAGTAAGAGAATAGATTAGCTACAAGAGATTTATTGTGTGTCTTTAACAAATTAGCTACAACATATTTATTGTTTGTATTTTACATTTTGCTTTCACATATATAATTTATACAATCCATAATATTAGCAATGTTATCTTTTTCCTCAAAATTTTGAATCAAACTCAAGCTTCAAGATCATTAAATGATCGGACTCAAATCCATAATCATTCTAGATCAAAATTAAACTCTATGTTCCATCATCCCTCGTTAAGTGATGAATGAGGGATGGTGGAAGAAGATGATGATGGAAGATGAGAATAGGAAACAAACTTAAACTCCATGACTCGTCATCATGGAGATCAAAAAAGAGTAGAGGAAACAAATTCCATGATCTTTTTCTTCATAGTTTGAATTGAAATCCATGATCCATCATTGGAATTCCATGGAAAGAACATGGAAGGAAGATGGAAGCAAGAGTAGGGGGAATGGGTAGCAAATGAGAAGGAAATCCATCATTCATTAAGAATATGGAAGAAAGAGAAGAGGAAATGAACAAGAAATATGTGCTTCTCGGTGAGTTTATCAAACACATAAATTACAATGGTAAAAAGAAGAGGAAACAAAACCCACAATCATTTTCTTGATAGTTTGAATCAACATCCAAAATTCATCTTTATGAAAATTATAGTTTGAATCAACCTCCATGATCCATCATTCATCAGGAAGAAAGAAGCAAGAGAAGAGGAAGAAAAGAGGAAACAAGTAGGAAATGAGAACAAAGTTAATTTGTGATTCTTAGTGAGATTACCAAACACAAAAGTCATACTAGTAATATTTATAAAGAGTATTTCAACATTAAATGAGTAGGAAATTATTCCCATCCACTCAAATCTAACCACAAAATTCCCAGAACAATAAGGATTGCTTCTCAATGAGCTTATCAAGTACATAAATCACAAACTCATAACATAAAATACCAATCTAGTAGAAATAAGAAGAGAATTCCATCATTAAATGAGCAAGAAAACATTCCCACCCACTCTATTTTAACAATGTCATTCACATAAATGACGATCATTCATGAAGCTTAAAAGTTCAAAGCCATGGTAAACAAAAGCTACCTCTAATTCCTAACCAATCAAAAAACATGCATGGCAACAAATTTCACAATCACAGATGCCATAACCTTGAATTGAAACATCAATGCACAAAGTGAACAAAAATTAAGACCAACAGAAACCCATACCAAGAAATATTTAAAAACCTTCAAAAATAGGGGATTTGTAATACATGCATTAATTAAACATCTTATTTTCACAAAACATAGTCTAAGTGTTCCTCACAACTAACAAATAAATTATAACCACAACCTCCACCAAGAAACCAAAACATCACTTCCTTACAAACCCAAACAATTAGACATTCATTCAACCCACTAAAATAGAGACCTCCCAACTTAGGCATTTATAAGTTCTATCATGACATATGTAAAAAACACTACTCATAAGAAAAACTTATGAATTGAAAAAATGATGGTTTATGGGAATTATTTATTGATTTTAATATTTGTTATATATACTATATATATAATAAAACATTAAGATATTTTATATTCATTCATCAAAATTATTTTAAATTTATAAGTGACCCTAGGTCACTTTTACATATAAAAAATAAAATAAATTCATTTTTTAATTATTATGTATCATAATTTAAAATAGAATAAACAATTAAATCAATATAACATGAATTTATTATTTTATCTCTAATTATTTTCACTTACATTAATATTCACACTCAATAAAATTAAGTTTCCATGTGGTTAATAGTGAATCCACTTACTAGACAATGCATGCAATCATTGAAATCTAAAGTCTTATAATGAATAATAAACATAACAAACAATTGACTGTCAAAATCTCTTTTTTCAATATGTATAAACACTTTTATTTCATTATATATATATAATTATTTATGTATTTTAAAATTCTATATTATAGATAAAATATTGTAAATTAAACTAATGTATCTTCACTAAACATATCAAATTATTCTCTTCATATATTAAAATAATAATAATATATAATTTTCTTTCACGTAACCCTGCCTCTCTTTTGGTTTTTTTGGTACAAACAGATATTTTGCAATTGCGAAATCTAGCACTTGCACAATTTGACTTTTTCTCTCGTACCTAGTGGTGACTTAGAATTGGATAAGGCACATTATCGACCTCACGTTATAATTTTAATCCTTAAACTCGTAAAAAAGCTAATGCAAGACAAGAAAATTTCAAGATAAATAAAATTTGCCTCCAATTTGCAGGTGGGCGATGGCTTCTGCATCAATGTACACGTTTGGTTTGTCTTCACTGAATCGATCTGCATTTGTTTGGCGGAATGGTGAAGTTTCAGGGAATGGGGCGTTGGGAACAAATGCCACTTGCTATATCGAGGTACGTTTAATGTTTAAGATTTCTTTTTTTCTTCGTTTCATAGATCGTTGAGCACAAATTTGGAAAGAAATTGCGGAAGAATGAATTTAGACTTCAATTACTGAATTTCGCTGTGCTGGATTTGTTTCTGCATTTTTCAGTTAATCAAAAAACATGGTGAATTCAAAGTGATCAATATTTGCGTGCTTTAAAGTAGCTCGCACACACAGAAACTCAATTGTGAAATTCACCAATATATGCCAATCTCGGTATTTGCATTCACATGCTTTGCTAGAGTGTAATCAAGGGGGGAATATAGATGGTAAAATATTCAGAGTGACGCCTATCATATTCAAGATAAGATTACTGTTAGACGAACAATCTATGCTCTGCACCTCGTGGAGGACAATAGGCAAGTGGAAGCATGCTAATGAGAGGTCCTAGATTCAAGTTCTAGTCCAGGAAAAGTAACATAGTACCAGAGCTAGTCTAGGGGCCCCGGGCAAAGAAAGCTCGAGAGAATATCTTCCCACTCCTTTTACTGTAGACTCACCTATGAGTGGATTTATATTAGGTGGAAAACCTATTACATACCAGAAATTAGAATCAACCTTGATATAACATAACTAATCCTGGTTCATTTTCATCGTAACTAAATCCTATGATTTTATCACATAAGTCCAGATGATTAGCCAAATAGATTTCAGATCCCATCTCAATGCAAAAATCATGGACACAGATAATCTAGGAACTCCTAGCAAAATCGTTAATTGATCAGAACAGATGCTGTACTTTTAATTATATCACTAGGGTGTAAAGATGTATGTTGCTGCTTCAAATTTGTAGGATTTGTTGATGTATAGTTCTCTTCCAACTGTTCATACAACTCTTTGGGACGCCTTGTCGATTCAATAGACAAACTACTGCAATTCAACATACATAGGCTGGTGATTTACGCTTACCACAACAATATGCTGCTATACTAGCATTACTGATTCCAAATTCTTCATGCCCAAATGCACGGCTACACCACTGAAAGTTATATTTATTTCTATGTATTTGATGCTTCCAATATCTGAATGTCCAACGCCTATATACACTATTGCAAATCTGTTGAATATGCAGTCTTGTGCTGTTGCACTTATTTCTATGTAAAAATAAAAAATTTAATTGTTTTGCACACTTCCATAGTAAAAAATATTTAATTGCATATTCCATTGTTTCTGTACTCTCCATATGCAATGATAGACACAAAATGATATAAGAGTCCTGAGCTTTCCACAGTCCATGAGAGTGATTGGGAGTGCTTTCAGATGTAGCTGTGCTTTAATTTTCAGCATTAATGTTTTAGGTCACATTCTGTGATTCATTATTAGGATGAGGAAAAACTTTGATCACAGAGTATGATTTGAAATATTAATGCTAAAAATTACTGCAAAGTGACATCCAAGTGACATCCAGAAGCATTCTCAGTCAGAAAGAAATATACAAACAAAATACAAATGAAACCAAAATAGCAAAGACAAACTTTTTTGTCTTTCATGCTGGAGAAACCTACCTTGGGAACATTTTATCACTGGAAGGACTATTCTCTCTTAATTTTCAACATGTCACCATACACAATGCAATTTGGTGAAGGTTTGGTGAAGGTATGACTGAAACTTGGAGCAGTCAATCTCTATGTATCAAACAACGGAGCTGCTACAAGAAATGTATAATCTCGATAATATTTTGTTCACTAGGATAATTTATAAAGGGAGTGAGTTACAGGGAAAATATTTTACATTTTTGCAGTTTTTTAAAAGGAGATTTAAGTTTTCTTATCTTGAAAATGCTAGTTTTGGGACAACAACCCTTGGAACTGGATTTTGGTGATTTCAACATGAAGTTGCAACTATGTCGAAAGTGAAGTCTTATAATTTGGTATTGGAGATGGATATTTTTTAATATGTTTTGGCTTGCTACATTTGTGTGCTAATTAACTGTTTTTCTTAGAAGTTTTTTTGGAGCTGGGAAAGCCATACCATTTTCCCTTATGCTGGCTGTACCTTACCTAAAGGCCGTACCTACTGCTGGCTGTACCATTTGATGTACAAGTCTCAGTTTTTCTCACATTATTTTTTCTATTTGGATTGCAAATAATAGATTTTGCGAGCCATGCAATTTCAAGGGAAACATTAAATTTACTTTTTATGAGTTGTACAACTCCTAGGTAGGTTGTACCAGTGAGGAGTGAGGTGTGTGAGTCAAGAAAGGGGGAGGTACCTTTTGGAGGCATTTTTCACTGATTATTAGGAGTATCTAGGCACTAGAAGTTCACTCCACTACATTTTAGGGTGGACTTGTGTGGCTTTCATGTTATTTTGGTGAATTTAGTCTTCGGTTTGGATCCTCTAATTCTGGGTTCTCTTGAGATGGATAGATTCTCAATGTGGTGCAATATGTCTGTCATTTCAAGATTTCCTTCTCCACAATCCTTGTCCGAAGTTGAGTGTACGGAAGGGTTCCGACTTGGCAATCGTCTGACTGGATTTTCCTCAAATGTTTCTTGTAATCT
Organism: Chamaecyparis obtusa; assembly: GCA_027943335.1. NCBI lineage: Eukaryota > Viridiplantae > Streptophyta > Pinopsida > Cupressales > Cupressaceae > Chamaecyparis > Chamaecyparis obtusa. Next base: position 290,648 of record BSBK01001784.1, read on the forward strand.
TCTCCTTCATTCTCTTTGTTTTACAACCATTATATGCACCTGGTCTGCGTCTATGACTAATGGCAGTGTCAGCTACTGTATATGGTCTTGATTTGCGAGTTATTGGTCTGCGTCTAATGGATATCGGCTGCTGGGTGCAACCTTGTCGCACGGGATTGTTGCTGGTAGTGGAGGACAGTGAATTCTTCTGCACCCGATACCAACGTTTCCCAGGCTGGGCCTCACTAATCAAGCTGCAGTCTCAACGCATAGCATATGTTTGTATTCATCATCCCCAAAATCTGTCATAGATTTAGCTTTCTTCTCCCAGGGATTCCACACCACTGTATCAGGAAGGCCATCCTTCCTCTACACAAATGTCCTCTTCTTTTCATGGTCGAGAATTGCAATCTTTGTTGGGGTGCTAAGATAGATTTTATGCACCTCAAATTCAAAGGTGATTGCATCACCTTGCTCAGTAAAGCGTTGTTTATCCTATAAATTGTCCAGATAATCTAATGTTTCGACTCCTACTCGCACTTCACCGAGTGCTCCAACCTTGAATGCGACGGTGAGAAGAGTTTTCTATGAGCTGGGAATCAACCACCGGTTGCAGTCACTCAAGACGTGTGTGCACAGACTTGTGTGCTGGCCCCTTCTAAACACAATCCTCGAACCAAGTGTACCTGAGATGTCGAACTACCACCGAACTAGGAGAGCTATCCCTGGTATCTCTCGCGCTGGCCAAGTTCACTGGTGTGCGTGACTAGGCGCGCGTGAATGGGAGTTGTCCACCAGCTCTAGCAAGCCCGGGACTCAACCTTGTATCAATACAGCAGGGAGGAGTTACAACCAGACACTCCTATGCATTCACCAAAATACCACTGTTGTTGCTAGAGGCGGTATAACCACCTGACTTCAAACACTCCCGGGAATGTGTGCTGCGGTGAGGATGAGTATCTTCCTGAAGTCCAGTGCGCTCGCAGTAACAGTCACGCGTGTTGGAGATTAAACATGCCATCCAGATTGAATACGGGATACAGTTCTCTCGAGACTTCAAGACCCGCACTAAGAGAGGTAGCAACTGCCGGTTGATATGAACATGCACCCAGGTTTGTAAAGACTTCGAAAGTGATTCTTACTTCCTACGCCACCAGTTGTATACACAACGCTAGCATTAATCTGAAGGATTCGTATGTATTTGTTCTTCAAAACGAGATGATGCTGGACATAACTACTAGAACTTGTTGTAGTATAACTGTATCTTTCAAGAGTTATCCTAACAATAATTCAATGAAAGATCTCACTTATTCTAGAATACGTAATAAATGAATTCATGTTTATATGTGATTGTTGTTTATCCACTAAATTGCTAATTTCAATCGAGATTCATTAGTTGTCATCCTTTCAACATGTCTGTCACGTCCTAAAATTCCTATGTTTGTAAACAACTTAATACTTTTTGATACTCAAGCCCATTAGCCAGACCTCATTAAGATAACATAAACTCCATTGCTGAGTAAATCATGTTGTGCCAATCAGTAGCATAAATGCTCTTATATGGTCAAGCCCATCAATGGCATACATTTTCCCAATCTACAGGTTGAGTGTTTATAGTCCCAAATGTGGTCAGTATTGAAGTGATCGATGCATAAAATGTGTTGTAATGAGGGAAGATGGCTCACAATATCAATTGATCCAACTTTGGTACGGGTCCCTTTCTCCCCTGTTTTGAGCATTTAGGATTCAGGAAAGATACATACTTGACTCTATTAAAAACTACCACTACAAGTGATTATATCATAGATAAAATCGGTTTATATACATGTTTAAGTTTTGTCTTATACAAAATTAAGTATCTAATATGTAATCTAGGTATTTCCTTTGATGTGCAGTTGAAAAATGATCATTTCAGTAGAAGAAGGCTTGAAAGAAAATACACTTCTTTTAAATTTTCAACTCAAGCTTTTGAGAAGACAAACAGTATGTTGATACCCTCTTCTACAGATCAATCTCCACCAGTTATCAAGAAACAAGTGAGTAACAAACAAATCTTTTTTTTCTTTTGATTTTAAGGTAGAGTTTGGAACTTGAAGGCTAAAGCAAGTACTATGATATTGGATTCTTGCAGGATCATTTTGAACGTGTTGTGAATATCACGACTGATACATTAGCTTTAAAAGCTTGCAGCTATGAGAGACTAAAATTTGAGGTGACTGTAGAAGCTAGTCATTGTTTGTTTCTACATTAGATGTTGAGAAATTTTTTATTAATGCTTTCCAATATGGAATTAAGCTTGGAAATTGTAACTGAAACCCTATCTACCATTGGAGACATCACGTGCCATTTAGTTCTCTTTCATCAACTTTTGCAAATATCTGCCTTAATTGCATTTTTTTATGGAAACATGGCAGCAAGGATAAATCCATCTGTTATACTTGGACATTTTAAGTAATAAGACCATTCCCTGGTCTAGCATCAATGAACCTTTCAGCTTAACCTATAATCTACATCTTATTTCATCAGATCTTAGTACAGCGTAGGTAACCTGATGAAGCTTGCTTTATAATCTACATCTTAATTTATGAGGTCTTGGTTTAGATTTTTCTGTGATCCATAGTGTTTCACTAAGTCATCTTGCATTTTGCAGTTCTTGTTTTGAATATCTTGTCAATGTTGTCTGTCATTTCAACAAAGCATAACAATTTTAATAGAATGCCCTATTTCTGAAGATATAATTGAATGCATTGTGAATAATGTATTCACTGTGTTTCCTTATGTTGCTTACAAAAAGCAACAAAAGTATATGATTATAAATAGTTCCATGTTATTTCTTAAAGTGTAACATAACCTTCCAATTATTAAGGTTAATGTGTTTGTCACGCTTAAACATGTACTCAAGCTTGAAAACTAGTCTCCATAAAAGTTTTTGTAATCAATTATATTGACAGTTTGTTTCTCAGGGCTTATTTACCTGTGAGGACTAAATTATTGTAGTTCAAATTTTCTTAATTGTCATCCTAGAGTTTTGTTACTTACTGCAGATCACATCTTTTCATTCCGAAGGTAATCTGGTTATCAGAATGATGTTGGCTACCCTGTGATTTTGTTTCTCTCTTATGAGTTCATTAAATGCCATGAATTATACACCATTTAAAAGTCTTCATAGTTTTGTGTGGGTTCTCAGACGGTGATTGAAACACTCAACTTTATTATGGCAATCCATATGCCAGAGTTGTCTCAATATAGTTATGATGCATCTGAGTCTTTTTGGCTGCTATTCACATATTTGCACATGTACATTGGTTAAATTGAGGATTTTTTCTTAATCTTTATGGATTTGTTAAGGACAATGTTGTTGTCTCTAGGGAGTCTATTGTGTCCTTTTAGTTGCTGTAAGAAAAGAAATATCAGGTACAACTGATACTAATAGTAAACCCTTATTTTCGTGCTTGATTGTAAGTGTTGAATTCTATGATAAATGTCAAGAGTTGTAGTCAACTGTTTTCTAAGAACTAGTTTAGTTTTCTGTTATTGTCTTTCTGATAACATGAAAGTTGAATCTCTAAGAGAATAATTGTTATCGTGGCCAAGTAAACCCTTACAATAGTTTCTGATTAAACTCTAAAGCTCATAATTTTATGCATGTCATATCTGTGGATGAGATTTCATAGAAAATTATCTGATTACAGCAGAAAATTATCCGATTACAGAAGACTTTGATATAGAATCTCTGAGCCATTTTGATTACTAAAAACATGTATCAATTTGGAATTGAAGTTCTTTTGAATGTCTTGAGTACAAATGCAGTATCTATGTCAATTAATTTGCACCTCTTCTTGTTTCTATCCTTGCCTTGTAGGTTGAATATGGACTAAAACGAGGAACAACAGATAATTCTTATATTATTAAAGGTCCACTGGGAACAGCATTGATAGGTGTGCCAGATCAAGCTTTCACAGATGAATACATCAGGACTCTCGTGAACACAAAAGATATTGACTTGCTAAAATATGTTATTATTGGACACTTGAGTCCTAAGCGGATAGACAGTTTGATTGCTCTTGGCGAATTACTAGAACAAAAACCTTCATTTGGTAATTTCAAATTTACTTTCATTGTTTTAACTTGGAAAAGTATGAGGCTTCTAGGTTCATGTATTCGTGGTGTTTATTTGTCCATAGACACAGTAGTCCTAAGTTTTTGTTAGATAGGCAGTAGAATTTAGAAGCAAAAAGGTAAAATAGAACATTATTCTACTCCTAATTTTTTTTTTAGTTTTTTGTAATATAGGATTTGTAATTTTTTTTTGTTCTAGACCAATAGAGTAAAATAATATATAATTATTTTAAGGATTGTTTTTAGGAAGGAGAGATGACACTAGTTCACTTCTAGAAGCATATTTTGAAACAGGCGTATAAGGGTAAATATTAACTAAGATGGCATGTAGGTTAGAGTGATGTGTTGAACAAGTGCGAATTTTGGATTCCTTTTTAACGTGTAGCAGAGTATTGTTGACAAATACGTCATTATAAGTTACCAACTACAATGATCTCTTCAACAGATAACTGCTTCCTTGCCTACTTTTTGCCTGAAAGAATTGTAGAAATCCATTTCATTTATGCTGTGAGTTGAATTCGTAACCAAGCCCAATAGAGAAACCAGCTTTTCAAGAACTTTGTAATGTAATTCCTAAAACATTTGTTTGAATTGGAATTACAGGGCACTAGAATAAATTTAAGGGGTAGGAAGTTGAATTTTTTTCTTCAACTATAAGGCAAGGACATGTATAATTGTTTGCCCACTAGGGTAAACTTACTGTTGCTTAGACATAATACAGAATTGTAAGTAACTCACAGAATATCAGAGAACATAAGTGCTTTATTGATCATTCTTGATTCACACAGTACAAGCATAGCATACTACAACATATGTGTCCATCCTCCGAGATGGTATATAAACTACCCGAAGCAAAGGGGCACGACCGAAATGTCTTGTCTTAATTGTCTAACCTCTCGGTCACTAACGACCAAGGCTCACATAACACTTTATTAACATAATAACCCGTACATACAATTATCCCAACAACATCATCCCCCCCCAAAAACAAGTCGTCTTCGACGACGTACAAAATGGGAATGATACAAAATTGAGTACATAACAAAAGTACTATTCAGGAGAGGGTGTAGGAAGCGTCCCTGATGAAGATGGTGCTGACGCTGCGGTTCGGGAAGCCACCTGAGCCCACAACTCATACACCTGACTAGTCCGCAACCGTAAATCACACTCTGCTATCATTTTCAGCTCCATAGCTGTCCTTACCATTCTTACTGCTTCCAGGACTACTTTTTCCTTTGCATCAACATTCTCCAGAGCACTAACAAGGCGAGTCTCTATCAGAGCCTTCTCGATATGCTCGGTCTCCAACTCTGCTCAAAGGGCCTCTAACTCAGTTGCCATAATACTTCGCTCAACTGCTCAAGACTCCGTTTCCTTAACCAAGGTTTCCTCCACTGCTGCAAGACGTGAGGCCATCTCCTCTCAAATTGCCATTGCTGCTAGCCTTGTAGCCTCATGTACGGAAGAGACATGCTCAGCGCGCCGAAGAGTAAAATACCCCTCATAGAATGCTTGTTCCAACTTTTGCAGTAGGGTCTGAATCTTAGTCTCCCCCACTGTCTCCCAGAGAGCCCAATCCTCCAACATGGCGAGGGACTCTGTGGTAGGCCATCCTCTCGACTCAAAACACTCTGCAAATGCCATCAGACACCCCACCCATACGAAGGTCAAGAGGCGCTCCAACACTTGAGCAACCTCCTCCTGAGCTTGGAGCTTTGCTGAGGCTATGACCCGTTTGGCTCCTACGGCTACATCCGCCAAATACTGCTCTAACACACTCCTCCTGGACTCTCTCGCTGGCGCCTCCCTAGGCTCACCAGCCAGCTCTTGCAACTCCTCATTACTGGCCTCATGCTGTTGTCCCTATCCCTGTGTCAGAGCTTGCCTCTCGAGTACATCCTCTATCTCTTGTCTATCCAGTGACATCATAGAGTCGAGGTCTACTATCTCTGGATGAACTACCATCGCCCGCCGAGGTGAAAGAGAGGTAGGTGCTGCGAGTGCTATTGGGGGCATCTTAAACTGATCTAGCCAAGTCAACACAGAGGCGTCCCTACTCTCCGTCGGTAACTCCCTTGATGGCTCCTCTAGCACCCCTGGGCCCACTCTCACGAAGGCCTCTATCCCAACCACATCCAAAGTGACCTGAGACTCACTCTCTAGCTGTGGCTGCTCTAACTCCTCTCTCAGAGGTACAACTCTGGCATTAATCATCCCCTTCGTGGACTGATCCTCTGCCAACCCCACTGCTACGGACACTACAACTGCCTCCCCACTCGATGGTGTTAGATCCATTGGAGCTCTCAACTCTCCAAACCGAGGGCCGGGTACTGAGTCCAAGGTAGTACCGAATGGTACCGAGGGCATCATGGAGATTGGAGTAGAAGTGTCTAGTGGCGTGAACAAAATCTGATCTGGTGCAATCTCGAAGGGCGGAGTGGGTATCTTCGTACCTAGTGTGTCTGAGTCTCTCGTTGCTCCTCCCACTATAGCTCTCTCATTGGCCTCCGAGTCCTCACTAGTATCCTCTTGCCTGCTATCCACATTATCACCTTCTGACTCCGAGAGGACCTGGCGCTTCCTTTTCGACCCTGCTTGTGCCCCTCCAGTATCAAGATGACGCCAATGGAAGATAGGGGGCTCTCGTGTGGCTATGTTGACTGGCTTCGTCCTCAGTGTGTCAAGTGGAATCTGCTCTCTGGAGGCGTTGAGGAACAAGCCTATGGTGTAGTGAGACATGTAAAAAGTCCGATGCTGAAGTGTCATGAACTCAAACATCCCTTCAGCTAGGATGGATGCCTAGTCATATACGGTACCATTCCTAAGTCCATTCATGAAAACGAGATGTGCCAAGGCAATGTCGGACGCCCTATGCGAACCTGTCAACCTGCTTTTGATAACGTCCATGAGGCATCGCCAATCTCCTGGAGCCACAGAGGACTTCTTTATGCCACAATTCTTTTTGGAGGCTCCTACTACAAACTCAAACTCACTCGGAGTTAGGTTCCTCGACACTAGCTTAATGTATTTCTCCTTGTCCTCTCGGGACATTTTCCGAGGCTTCAAATCTATCTTTTTGCCTTGCCTGCCAAGTATACCGAAAACCCTTGAAATTTCGGCTGCTGTGAATTTAATATGAATCTCTATCCTAGAATATTTTAGGATGCTAGTCCTACTAAATCTGTCAAATTATCTATCATGCCCCTCATAGGCCCTTCATATCCTTTAATGGAAAATAGAGGCATTTGAATTGCCCAATGTACCTGTGCTTTACATAACTGCCCCTTCAAAAAATCCATGTCAGGAGTCTCTTCCCACCAAATCCGGCACTCCAAACCATTCAACACTTCAAATGCCACATTTTTCCATTTGATTTCATCTTTTTGTGTCTGTGGCTGAAGTTGTGGGCGAATTTTCTTCTTAGTGCTATCCATGCTCCCAGCAATGCAGACTCCTGACCGCAAAACCCTTGTGCCTTCGCTGCTGCTTGCTCGTGTTGAAGCCTGCAATGTTTTCTTCCAATCTTTCTGTTGTTGATGCAACCCCATGCTGAAACCCTCTTGTTGGCAATAACTACCTTATGTAATTTTTTTTTTCAAATTCTTTCCCGCGCGTCTGTTGATGCTCCTCTGTTTTGTACGCATCTCTCTTATTTATGTTCCCTTTTCCTTGTCGTACGAACTGTACTGACTACTCCTTGCACAGTCTTCTTCATCATACAGCCTTCCTCTCAGATAGTACGAAACAATAACAGCTCTTGGTGTGCCGTACGAAACAAGAAAGGTAGTCCTCAAAAAACCGTGACTGTACGGAGGTCCCTTTTAAAAAACACTTAACTTTTTGTGGTCATACGGTATTATGTGCATTCCCTGCTTGTTGTATAGTCGATGTTGAGGCCGTATGCCGTACGGTGATGTGTATGGGCACTTTAATGCCGTACGGAATTCCCCTCCTTTTCGTCATACATTCATTTTTTCCTGCCTTCGTTTTGTCGTGCGGTACTTCTTTCGCCGTATGGTCAATGGTTGTACAGTGCTTTCCCTTCACTGCTTATGTGTCGTACGGTGTCGACTTTTATCTTTTTGTGTCGTGCGGTGTTGGTCTGTCTTGCTTGCACTGATGTTGTATGGTAGTTTTTGCTTCCTCTCCGTACGGTGGTCACTCCGGGCTCCTTTTTACTGTACAGTGACTTTTGATTTGTTTGCCTTGGCCGTACGGCCGTATGGCCGACGGTGTTTTTTTTTTTAAAATTTTTTTCAGAAATTTTGTCTATTCAAGTCCCCTCTTCGTTCACCCCTCTCATGATAAATTTTTAGTTTCGAGCCATTGACTGCGTTGGGAAGCTCCGTACTATCGAGTGCCCACAGCTTAATTGATCCATTGTTGTTGACTTCCCAGACCTTATAGGAACCCAACCTTTTCACCTTGAATTTTCCAAGCTTAATCTCATTTCCTACGTTGTACTTAAGAACAAGTTGTCTTGGTGTGAACCTTGCCTGGCGGATGTGCTTATCATGCCAATGCTTCCTTCGTTGTTGAATGACATCAGTTGCCCATTGTGCCATCATTATCCTTTCATCCAGTTTATTTAGAGTGTACAGATGTTCCCGAAGACTGTCCATGTTGCCAAGTTTTTTGTCAATAGCTATGTGGAGACTTGGCACCATAAATTCCATTAGAACAACAGCCTCCTGGCCGTACATGAGTTGAAAGGGTGTCTGGCCCGTGGTAACCTTGTAGGTGGCACGGTAGGCCCACAAGACCGAGGGTAACTTCTACTCCCAGTCTTCCTTCTCCACACCACACGACTTGTAAATTATAGAGACCAAGATCTTGCTTGTGGCCTCAGCCTGACCATTCGCTCTTGGATAGTATGGGCTGGATAGAGAATGTAAAATCTTAAATTTTGTCGTGAGGAGCTTTACCACGTGGTTCACGAAGTGACCTCCCCTGTCACTTGTCAAGTGAATTGGAATGTCGTACGCCAGACTTAGGACAGTTTGCATCTTCGTGGTCACCAGGACCACACCACCGACACAGCTTCTGAGGGGCCTCATTATTATTGCAGTCTCTGGCAAAATGACCCCATTGACTGTACGCTCTACATTGTATCATCGGGCACCCTTTTGCATCATACTGTATTCTAGTACGAGTGGAGTTGTTATTCCCTCGTCCACCTCGCTGGTTGCCTCGGCAGCCCCCTGAAGATGCGTTGTTCGGTTCTGTGGTCACCGATGTGGACGACTGCTCTTGAGTGAAGAGCACTTGCTAGTTTCGTGCCTTCAGATTATATGGGCATTCCTTTGTGGAATGTCCCATAATCTGGCAAATGTCACATAATGCCTTTTTGGGATAGGCACCCTTCATGTGGCCACTTTCTTTACATTCGGTACACTAGAGTTTGTCGTCTTTGCTCGTACCCCCTTTCATCGTCTTAAATTCTTTTAACATTCTTTCCATATCCTTTTGGAGCGTCGTGACCTTCTTCGGTCCGTCGTCACCATTGCTTTTCTTCTTCGTAAGTGTCATCGTCAGACGATGAGGATTTATTTCTCTTCATCTTGGAGGTCTTTTGTTCGCTCTCTAGGTCCATTGCCCGGTTGTAGGCATCTTCGTATGAGGTGGGGGGAACTATCTTCATTTTCCTCCGTAGGTTAGATTTCAGGCCTTCCACGAACCATCTTTTCTTTAGACCATCGGCTGGCAAGTTGTCCATTTTTTTGACTAGCTCCTTCAATCGGCGACCGTAGGCTCGTATAGTTTCCTTCTTGCCTTGTTTTGTGCCATAGATTTCAAAGACTATTTCATTATCATCCCCGAGGAGTCGGAACTCCTTCTCGAATTCCTTCTTAAGCTGGTCCTGTGATGTCCCCATTTTAGCAGGTATTGGTGTTGGTATCGTCAGCTCATCAACCTGATCTCTATGAGCTGATGGTGTGTTTAAGGGATCTTTGTGACACACTTTCTATTTATAGACTTGCTATTTATAGTAAGTTAGTTCGGGGCCTAGTTTCTATTTTGGGTAAGGCAGTTGGGGTCTAGTTGTGCTCTTTAGACTTCAAAATGGATGTTCATCACTTTTCTCATGTTCTTTTAAAATAAGCTTGGCTTTATTAAATAAGAGGCTTTAATAGTCTTTTTTTTCAGAAGTGTAAGGATGAAGACTCTTTAGTCTTTAGTAAAAAACGTCTACTTGAAGCTTCAATGGAATTGTGTGTTTGAAGACTCCTTGTGGTCTTATTAATAGAGCCAAGGAATTGCGATTTTATTATGCAATTGATTATCGAAATTTGATGAATGAAGTAATGGTTTATATTGAGGGTTTTGCAAGATAGTCTTTGAGAAATGTTAATTTCTCTTGAGAATTCGCACTATGAGTTGGTCTTTAATACAAATGAACTATGCATAGAATGCCAGCCGTAAGTAGATTCAGCCTGTGTTATTTCCTTGGGACGTACAAATCATAGCAGGGCCGTACGGATTCTACAGCCAGCCGTACGCAATCAATGCAGGTTGCTGCATGAGACTGTTTTCTTTGTTGGATGATCACGTGATGCTATTTTGTGAAGGTGGTAAACGTTTTTGAAGAAACATACATAGCAGGAGCCATTTGAGATAGTAAGGGCTTGCGTCCATTTAGAGATTTCAATATTTGCAGCCAGCTTAATTAATCAGGCTTATGTCAATTCAGAGATTTCAATATTTACAGCCAGCATAATAAATCAGGTGCAAGTCAAATTCGATTTGATTAATGCATTTATATTAATTTGAATGTGTGAAATGTTCCTTGAAAATTGAAATCAATTCAATAAGAAATATATTTTAATTTTGTTGATCAATGTTAAAGTTTGAAGTAAAAAGGAATTTTATATTTTAAAAGAATACAAGAAATCAATTTACCAGATTCTTTTAGAAAATCAACTTTGCAATATTAAGAGCTACCAAGGCTCTTTACAGTGGTATCAAAGCATTGATCTGCCAGCCTGAGTTTTGGGCCCAACTATGGCAGAAAGATTTGTACCAGGCATACATTATTCCCGCAAGGGTAGAGCTTCGCCACCTCCTGAAGGGAGTGAATAGGGTCCACAAGATGATCACACAGGTAACAGGGATAGAGATAATATTGGCAATGATATGGACAGGGAAGCTAGAGATGCTTTCAGAAATATTGCAGACGGACAACACCATGTTGCAAATGTGCTGCAACAATTATTTGACACATTGCAGTGCATGAATATACCAGGAGATAGTGACAGGGGCACTAGAGGTGCATCAGTTGGTTCACATAGATCTAGGATTGTGGATAGACAAGAGACCAGAGATGATCCTGTAGTCACATGTGATAGATCATTACATCCTACATTCCTGAGGCCTGAAGAGGATACAATTAGTGTTGATTTTGAACCAGCCCCTTTCGTTGATGACATGGTGGCTGACTTTGCTGAATGGGATGCATTGCCTGAAGCCATAAATAGGAATGTAATGTCCTCATTTTGAGCGAGCATTGGAATTAGTGGATTTAGCCTATCATTGGGTCCTTGTAGGCTAATACTGGTGATTAGAGGACCCTATTGTGGATTTTGGCCCCATTTTGAGGGACTTACTATTTATAGTAAGTCAACATATGGTTCTACTGAGCTCAAATGATTTAGAGGAGTTTTATGATGCTCTCAGATTTTATTTTCGGCTTCTGGTTTGGACTCCAAGATTCTTGGAGGGAGCGTCTATTTTTAGTAAGTCACCTCGTCAAGTTCATTCACCGTCTTTCTTCATCAGGATCACGCTTGTTGTCAGATTTTGATTTTGATGCTTCTTCAGTCATTTTCGCAAGATGGGTGAATTATGATTATTATTTAATTAAATTGGCTAAGGTGGCTATTTTTATTGGGATTGCATAGACACCGTGGTGTTATAGCTCATTGGAACCGGGTTGAGAAGTTTTAAATCTTGAGCACATAAAATAGGGACCCTATGTGTCAGAATATCATTATATTAATAAAAAGGTCATTTTTGGAGCAATGGGGGAGTTTAAATTAATAAAGTGACTTTATTATTTGTCATCTTTAAATTACAACATAAAGTTACTTTATGAGAAATGAAATTAAAGTAAATTAAAGGAGATGAAGACAAATGAAAATTGAATATTATAAAAGGGGATTCAGATTTCATTTCATTCATTCGATTGTGCATTTGATATTATTGATTTGTGTGAAGAGAAATTTGGAACAAGGATTTCAGAATTTCAGACTTGGAGAATTGTGAATTCTTTAAAGTTTTTACAAGCATTTGAGGTGTTGAAATAAACATTGAGATTTGCTACAATGTGGGCTTGATTCAGAAGTTCAATTTGAGCTTACAGGAGAATTTCAAAATTGTATGAGGAAGAGCTAGGGTTTGAGTGTTTGGTCTTCAATTCTGGAGAGAGCATCAAATTCTTTGCTATATTTACCAAGCTATGATCGAAATTGAAATGGTGTTACAGCAGATTGGTCAAAGCTTGCATTTGAATTGAAGCTGTACGGATTTTTCCATTTGTCATACGGAATTAGCAGAGCCGTACATGTTGTACGGTAAAGGTTGAGAAGAATTTGGAATTGGCTGTTGTTTTCTGTAGTATAGACTTCCTGGTTGATGGTGTCTTTAGCCGCTAGTAGCATGGGAGAGAACATGTAAAGCTGGTGTCATTAGATAGTTGCAGCATCTTCATTCTTAGGTGCTGCGTTTGATTCCAAGGGAGTGGCGTCATTTGACTTTGAAACTATTCAATAAGGTGCTGCCTCCTTATTTAATATATGTAATATTTTTAATAATTTTCAGCCATGTGAATGAATTAATAATGAACTTTGGAATCAGATTTAAATTGTTGTTGCATGTCAAATTATTTTGTTGTTGAAAAATTGCAAAGGTTATAAATATTTGAAATTCGATAGAAACTTGCAAATAAAATTGAGTTAGAAGCCAGTTGGTAGCTGAGAGCCAGTTGGGCTCATTACAAGGAATCTGAACTTTGATAGGTTCCAGACTCAAAAAAGAGAGCATTCCAGAGGCAAGCCTGGTCTAGATATGAGGCAGAGACCTAGACAAACTGAACTCAAATAGGCAACTAGTAAACTCACCATGACTCATTTTGATGGAAGTGGGAAGGTGACGGTCAGGGCCTGGATCATAAGTTGGATACTTATCTTGCATTACGTCCTATGTCTGAAGAGGACGCTGTTCGGTTTGTTGTATTGCATTTAGCTGGAGTTGCTCTTGACTAGTGGTATCATGGTCTTGTTTCTTTACAGCATGATCAGATAAGAACTTATCAAGAGTTTGTGCATAACCTGGTTGAGAGATTTGACAGGAAAGATCCGGAATCGTATTTTCGTGATTTGGCTCAACTTAGGCAGTCTGGAAGTTTGGAGACTTTTATTAATGAGTTTCAGAAGGTTTCAGTAATGGTTTATGATGTTTCTAAGAGAAGACGGGTGATGCTGTTTACAGAAGGATTAGTTGAACCTCTCAGAGGATGGGTTAAGTCTTTTGACCCCCCCTCCTTGCAGGCTGCCATGAAAAAGGTAAGGGACTTAGAGTTTTCAGCTCCATGCACTCAGTTCCCTTCAAGACTATCTGGTTCTTCACAAGACAATAGCGCTGCTCCAAAGAAAGAAGACGGACCAGATTGAAAACGACCTATGATGGGACCTCTGGATCAAGAAACTCTTAATGATTTGAGAAGAAAAAGGTTATGTTTTTATTGCAGGGGCCCCTATGATGAGAAACATGAATGTCTCTTGAGGCCTAAAGGTAGAAATAGACTTATGGAATCGTTTTATGAGGATGAGTATATGTCTGATTTTTCAGGACAGCAGATTGACAATGAAGAAGGGAATTACAAAGGAGTGACTACAGAAAAGAGAACAGGTGATGATCCTAAGCTTAAGGTGGTTTATCTTTCTAGCATGCAGAAGGAGGGATCTTTTAGATTACGTGGGCTCTTAGCAGGGCAGCGTGTCATTGCCTTATTGGATACAGGAGCTACACATAACTTTATTGATTCAAAATTAGTATCCAGGAGAGGTTTGCAAACTAAAGACTTTCAAGGAATTAGTGTCAAGGTTGTTGATGGTTACACTCTTAAGTGTGACAAAATGATTCCGAATCTGCCCCTCACGTTAAATAATTATGACTTCAAATCTGATTTTAATGTGGTTGATATGGGTGGGATAGAATTGGTTCTAGGCATGAGTTGGTTGCATTCAATTGAAGTTTTTAATCTCAGCCTTAAGGATATGGAAATGATTTTTGAGGTGGATGGGAAGAAGCATATTCTCAAAGCCATCAAAGAAGATAACTTGAATACAATTACACTCAGACGTATGCATCTTCTTATTAATCATGATGCAGTGGAATGGGCAGAAAAGTGCAGGTTGTTACCCACACTTGAGGAGGCTGTAAAACCAGCTTATCATCCTGATATACAGGAACTCAGGGTTAAACACTCCAAAGTGTTTAGTGATTTACCACGTGGTAGACCACCTGACAGAGGCATAGAGCATATTATCGAGTTAGAGGAGGGCACTAAGCCCATTATAATCACTCCTTACCGACATCCCAAGCGTTTGAAAGATGAGATAGAGAAGACTATTCAGGAGCTGCTCTCTATGGGTCATATCAGGCCGAGTAAGTCCCCTTTTCCTTTATCAGTGGTATTGGTGAAGAAGAAGGATGGCACCATGAGGATGTGTATTGATTATAGAATGTTGAATCGTAAAACAATTAAGAACAGGTATCCTATTCCTCGTATTGATGAGTTGCATGGAGCCACCTTCTTTTCGAAGATAGATTTGAGATCCAGATACCATCAGATTTGGGTTCGGGAAGAAGATATAGAGAAGACAGCCTTCAGATGTCATTGTGGACACTTTGCGTTTTTGGTCATGCCTTTTGGGTTGACTAATGCTCCGGCAACATTTCAGTCTACCATGAACAAGGTCTTCCATAGGCAGTTGAGGAAGTTTGTGTTGGTTTTTTCAATGATATTTTGGTTTATAGTAGGACGTGGGAGGATCACCTGACTCACTTGGACACTATGCTGGGTGTTTTGGCTAAGGCTTCTTTGTTTGCTAAGGAATCTAAGTGTGCTTTGGGCATGTTCAAGTTATTGTATCTGGGGCATAGTATTAGTGCAGAGGAAGTTCGTATGGACCCGGAGAAGGTTCGCGCTATTCTTGATTGGCCAGTTCTAGAGAGTTTGACTCATCTTAGAGGATTTATTGGTCTGTGTGCCTTTTACCGCAGATTTGTTGCTAGATTTTCTCGGCATGCAGCCCCCCTTATTGATCTAACTTGTAAGGGTGCTTTCCAGTGGACTCCTCAAGCACAAGAGTGTTTTGAGAAGTTCAAATTGATTATGACTTCCTGCTCGGTTTTGGCTATGCTTGACTTTTCCAGACCTTTTGATTTGCATTGTGATGCATTAGGTGAGGGCATTGGTGCAGTACTTTCACAGGACCGTCATCCTATTGTGTATGAGAGTAGGAAGCTCAAGGGTCTTGAGAGGGCTTTCAATGTTTATGACAAGGAAATGTTAGCCATTATGCATAGTTTGGCCAAGTTCAGACAGTATTTGGTTGGCAGAAAATTTTGTATCAAAACCGATCATGACAATCTGAAATATTTCCTGGGGTAGCATGATTTGAACGAACAGCAACTGAAATGGGTCAGCAAACTTTAGTCTTATGATTTTGATATCACTTACATCAAGGGGACACAGAACGTAGTTGTTGATGCTCTCTCTAGGAGACCACACTTGTGCGCTTTGACAGGGGTTTCTAAGGATTGGAAACATTTGATTATCGCTGATTATGCTAAGGATCAGTGGGCTACTGATTTTCTTGATGGGACCATCCTGGATGACAAGTATACTCTTGTGAATGAGTTAATCATTTACAAGGGAAGGGTTTGGTTGGTTTCTGGATCAAGCGTTATACAGTTGGTGTTGAGAGCCTTTCATGATTCTCTTTTACCAGGGCACCCGGGTTTCTTTAAAACCTATAGGCAGGTGCGTGAGCGTTTTTCGTGGAGGGGGTTTAAACATGATGTTCAGAGAATGTTCTGTTTGTCAATAGAACAAGTAGGAGCACACATATCCCATGGGTTTATTGCAGTCACTTCCCATTCCTGAACGGAAGTGGGAATGTATTTCTATGGATTTTGTTGTGGGCTTGCCTAAAGCCCAAGGCAGAGATTGTATTTATGTGATGGTGGATCAGCTCACAAAATTTTCTCATTTCTTTCCGATTACTACTACTTTTTCGGCAGTTCAAGTGGCAAAGTTGTTTTTCAAGGAGATTTTCAGATTGCATGGATTACCGCGGAATATTGTGAGTGACCAAGATAGCTGATTCATGAGTCATTTTTGGCAGGAGTTGTTTAGATTATGTGGTACAAAACTGACTCCTAGTACTAGCTACCACTCACAGACTGACAGTCAAACAGAGATTGTTAATAAGTGGGTGGAGGGTTATCTTCAGAACTATGTTTCTGCTCAACAGAAGGCATGGGTGAGGTGGATTTATTTATGTGAGTACTGCGATAATTCTACTCATCATATGTCTATTCGTATGACACCCTTCCGAGCATTGTATGGGTATGATCCTCCTAGTTTTTTTGATCTGATGCTCAGTGATAGCAGAGTTCCTAGTGCAGGGGATTTGTTACAAGATAGTCAGGATGTTTTGGGTACTCTGCGTGATAATATACGACAAGCTCAGAATCAGCAGAAGCAGTGTGCTGATTAGAGAAGAGTGGCTCGTTCTTTTGAGGTAGGGGATATGGTGTATTTGATGTTGCAGCCTTATAGGCAGTCATCTATTTGGAGGAGTGGGGCTGAAAAGCTCAAGCATCGGTATTATGGTCACTTTTATGTGGTCAGACGGGTTGGTGAGGTTGCATATGAGCTTGATTTGTCTACTGATAGTGGGGTGCACAATGTATTTCATGTATCATGTCTTAAGAAGGCGTTGGGAAGGCATGTTATCGCTTCTTCTATTTTACCTCCATCGGATGATGAGGGGAAATTGGAGTTGATTCCTGAGGTCATTTTGGATACTAGAGAGAGACATTTGCGCAGGCGAGTCATTCAGGAATTTTTGGTTAAGTGGTAGGGCTGACCAGTAGAGGATGCTACTTGGGAATCAGAGGATATTTTGTAGCACTCTAGATTGCAATTGCTTGAGGACAAGCAATCTTGGGGAGGGAGGACTGTGATGTCCCCATTTTAGCAGGTATTGGTGCTGATATCGTCAACTCATCAATGCGATCCCTGTGAGCTGATGGTGTGTTTAAGGGATCTCTGTGACACTTTCTAAGTTTCTATTTATAGATTTTCTATTTATAGTAAGTTAGTTCGGGGCCCAGTTTCTATTTCGGGTAAGGCAATTGGGGTCTGGTTGTGCTCTTCAGACTTCAAAATGGATGCTCATCACTTTTCTCATGTTCTTTTAAAATAAGCTTGGCTTTATTAAATAAGAGGCTTTAATAGTCTTTTATTTTGAAAGTGTAAGGATGAAGACTCTTTAGTGAAAAACGTCTACTTGAAGCTTCAATGGAATTGTGTGTTTGAAGACTCCTTGTGGTCTTATTAATAAAGCCAAGGAATTGCGATTTCATTATGCAATTGATTATTGAAATTTGATGAATGAAGGAATAGTTTGAATTGAGGGTTTTGCAAGATAGTCTCTAAGAACATTAATTTCTCTTGAGAATTCGCACTATGAGTTGGTCTTTAATGCCAATGAATTGTGCGTAGAATGCCAGCCGTAAGTAGATTTAGCCTGCATTATTTCCTTGGGATGTACAGATCGTAGCAGAGCCATACGGATTCTACAGCCAGCCGTATGCAATCAATGCAGGTTGCTGCGTGAGACTGTTTTCTTTGTTGGTGATCACGTGATGCTATTTTGTGATGGTGGTAAACGTTTTGGGAGAAACGTACATAGCAGGAGCCATTTGAGATAGTAAGAGCTTGCATCCATTTTGAGATTTCAATATTTGCAACCGGCTTAATTAATCAGGCTTGTGTCAATTTAGAGATTTCAATATTTACAGCTAGCGTAATAAATTAGGTGCAAGTCAAATTCGATTTGATTAATGCATTGATATTAATTTGAATGTGTGAAATGTTCCTTGAAAATTGAAATCAATTCAATAAGAAATATATTTTAATTTTGTTGATCAATGTTAAAGTTTGAAGTAAAAAGGAATTTTATATTTTCAAAGAATACAAGAAATCAATTTACCAGATTCTTTTAGAAAATCAACTTTGCAATATTAAGAGCTACCAAGGCTCTTTACAGGTCCCATGTGGTTACCATCATTTTGTCCACATCGGAGTACCAATCAATGGCAACTCCTCTCAGAGTGGCAGGAAACTGTCTTACCCACTCATTTTGGTCAGTGACCCCATTGGCTGACCAGATGGTTTCACAAGTACGACAATGCTGTACTGGATCATCCTTACCGTCGCCATGAAATTTTGGCAACTTCTCTTTGTGGGTCACCATGGGTGGTTTGGTTGGTTGTGTCGGTGGTGGATTCTGTGCTGCAGCACCGCCTATGCCAGCACTCGTACCCGCACTTACTTGGTTAGTGCATGTAGTATTAACCAGTGGCACTTGCCCTTGTGCCTGTGTAACTAGTGGTACCGTACTATGTGGATTCGTTGGCTCCAACAGAGGGTCCGCCTGTGCGTCGATAACACCTTCGTTCGTACTGCCTCCTTGAGTCTGATTCTCCGCACCTGGTGTACGGTTCAAACTCTTGAACCGATCTCTCTCTCCCTGAATTAAGGTCTTCCTTGGTCGTGTTTCTTCCAACAGTTCCTTTCTACTTTGCACTCTCCAATGCTTAGGCGAAGTGAGCCGTTCCTTGTCAGCCTGTGCACCTCCCGTACCACTTCCGAGGTCCCCTTTGGGCAACCCTCCGACAAGTTGGTCCTGGTAAAGTTGCCTCAGCCTATGTCGGCATTCACGTTGCTACGCAGAAATTAAAGCTTACTATGCGGCCTCATCTTCATCATCTCGTACCTTTTTATTTCTATCTTTATTTAAAAGGTTGCGCATCAAAACTGAAGACAAAACATTGTTTTTAAAGAACACTTATTTTATTCATTCATGTCGGTTTACAACATTGTCAATTGAATGACTTTGCATTACAATTATTTCTGTGTCCTATCCCTTCGGTTGGTCTTCACATTTCAAAGTCCCCTACGGTTGCCATCGCCTTCCTCCTGGCGGCGGAGGTGTTCCCGTGCATGGTATGCATGGAGAATTTTTTGACGGCGTTCCTCTCGAGTAATCTCCTCCAGGTGAGCACGTGCGAGCGATGCCTGTGCCAACAAGCGAGGGAGGTGATTTAGCAATTGGTTGGTTGGAGGATTAGCCTCAATCACGGCCCACATGACACTTGTTGGGACTTCCTCTCCGGTGGCCTCTCGACGGACGTAGGTTTCTATTGCTACCTAGAACAGGATTCTAAATTCCCTCATCTAGTTGTCTTCTCCTTTGTACAGTTCTGTACGTGTCGTCTGCTTCTGGATTAATTTCACCAACCGGTAAGCCCATCGTGTCCGCATGCCATCCATTTCTTGTCTTCCCGAGTGCATCTAGGCAATGGCACCAGATGTTTGCCCCTTGGGGTAAACTTACCGTTGCTTAGACATAATACTAAATTGTAACTCACAGAATATCAGAGAACATAAGTGCTTTATTGATCATTCCTGATTCCCACAGTACAAGCATAGCATACTACAACATATGTGTCCACCCTCCGAGAGGGTATATAAACTATCCGAAGGGGCACGAGCGAAACGTCGTGTCGTAACTGTCTAACCTCTCGGTCACTAACAACCAAGGCTAACATAACACTTTATTAACATAATAACCCGTACATACAAATATCCCGACAACAATAATCAAGTTAGACAGTGTAATATGCAGCCTTGTTTGTGCTCTCATTTTTTTGTTTTTTATTATGTTTTGAGTTCTTTTTGCAATATAAACAATGGCAATGATAGTGCAGATAGAAAGATAATATTGCATCACTTTTACAAGCTCAAAAAATGAAGAATACTCAGAAATAACACAGCTGAAAATTCCAGATTTAATTCTTTAATATTTATCTTATTTTTCAATATTTCTCAAATATATTGACAACCAAAATCATAAAATGACATAACATATCAAAATCCTACATACCCACAAAATGCACCCAAGGAAAAACTAGAGCTACTCACAAAATATTCATTCCAAAAGTGCCAAAATGCTCCCAAAATGGATGGAAACCAATTTTCAGATTCTTTTAGTAATTGTAAATTTTGTGTGGTGATGAATATTAAAAATGATTCTCATCATTATTGTCATGAAAAAGAAACTTTTACCATCTATTGGTAATTGTATATTCAATTGGTAAGATAAGATCTCTCGATGTTTGAGGATTTGGTGGTGGTGCTTCAAATCTTATTCTTTTCCTTAGAATCATTTTGGATGATGCATTGGTTGACGGTATTGCTCCTGCTACCAATAATGAAATATTAGAACATGTAGTAGAAATGATATTTCTTGTAGAGTCTTGAGTCAAGCATGCCATGTGTTAATGTGACCCTATGAACCTAAATATCCTCTATGGTGCCTCACAATCTCTTTTTTAGCATACTAGATCTAAAATGACCACGGGTTATTTTGTCCATGGGTTATTCTGACTATGGGTTATTTTGACCATGGGTTATTGTGTCCTTGGGTTATTATGGCGGGGTTATTGTGTCCAGGGTTATTTTGGTCAGGTTATTATGTCCGGTTACCTAAATATTTCACTTCACTTTATAACTAGCCTCCTTTATAGCCCTTATCAGATAAATTAAAATAACGATAAAGTTAATCTTTAATTTAACTTTATTAACTTATTATTTTTTGTTATTTAATTTAAAATCTTTGGACTATATCAAAAGTTGAGATGGTCATCAAAATTGAACCCACCGACAATACTAAAAGTAGTATGTATGTTGTAGTTGGCGTACAATGCCTATTGTTATGCTTGATACTATTGGTTATCTGTCAATGTATTAATTGTTCATTGGTTGTCACTCTTGAGCAGTTGTAAGTGTCAGTTGTTTGATGGTTGTCTCTCTCTTGGCAACCATTAGGTCCTTTAAAGATGTTGTGCACCGCCAAGGAAGGGGGTAATGGATAGTCAGATAAATTGTAATCCTTGGTTGGCCATCTCTGGTTTCTTTCTTTGTAATGAATTCATGAGCGAATAAAGATAATTTTTCTCCCATATTTGATATGCACTGCCATCTATAATATTATTTCACGTATGTAATTTACTAGGTATAGCAATAAACATTTGGCATCATTGCCTTAAAAGAAATTAGGTTAGCATTGCATGATTCATTCCCTTAAATCCCAACAAAGGTGAGAAGAGGCCAAAATATGGTCAAGACCAAGTGATCAGATGATCTTTGAGGATTGTAGAACAATGAAAACAAAGGAGAAAACTATGAGAAACATTTGAGGAAAATCCACTCGGACAATTCTCAAGTCAGAGCCCTTCCATACAATCAATGTTGGATGACAAGTGCGAAGAAGGAAATCTTGAATTGATAGACATATTGCACGGCATTGAGAATCTATCCATCTCAGGAGAACCCATCATTAAAGGATCAAAACTAAAGACCCTTGGATGAAGGGAGTACAAGTTAGAGCCTGAAAGTAACCGAGGTGTTGGGGATGTTGGAGGTGAACATGTAGAGGACCCGTGTGTGGCCGAGAGTGCAGGGAAAGCATTAAAATGTGGCAGTCGGAACAGCCTACCCAGGTTCGACACACAAGGGAACAAGCAAGTGCGAAACATGGTGACTCCTTTGTCAAGTCCAAATGTGGATTGACTTTTGCTATCGTAGTTCACAGAGAACGGATCAGAAGATCCTACGAGGCATTGAAAGATGTGCGAGACTATTGGGTATCAAATGATCAGGTTGACAAGGACCATTGGCTCAAAGCATTGCCAACAATGTTGTGGGCTATAGCCATCAAATGGTTAACAGAACTGGATACTTCATCCATAGCCTTTGGGGACACGCTCAGGAGGGTGTCTGAGGCCGAGTTTAAATTGCTACAAGATGGCAATGAGATTGTCACTGAATTTTATAATACCCAACAAGGAAAGAATGAGAATGTACAGGCTTACAATCGTAGGCTCAAGGAATTGCTAGCCAAGTTGGAGAATTAGCCATCTGACGAGTTGAAGAAGAGGTGGTTCATTGAAGGGTTGATTCCTTCGTCGCACAAGAATATGAAAAAATGGTAACTCCATCCTTTTACGCCGATGCCTTCGATCGAACAATGGACATGGAGAGTGAAAACAAGACATCCTCTTGAGGGAAGAGGAAGACGGATGATGACAAGAGCACCGAGGGTAGTAACGATAATAAATGGACAATAGTTGAGGCCCTACAACAAGATATGATGAGAATAATGAAACAATTGAAGGTTAAGAAAGGAACCAATTAAAAAAGTAATGAACAATGGTGTATTGAGTGTGAAATTGAGGGGCACACAAAGGGTAATTGTCCTAAAATGATGTTTTGTGAGATTTACCAGGTGATGGGCCATTCAGTAAAGAAGTGTCCATATAATTTAAAGACTAGAAGTACACAAGTACTCTTCACATAAGGAGAGCCCACTCCGTCAAAACCACAAAATGTATTGCAAGGTGGTTATGGAAATCAACAATGGAATCAAATATAGTACGAATCCAAATGATGTCCAATCATACAATGTTGCAGGTGCAACGAGTGGGGTCATTCACATGGGTAGAACAATGGGAATTTGTTGTGCACATGGTGTGGTCTTGGGAACCATAAAGACAGTGACTGCCCAAAATATAAGGGAGTGAACATGCTAGACATAAAGGATCCAGATGAGAAAGTATTGGCAATCGCCACTCTAAACTAAGAAGGCAGTATATCCTAACCCCCATATGAAGGAAAGATTTCAGGAAACAAAGGGTGAGGTTGAATGGGTGATGGCATAGGAGAGAAGAGCCTCAAATGATGACACCAGTACTCCACTATGGTCGCAGTCGGAGAAAACTATCATGAGACAAATGTTGCAAGCCACCATACTCGTACGGGCATTCGACCTTCTACAAATCATGCCACAACTAAATATGGCCATTACCATCGTAGTCAGTGGCGACATAGCCAGCCAAGAGCATGGCAAGATGATGGAGAAATCAATAAACAATTTGGACATTAACTTGATGTTGCTAATGATGGCCATTGGAAGGAAGTCAGTTTCAGTTGAGAGGGAGATAAGGGGACGAAAGTTGGAAAGCACCATCGTAGATGGAGGCTTAGGTGTGAAGGTACTATCAGAGGAGACATGGAAGGGGTTCAAAAAACCAACGCCACCAACCATCCATCTAGTAGGTGCTGATCAGCACAACATCAAATCACTTGGGACACTTGTGGCACAAAAGGTCACCATTGCCACTCAACATTTCTTCTTGGACTTTATTGTCGTCCCACTGGAAAAGGTGTATGGCACCCTCCTCGGAAGGGACTGGTTAATCATGCATTTTCCAGCCTTGGATTGATTGTGATGGCTCATATTCCCAAATTGCTTCATCTCCATGTAGTCTTCCATCCTTTGAAGCTTCATTAACATGACTTTGAATTTGCTTGTACTTGAAATCTCGATGTCACCCTGACCTTGATCTTTCACTTGTAGAAGTGATGTAGGTGCTTTATGTTGTTGGATCTTTCAGTTGAACTTGGATTCATAGTGTTAAAGAAATATATGTGTCCTACTTACACCTTGAACATTATTATTAGGATTAGGATATATCGTGACCGTTTGGAGTTCATTATCATGTTTCTGATGATTTCTTTCTTTGACTTGTTCACTTTCCTTTTGCAACTTGCTCTTTGAATTTTATTTTGATGTCTTAAAGTTGATCTTGCATTTGCAACTTGACTTGGTCAATGAACAACTTGTGGTTTGATGACACTTGAGGCTTCCATGCTGTCCTTGATGTTGAAATCATGCTCGCACTTGAACCACTCAGCTTCTTGTTACCTCCACTTGAACTTTGAGTTGAACCTTGTCTTCTACATTCAACGACCATTTCACCTTGCAAAACAATCACTTTTTTTATTAAGGAACAAACAGGTTTTGAAGGGGCCCCAAGACCCTATACACAGATTTTGGAGGGGTCTAGAACCCACAGATGAATAGTTGCAACAAGTTAAGCAAAACCAATCAGCATCCCAACAACCAATGAACAATCAACAACTTAAAAAAGGAAAACAATACAAAGCCCTATCTGCTCAAACCACAGGCCAAAGCCCATTACAACAATACATAGGGTTTTTCAAAGGCTCCCTTAACCTTTAACAATAAATCAGGGTTATTCAAGGCACCCTTAATCTGATATTGCACCAACACATACACCCTACCAATCCCCGCCTTAATAGGGGTGGTATATACCTCAATGGGATAAATGATGGGGGAACTCAAATGGCTTAGAGACTAAGAAAGGAAGTAGGCTCTAACAAAACACTCAACATGAATGAAGCAAAGAGCCCAATCGACCAAATCCAAAACTAACATCTCTTCCAAGCCTGTAGAAGAGGCCCTTAACCAAAACCAAAGATCTATAACTGGCTTGGACGAAGTCAAGACACTTAGATCTAGACACCAAGAGAAATCCAAAACACAGGTGTGATAAGAGAATAGCAAAAAACTTTCATACCCCTCACGATCACACTGCTCAGAAACACCATACTACTGTCCAAAACACCCATCGGGTAGGGGACTGTCAAAACCTCTGCATAGAAGAAGACACTTCCAGCCGTCACAGTTTCCAAAACCTCCTCTATAGTATTAGAAACCAGCCTGCTAACAATAACAAGATCAAGGATATGTAAAAGCAGAGACAAAATCGAATCAAGGCCCCAATTGAGAGCATCTCCTTCCACAAACTTCATAATAGTGGCGACAAAAAAGCCTCCAGCCTAGGAAATGATAGAATAAGCTCCAAGGCTCATAGGCACCCGCCACAAGAGCTCACCCAACTGAAAAATGCTGGAGTAGAACACACAAATATTGAGAACTCTAGCCAACAACACAAAAAAAACTCCCATGCTGCCACAAAGATTAGGAAGGCATGCCAAAAGCCCGATAAGGAAGGCCAACAAACCCCCAAACCACAGAATGAAAACCACCCCAAAATGGCAGAAAGGGATCCAAGAGAAAGCCCATAAAGGAAAACAAAATCCCTCCACGGTCAACATTTATATCAGATACCCAACTATCCAGAGCATACAAACTTTTCCCATTAGTCTCCATCGAAGAAAGAACTAGGAGCCCTAACACAACACTTGAAAAAGAAGCAATGATAGACACTGTCACAACATCGCAAGCAGTCCCAAAATTGCTCCCACTACACCCAACACGTCCGCCAAAAAGAACAAGGAAAGCAAGAACAGGGGCATGAAGCAAGGCTAGAAGGAACAATGTGAAAATGGTCTAGGAGAAAGTTGTCCACACAACAACTGCAAAATCTAGACCCATAAAGCCCTTGACTCCCCAAAGGGCATCTCATAAATGCATCGTCCAAAAAGGGAACTCTAAAGGTAACAAAACCCCTATGGAAGCTGAAACCTTCCCCACAACCCTAGCACAACTCATCACCAGCAAGAAATTGTCAAAAATGGAAAGGAAAAGAGGCCACAATCATCAACAACAATGACCAGCTCAGTAGACTCCATACCTCTAGCACTGTGTCCACAAAAGCCCCCCTTTCCACTCTTACCAACAAGAGAATAGAGGTATGAACACCAAGGAGGAGAAAAAAACAGCACCCAAAACAAACTTGTGCTCAAAAGAAAAGGCACCTAGAGAAAACATAAAATGCACTCCATCTTGATCTGGGTCATCTTCATCCTCGGATGATTCCTCTACATCTCCACCTTACTCCCCTAAAACCCTACTCCCACTACTCCCACTCATCCCATTTCCTAAAACTAACAACAATATCACTTCGTTAATCATTTGAATTTCATATTTTTCATATCAATTCAAAAGGAATGAAGATATTTTCTATGAGCATAGTATTGAATTCAACAGGAAAGATTAAACCTTTTGCTTTAAGACTTGATTAAATCGAAGTAAAATGAAGACTCCAGATTTAAATAACTCAATCATTAACTCAATCTCCATTCAAATTCTACATTTGGAACCAAATTCACAACCCTCTATCATCATCTACCTTGGAAACTGCAACAAAATTTTGATTTAGCATGCCCAGATCTGGGATAGTTTCGAACTCCTAGAGGGATTTCCACTTTCAGATCATAGGCATTCACAGAAATTTACAACTCGCAGCCTCTTTTATGTTAAATTATAGCTTCGATCTGATTGACGTATAATCAAATGAATTATAGTTATCAGATTTGATATGCTAATATATATATATATATATATATATATATATATAGATATTATGGTTATCGATATTCATTATAAATGATTGCAGTGAATATATTCGGGCATATACTCTTCGTATTAGAATCAACTTAGACTGTCGTTCTTTGCAGTGTTACGATGTTTATGCATTGCTGTGATACGGTATCATTCACTGCAGTGTGACGGTATCGATCACTGCAGTGTTACGGTAACCATTCGGTAGTTATCATAACACATACATATTATGTGATGTGTTACAATAACTATCGAATGGTAGTTATGCGTAACACTGTTTTGTTATGCCATACGAAAGGGTGGTTAATGCTAACAGCAAGTATGAAAGGGTATGTCATGTAGAACATGACCCTACGTGGCTTATGCCACGTATGGTCATGTCTCTACATAGACATGACCCTATACAACATATATATATTCAATCGTATGTGCTGAGGAAAGGGATCAATAACAATAGTAATCTATTTCACTACAACACTCATGTATATATTCTCTATAGGACGATCTTGATTTCACAACATGGTATCAGAGCCTAACCTATAAGAGAATAAAATATATTCACAAGCAATCGGTGATAAATTGGCAGCGATATCTGTAATGTTCCTCGATCGGTCCTTCTTTAATTACATATGATGGAGACAACAACCCTTATTAATTACATCTTGCATTCTGGGATAAGGTCTAAAAGATTCCGTTTATATAGTTGAGAATAATTTTAATCTCTTTTAATATGATGTCTTCTCGTTAATTTAATCCCATTCTTGAGAATGAAGTCATTCCCTTGGTAACAACTATACTTAATCCATAATGGTGACCTTACTAATTTATAATTTACCGTTTCTTCCACAATACTATACTCTTGGATGATTAAATTTCTGACTTGTACCGATTGCCAATAATGTCAATCACACAGGTCTTGAAATGGATTCCAAAATACAATGAACAACTATTTTGTTTGCAAAACATCATTTAACAACAATTTGTGGATGAGGAATCCCAGTTGCAATGAAAGTAGCTCTTTGGTGCTATATATCCACAAGTCTGTAATTAAAATTTCCATAAATTTTTTTGATGTTTCATTTTAAACTTTCCCAATAAATTTGGCACATTCTCCATGTAAATCTGTATACATTAATTTCATTTATCTTCTCTTCTAGAGACGATCATCCATGTTTCGCATCACCTCATTATGTATATATATGATGAGATATATTACTCCTTTTCAAGACCCTTTTTCATTAAATCTGCACTACTATGTCTTTATTTTACTTCAACTCTCCTTGTATATTTTATTCTTCTTCAATGTTTATATACTCGCTCAAATACACTTCTCATGTCACTCTCCACCTGCTCTTGTAATCATAGAGTTGCCTTTTTCTCTATTATCCCCCGTCGCTGCTTGGAAGTCCCCTGTACATCTACAACGACAAGTTGAATGATTTACACTTTACCATCTTGGTAGTCGGATGATTTGGTTCGCTGCATAATTAATAATTGCTACTTGTGTTGTTTGTGCTTTCTTGGCTGGTGATTGATTGGTGATTCTCATCTGTTCGTTCCTTTCTCCTCCTGGTCAGGTGGTAACGATACGTAGACGTCTTTCTCGAGTGTGATTGTCTTTTGCAAACATCGATGCCTTTACATTCTATATGACCCGTAATAGACGTATTGACGATCCTTCTATATTTTTTTCTTTTTATCCATTTTAACTAATATATACGATGTCTTATAATGTTCTTCTCTCCAAATCCTATTCGCCCCCCCCCCCCACCTTGGTCTTCCTCCGGCTCCTTCCGTAAATACTCTCCTCCAAGGTCGTGTCTTTAGGAGTAGATGTCCTTTAAGTTTAGATATTCATATTTCATTGTTAAGTGTTTGATTATTATATTTAGATTTATGGTATGAAATATTTGATTAATATATTTTATTTTATTTTATTTTATTTTTTGATGGGTAATAGGTCGAAGCCAAGATCAACTCAAATGAGAGGCTTGCAACTTACCGTTGCATTGTGGGGTGTTCCCAATATATTTTAGATTATTATTATATACATTATAAAATATATTTTGATACATATATATTATTATATTATATTATAATAATATTAATATTTGATATATCAAATTTTATATTTCTATTATTATTTCAATTTTATTAATTAATATATTATTATTTTTAATAATATATTATAAATTATATAATACATTAATTATATTGTTATTTATCATTTATTTGATATTTGATATTTTAATTATTATTTATAATAATAATAATATTAAAAGATAATATATTCTTATTATTATAGTGTATTATTAATATTATAAATTACAATTGTTATAATATAATTTTTTTTTTGATTGGTGTTATAATATAATATATTATTATTATATGTTATCATTATATTATTATATTGTTGATTTATTTAATCTATTAAATTAATGTATTTTATATTTCATATTTTGATTATTATATATTATCAAATCTTTTTTCGTTAAAACATGACAATATCCTTGATATTTATGCACCCTTTTCATAGTATCTATTGATTGTGAGAGACAAATAGGAAAAGAAACGACAAGGAAAGAGATCACGGGAATAACGTTCGACAACCAAGATATCATTCCTGACGGCATAATCATTCACTACGATAGTCCAACACCAAACTCACAGATTAGACATTGTTGCCCATTCTTAAGTCACCAACCAGGATAGCAAACGGAAGAAAGGAGGAGATTCGGGGAAGATATACCACGTAGATTCGATACTGCATCCTCTATCCTTCAGTGCCAGATTATACACTTAGAACAACTTAATAACTATTGACGGTGTCAACAGTGCCATTAAGGAACATACACTAAGCGCATATAGTGATGAACCTGCAGATAAGGAAACAGCGGATGGCAACATATGTCCCAGTCGAAACAACATATCAGATACGTATAAAAGGAATACACCAGGGCAGTCAGGATTACAAACATGACCTAAGTCGGCAAATGAGAAGTGATAGGAACAACTATGTATACGCTGATAGACACCAAAACACCAAGTTACTATATTAAGCATTTCCTATGGGCAGAATTGACGGTGACTACTTTGGTATGATCAAACACAATATATCGAACCTTATCTCAAGGAAATAGAAAACAAAGATTGGATATTTAGTACAGTGGGCAGTACTGGCAGCGAATAAGATCAGACACAGACTGTTATATACATATATTGCTATGGCACGGGACGTTACACTTGTCTCCAGAGGCAATTTGAGTTCATATTTACCAAATGACTATACCAGAAGAAGATAGTTTCTCTTTCTCTTTTGTTCAAATGAAATGCAATTATTTAGATGGTTGAACAGTTCAGACTTCATCAGATATGTCATGAGTGTAACTGATGCAGGAGCATCTCGGGTCCTTGGCAATCCTGTGTCACCAAAAATATTTGGAGTTTGTTTGTGTTGCTTGGTTCCTGCTTTAACCGAGTTGGTCGGTAGTTGTGTTGCTCGGTTCCTGCTTTAACCGAGTTGGTCGGTTCCTTTTGGTTACCGAGTGTCGTCGGTTATCTCCTAGGCGGTCGGTTAATTCTCTGGCACTCGGCATTGCTTGTCTACTACTCGGTTATCTTGCTTACCGACGGGTTTAGTTTTGTTTCCTGTTGAGGCCGACTTGTGCATTTATACTGGATTGCGGAATTAATGTTGGAATCCATCATTGGGAAGTGTGTGGTCCTAGATCTGACTGTTTCTTCCGTTGATTATGGATCTGAAGGCCGACATTGCTCGGTAGCTTCTTGTATAAATGTAGATGTTTGGTAGTAGTTTAGGCAGTTAGTTTTGGAAGATAGAGGATAGACATTAGAATTGAGATTGTAGCAGACCCTCGCATGTTTGAGGACTTCTGAGTTTCATTGTAATATCAGGCCGTAATCGGGAAGGCCTTACAACCCAACATGTATGATTCCCACTATTGATGCAAATTAATGAAAGATCTGGCATTCTCTCTCTCACTTTCTTGTTGTTATTGCTTCCGCATGTGTGTTGCAGGCTTGGATCATTAGGGTGCGCCATTCCTTTGGCCCCTCTTGCTCTCTGTCTTGCGTTAGTAACTTATATTGAAGATAGAGGAGATAACTGGAGAGAGGGGTCAATAAAGTTTTGCCAACCAAAGCCTTCGTCACTCATTTCCATCACATTGCTCAAACTTAAGGAGGTATTGTTGGGATAAAAGAAAACTGATTCCAAGCACAGTTGCAACATTCTTTCCAAAGATATCACCGCTAAGTACTGCTCTACTTCTATATATCTCATTGTTAGTATCAGATTATGATATATAGGGTACAAGTGTTAGAAGTAGTGGAAATTCAGAGTGAAACAATCAGTAAGGAAAGTTAGAAAGGGTAAGGATTAGTCATCGACGAATCATCAAGATGACTAACCACTATAACCACTAACGTTGGCATATAACCTTGTTTGGAGGTTATAGAAGGTTATAGGAAGATGTGGAGCATCAAGGGAACCGATTCCCTTAATCATCAAATTTGAGAGAGCAGTATTATCAACAAACTATTCCATTAAATATATAGAAATATATTGTTCTTGAAAATACTATCATACTTTGATTATAACGGGATCATATAATGTGAATTATAGCAAGTAGAGAGAATTTCAAGGTAATTGTCCCAAATTTACAAAGTAATCGAAAAAGGGGATAGTACAAGTGGATAGTAACCAATGATTAATATAATCAGATACTGATAATGTATGAAGTCAACATCTAATCGGTAGTTATCATAATGAGATGTGATTTGTAAAGAAGAAAATTAACATAAGGATCAGAATGAAACCGATATGTTATGAAGGACTATGGGTACGAGTATCGTAACAATGGTGCCACATTACAAAAGGAAATACTTGAGAATGTTTGAAAAGATAAGTATCTCATGTTTTATTAATCCATATGAATTTGCAGGTTGTAATTCATTAAATAATTAATTTTGTATGCTTCTATCATTTTTATGTTCGGGATAGTTTAGCTTTATGAACTATTCGTAATCTATCTTTGACATCTTCAGAAAGGTTAAGAAGTTGGTGAAATTGAGCTTCTAAGGAAACAGATGATTCAGTCAACTTGGACAAACTCGATCATATTGATCGAGAGGGAGTTCACTATTGAAGGTAAAACAATTCTGAGATTATAGTAGTGGGAACTCGTGGATAGAATCGCCGATGAGATGCACATGGATAGAATCCCTAATTAAGGCATTCCATACATCATGAGACCACAACTCATTGAGATACACATCATAGTAGAGGTCTTTATTATCTTCCCTCAAGTCCAAGAGGGAGTGTTAATGTTGTGGCTTTGGAAAAGATCAAAATGCATCTTATGCTAGCCGATGTAACCTTATGACTATTCAGATTATTCGTATTGGTTCTCTTAGGAAAGAAGGTATGAAGTGACATCCTGCAGTGACACTGAGTTGAGTATATAAACAGGGCATGCCTTTGTGACAGAGAGAGAAGCTAAAGGATTTGCATCTGTGGACATTCGAGGGTCTTGATTCAGGGGGAGTAGACCATGTTTTGTTGGTTCTCTAGTAATCAAGAAATTGTAGCAGAGAATTATGATTATTACCATGTGAGAAGGCTATATGTCAAAGGGAGAAACTAGAAGATCAAATTAAGTTGGCACCCCAGGATCTTGGTCATACAAATTCAAAGGGAGTGTACCATGTCAAGATGGTGTATACTTTGTAAGCTCAGAATTCACCAAGACTATAAGATAGTACAAACAAATGCAATTCAATGGAAAACAAATGGTCAATATTCTTACCAAACCCCTTGCTAGAAAGAAGATTGTGTACTTTCAGATAACCTTTGTATGTTGAGGAGTAAAGCCTTAGCTGGAAAGAAGGTTTCAGCTTCAGTGATCCATCATTTTGTATCTTAAATGATTCATGTCTTTGATAAACAAGTCTAAGGTGGAAGTCTTGGTTTCCACTCTCTGGGATGAGCCATGGTGGATCCACCCTCTGAGAAGAGTCAAGGTGGATGTCATATGTGTGACTTTATGGGCCCATTCATTTTGTGTTATATTATGAAAGGTGACGATCTTTCATATGTGTTGGGTTACTATTGCTAGGTGATGACTTAGACAATAGCTTAACCTAGTGTCAAGTTTGACTA
This sequence comes from Chamaecyparis obtusa, assembly GCA_027943335.1. Taxonomy (NCBI): domain Eukaryota; kingdom Viridiplantae; phylum Streptophyta; class Pinopsida; order Cupressales; family Cupressaceae; genus Chamaecyparis; species Chamaecyparis obtusa. The sequence goes on from BSBK01001784.1 coordinate 323,456, forward strand.
TGTATTGTAGTCACTAGTCCTGACACTAAATTTTTGGAGTTGTTAAATCCAGTTCCGAATTGGTTGGGGATTATAACATGTGAATCAAGATTAGACTACATTAAGTTGTTGTCCTGGAATGTGCCGGATATCTTGATTGTTATTGCTAAATCTAGTTCCGAAATGGTCGGGGATTGCGATAACTCTTCTATCAGGATGAGTACATTATATTAATGTCTCGAGCTGTGTCGGATATCTTGATATGAATTTATGTTTTTTAGTTATCACTAAAATCCAGTTCCGAATTAGTCGGGGATTATGATAACTTGTGGTTCAAGTTCTTTTGATTCGGATTACACCGAATATCTTGCCACCCATACTTATCTTTTAGTCCAGTTCTGAATTGAGTCGGGGATTATAATAAGTTCTATCAGGTAAATTACTTTACACTTGTTTTCTGGAACATGTCGGCTACCTTGATAGAAAGAAATCAAGTGTTATTACTAAAACCCAGTTCTGAATTAAGTTGGGGATTTCAATAACACTCACATCATGAGATCATGATTCAAATCAATCCTCTCTTGCTAAGAGGGAGTGTTAAATTATAGCTTCGATTTGATTGACGTATAATTAAATGAATTATAGTTATCAGATTTGATATGCTAATATATAATATATATATATATATATATATATATATATATATATATTATAGTTATCCATATTCATTATAAACGATTGTAGCAAATATATTCGGGCATATACTCTTTGTATTAGAATCGACTTAGACTGTCGTTCTTTGCAGTGTTACGATGTTTATGCATTGCAGTGATACGGTATCGTTCACTGTAGTGCTACAGTAACTACCATTTGGTAGTTATCGTAACACATACATACTATGTGATGTGTTACAATAACTATCGAATGGTAGTTATGCGTAACATTGTTTTGTTATGCCATACGAAAGGGTGGTTAATGCTAACAGAAAGTACGAAAGGGTGTGTCATGTAGAACATGACCCTACGTGGCTTATGCCACGTATGGCCGTGTCTCTACATAGACATGACCCTATACAACATATATATATTCAATCGTATGTGCTGAGGAAAGGGATCAATAACAATGGTAATCTATTTCATTACAGCACTCATGTATATATTCTCTATAGGACGATCTTGATTTCACAACATTTTAGGCCTGATTTCTTTGATGATTTAGAGCTTGCACTACCAAATCTGACATCTTCACAAATTCAATCTGCTCAATTGTAGTTAGCTATTTAAGGAAGTCGATCTGCATTTTCTTATGTATGATCAAATTTTGAGTTGGATGTTGAAATGATTTCAACACTGTTGATGTCAGTTTTATACCACAACATAACATATAGCAATTGAATACTTGATAAAGCATACCAAACACTCAAGCCTCTCTTGAAAAGTAATTACTCATGAAGAACATGAGAAAACTCCAAGGTTCCTTACACCTGTGGATACTAACTCAGTTATATTGATGTGATTTGTTGGTAATCACTTATGCGGGCTTACGTTGTTTGTTTTGAGGATGTCAAATTCTTGTTATGATGATGATGGGATTTAGCTTTGCAATGTATACTCGAATGATTTTCTAATTTATATCACTTCCAACTTTGCTCTTCGAAACTCTAACTACTAAGCTACTTCTTGCTTTACTACTACTCCTATGGATGAAGAAATTAGCAAATGGATGGGGATCCAACCAAATGAAAGCTTGCCTGCGGCGCTACCTCCATTGGTGCAATGATTCAAAGGGATACTCTTAGAATTTTCACACTAACACCTATCTTCCAACCCAACTTGAAGTACAAGCGAAAGATGAAATGCAAGTAGAACTTGGGAGCAATTGCACTAGATTACCACACAAGGCTTCCTAACAAGCCACTAGGAGGCTAGTGGCCTGGTATATAGATCCCTATCAAACATTCACCAATATCACCATACAACTAGCCATCTACTTCTATTCTTACTTTAACACTTTCTTGAAATGAAATCCTACTTTAATTTGAGAGATGAGAAGAAACATGCAATACACCAAAATGATCATGTATATCCACCATGCAAACCACAATAATTAATAGAGAACAATTTTGATAGTATTTTGGCAACAATTCTCCAACATAACTCCCTTTTACAAATGAGAACAAATGGCCTTATATAGAGGCTCAAAATTACGACGAGTGGCCAAGATTAAGGGGCAAAATCAAGGGCCAAGATTAACCCTTACAAACCCTAATTAGGGTTACCATATTTCAACCAATTACATGAGGGCACCAACTTTGTGGGCCAATGAGAAAATTACAATAATCTGTCAACCAATGAGAACATAGGACACTTGGCATGATTTGATTGCATGCACATGAAATTGCCACCTCATCAACCTTATCTTATAAATTTATTTAATCCTTGAGATGAGGTGAAGCCTTGGATGCTTGAGCTCGTCCTTAGAAACTTTCTCATCACCACTTGAACTTGCTTGTACCTAATGTCTTGACCTTGAAAGGGTGAGGTCTCCATGCACTTAGGGTAATCTTGCCTTGACCTCGGTGGCTTTCTTGGATGTAAACCTTCTTGCAATTTGAGAGCCTTGCTCTTGGCCACTGCCTTGAAATCAAACTTGACCTCCCTCAACCTTTTGTCTTTCCTTCCTCCTTCATTATCCTTGCCTTCCTTGACCTTCATGGCCTTCATGGTCTTCTCCAACCTTCCCACTTGAATTTGGTTTGCATGCACCCCCCTCTGCTTCAATACTCTTGGGTTTTAGGGGCACCTGCCTTGGCCATACCTCCTGCAAGGCCCACAAATCTAACCAAACTAGCTTGCATGAATAGCCAAGCCTTGCCTAGCCTCAAATATCTTCATATCTCTTCCAATTTGCAATGAAACCTACCTCCTTACTAATGTATTTCTCTTTGGCTAACCCTTGAATGCCTTCAACTGTTCGGACTGCCACAACCTCGCCCCTTTGGCATAAGCATTTGCCTCAACCATAGTGGTGCAGTGCATCTCCCCAAATCTGGATTTGGTTCGACTAGCAAAGCATACCAACAACCTTGCAATCAAATAGAAGAGGTAGGACCCCATGTAGAATTGCTTCTAATTTTGCACTATCCTAAGTTGCAACTCTAAATTCTTGCTAATGATCCTAGCCCAATCAAACTTTCATTTTCCATTCTCAATTCCTTCAATAAAATAATACATCCAAGGATCAAACTATGTACCTTGAGTGGAGCCCATGACTCGGTTGAGAAGCACAATAAGGTCGCCATACTCTGACTTGAAATCTGACTTGGTGACTCCCTTCTTGCCTTCATGTAACCAATTCTGTTTTAGTAGAGCGAGGTAGGCATCCTGACTATCTTGGAAGAACCTGGCCGCTTGATCCACCATCATTACTATCCTGCTCTTCTGCTGGGGTATACTGAACACTTCCTTGCACAATTCCACACTTACTAATCTTCTTTGCCATGAGGACTGGTCTCTTTTCAACCTATCTCTCAACTGTATCATATCCATGGTGCCGACATTGGTGTCACCGACTCTCTTCAATTTCGAGAAGAAGGTGGTCTTGGGCATCATGTCTTATTGTCTTTCTTGGTATTCATTCCCTTTGGGTTCTTGCTTGCACTAGCATCCGCCATCCTAAACACTTATTTCCGCCCCTTCTTTCTACAGTGAGGTGGGACTACACTTATTTCTGCCCCTTCGCCTAGGGATGATCAAACATATTTCTGCCTTGCCAATTCCTATCACACTACACTTATCTCTACCTCTCCGCCTAGGGATGGGACTACCACTTATTTCTGCCTCTTCATTACTTTTGAGATGGACTACACTTATATCTCCCAACTCTTTCCTAGGGGTGGGACTACCACTTATATCTCCTTGCTCCAAATCCTAAACAGAAACTACACTTATATCTCCCAACTTCAAGCCCTAATGAGATGATGAGGTGATGGATGGATGATGCAAGCAAGAAATGGAGGGAATAATACCAATCAAGAACAGGAAGAAAATCTGCTTAATGAGCCGGCCTTCATCCTCAAAACAAAGATCATCTCCTACACCATATAATCAACATCAAAGAGAAAGATAACAATTAAGAAAATAGTTCAGTCCACTCACCAATAAATTTGCAAATTTTCTTCTTTGTATAGGCAGGCCTGGGCAAATCTGTAGTTTCCCTCTTTGTCAAACTGTGGTCTTCTCTACCAAACAGCAGGCTTCCTTTCAAATTTGTAGCCTCTCTTGACAATTCTACCCTAGACAGCTGCTGCTCTCCACCAAAATCATAACTTCCCACAAAATCGCAAGTCCTTATATAATTTCGTTGCCTCTCTCCACAATGCAATTTCGCAGGCCTGGGCAATCAAGTAGCAGGCCCTGCTCCCTTATGCCATGATGCTAGCCCTCTTTCAATGGCAGATTTCGTAGCCTTCAATGCCTTGACTTCTCTTTATTAAGTCGCTGCCCTTCTACTAGTTTTCGGTGGCCCTGCTATGGAGTTCGCTGCCCTCCAATCTGCTTTGCCTTTTGTTGCTTGGTGGATGAGAAATGAGGAATGGGGAGCGCTCCTCTTATACAAAGCCTAGAGCCTCCAATATGGGGGCCGACCTGCCAAAGAAAGCAACAAAAAACAAAATTAAATGCCATGAAAGGGGCCAACCTGGCTTCAAACAATTTGTTAGCATTAAATTTTAAAACTAAGCCTTTGATCTTTGAAGTAAATGGAGAAGTTGGCCATGCCACCTATAAGAAGGGCCCTATTTTATTTTTCCATGTCATGTGCCATATACTAAGGAGCCAAATTTCAAAATTAGTGGCCAGGATTCACAATTCCAAATTAGATTTTAATGTATTTGCCCAGATTTTATTTCTTTTAAAGCTCAATTTTTATTTTAAAGGGCCAGACCTCTGAAATAAATGCCTATACTATTTAATTTCAATGCAAATTTTTTAACTCTCAACAACCAGATTTATGTCTTAAAGGCCAGATTTTAAATTTCAATGCAGGCTTTCCAAAGTAGTACTCAAATTTTCACTTTAAAGCCTAATTCTTTTATATTAGTGCCCAGATTTTTGCAATTATTTAGCCCAGATTTATACTTTATTAGCCAAGATTTTACATTGTTTGGTCTAAATTTTCAAAATTTAGAAAGGTGAAGGGGATAACTCCATTTTGGCAAATCAAAATAATCTTAGGCCACTCAATCCCTTCATTTTATCTCCATTTCAACACCTCAAACTTGCAAAATTTTCAAAAGACCAAAACATAATCAAAATCGAAAATGAAAGGCCAAGGTTGATTTCAATAATTTTCAAATATCCACTCATCCATCTAAGTCCAAAATTTGCTAGGGCCTCGTAATGCCAGGATCAAGAAAAAAAAAATGCCAAGGCTTATTCGAAAATTGGGGGTCCCCAAATATTCTTTAGGGCGATGATGTGAAACCTCACAACAAACACCCAACTCATACAGACATTGAAACTCGAGAGATATGTCAAATTTGAATCCATGTAAATAGCCACATGTTTACGTCATTAAATACCACCCTGCAATTAATAAGTATTTGCACGTGGCAATTTAATGGTTAAACTTCTCCATAGCCAACCTGTTCAAGTCTCATTTCAAACAAAATTCAATATCAAATGCTATAGGGCGGAAAATGCTATGTCATTGGGCGCAATACATGTCCTTTGAAGTGGAAATCATTCCATACTTGGGCACAATACAATGTATTTTGGATTAGAAATCTCATTGGAGTTGGGCGTGTTACATTGTCTTACCCTTGCTCAAATTGGAAATTGCCCCTTTATGGGGTGCTTTTATATGTCATTCCAAGTCAGTAATTACCCCTTGTTTGGGCGTGATCACATGAACTTTGTCTTGTTGGTAGGAATTTGAAGGGTAGTTGGGCACTTTACCATGTATTTTCAACTTGAATGGGTTAAGCATTGAGTTTGACCTTGTTCTTGCAACTTGAAATTGGACTTGTTGGGCAAACTTTCGTGTTTGGCATGGATTTTGACTTGGTTTGGGTCCAATGTCTTGACTTAACTAAATTTGTCATGCCCTTGGGCTTGAGATTAACATTCTCAAAAATGGCTAACTAAAAATTCATATCTAATTGTTGCCCAACTTCTCAAACTCTATGTTCTTTCTGTAATGTCCCTGTTTTTAAACTTATGGGATTAGCTTGGTTTGGCGACCCTCATAGGCTAATCAGGCGATCAGAGGGGGTCAGATGGTGGAGCCAGCGTTGGGATTCCATTCTGGAGGTTCGACTTATCAAGTTTGCTCTTCGTTTGGATCATTTTGGTCAACTTACTATTTTTAGTAAGTGGTATTTTGGGTTTGGCTAGGATTAGTAGGGGTGTCTGCACGGAGTTTCAGAGAATCTCCAGTTTGAGAGATTTACTATTTTTAGTATGTCTATTTTTAGCAGGCCTATTTCTGGCAGGGCAGTGCCTATTCCTGGTTGGGTAGTTGGACCTGGGCTTTATCAAAAGTTCGTTGATCTCAGTTGGACAGTTCAGTGGCTTTATGTTAAAAGTTGTTATTAAATTAAATTATTTTGATTTAATTTAATAACTTATGACTTTATAACTTATGTTATAAAGTGGGAATATATTAAAAGCCAATTAAGTGAAAAATAAAGTAAAATGCTTTTTCCAAAAAAGCCTATATATTCTACTCGAAAAAGCACTTTACTCATCTATTATTGAAATCATTTTTTATAAAAGTTCGTGAAGACAAACCTGTCTAGGGTTTCGAGAATTGATTCCTGATCTCGTGATTTGAGCCATTTCTTGTGAATGGTGAATTTCGCAGCTATTGATCTGTGAGCATTTAATTCTGTTACTGAGATCATTTCTTTCCAGTGCTGAGGTATACTGGATTTGCTCGAATTTTATTCTACAGGCAAGCATTGTTCTAAAAGTTCTGAATTATCTTCATACTGGAATTCTGAAAGCTGGTGGAATTTGTTGTATTCACCCACTGAGTGTTGGAATGCGAAATTGTGGAAGTCTTTTCATTTTGCCAAGAAGATTGAATTAATTTTGAAATTGAGAATCCAATAGTGATACGAAATTTAATTTCTGAGATCTAGTTTTTTCGTAAGTGTTGTGTTTGTGAAATCTGGCAGCCGCAAATAGTGAGAGGAGGCTTGTTTTACCTCTCCTGCAGACACAGTTCTCTTTTGGGGGCTGTTATTAATTCCTAAGGCTATGCGGAGGTTATCGTAGCATTTCCAGCCTCCCACGTGAGTAATTGTGAGACTCCAGCTTGCTGCTTAAAGTCTGGCCGGCTCCAATAACACTGCTGACAGCTCACGGCAGGTGTTTGGGAGTGATCTGGGCACTGCACAAGCCCGCAATACAACACAGACCAGTCACACATTGATTTGCTGACGTGACTACCTGGGCCATACAATTGAATCTGCTGGTGCTGTATATTACTTGGAGAGACGTTTTTATTAATCTGCCTGTGTCTATAGTCTGGCGTCAAGTGTGTTGGAATTGTTACACAGTTTGCTGAAGGTGATTTTTATGACTCAACAATGTTCCAGTTTGCCAGGTGCCTTTGAAATTTCACTTTTAATTATTGTTTCAGTATTCAGTTGTATTAAGGATTAAGAAACTAATAAAAGTTCCAAGGAGTATCAATTTGACTTGGTTGAATTCTCTGAAATTGGTGGAAATTTCATTGTGTTGTTTTCCTGAGATTATTTTGGCATAAGTTATTTGCAATCTTATCAAATTAGAAAATTATTACAAAGGGAGCCAGTCAGGCTCTTCACACTTTCCTTGATCATCCTCAATCCTAACTTCATACTTCCCTTGGTTGTTCACACAAACTTGATCGAAAATTTGATGTCCTTGATTGTGCTTGGATCAAGTTGGAAAACTACTTGCTTTCTCTTCCTAAGGCTCGGGCACAAAAATTTATATAAGTGTTGAACTTGATGCTTCAACTGAAAGTACTAACCCCCCTTAAGACCTACCTTGACCAAAACTTGGATTTTTAAAGACTTGCAAGGCTTCTCAAAACTTTGAAATGCTGCCAAACTACCATTAAGCCTACATCTACTAACAGCAAGGGCGAAAAAAAGGGGATCCCCATTCGCAATGGGGTGATGGTGTGAAAAGGTCACAACAGGTCTATGGAACAAATTCCAAAAAAAAATGATTTAAGAAAATCTTTTGTAGCCATCACAACCCAATGAATCAGCATTGAGAAAAACAAAATAATCTGCCAAGAAAGGGAAATTAGTACTGCAATAATTATGGCTAGATGAAAATAAAAAGAAATGAATTGCTGTTTTGATCAGATATACATCTGTAGAAACTTTCCTCCCACTCATAAACTGTCCTCACATTCATTCTGACCCAAAAGATTACTTGTATAGTGAAAATAATGTCTTATGCAACAACAGAAATACTTGTGCAGCAACTAAGATATATTGCAGAACAATAAAGATCTTGTTGTTGCACAACCAAGACCTTTTGTGCGGCACTTGATGGGCTAAAATGACATGACCACAATGGTCGAAATGTGAACTTGAGACCTGACTTTTTGGATCAATGGGAGTTGAGATTAGGTCTCTTATTTGAGAGCACATTTGCTTCACCACTTTAGCTCATCCCATTTAGCATTGCAGGTAATGTCTTTTTTGCCATGTTATTTGATGAAATTGAAGTAGAGAGAAGTTTGCATTTGTTGATTGTTTCCTGTTTGACTACAATCTCTCACATTATCAAGTGTTTGTTAATTATTTGAAGTATTGCTTTTTGAGCTTCTTTTGTAGAGATAACTCAATGTTGGTTTGTGGATGCCTTACATAATGTTAATGATATTTTGAAATTACTTTTCAGCACTGCCTCTGGATCTGTATTGCTCCAACCCTGCTGCACAGTTGTTATCAGTATCCATTCCCGAAAAGCAAAAAAATGTATTTTCTATGAAAGTTGTACGAGCTGGTGATGCTTTGGACTTGGGTGGAGGTATCTTTCTAAAATATTGTGTTTTATATATCAAACCCATTGTGTGGAAATTTAGTTTTTGACATGACATCCATTGAAGCACTTCAATAAATTAACTGTCTTAAACCATGGATGTTTGAACTAGAAAAAGTGATGGTTTTCATCAACATGAATTTATTGGTTAGGTTTTTGGTCCTTCATATGCCTTCAGGTCACAAGCTTCAGTTTATCTTAACCCCAACACCACGATGGCCTGATGGAATGTGCACCTATGACCCAGCAACGCAGCTCATATTCACTCACAAGTTCTTTAGGTAATGTTTTATTACTATTTTTACTAAGCATGGTATGAAAGTAGCAATCACGTATTTGTCATTTTTTTTTCCCGAGTCTGGAGGCTCCTAGTCTAGGGACTATGACTTGACAACTACAATGTCCGCATTGTATTTTGATTTGCTTTGATACTTGGTTTATTTTATTGATGTCTGTTATCAGACCTACTCTTTTTTCTTTAGTGTATTGCAAGCAACACATGATAAAAAATGTCTCTTGCACATGTTATAAGTACACAGAAAATACAAGTGGAAAACTTATTTTCAAGTGAAGTAATGACATGTCCAATATCAACTATTCGTGCAGTGCACATGTTTGCACAGACAATGATTTTGATGTTGGAGGATGGGAAGCATATGGAGAGGATTGGCGCTTCTTTTATGATTGCATGCTTTCTCCTGTAGCTCGACAGGTACAAAACAGTTGCCTGTTTCTACATATGGACTGGTACTGTATTATATAAAAGTGCACTCACAATGCAAATTAACATGGAACCCTAGATTTGGATTTTTAATCTTTTGAAAAGATAAATGTTGCATTTGCAGTTTCACATTCAGATTATGGCTGCAAGGCAAGGTTACTAGAATGTCTCAAAGTATGATTCCATTATTGTATTCTTTTGTTGATACAATAATAGAAATAACTAATCCTTTTGAGCAAAAGGTGATTGTCTTTTGAAAACGTTATTTTTTATTTGCTTCTTTGATTCATACCAGAGATTCTTCTTCTCCTAGGAAAGTTGCAATGCATATCCCAGCATTGACAGCTTCATGAGTTTTTTTATTGCAACCACAAATTCAATCATTCAAAATAAAAAACAAGAGCTAAATTTTTAACATGCAAAGTGTCAAATGGAGTTAGACTGGGAGTGGTTACTACGGTGGTAGCTGGCTCAACCATGAAAATAAGAATACAACTTATGCAACTTATTCTTCACAAACAATTTGGAGTGGAAGAGTCTCTTGCTGTATGTCTGTAGAAGACAAAGATTTCAAGCAGAATACTGACAATTGACATCATAATTTGCAGCTAATATCAGCATTGACACACCAAATGATTGATCTAAATAGCATCCGACTTGCTATTTTGATAAAATGGACGGAGGAAATACAGCTTAATTAATAGCATCTCAAAGGGGATATATGTAGAAATCCTTGGAATATTCCTTTAGATTAGTTTCTTATTTTGTGAGCTAGATAAGTAGAGGCATGAAGAGAGTAATCCGGAGGTTGCAGGAATGGCTGGTTGAGATAGAAAGGGCGCTTCTTTGGTCTGGATAGCCTTAAGTAAGAGTACAAATGGTTTGATGGAGAATGTTGATGCCTGGAAAATGATACTGTTTAGGGATTGCCCCACCTAGATGTCTGCGCATAACAGTAAAATACAAGAGAGCAATACAGGCTGTTCGTAGTTGTATGATCATATGCCTTCTTTATCAGCATTTTATAACAGCTCCAAATTTATCTATGTGAAGAGTTCATTAGATGTTGGACAACTTGAAACCTGAATCCTTGTACACTTTGTCCCAGGTTTTGTAAAAATTTATTTTCTTCTCTTCTACATGGATAGGTGTAGCTATAATGCAAGCCAGGTTAAGTGCTTTGGTAGGATGAACAATAGGACAAACTGAAATTTCAGGATTGCTTTGTCTGTGACAAGATTTTGATTCAACCTTGAAAAACAAATCAATTTGATCTCATACCAAGTTTGTGATCTGTGAAGGTTTTTGTTTAGAATTCTGTGTGAGATACAAAGTGCATGAACAAACTTGTAGACAGTTTGCAGCAGATGGTGAACCCTTACTAGGACATATTCAATCTGATAAGCAACTATGATAATTAGGATGGAGTATGAAGAAGATCTATTGATTCCAAGAAAAGAAGAGGAGGAAGCATAAGAGGGAATAAAGGCATCATTAGCCCATATGGAGAACAATATCTCTCCCTTGACAAAGATGTTTGCAGAGTTTCTTCCCCTATGTTGAAGGATGGAGGGAGTGAGAAGGAGGAAGTAGAGACTCAAACCATCTAAAATTAATTCATTCAGATTGGCTAGATGCTGAAGGTTCAATTATCAAAACTTTATTTATTATTTCAAGTTGATGCTAGTCAGATGTAGTGGCTACCACAATTCATGTTATCTTTGGAGCAGTTACAATTCCAAAACCATTATTATAGGTTTATGGCAAATCCAAATAATGTTCATCACACAAGAAATTATGATTTAGTTCTTCTTGTTTTTCATTTGTTCATTAGAGGCATTAAACATTTTATAGTTTTTCATAACATAATTTCAATGGTTACATGCTAGAAGAAGAATTTAATGTAAAAAGTAGCAGGAAGAAATAGAAATAGAAGAAACTCCACAAGGTTTAATTAAATCTTACTGCACAATGCACCACTTTCACAGGATTAGGATTTAAAGCAATTTGGTTAGTCAACTCATTGTGAATATGTTATTCATGTATATGAAGTTTCTATTGAAGGAAGTGGGGAATGTGTACAATGATGTCATTTTATATAACAATATATCTATATTCAAAATGGTAAACGTTATGGTGCCTTTTATATGCTCATATATGTGTCTCTCTTGATATGATATTTGAAATGCCCATTTTAACAGGTTAGTATGTATCTCATGTTTAGTGCAGGCTGATGCTGCATTACAAAAATTACCTATCATAGCACAATTTTCTAAACCAAGCTATAATGGGAAGATGGGAATCAACATAGTGAAGGTTAGTATATTTTGAGTATTTTCTCCATGCATAAATTTTACAAGATTTTGTTTTTAAAGGTAGAAATCATATCATGAGGCTAGTCGAATCTCTTTACTTTTACTGTTGATTAATAATAATTTAACAACCAAACAACCAGATAAATGAACACAAGGACACAAAATATTACCCTGGGAAAACCTCCCTCTTGGAGGAAAAGCCCAGCAACTAAAATATATTGCTCTCAGAAAATTACAATAACTCACAGTCATGACCATATTATGTATTACTGAAGGTGATTTTCTGAGGATCATTGATCCACGAAGCAAATCTAACGAAGTGCCCAACAGAGTCTCTAAACACATAATATAAATCACCAAAACTTCTGAATGATGATCCAATCATAACTTTGAATACTCCAATATGATTCGCCTATGTGTTGTCTCTGCTATTGACCACAGATCTACACATATGGGATGTATCACAGTTGTTGCACCAAGTAGAACTTGCGCCAAATGTGAATGCATAAGGTCGCTGTATATGAATCAGAACTTCCGTACTCCAATAATATCGTTGTATGAATTCTGTATATCATATTTGCTGCTGGAGTATTTACTATATGTAATAAGCTGCTGGATCTATATCAGATCGCTATATCACAATATGTAATTTGCTGCTAGATCTATATCAGATTGCTATATCACATTTGCTGCCTTGTATATTCCATATGATTGCAATACAATTGACCTTCATTTATATGGAGAACTCTCCATTACATTACACAAGTCAGCCCTTATGATTTTGGTGCCAATAGTAAGTTCGAATTTGGGCCGAGCCCAATTCCATTAGAATTGGTATTTATAAGTATATTTAAATTTTACAAGGCAATAATTTGGGCCCAGCCCGATGACCTAATAAATTAAATTTAAATATAAAATTAATTTTAATCTCTAATTAAAATTAATTAAGCTATAACATATAGCTAAAAACAATATGATCTATGTTGGTGTAATTAAATATTCCTAATTACACTTTACTTAATCTTACTTAGGATAATGCATTGCATAGTAGTTTGTGATTGAGACACCTAGGAGTGTGCACCTTATTAAGCACATGGTGTAGGAGAAATTCCACTTTTGATGCTAGATTCACCTTTAGTGCTCTTATCACATTATCATCCTAATCCCATTGCACATACTTTATTGCATAATGGAGGATGATCCACATTTGGTGGACATGTGATTACACCTAGCATAGGTGATAGCTTATCAGCTCCTTATCATTCTTTCTTATCATCTTTCCTATATAAGGAGGCCTATTATGTAATCATGATCAATCATTCAAGGTGAATTTATTGGATCAATTCAATATCCATCTTTGCATTCATATTATCTCTTTTGTGCTTTTCTTTAACCTCTAGATCCTTGGTTCAATCTTTGCTATTTGCAAATTCTTACATGGTATCAGAGCCATTGGAGTGTTTTTGATTAGCCGATTTGAAGAGATCTTGATGCAAGCTTTGAAAGTCCAAATCTCAAATTTGAGAACCAGCGTGCGATAGAGGCGTCTTGGAGCAGATCTGACCTCACCATTGCGTCCGGAAGGCTATTTCAAATAAGATCGACTATAAATTCGCTTATATTCGACGAAAGTCAAAATTGAGGCAAAAATTTTTTTGCAAATCGGACCGTACGGCCCGATCTGCCCTCTCTGGTACGATTTGAAAAAAATATATATTTTTTTTAAATTCTGCATTTTTCAGAATTTTTTTCAGCAAAATATTGTTTTTTACGGGCTTGGTACGTGCCCTGTTCATGTTCAATTGGAATATTCTCTGGCAACATGACGGGATTTGACTCATGAGGAAGACCGAGATCCAATCTCCGACGCAAGCACGATAGAGCCTTAGCATGCAAGTTTTTAGTGTTCGGGCCTCTGCATATTTTAAGGCCTATACAGCCCTACTCGTAGCGCATGTGGGATTAAAACCCTCTGTGCAGCTCAGCCCAGCAGCCACCGGCAGCTCCACCACTCCTTCGCTCCTACTCTATAGATCCGCCACGCAGATGAGCCACCTCAACGCCCATGCCCAGTAGGCACCACGTAGACCTTCAGTGCGCAGCATGCCACCTCAGCGCACAGGCTACACCCAGTCACCTGCCACGCGGAGCCAAGTCACTGTGCCACATCAACCTGCCCAGTCAACAGCTCAAACCACATCAGGGGTACGTTTTCTGATGTCATCAGTACGGTCCACCTAGTCACCAATCCAGTCAGCAGACACATCAGTAAGGGGCCTTTTTTGCTGACGTCATAAGTTCATTTGGTGAAATTTGACGCCCATTCAGCCGTCAAAACAGGCCAAATTGGGTTTTCTACGACGGCCTCCAGACCGTCAAATTTAACCCCCTAGATTGTTGACGTCAGCAAGGTTCAAAATTTCTCAGCCCTCACCATATGTAGTTTTGATTTGACAATCCGACTTTGGGAGGCCATAACTTGGTCATCCGAGCTCCAAATCGGGTGCAATGTTTTTTGAAATTGGGTAGAATTTCCTGAGGAATCCAGTGGTGGTGTTAATTTTGCCTTTTGATGTCCTGATTGATCAGAAATTACAGATTTTGTTGACTGTACCTGTCTGGTCCTAATTTCTGCAACTTCTAGGACTTCGTTTGGGCACATACAATAACATTTTGAGGTGAAATTTTTTTGAAAGTGCATAATTTTTTGTCTACTTTCCAGATCTGCAATCAGTTTTCAGTGATTTGGGGTAGATATATCACTTTTAGAAATAGGTCATTTTGGGGCTATAATTGCACTTGGTTAATCCTTGGATTTTAGTTTTCTGATTTGCATCAGTCATTTGAAGGAGTTATCAGTAGTTATCAGTCATTATTTGGTGTTCATATGGATAATTCAAAGGTTAAACTCCTCACTCCATATAACTACCATGAATGGAAAGTTTCTTTAAGTGATCATTTGTTGAGTCTTGGATTGCTTAGAATGACTCTTGGATAGGATCAAGAACCTCAAACAGGTGTTGCAGAAAGGCGAAAATGGTTTGATCGAAGGGATAAAGCACTTGGCTCTCTTAGATCATCCATCTCTCGTGACTTGCACTTTCATATTGCATCTTGCACACATCCTCATGATGCTTGGGTCATATTGGAAGGACTCTTTGGTAAACTTGATAGAATGAGAAAATTCAGATTAGAGAATGAGCTCATAGGTCTTAATCCTAGTGATTTTGACAATATTCAAGACTTTTTCTCTAAGTTTAATTCTATTAGATTGGAGTTGTTGTCGGAATAATTGTATGTATGGGTTGTCATGTAATAAAGTGTTATGTTAATCTCGGTTGTTAGTAACCGAGAGGTTAAACAATTACGATGCGACGTTTCGGTCGTGTCCCTTCGGAGGTTATATGTACGAGCTGTTCTGTGAATGAAAGGACAACAATGATGTACGGAAACTCTTGTGATTACTTGAATGCAATAGTCTTTTACATTACATACTGAGTATTTAACTGTGTTTATGCAATTACTTTCTGTTACCCCGAGAGGGAAAACATTTGGCGCCGTTGCCTAGACGCACTCGGATGGCGTGTGGACATAATGGGCTTACCTGTTGGTGAGATAAACCCGGAAGCAGATGATGCCCGTACAGAGTTGTACGAA
This sequence comes from Chamaecyparis obtusa, assembly GCA_027943335.1. Lineage (NCBI taxonomy): Eukaryota > Viridiplantae > Streptophyta > Pinopsida > Cupressales > Cupressaceae > Chamaecyparis > Chamaecyparis obtusa. The sequence continues at coordinate 339,178 of BSBK01001784.1, forward strand.
GGGGAAGATATCCAGACACGGGAATTCCAAATTTTATTCCAAGTAGCAATTGAAACCTACATTCGAAGAGAAGCCACGAGCGAGGAAGTTCCGACGGGTGCAGTGTGGGACGCGATTGGGGCTAACCCTGCAGCCAATCGACTACTGAACCATCTTCCTCGATTGCTAGCACAAGCAGCATTGGCACAACACACGCACCAAGAGGAAATTGCCCAAGAGGAACACTGCCAGGAAATCCTCCGTGCATACCATGCTCGAGAGCATCTCCGCCGCCATCAGGAAGTAGGCAATGGCAACTGTCAGGGTTTTTGAAATATGAACGAAAGAGGGAAGGGAACACATAAACAATTGTAATGCAATTGGAAATGTTGTAAATCAACATGAATAAATAAAAATAAGTGTTCTTTTGGTTGAAAAGCAATGTTTTTTGTTCAGTCTTGATGCCCAATACTTTAAATAAGGATAGAAATAAGAACGCACTAAATGACGAAAGGGAAGCCGCACAGAAGGCTTTGATCTCCGCACAACAGCGTGAACGTCAGTGTAGGCTGAGGCAACTTGCCAAAGACCAGCTTGCCGGAGGGTTGCCTGAAGGGAACCTCGAAAGTAGTACGGAAGGAAGTGGTACAGAAGGTGCAGAGGCCGACTGGGAACAGTTCATCTCGCCAGAGCATTGGAGAGTGCGGAGTAGAGAAGAACTACTCGAAGAAACACGATTGAAAAAAGTCTTACTTCAAGAAGAGCGAGACCAGTTTGAAGATTTGACCCGCATGTGGCGTGCAGAGGATGGAGACCACGAAGGGAACTGTGCCGTGGAAGGTGAGGACACTACTGGAGGTGCCAATGACAGTATGGCCAAAGGCACAAGTGACGCCTAGGTGAACCCTCCATTGGAGCCAACGACTCCATACAATACGGTTCCACCTGTCACGCAGATGCAAGTACCATTAGTGAATACTATACAAATCAACCAAGCAGCAGTGGGTGCGAGTGCTAGCACAGGCGGTGTTGGAGCACAAAATCCACAACATACACAATGACCAAAATCGGCCCAACCAACCATGGCGGTACACAAGGAGAAATTGCCCAAATTCCATGACGACGGAAAGGACAATCCGGCATGACATTGCCATACATGCGAAACCATCTGGTCAGCCAATGGGGTTACTGACCAGGATGAATGGATGAAGCAATTCCCCGCCACACTAAGAGGAGTTGCCATTGACTGGTACTCAGACTTGGATAAAACCAAGATAACCACATGGGATGAACTAAAGAAAGCATTCGAGAAGGAATTCCGGCTCCTCCGAGATGACAATGAGATAGTCTCAGAAATCTACGGAACGAAACAAGGTAAGAAGGAAACCATCCGAGTGTATGGCCGCTAACTAAAGGAGCTAGTTGGGAAGATGGAAAGCCAACGAGCAGATGTTTTAAAGAAGAGATGGTTCGTTGAGGGTTTGAACTCCAAGTTACGGCAGAAGATGAAAATAGTACCGCTGACATCCTACGACAATGCATATAACCGGGCCATGGACCTGGAGAGAGAATAAAACATCAAAAAAGAAGAATAAATCCCCATCATCAGACTATGACATGTCGAAAGAAGATAGCAGCAATGAAAACTAGCTGAAAAAGAAAGTCACGGCACTCCAGAAAGACATGGAGAGGATGTTAAAAGAATTGAAGTCAATGAAGGGGAGTACGAGTAAGGACGATGAACTCTGGTGCACGGAGTGTAAAGAAAGTGGCCACACAAATGGTGCCTGTCCCAAAAAGGCATTCTGTGACATCTGTCAAATTATGGGACATTCCACAAAGGAATGCCCATATAACATGAAGACATGAAACCAACAAGTGCTCTATACATGAGCAGCCATCCACATCAGGAATGACGAAACCAAACAATAATGCATCTTAAGGGGGATACCGAGGCAACCGACGAGGTGGACGAGGGAACAATAATAATTTCAACCATAACAGAGTCTAGTATGATACCAAGGGACGCCCAATAATCCAATGTAGGGCGTGCAACAAATGGGGTCACTACGCAAGAGAGTGTAATAATAATAACGCCCCTCAGCAGCTATGTTGGTGGTGCGGCCCTGGTGACCATGAAGATGCCAATTGTCTTAAGTCTGGAGTAGGGACCAACCTGTTGGATATTGAAGGAAATGCAAAGATAAGAGAACTTGTATTGGCTCTGACCCGAGGGCAAGTGAAGGAAGCGAGGTACCCCCATCCCCGTATGGAGAAGAAAAGGATGTTGGAAGCATGGGACGAAATAGAAAAGGCTATGAAAGCCCAACGGCAGACACAAGAATCAGCAGGACCCTACGACACAGACACGGAACTGAACATCGTACGGTAGATGCTCCAATTGGAGGTACCAATGAAACTCCAGGACCTCCTATACACCATGCCACATTTGGGGACAGTACTACTGGGCAAGCAGGTTCGCAAAACCAACACACAGCACACAGACACTTCCATACCCGGAGGCTCCGCAACTGATCCAATGCTACTAGTGGTCAATAATGGCAGACACCCAGTCGTGGTTGAGATGGGCATTCTCAACACTATTCTAACAGACACCATAATAGATGGCGGTTCCGGAGTAAACGTCCTACCCGAGGACACATGGAAGAAATTAGGAAAGCCTACCCTGTGGCCACAAACATTTAATCTGCTAGGTGCTGATCAGTACGAGATTAAACCTCTCGGAACATTGATGGCACAACCAGTTACGGTGGGGGCACAGCCATTTGTACTCAACCTCATAGTCATCCCACTTAAGCAGAAGGGGTATGACGCCATCCTCGGAAGGGGATGGCTAGTGGCAGCGAAGGCAAATCATAACTGGAAACGGAATACACTCTCGATGGAGAATGGAGGCAGGAAATTTACCATTGATCTCCGGACCTAGTTGGTGAGTGGGGAGCTCGCCTCTTCCTCAGAGTCAGAGTCCAAAGGGGAAAACGACCCACAAGATGAAGGAAGGCATGGAATGGAACCCAATGAGGAAGGGGTACTAAACTTGGGAGGATGCTCAGAGGATGATACCGATTCACTCAACAGATTGTTCCATTGGCAAATGGAGGACTACGAGATGTTCTCACCCTCATGCAATGTATTAAGTATTGAGGAAGAACTAGATAAATTTCCCCCAAAATATGGGGAATATAACGAAGGAGAGGCTACAATTGATACCGCACCGGCACACCAGTTTAGAGATAAGAATGCCATGAAGTATGAGGAACCATCCGTAAAACCCCTTAATCTCGGCACGTAGGCGGAAGAAAAAGTCATTCTCGTAGGGGATGATTGGAATCCAGTCCTGAAAACCACCGCATTTAAAATTTTTACCGAATACAAAGATTTGTTTGCGTGGACATACAAGGACTTGAAGGGGGTCCCACCTGAACTATGCGTCCACCGCATTCTGTTGATACATGGCGCAGTACCAATACGGCAGCGGCCATACTGAATGAACAAGAATTATGCCGCGAAAGTAACGGAGGAAATCGAATGGATACTGGAGGCTAGAATTATCTTCAGGGTGCAAACGAGTGAATGGGTATCTCCCATTGTGATTTCCCTCAAGAAGGATGGAAACCAGATTCGGATTTGTGTTGACTTCCGGCGTCTGAATGCAATTACTATCAAGGATCCATTCCCCATTCCATTTACAGACTCTATACTCGAGGAAGTAGCCGACCACGAAATCTATTCATTCATGGACGGATTCTTCGGCTACAACCAGATATCAATTGCAGAAGAGGACATGCTGAAGACAAACTTTGTGGTAGAAGATAGAGTATACGCCTACAATCAGATGCCGTTTGGTCTCTACAATGCTCCAGCAACATTCCAAAGGATAATTCTCCATATCTTTGATAAGATGTCGGTGGGTAATTTCAAGGCCTTCCTCGACGACTGGTCAATCTACAGCGGGTAGGAAACACATCTAAAGGCACTCGATGAGTGCATGGACAGGTGCTGAAGGGCATGACTCGAACTTAACCCCAAGAAATGTCGATTCATGGTACCTCAGGGAAGGTTATTGGGGCATATAGTGTGCAAGGCAGGACTCAAAACAGACCTTGATAAAGTTTGGGTGATTGTGGAGATGGAACCACCATAAGATGTCACGGGGGTCAAATCTTTTCTGGGACATATTGGCTACTACAAAAGGTTCATAAAGAATTTTTCCCAGATATCTTACCCTCTCGATAACCTTACTAGGAAAGGGGAACCCTATGTATGGGGAGCGGCTCAGAAGGAATCTTTTGAAGAATTAAAATCTCGACTGTTGGAGGCATCCATATTGGCCTATCCAGATTGGGATAAAGAATTCCATGTGCACGTCGACGCTTCCAATTATGCCATAGGTGTGACACTGGCACAAGTTGGTAACCATGGGTTGGATCACCCGATCTACTTCGCCAGCAGACTACTCTCAAAGGTGGAAAAGAACTATAGTACAACGGAAAGGGAAGCACTTGGCATGGTCTATGCCGTGCAGAAATTTAGACACTATCTGTTGGCGACACCCTTCACATTTTATGTAGACCACCAAGCCCTAATGTACTTGGTGAATAAACCAATAATCCAAGGACGGGTAAGCCGATGGTTGTTGCTGTTACAAGAATTCACATTTACTATCATAGTACGGCCAGGCAAAAGCCATGTGATTGCAGACCAATTGTCGAGAATTAAATCGGGAAAGCAAGCCGATGGGGTGAATGATGATTTTCCAGATGCGCACCTATTCCGCATCGCTGTTTTACCAGCTTGGTACACCAGCATCAGTGAATACCTCTTGACATCACAGTTTCCCCGAGAAATGCCACCAGGGGAACAATGCAAACTGGTCCTGAGAAGCCGAACATTCCAACTCATCAACGGACTTCTCTACAAGATGGGGTCGGACCAAGTACTCCAACGATGCGTGATGGAGGAAGAAGTCCCTAGTATTCTGAGGGAAGCACACGAAGGGCCGGCAGGAGGACATATGGGGCCGGATACAACAGCTAGGAAGGTATTGCTCGTAGGACTATGGTGGCCGACGCTACACAACGATGTCAGGGAGTGGGTCGTGAGATGTGATACATGCCAGCGGGCGGGAAAACCACTGAAGAGGGATTTCATGCCATTAAACCCCTCCGCTGCTCAAGAGTTATTCGAGAGATGGGGACTTGATTTTGTGGGACCATTGAAAACCAGCAGACCAAGGCAGTGCACGTACATAGTAGTGGCTACGGAGTACCTAATGAAGTGGGTAGAAGCACGGGTCCTACCAGACAACACGGTGGTGAGCACAGCAAGGTTCATCTATGAACAAATCATCACTTGGCATCCCAATCCACCTAATGAGCGACAGGGGAGGTCATTTCGTGAACCATGTGGTAAAACTCCTCACAACAGAATTTAAGATTTTTCACTCCCTATCTAGTCCGTATTATCCGAGAGCCAATGGTCAAGCGGAGGCGACGAATAAGATTCTAGTCTCGGTAATCTATAAGTCATGTGGTGTGGAAAAGGAAGACTGGGAAGAGAAGCTACCGTCGGTCTTATGGGCATACCGCACCACCTACAAAGTAACGATAGGCCTGACACCCTTTTAGCTGATGTATGGCCAAGAAGTTGCGGTCCCAATGGAATTTATGGTGCCAAGCCTTCAAATAGCTATTGATAACAAATTGGGCGATATGGAGAGCCTGCGGGAACATCTCTATGCTCTAAATAAGCTGGATAAGAGGAGGATGATGGCACAATGGGTAACTAACTTTGTCCAGCAACGCAGGAAGCATTGGCATGATAAGCACCTCCGATGGGCAAGGTTCACTCCCGGACAACTCGTTCTGAAGTACAACAGACAAAATGAGATTAAGCCCAGGAAATTTAAAGTTAAATGGCTAGGCCCCTACAAGGTTCAGGGGGTGGCAGTAAACGGATCGATCAAGTTGTGGACGCTGGATGAACACGAACTTTCAGATGCTGTCAATGGCTCAAAATTGAAAGTTTATCACAAGAGGCCAGAAACGCACCGATGGTAGTCAGACAAATGAAAAAATTGAAAAAAAAAAATATTAAAAAAAAAGTGAGAAATACCGTACGGTCATACGACATTGACAAACATATATTGGATTGACCGTACGGTCACCCTCAAGTCAAACAGAGGGCACCGTACGGCACATTAAAAGCCTCAAAAGCCCATAATATACAACGTACGGCACAAGCAGCACAAGGAAAGGAAAAGCGCATGATTTGGTTGTCGTACGGCAAATAAGACACGTCACAAAAGGACGTACGATGCGGCTAAAAAACGTAGTGTATTAACACCATACGGCAGCAAGGCAGAACACCACAAGGAACAGGCCGTATGGCATTAAAGAGAAGTATGGCACCGTACGGAAAGAACAATCGTAGCCGTACAAAAGACATTGCGAAGGGAGGCAGAGTGTTTTGTTTGCCACGTGACTGTACGGAAAAGACCTTCAAGCAAACACCACACAATACCAAGCCATTGTACGGTATGCAGAGTATAATATTCGTATGGTAGAAAGGAAGCAATGACATAAATGCACTGTACGGCACATAGATCTGGAAGAGGAAAAACATGGATAAAAGAATACACGTTCGTACGGCTTTCTAGTCAACTTGATGTACGGTATCAAGAAGTAGAAACTTGGGCCGTACCACCAAAAAGGATGCAAGTTGGAAAATATATAAGGCCCTACTTAGTGAAAAAGGAGGAACAATCTCGGTGAAAGGGAAAATCAATAAGAGTTGCATAGTTTTGGCATTCCGTACGGTGAGAAGAAGACAAAAGAGAACTTTGTACGCTAGGGAAACAAAGCAGGAGAAATTTGAAAAGTGGTTATTGCCGGCAAGAAGATTCAAAAATCAGCATGGGGTCACATCAGCAATCGAAAGATTGGAGGCAAAAATTGCAAGTCTCGAAACTAGCAAGCAGTAGTAAAGGCACAAGGATTCTGTAGTCTGGAGTCCACATTGCCGGAAGCATGGATAGTGTAAAGAAGAAAATTCACCCACGCCTGCAAACGTAGACTCAGAAAGATGAGATCACTTGGAAGAATGTCACATTCGAAGGGTTGAATGGGTTCGAGTGTCGGACGTGGTGGGAAGAAACTCCCAAGACACATTTTCTCAAAGGGCAGTTATAGAGAGCACAAGTACACTGGGTAATACAGATGCCTTTGTTTTCTATCAAAGAATATGAAGGCCCTCTGAGGGGCATGATAGATACATTTGATAGGTTTAGCAAGAGCAGCACTTTGAAATATTGTGGGACGGAGATACAGGTTAAAATTACTCCAGGCGAGATTTCGAGGGTTTTTGGCATACTTGGCGTGCACAGCAAAAAGATAGACTTGAAGCCCCGAAAAATGTCCCGAGAGGACAAAGAGAAGTACATAAGGCTAGTGTCAAGGGATTTATCTCAGAGCGAGTTTGAGTCCGTAGCAGGAGCTTCTGCAAGGAATCGTGGCATCAAGAGGTCCTTCATGGCTCCAACAGGTGCAAGTAGGGCTTCTGATATTGCCATAGCACATATCATTTTTATGAACGGGCTCAGGAATGGCATCGTGTACAACTAGGCATCGATCCTGGCAGAGAGGCTGTTTGAGTTCATGACACTTCAGCATCGGACCTTTTACATGCCTCACTTCGCCATTGGCTTATTCCTGAACGCCGCCAAAGAATAGATTCCACTAGACAAGCTGAGGCCAAAGCCAGTTGACATAGCCACAGGAGAGCCTCCCATTTTTCACTGGCGCCACCTTGACACAGGAGGGATGCAGACAGGCTCAAAGAGGAAGTGCCAGACCCTCTCAGAGTCGGAAGGAGAGAATGTAGACAGTGGCCGAGAGGATACCAGTGAGGAGGAGGAGGGCAGTGAGAGTGTTGGGATAGGGGATTCGAACGCCCTCGGTACAGAGATACCTACTCCACCCTTCGGGATTGCACCAGACCAGATTCTGTTTACACCACCAGAGACTTCTGCTCCAGTTTCGATTATGCCTTCGGTACCATTCAGTACTACATTGGTCTCAGTACCTGTACCGCGATTTGGAGAATTGCGGACCCTAGTAGATATGAAACCTCCAAGTGAGGAGACCGTGGCAGAGGCAGCAAAGTTGAGAGAGGATCAGGTCAGTAGGGACGGAGTTTTACGTCCGAGAGGAGACTTAAAGTAGGCACGGCCAGAGAGTGAACCTAAAGTCACTTTAGATGTGGTAGGAACGGAGGCCTTTGTGAGAGTGGGGCCTGGGGTGCTGGAGGAGCCATCAAGGGAGTTATCGATGGAGGACGAGGACTCCCCCATACTTACGTGGCTAGATCAGTTCAAGATGCCCCCAATAGCATTGGCGGAACCTACCTCCCTATCACCACGGTGAGCAATGGTGGTGAGCAATGGTCGTTAAGCATCCTGAGATAGTGGATCTCGACTCTGTGATGTTACCAACTAGGCAGGGGCAGGAGATAGAGATGGGGGAGATGTTGGAGAGGCAGGCTCTCATAGAGGGACAGGGATAGCGACACGAGGCCAGTAAGGAGCTGCCAGAGCTGGCAGGCGAACCTAGAGAGGCACCGGCGAGGGAGTACATGAGGAAGGTGTTAGAGCAGTATTTGGCGGATGTAGCCGCAGTAGCTACTGGAGCCGAGCGGGTCATAGCCTCAACAGAACTTCAGGCTCAGGAAGAGGTCGCTAAAGAGTTGGAGCACCTCTTGAACTTGTATGGGTAGGGTGCCCGAAGGCATTTGCAGAATGTTTTGAGTCCAAAGGATGGCCGACTCAAGAGTCCCTCACCATGTTGGAGGACTGGGCTCTTCGAGAGACAGTAGGGGAGAACAAGATTCAGGCCCTTCTACGAGAGTTGGAGCAGGCATTCCGGGAGGAATATTTCACACTGAGGCGGTCAGAGCATGTGTCCTCAGTGCATCAGGCTACAAGATTGGCAGCAGAGGTAGCTCGGGAAGAGGTGGCTTCATGTCTTGAAGCATTAGAGGCCACCGTGGTCAAAGAAAGAGAATTTTGGGCAGCCAAATGAAGTAATATGGTGACAGAGTTAGAGACCCTTCGAGCCAAGTTAGAGACTGAGTGTACAGAGCAGGCTCTGCTTGAGACTTGCCTTGGTACTGCTTTAGAGAGTGTTGACGAGAAGGAGAAATTAGTACTGGAAGCAACAAGAATGGTACGGACGACAATGGAGCTCAAGATGAGAACAGAGCATGATCTGTGTCTATGGGCAAGTCAGGTATATGAGTTGCGGGCTCAGGTGGCTTCCCGAATAGCAGCAACAACACCATCTTCATCAGGGATGCTTCCTACGCCCCCTCCTAAATAATTTGTTGTAGGCTCAATTTTGCTTCAATTTCATTTTGTAAGTCATCGGAGCCGACTTGTTTTTTTTGGGGGGATGATGTTGTCGGAATAATTGTATGTACAGGTTGTCATGTAATAAAGTTTTATGTTAATCTCGGTTGTTAGTAACTGAGAGGTTAAACAATTACGACGCGACGTTTCAGTCGTGTCCCTTCGGAGGTTATATGTACGAGCTATTCTATGAATGAAAGGACAACAATGATGTACGAAAACTCTTGTGATTACTTGAATGCAATAGTCTTTTACATTACATACTGAGTATTTAACTGTGTCTATGCAATTACTTTCTGTTACTCCGAGAGGGAAAACAGGAGCTTTCTACATGTGGCATTGTTAAAGGGGATGAACAATTGATCTTTTCTATTCTTTCCAAGCTAGGTTTTGATTATTCTGTCTTTGTTTCTACATTCTATGCTACTATGGATGCTCTTGGTAGTGCATACAAATTGCCCTCTCTTGATGAATTTGCAACGCAACTCACAAGGGAACAAGCAAAGTTGGCACACATGGGTTAGTTGAAGCCTTCCACACATCAAGCATTGATTGCAAGTGAGTCCACATCAAAGGCTTCTAATGGCAAAGGAAAGAAACAAAATAAGGATCCTAAGCCTCATGACAAAGGTAATGAATCTTCTTCACCGAATACTACTGAATCCAAGAACTCTTCAAGCGAGGAATCATCTAGAAGAAAGAGAGATAAATGTGCTTATTGTAAAAAGCTAGGACATGATGAGCATAAGTGTTTTCAAAAGAAGATTGATGAGCTAACTCACATTATTCAGAAGCACAACCTTAAGTTGCCCTCATCAGTGTCTACTCCTTCTACACATTTGGCAACTTCTACATCTACATCATCATCCAAAGATAAAGGTAAAGGACAAGCACTCTTGGCTTCCACACATCTTGAGCAAGGTAAATAGCTTCTTGATTCAGGTGCATCACATCATATGGCATCTTCTATGGATATGTTTTCTTCTATTGAGCCTTGTAATTATCCTAATATTTTGATGGGTAACAACACATTCATGAGAGTTTGTGGGAAAGGTTCTATTCCTATGGGAGAGGGGACATTTAATGATGTTATTTGTGTACCATCCTTGACCACTAATCTCCTTTCTATTTACCAAATTACTCATGGGGCACAAGGTAAAATTGTTGAGTTTACTCCTGATTATGTCTACATTAGGGACATGGAGACTAGAGATGTCATAGCTATGGGAGTTGTTGATCATACATCACGCTTGTACTCTTTTTCAAATTTTGTTGATAATGATGATGATATTCATGATGTACCCATCCCTTTGCCAAGGGATAATTATGAGGAGAATTTTGGGCACTTGAATCATTTTGTTGTTGAGGCAAGTGTTGATCTTCCTACTCCTCCACCTCCTGCTTCTTCAGACAGGGGCTCTACTATTCAGCAGGATGATCATAGTGTTTCAGATCTTGCAGAGTGTGATGACTACTTGGATGCATCTTCAGCATTTGTTGATTCCCATGATGCAAATTTGGAAGACATACATGAGGGGGTTTCTCTTTCCCTTGATGATAGTTTCATCATAGTTGGGGATACTTCTTCACCTTCTTTAGAGATTGGTGTACTTGATTCTTCTCCTTCTTCACTTGATTTGTCACATGAGGTGATAGATTCTTTGAGCTTGGAGAGACCTACTTAGTCTTTAGAGATTCATGCATGGAGACCTTCATCTTCTTCCTCATTCCATTTGCACAAGGATTGGCTTCTTCATCATTTGATGTATCTATTTCTTCCTAAGGGGAGACATGTTTCTTGTAAGCATTGGCTTATCTATTGTTTGCCGGTACTCTTCATCAACATGAGAGCTTCTACATTATGGGGGGGGATATCATGTCTCCAATTATCCTTCTTATGGGGGGATAATTCTTTGTATATACATGATGTATGTAGTTCTTGGGGGCTCTTGAGCACTCCATCCATCCATGTATCTTGTTTTCTTCTCTCTTTTTGGGGGAGGGTTTTTCCCATGAGGTTTTCCCTCTTTCTCCACTTTATGAGAGTTATGCATTTCATGTATTGCATTTTGTACATGGGTACCTAATATGGCCTAGTTGTCGGGACCCATCTTGCATTGTGAGTTTAAGTGCATTCTCCTAAGTTGCACTTAAGGGGGGGTGTTGGTGTAATTAAATATTCCTAATTACACTTTACTTAATCTTACTTAAGGTAATGCATTGCATAGTAGTTTGTGATTGAGACACCTAGGAGTTTGCACCTTATTAAGCACATGATGTAGGAGAAATTCCACTTTTGGTGCTAGATCCACCTTTAGTGCTCTTATCACATTATCATCCTAATCCCATTGCACATACTTGATTGCATAATGGAGGATGATCCACATTTGGTGGACATGTGATTACACCTAGCATAGGTGATAGCTTATCAGCTCCTTATCATTCTTTCTTATCACCTTTCCTATATAAGGAGGCCTATTATGTAATCATGATCAATCATTCAAGGTGAATTTATTGGATCAATTCAATATCCATCTTTGCATTCATATTATCTCTTTTGTGCTTTTCTTTAACCTCTAGATCCTTGGTTCAATCTTTGTTATTTGCAAATTCTTACAATCTATTTAATTTTAATTCCCAATCAAAATTAAATATGCTAGAGTCCAATCTAGCAATAATATTATTTTAATTTTAATTTTTTCCATTAAAAATTAATTAATTAATTTAATCACCTATTAAATTAATTGTGCTAGAGTCCGATCTAGCTCTAATTTTAACACTCCCTCTTAGCTAGGGAGGATTCTCAAGAGCGTCATGAACTCCTTACATGATTTCCACCATGCCTACTCCCAGAGGATGGGTCCAAAGAGTACTGTCATGGTCTCCTTCCGTGATATCCATCATGCATACCCACAGAGGATGGATCCACCTTGCATTGCCAACAGAGGGTGGAAGAGATATAAAGCCTCAAGTCTTCTTTCAACGAATAATACGACATCACCTTGCATTGCTCGCAGAGGGTGGTTCCACCTTGCATTGCCCACAGAGGGTGGAGGAGGTGTAATGCCTCAAATCTTCTCAAAGAAGAATACAACACTACCTTGCATTGCCCGCAGAGGCTGGAAGATACAATTAATTGTATCAAGAAAGTTGAGACTCCCTCTCAGCCAAGGCTTGTGAAATCATCATGGTTACACCCATGAGTGGAAATGAACATATCATCATGGCGACTTCCATGGATGATATATGAATAAATATCACTTCAACATGACATCAACCATAAATATCACATCACATGATATCCACATGTGATATCTACCATTATGGCCTTCCTGCTGAAATACATGGAACTCTATCACATGAATCACAGTCCTCTAAGTGAATGATCATTAGAGAGACATGGTTCACTCCCTCTGAATCAATAAGATCAAGATCCTTATAGATCCTCTAGTTGCTCCTTAATTGCTCTTTGTAAAACAGAGAGGCCCACTCAAAGTCAAGTTGTGTCATGCACATCTCCAGAGTAAATACTTGTGCATCATCAGCTGCATATTATTGTCTTGACTTCTGTAGAGTAAGAATATTTGCAGCAGAGGACCGTTTCTTTCTGCCCCAAGAAATCATGACAGATCCCAGGTTGAAACATTCTTCTGAAGTGATCTCAATCTTAGTCTTAAGGCAGCAGCCTGAGTCAGCCCAAGACTTCCTCATAGGATGCATCAAGTTCTTTCTCCCTCTGGATACAATCTCTCATCATCCTTATGCTTCTCAATCTATCCTCGAAACATTTTAGAGAGATTAGTAATAGTTCATAGAATCTAAACTTTTTAGAAGGGAAATACTAATGCATGATTTATTTCTCTAATGAAAACTGTATAACAATTCATGAACATTATGAAATGCTTATCTCCTTATAGTTGTGCAATTTAGCAAAAGTGTTGAGACTTCCTTCATCTGATTCTCATGACCTCGTGAGAGGTGCAACATTACTAGAGTTTCAATCCTTTTAAGGATAGACATATAGTCCCGCATAGGTCATGACTATGCACAATGACATTCTTGAATCACAATTATAACATTCATGTCAAATTAGAAGCATCTTCTTCACAAACAAAAACAATATAACCAATATGAATGTTATGTAGGGATCGGTAAGAAAAGACTACAACCTAGCATAGAGACTTAGATTAGAATGCATGCATGCATTCATCCTATTATCACAAGAATACATAGAAACTTAGATAAAAGGCAATGATGTATCAATGCTCATATGATTGAGACCCAATTTATAAAAGAACCAGCCTGTAACATACAACCTAAAACTTGTATATTCAAAAACACCATATAGGTTATAACAACAATAAAGAATGTGCAAAAGAACACATAAGTAGGGATCAAGTCATGGATTGACATGCTCATCTTATGCCTTACCAAGATTTTCCACATAAAATTGAATCACAGATTTGTGAGTACATAGACTAAAGTTCTAAACCATCAACATAAATAATGTCTACAACCAACTCACAATTTTCAGTAATATCCAAACTGATATAATCAGAAGATTTAGCAATATAGAGGATAGGAATCAAGTATACAAATGCATGGAGAACATAGGATTCACATCATCAGATTCTAAGTCATCAAATGTGGGATATAGTGTATATCATCATCTCCATAATAATCAGAGTCAAAAGGTAATTCACACATCATGATAACAAAATGCAATTAGCAATACACCCAACTAGCTGCAAGCAATTTATATTGGGATAAAGAAATTCACAAGTTATCTCAGCAAGAGGAAAGTCAATACTTTATAGAGCAATAGACAACAAGAAGAGCTCATATTCATACAAACCAAGAATAACACCAATAAGAATGAGTAGAAGGACACGCTAGGAACCTGCAAGAGTCATATTGATGTCACTACCATGATGATTACCAACCACAGAATCATTCAACAATGTCTGAAGATCTGAACCGGTCAACCTTGGAGCATGTAAAACATGATCTTGTAGAAGTAGGATCTCACCTCAAGATGAATCTGCAAATATCAGAACTCAAAAAAATTCCATTTACATTAAGATCTATAATTGATAATCACATTACAAAACCCAATCAGATAGGTAATGAATTCATCAAAATTGAAGAAGTACTAATAGTATCAATAACTTTCAGTAACGAAGTTGGGTACCTTACAGTGGCGCCACAGTATGATTACAAAGGGAGTGAAGTATGCTTACCAATGACCATGATGATCCCGGTTTGTAACCAGAAAGGTTCTATTTAAAAAATATGAGAGCATATAAATCTACCAACTATGTTTACTTGATAAGCAATTAACTTATATGATAGTGAGGGTCTAATAGAGGATTATACTTCCATGTATCAACAGCAATTAGTATACTGCAATGAATATAACCATAATGATGACCCAGCTAAAGAAGTAACTCAACCAGCTAAAGTTAACACATAACTTCTTCATAAGGCAGGCTAACCAGTTCAATGGCTGATTTCTCCATTACTAACAACCTTCACATCAATGGTCAGGAGAACATTCCAAAGCTATGTTCTAATATAAGGAGATACTCATATGATTCTAACACTATAAAGGTAACAACATATAATTTCCATCTTCAAACTTTTGATCAATAATTGTAGCCACACATTGTCATAAGTAAAACTGTATCAATGACTAGATCTATAAGCAAGCAAATTAAACACAGTATATCTCTGTTTCACAACAGTATCAACCAACCCTACATCAACATGATAAAAACTTTATATTTTGCAAATATTTACTAGCGCCAACAAATCATACTACTGTATATAATGCATCTTCCCTTTTATAACCAAAACTAATAAGAGTTAATCTCTGCAAACTGATCCTGGTCTGAAAATACTAAATAGTCACAAGTCTCTTGTAATCTATATAAAATCAGAAAAAATATATTTGCATGTTGTAAATTTCCTATCAAGTGTCACTAGGCTCATGCCCTTATCATTTTATAAGATCCTCGACATTAAGGAAGTCATATCTCGATCCAAGACTTTGATATTTACAGATCAGAAAATACCATATCACTTAACTCTGAATGGAGTCCGTGAAATCAAATATGGATCTAAGCTTCAAATCCTAGAATGCTTCAAAAACAAAATCAAAACACAAAGGCTCATAGAATCAGAACATAATACATACTCTCTATTTTGAAAACCAAAAAAATTGGTAAGATGTCCCAATATCCGGGGATAGTATTTTGACACTCCCAGGCGGTCATCCAGATCCGACAATGCTCTAAAATCTGATCACTCAAGGTTGGTATGAACTTGGCTCTGATACCATGTTGATTTTAGTGATCAGATTATAGCAATAATAATTTAACCAAACAACTAGATAAATGAACACAAGGACACAAAATATTACCCTGGGAAAAACTCGCTCTTGGAGGAAAAACCCAGCAACTAAAATATTTTGGTCTCGGAAAATTACAATAACTCACAGTCATGATCCTATTATGTATTACTGAAGGTGATTTGTTTCGGATCACCAATCCACAAAGAAAATCTAACGAAGCGCCCGACAGAGTCTCTAAACACAGAATATAAATCGCCAAAACTTCTAAATGATGATCCAATCAAAACTTCGGATACTCCAATATGATGTGCCTATGTGTTGTCTCTGCTATTGACCACAGATCTACACAGATGGGATGTATCACTGTTGTTGCACCAAGTTGAATTTGCACCAGATGTGAATGCATAAGGTCGTTGTATATGAATCAAAACTTTCGAACTCCAATAATATCGTGTATGAATTCAGTATATCATATTCATTGTTGGAGTATTTACTATTTGTAATACGTTGTTGGATCTATATCAGATCGCTATATCACAATATGTAATTCGCAACTAGATCTATATCAGATCGCTATATCACATTCACTGCCTTGTATATTCCATATAGTTGCAATACAATTGACCTTCATTTATATGGAGAACTCTCCATTACATTACACAAGTCGGCCCTTATGATTTTGGCACCAATAATAAGCTCGAATTTGGGCCCAGCTCAATTCCATTAGAATTGGTATTTATAAGTATATTGAAATTTTACAATGCAATAATTCAGGCCCAACCCGATGATCTAATAAATTAAATTTAATTATAAAATTAATTTTAATCTCCAATTAAAATTAATTAAGCTATAACATATAGCTAAAAACAATATGATCTATTTAATTTTAATTCCCAATCAAAATTAAATATGCTAGAGTCCAATCTAGCAATAATATTATTTTTATTTTTATTTTTCTTATTAAAATTAATTAATTAATTTAATCACCTATTAAATTAATTGTGCTAGAATCCGATCTAGCTATAACTGTAACATTTACAATATAGAATGCTAAAGTCTGATGCTCTCTTCATTTATCAAGAGATATGGCTGATTGCATCACTCGATTCAGGCCTAGTGGTTGTAAGACAGATCAAATCGCCAACTAATTATTGCAAATATTAATCATATATTGCTTTTAAATTAGTCTTGGCTAAAAATTTCAACCCTCTATGTCCAAAGGTGTAGGTGGGATTTTACAATCCACCATCCTAAACTTGCCTACTTTTGAGAAGAAAAAGTATGATTATTAGTTTTCCAAACTTCTACACCAAAGTTGTTATATAGGTGGCCTAGATCTATCATATCAAAAGAGAAAAATAAATATGATTTTATCTATTGAATTGCTTTGACCTCGCTACTTGTGATGATGATGCTACCAACAATTATCACTACAATAATCACACCATCTATAGTCAATGTACCATGCCTATTGTTATGTTTGATAATATTGGTTATCCGACAATGTTTTAATTGTTTGCATTAAGTTATTTGTCACTCATGGGTAGTTATATGTGTTGGTTGGTTGATGGTTTTGTTCCTATTGGAAACGATTAGGTCCTTTGAATATCTTGTGTATTGTCAAGGAAGGTAGTATGGTATAGTCAAATGAACTGTAATCCTTGACCATGTTGAATATGCAAGACAACTATTTGGGGGGAGGGGGGGTGTGAATCAATTGTCCACAAACCTTTTAATCCTTAATACTACTTTAATCAATTCCACCATAGTTTAAAGACTCGGACTTGGCAAACCAAAAAATTGGACTTGGACTCAGACCTGTGAAATGACTTGGCAAAAGGAAAAAACTGGTTTTACATAAAAACAAAAAGAAATTAATGCATTTAAAGAACATGAGACATAATTGATACATTATACATGTCATATGAATATCAAACACTCAATATATGAAATATCATCATAGTTGCAAACTTTAAAATGTATAACAGCAGCATAAGTTTATAAATGTTTACAAAATTAGATATAATGATATGTCCAAATGTGAAAAACAACAAACTAAAGACTACATCCTCCTCTTTCCTCTCCTAGTATAACTCAATTTTTGACGCCTTGAACTAGTAGGCATTGAGGTATCTAAAGGAGTTGATTCTTCTTCAACATCAAAGTCGTCATCTTCGTCATCCTCCACCTCACTAGAATCAGCCAATGTTGTTGCTTGTGCTGCTGCACCTCTCTCTAAATCAGCAATATCTTTTTCAGTAAGGAGGACATCATCACCTTCATCTTGTTCATTGATGATCCAATCACCATATGGATCAATTTCGTCCAAGTCAATGGACTCATGTGAAACGTCCTCCACCTTTCTAGTGCGAAGGTGAAGATTATACCAAATGAAGACAAGATCATTGAGTCTCTTCTGGCTCAACCTATTTCTCTTCTTTGTGTGAATGTTCTCAAATAAACTCCAATTTCGTTCACACCCACAAGCACTACATGGCTAAGACAAAATATGGATGGCTATCTTTTGAAGATTAGGCATGCCAGCACCATAATTCTCCCACAATAAATCTACAAAGAAATATTTAGAAATATTACAATTGAGTAAACTATGTAATTTGTAACAAATTAACAATCATTATCAAGTTTCTAATTTTTTCTTCTAGTATTGAACAAAATGTTTTACCTGGTTGTTGTTATTCTCTCCTGTCAATTGCTTGTTGTGAAGAGAAGAGTCTCCCCTCTGTACCCTTGTAGATCTTGAACAATGAACATTTTCAAATTCATAAATAAGAATTGTTTAAGACTCACACAACAATGAACATTTCCAAATTCATGAATCATAAATAAGATATAACAAATGTCAAGTCTCACCTCCAATTCATCAAGCACCTTGTCGCTTAAGTCACGGTCAGGAGCCATCTTATCAATGCATGTAATAACACCTTCCATGACCTCCTCATCAGTGATTAATGAATCAGAGAAGTAGAATCTTGGTTTCAAGTAGTATGCCAAGGCATGTATCGGTTGGTGGAGCTAGTGTGTACACCTACGATCAATGATGCGCCAAAGGACTTCATATTTTTTTGAATCTCCACCATAGTGATGTGAAATGGCCTCTTTGGGCCTATCCATGAGCTCATAAATGAAACCCATTGGCATTCCCTCTCCGTTCACCATACAAAGAACCCTTACCAAAGGTTCTGTCACCTAGAAAAATGAAAACAAATTTTAAATTAGTACAAAATTAACCCCCCCAAAAATAGCAAGTATATTATCTTGTATAAATTTTATACTTGGGTCTGTTACTTACCTTGATCAACTCGTCTCCACTTTTGCCGAGCCCATCATCAAAAACAATACTTACTATCTGTTGATGTTCGTAGCTTTGATGTTCGTAGCTTCGATCAGATAAAATAGTTATCACTCGTTAATATTATGAGAATAGATAAATTTATGCACATACATATACATACCAATATATATAATAATAATAGTTATTGTTGTTATACATATTGATATATATTCATACATTCTTAATTCAGAAAGTTAATATTAATATATTCTCATATTATTAATACAATTAACTAATTTATTTTTCTTAAAGATCGAATGACATCTAATTATAAATCTGTTTATCAATATGCGTCCTCATCGATCCTACTGTTACCAATGTAAATTAGCATTTCACCAATTGATATCGGTTGATTTAATACTTATATATCTCACCGACTAGTATCGGGTTAGTATTATATAATCACCGATTAGACTAGTTTCGGTCATTAAGAAACCACCGATCAAGACTAGTATCGGCTTTATGCAGTACTATAGTATTAGTATAGGTTTTATAATTATCGTGGAGACATGTCTCCACATGTGGGGACATGTCTATCCATTAGCATGTCTCTACATATATTTATATAGACTTCTAATGAGCGAATGAGATGAAGCATGTACATAAAGAAATGCAAGATTAATGCATTTGATCTGCAATACAAGGATTTGACAATATAAATATTATGCATTTTCATATAGAATTAGGATATCATCTTTATATAAACTTTGAGAATATCATTTTCTCTTTGTGCTGCAATTTGCAAGATTAAAATCAGTTAGTAAGCACATACATCAAATATATTAAAATTGCAATCATTCTTTTCACAAATCTGATTACCTTTAACAAGGTATCAAAGAAAGGTTCCTTCTATAAAGTCTAACTGCTTGAAGGAAAATCTAATTAGAAGATCAAGATCAGATTTTTTGAAACCTTGTACCTACAAAATGGTGAATGGAATCAGACTTGAAGAAAGACTTGAAGGTGTTTCAAATTTTGAATCTTGGAAACTACGAATGATGCTAACTCTAAGAAAGAATGAGTTAAAATCAATTGTAGAAAATCCTCCTAATGAGAATGACGAGAAGAAACAATGGGAAAAGGACAATACCAGAGCAATGAAACTATTAGTTGATAGAGTAAAAGATCGTCTACTACCTATTATCATGAAGCTAGACTCTGCATATGAAATGTTCAAAGCTTTGGAAATCATGTATGAGATCAACAACACTAGCAGGATTTTTACTCTTAAAAATCAACTATGTAATATTAAAATGAATAAAGGAGAGACCATCACCTCATAGTTTATGAGGATAACTGAATTAAGAAACCAACTCTCAACAATTGGTCACATCTATGATATTAAAGAGTTGACTATGGTAACTTTAAATGAACTTTCGATGTCATAGGAAAACTTCACACAAGGAATAAGTGCTCGCTCCAAACTTCCCAAATTCGATCGACTAAAAGATGACTGTATTCAAGAAGAGTGTAATCTAATATCTAGAGGAATCAGTGTGGAATCCACAAATGAAGATATTCAGATTCTCACTGCTAAATTGAAAAGGAAAAAGAGCAAGGACCCAAATGGTAAACAGTTGTTCAAGAAACATAGAGACATTTCTACAATATAATGTTGTAGATGTGACAAATATGGGCACACTACAACAAAATGTCCTGACAGACTCAAACATAACATGTCTAAAGTGCAATGTTATAGATGCGACAACTATGGGCACACTGCAACAAAATGTCCTGACAGACTCAAACATCAAGCTTCCCTTGCTGAAGTCAGTAATTCAAACTTGGATTCAGAGAAATTTGTATTCTAAAAGAACTTCAATTGAGAGGGAGTCCATTGATGAAGGTGAAATACTTTTGAGGTAAACTTGATATGATTGTAATAATTGATTATTGTACTAGTGAAAATATTTATATTAATTGGACCCTGTGTACATCATTAGGAAGTGACGACTTCCAAATGATTATCACTTGTATTTGTAAGAGTTATTGAAAGGTGACAATCTTACAATAACTTGACCTTCTATTGCGATAGACATCATGTGATGGCTGAAACAGATCACAATAGATGATTTTGTGCATGGTGGATTCAGTTCCTTAAACAGACCATTGACCTTCTATTGTGATAGACATCGTGTGATGGCTGAAACATATCACAATAGATGATTTCCTGCATGGTCGATTTTGTTCCTTAAACAGACCATTGACCTTCTATTGTGATAGATATCGTGTGATGGCTAAAACATATCACAACAGATGATTTCCTGCATGGTGGATTCAGTTCCTTAAACAGACCATTGACCTTCTATTGTGATAGACATCGTGTGATGGCTGAAACAGATCACAATAGATGATTTCCTACATGGTGGATTCAATTCCTTAAATAGACCATTGACCTTATATTGTGATAGACAACGTGTGATGGCTGAAACAGATCACAATAGATGATACCTTGCATTAAGGATATGTTGATGGTGAATCATGCCACTTGCAACAACTTGATCACCTTGAAAGGCTTTTGGCAATGACTCCTTTCGTATTTCTTCCTTAAGATCCTTAAGCATCCCCCCAAAGAATATGGTGGAGATGGCACCCTGTATTTGTTTATCAAAATTTTCCTCATATTTGAACTTTCTTGTGATATCTTGTAATTCCTTGTTTAACTTACCCACTTGATTATCTTCCTCTTTAAGGATATTTGAAACTTCTTGCAACCCATCCTCATGAGTCACCCCCTGAATTATGCATGAAGGCTCACCAAAGATTTCCTTTTCGTCCACCTTTTGATGTTCCATTTGTAGTTCTTCGTGTGCCCTCACATGTTGACCTTGGCCTACCATCCTTTCTCTCTCTTGGATAAATTCAATTATTTCCTTGATTTTCTTGTCAACCTCTCTACCTTGTGATATAATGTGTGAAGGCTCATCCACTTGGTTATCTTGAACATTAGAATCAACCATATCATCCTGATGTATCTCACCCTCTTCATTTTTTGGTGTCCAACTTAAAAGCTGAAAGAAATCCTTACCACCTCCCACTGATATTTCTTCATACCAACCCAATTGAAACTTGACCAAGTCAATGGTGTCTAGACAAGATGGGCAAGTAGATTCCAAATGTGAGAGACTATGTACACTGCACCAAGAACTTCTTCCATATATGTTTTTTGGCTCCCTATTGATATCTTCTTTGAAATCAAGAAAATCTTCCTCTGAATTGACAAGGACCGCAAGCTCATGTATTTGTGAAAAAGAAAATCTTCCACTTAATGCCAAGTCCACTCTCAAGAGAAACACCAAACAATTCATCTCCTCATGATCTGTAGTACCATGTATTCTACACTTCCCTGATGCTACAAGTTGAGACAAATCCCATGGAGGTAACCTCTTGCTCAAATCAAACCAAATGGGAAGAACGTCCACCTGTCTGTCCATTGAGAAACCTTTCTTTTTTTTATTTTTTGATATTTTTTGATCTTTTGAACTTTTGAGAGATCTCTCACATCTCAAATATAACATGAAAGCTCATTGTTGCTCTTTGATAGTCCATGAATGAACACTGTCCAGCCCTCCTAGTGCCAAATAATGTTGATGTCAGTTTTCAACCACTACATAACATATGGCAATTGAATACTTGATATAGCATACCAAACACTCAACCCTCTCTTGAAAAGTATATACTCATGAAGAATATGAGAATACTCCAAGGTTCCTTACACCTATGGATACTAACTTAGTTATATAAATGTGATTTGCTGGTTAATAACGTAGGCGGGCTCACGTTGTTCACTTCAGGGATGTCAAATTCTCGCCGTGATGGTGATAAGACTTAGCTTTGCAATGTATACTCAATTGACTTTCTTCCTTTTTATATCACTTCCAACTTTTCTCTTTAAACTTCAACGGCTAAACTACTTCTTGCTTTACTCCTATATGGATGAAGAAATTAGCAAATGGACAGGGATCAACCTAATGAAAGCTTGCCAGCGGCGTTACCTCCATTGGTGCAATGATTCAAAGGGAATAAGACTAGATTACCACACAAGGCTCCTTAACAAGCCGTCAAGATGCTAGTGGCCTAGTATATAGATCCCTATCAAACATTTACCAATATCACCATACAACTAGCCATCTACTTCTGTTCTAACAACATGAAATGAAATCTTACTTTAATTTGAGAGATGAGAAGAAACATGCAATACACCAAAATGATCATGTATATCCACCATGCAAACCACAACAATGAATAAAGAATAATTTTGATAGTATTTTGGCAACAATTCTCCAACATAACTCTCTTTACAAATGAGAACAAATGGCCTTATATAGAGGCTCAAAATTACAATGAGTGGCCAAGATTAAGAGGCAAAATCAAGGGCCAAGATTAAACCTTACAAACCCTAATTAGGGTTACCATCTTTCAACCAATAACATGAGGGCACCAACTTTGTGGGCCAATGAGAAAATTACAATAATTTGTCAACCAATGAGAACCTAGGACACTTGGCATGATTTGATTGCATGCACATGAAATTGCCGCTTCATCAACCTTATCTTATAAATTTATTTAATCCTTGAGATGAGGTGAAGCATTGGATGCTTGAGCTCGTCCTTAGAAACTTTCTCATCACCACTTGAACTTGCTTGTACCTAATGTCCTGACCTTGAAAAGGGTGAGGTCTCCATGCACTTGGGGTAATCCTGCCTTGGCCTAGGTGGCTTGCCCAGATGTGAACCTTCTTGCAATTTGAGAGCCCTGCTCTTGGCCACCGCCTTGAAATCAAACTTGACCCCATCAACCTATCTTCTCGCTTTCCACCTTCATTATTCTTGCCTTCTTTAACCTTCATGGCGTTCGTGTTCTTCTCTAACTTTCTTACTCGACTTTGACTTGCATGCACCCCCCTCTGCTTCAATACTCTTGGGTTCTGGGAGCACCTGCCTTGGCCATGTCCCCTTGATTGTTCCACAATATTCCCATTACTTGATTTGAAATAATTGTTAAGTTCATCAATTGCCTCCTAGCTAATACTTCCCTCCTTGGCTAACCCTTGAATGTCTTCAACTGTTCAAACTGCCACAACTTCGCCCCTTGGCATAAGCATTTGCCTTAACCATAGTGCTGCAGTGCATCTCCCCAAAAATTGGATTTGGTTTGACTAGCAAAGCATCACCAACAATCTTGCAACCGAATAGAGGATGTAGGACCCCAAATAGAATTGCCTCTAATTTTGCACTATCCTAAATTGCAATTCTAAGTTCATGCTAATGATCCTAGCCCAATCAAACTTTCTTTACCATTTTCAATTCCTTCAAAATAACACATCCAACAATTAAACTGTGTACCTGGAGCAGAGCCCATGACTCGGTTGAGAAGCACAATGAGATCGCCACACTCCGATTTGAAATCTGAATTGGTGAGCTTTGATGACTTGGTGACTCCCTTCTTGCTTTCGTGTAACCAACTCTGTTGTACCATGTCCACTGCTAGGGTATACTGAACACTTCCTTGCACAATTCCATCCTTACTGATCTTTTGCCATAGAGGATTGGCCTTCTTTCAACCTATCTCTTAATTGTATCATGTCAATGGTACCGATGTTAGTGTCTTGGACTCGCTTCAATTTCAAGAAGAAGGTGATCTTGGGCATCATATCTTCCTTGTTTGCTATTTTGGTATTAATTCGGTTCTTGCTTGCACTAGCATCCGCCATCCTAAACACTTATTTCTGCCCCTTCTTTCTATAGTGCAGTGGGACTACACTTATCTCTGCCTCTTCGCCTAGGGGTGATCAAACATATTTCTGCCTCGCCAATTCCTATCACACTACACTTATCTCTACCCCTTCGCCTAATGAGATGGACTACCACTTATTTCTGCCTCTTCGTTACCTATGAATGGACTACACTTATATCTCCTCTTCTTTCCTAGGGGTGGGACTACACTTATCTCTCCTTTTCTCCAAATCCTAAACGGAAACTACACTTATATCTCTCAACTTCAAGCCCTAATGAGATGATGAGGTGATGGATGGATGATGCAAGCAAGAAGGGAAATAATCCAATCAAGATAATCGAAAAATCCGCTTAATGAGCCAGCCTTCTCTCAATCCTGAAACTTATCTCCGACACTCAAACAAACAACACCAAAGAAAAGATAACAATTAAAGAGAATAAGTTAAATTAAGAACATAGGCCACTCACCAATTTTTATTTTTTTTTGTAAATCCTCCTCTGCACCAACAAATTCTCCTCCAAAGAAGAAGACAACACCAAAAATGCACTCCACCAAAAGAAGAAAATCACGCCTTGCTAAATGCACTCCTCCTTGCAAAATTTCACTCTTTTGCTACTCCAAGAGCTCCTCCTTGGCTGCCAAGAGACAAGTGAGAAATGAATGAGAAAATGAGGAGACAAGCTCTCCCTTTATACTAAATTCTTCCCTCCAAAAAGTAGGGCCGACTTTATAGGAGGGAAAAACA
This sequence comes from Chamaecyparis obtusa, assembly GCA_027943335.1. Lineage (NCBI taxonomy): Eukaryota > Viridiplantae > Streptophyta > Pinopsida > Cupressales > Cupressaceae > Chamaecyparis > Chamaecyparis obtusa. The sequence goes on from BSBK01001784.1 coordinate 364,766, forward strand.
AAAAATTAAAATTGCCAAATTAAACATGAATTAAATGAAATAAATTGCCCAACCCTAGGGGATTTAATTTTAATTTAAAATTGGGCCAGCCTAGTGCAAAATTATGGGTTTAAATTAGCCAAATCCAAAATTATCATAGGCCCTAAAATTGAAATTTTGAAAAAAGGTCATTTAGGCCTCCAATATAGCTTTAAGCCTTCCCCATTGTGGACTCAATAACTTTCCTTGAATTTCACACCTCTTAGGCCTTAAAATACATTGAATTTAACACACAAAGGGGCCCAAATAAAATTTCTAAATTACAAACACTCAGCCCAAAAATATGATTTTATTTATTTTAAAATTGCCAAATTAATGCATAAAAATCGCAAATGGGGCTGGAATTGATGGCTGCCTTGGGAGATGAAAAATTTATGTTTGTTTTGCCCAATACCAAGCAAAAATAAAAAATGGGAAGGGGCTGCCAGCTGTAGCTTTTTTCATTTTATAAATTTAGAATTTTTCCTAAGAAAAATTAATTTTAGCCCATAACAACACCATCCCAAAATCAAAATTTGCCAGCCAATTAAAATTCAAACAATTTCAAATTTTCATTTATTCATTTCCCATTTAAAATTTCGAAAATCCCACTTGGCAATTTAAATTTTTTATTATTTTGCAATCCAAAAATTATTTAGCAATTTAATTTCCATTTGGCAATTAATTTTTTCAAAATCATTTTCACCACCAAAAATTTACAAGATTTTCCCCAAAATATCCAATTTCACAATTAAATTTTGAAAACGTTTAAGTTTTTCAATTACATCAATTTTCAAAATTCATCCAAGTCCAAATTTGCAATTTTATCCTACTAGATATTAAAATAAAATTTTCTCATCGAATTTCACTTGGCCTAGAGACAAAATCAATCATTTTAGCAAAACCAAGTTTCCGCACAAGATGAAAACAAGCTATACCCCCCCAGGCACTTCAAAAACATCCAAGGTGTAAAATTTTCATTTCAAAACTTCTGGATCGCTCAAAATTCGCTAAGGCATCCAAATACCCGGATCTGGAATAAAATGTCAAGGCTTGCTCAACAAAAGGGGTCCCCAAATTCTTTGGGTTGATGGTGTGAAAACCTCACAACAGGATACTTTATCTATGAAATTTTTTGAGTTATGGTGAACATCACGAGACTTGATATTCCTGGTCAGACCATATTTCTGATATCACAATGATGTGATGCAAAATAAAAATAAAAAAATAAACTTTTGTAATTAACTTTGTGTTGCTCTCTTGGATTGATACATTTTATCTTCCCTAGCTAAGAGGGAGTGTTGATGTTTGTAGCTTCGATCGGATAAAATAGTTATCACTCATATTAATATTATGAGAATAGATTAATTTATGCACATACATATACATACCAATATATATAATAATAATAGTAATTGTTGTTATACATATTGATATATATTCATACATTCTTAATTCAGAAAGTTAATATTAATATATTCTCATATTATTAATATAATTAACAAATTTATTTATTTCTTAAAGATCAAATGACATCTAATTATAAATCTATTTATCGATATGCATCCTCATCGATCCTACTGTTACCAATGTAAATTAGCATTATCACCAATTGATATCAGTTGATTTAATACTTATATATCTCACCAACTAGTATCGGGTTGGTATTATATAATCACCGATTAGACTAGTTTCGGTCATTAAGAAACCACCGATCAAGACTAGTATCGGCTATTATGCAGTACTATAGTATTAGTATAGGTTTTATAATTATCGTGGAGACATGTTAATGGAGAGACATGTGTTCACACGTGCAGACATGTCTATCCATTAGCATGTCTCCACGTATATTTATATAGACTTCTAATGATCGAATGAGATGAAGCATATACATAAAGCAATGCAAGATTAATACATTAGATTTGCAATACAAGGATTTGACAATATAAATATTATGCATTTTCATATAGAATTAGGATATCATCTTTATATAAACTTTGAGAATATCATTTTCTCTTTGTGCTGCAATTTGCAAGATTAAAATCAGTTAGTAAGCACATACATCAAATATATTAAAACTGCAATCATTCTTTTCACAAATCTGATTAACATTAACACGATCTTCTCTGCCTCAGGTTTTTTGGCATATGAAGACTGCAGCCAAGAATTAGACACAAACATTTGCTTAAGATGAAGAATGGCACCAAGAATGCTTTGCAATGTGAGGAAATGGCTAGCAAATCATGTTACTCCTAATCGCACAAGGTCCTTGCCATTTGTGTGTTTTCTCATCAAAGCGAGGACCCAAGTATGGTTGTAGATGAATTTGGTGACACTTTTAGCATCTTCAAGCACCCTTTTCACCCAGCTAATCTTTCCAATGTCCTCTAACAACAAGTCCAAGCAGTGTGCAGCACAAGGAATCCATGTAATTGTGGGATGCCTCTCCATAGGCATTCTACCTGCAAATACATATGCAGCTGCGTTGTTCATAATAATTTGGACAACATTCTCAATTCCAACTTCCTGGATCACCCCATCTAACAAATTGCACAAAGTCTTAGTAGTTTTTATTTCATTTGAGGCATCTATAGACTTGAGGAATACCACTGCACCATTAGAAGCCACCAAGAAGTTGAGGAGAGTCCTATTTCTTCCATTTTCCCATCCATCAAATAAGATGCTGCATCCTTTTCTCTTCCAAAACTTTTTTTGATCATCAACTACAACTTGTGTATTTTTCACCGATTTCTGTAGCAATGGTCCATTGAAGTCATAAGTTGTTGGGGACTTAAACCCCTTGGCTGCAATTGTAAATGCGGCAACCAAACCTTCCCAATATGAGCTGCTTATTGCATTGAAAGGCAAATTGTTGTAGTACCAAAAATGTTCTGTTGCTATCATTGCTTTCTCATGTTTTTCTTTATTCCATCCTAGGTTGTATTCCTAGAACATAGCACATAATAAAAAATTTGGGTCTGATGGAGGATTTTGAGCCTCTAAGCCTCAGTAACCTCATCCTCATTGTCAGCAATAGATGAGTTTAGTTGATGATGAAAGGGGGCTGCCCTTTTGGGAGTACTTGTGCAATGAAGGGGAGCTGAACTAGATGCATTTGGATTCATTGCAGCTATCATGGCTTGTTTTGTTTTTTCCCTTTCTTCTTTATGCGACTCATATTTAGCAAGAAGGGCCTTCACGTATCTAATATTCTCAGGAGTTGTATTGGGGCAGCCATCCACACCTTGTCCAGTTATTCTAGCAAGGTGGTATTTTAATCTATTCACTCCACCTATCATCAGTTTGCCAAATTCCATACAAGTCACGGCTCCCTTTTTATTTCCCCTTATTCCATACTTCCATGCCTCATCTTTCATTTTTCCCATAGTTGTTACAACATGAAAATGTTCAATTTCGGATTTTGGGTCACTCTTTGCAAGTTAAGTCATTGAAACTTTATATTACACCCCTCTTTCACAACTTGTAACTTGTTATTCAATAACCAAAATGCAAGTATACACATATAAAATGACGTTTTGAAAGTTAGAAAAACTTGTAGATTGGCTTTTAAAGCCCGAAATACAAGTCATGATCATTTTATAACTTTCATTTTTAGCTTGCAACTTGTTATACAAAGCCTAAAATGCACCTTTTGGTTTGTTTTCAATGTTAAAAGCTTGTATATCGACTTTTCAAGCCTGTGTTGCAAGTTTTTAATATTTTTGAACTTGAAACTTGTAAATCGACTTTAGAAACCCGATATGCCTTATTATTTTATTTTTGCTAAGCTTTTTAAGTTATGAATCGGCTTTTGAGGTTTGTTTTACAAGTTTTATTCATTGCAATTCACTTAAAAAGCATTTTATACACTTGTGATATGTATTTGGAAACCCAATATATGGTTCTTTTATGTTTTATAGGCCATATATTTGCAAATACAAGCTTTGAATCTTTGCAAAGGGCATGCATTGCGGTTGGTTAAACCCAAAATAAGATGTTTGTATGCTATTTGTTTTCCAAGACTCAGCTCGTCTAGAACTTGAGATCGCATTGATTGCTGAGAGGTCATTGTTTCCCAAACAATCTATAATTTCTACAAATGGTGTCTAACTCAAATTGGTGGTTTCTTGAGTTCAAATCTGGTATCTTTGTTCCTATATTTATATCTCCTTTGTAAGTCGTTTTACATATTTCTCATGCCTTTGTATATTGTAGTCGCATTTAGAGATGTTTCTTTCATGCAGTTAGGGGTTTGGTTTTCATGGCTCTAGCTAAGTTGCATTTTTCTTCAGCTATGTATGCATCTGTGTGTTTCTTGTTGCGTCTAAGGTTTCTTGTTTCGGAGTTAGTTTTTGTTTTTTGTTAGTCATTTGTAAGAAGTTTTATTTTGTTGAAAAATGTCGTAAACGCATCTTTGAGTTTGTCTTTTGTACTTTGTAAATCATGTGTAATCCATGCCTACCTAGTATATAAAATATGTGATCGCATGTACATGATACTCTTGCATTCAAATCTCATACGTTGAACAATTAAAACCTACGTTTTGTATTGGTCCTTTCTTCACGTGAAATGCTCATATTTACCATTTCAAGTTTTAGGGGTTGTACAACAAATCCTAAGATTGTATAAAATGAAAATGATTTATTTGCTTACAGCATTTTCAAAGCTCCTTGTGTGCATCATCTAAGCCTAAGCCATTTCGGGTTTTTAGGTCTATGTTGCAAGTTTTTGTTGCAAATAGAAATACAAGTTTTCAAACTTGTAATATGCTCTCTAAAACCCGAATTTAGCCTTGAGGTGTATATTTTACACTTGTAAGATATATTGTTCTTCCCTCCACTTGCAGTTGACCTTCCAAAACACAAATTTAGCCTAAAATACATTTCAAATCACTTGAAATTGGGTCTCCCAGATCCGATTACAAGTGCAAACTTGTAAATTCCCATTACACATATGAAATGCATTTACATTTTTCACAATCGCAACTCAATATCCATGTTTTTCCCCATTTGCAATGTGCATTCCAAGACCCAAAATTGAGCTTTGGCCTTATTGTTGCATCCTTTTTTGTCATCCTCCTCAATCCTATTTACACACATGACCTACCAAATCAATAAATCAAGGCATGGGCCTTATTTTTCAAATAGATTCCAAGACTGAAGAATAACTCAAAGCAAGAACAACATGACAGAGCTATACAAGGAAGGGGATAAGCCACAAGAATGATTGAGAGCCACATGTTTTTCCCCATTTGCAATGTGCATTCCAAGACCCAAATTGAACTTTGGCCTTATTGTTGCATCCTTTTGTGTCATCCTCCTCAATCCTATTTACACACATGACCTACCAAATCAATAAATCAAGGCATGGGCCTTATTTTTCAAATAGATTCAAAGACTGAAGAATAACTCAAAGCAAGAACAACATGACAGAGCTATACAAGGGGATAAGCCACAAGAATGATTGAGAGCAAAGAATGCTTTCAAGACAGAGATGGAAAGATGCTTTTCGAATGAAAGATAGAGCCATCAAGGATGCAAGTTCTGTTATTCCTAACCGGTTACTGAGAGGGGGGGTGAATTAGTAAACACAATTTCTATCTCTATTTAACTTTACATACATATTCTTGCACAATTAAAAGAATATAATCAACATTCATAAGTAGAAATAGAGATACACAGGTCAACACATCATATATACGTGGAAACCCTCGGCTAGAAGGAGAAAACCACGATGGGACAGAACCCACAACTTTACTACTATAGTAATAAAGGTTCCCTGTTAAGAGATTACAATGCACTGGTAAGAGTGCTACCTGGTAAAGGGATTTGGTAGAAGACCTGTTAGGAATTTGACTTTGTTAGTGTTGATGTCAGTTTTGTACCACTACATAACATATAGCAATTGAATACTTGATACGGCGTACCAAACACTCAACCCTCTCTTGAAAAGTATATAAGAATACTCCAAGGTTCCTTACACCTGTGGATACTAACTCAGTTATATTAATGTGATTTGCTGGTAATCACTTCGGCAGGCTTACGTTGTTCACTTGAGGATGTCAAACTTTCGCTATGATGATGATGAGATAACTTTATTCTTTTATACCATTTCCAACTTTGCTTATCAAACTAATTTATATCACTTCTAGCTTTGCTCTTCAAACTTTCGAACTTCAACTTCTCAACTTCAACTACTGAACTACTGATTACTTCTACTATTACTCCTACTGAATGGAAAGATTGGCAAATGGACGAAGATCAAACCAAATGAAAGCTTACCAGCGGCTCTACTTCCATCGGTGCGATGAGTCTAAGGGTTACTCTTAGGATTTTCACACTAACACCTATCTTCCAACCCAACTTGAAGTACAAGCGGAAAGATAAAATGCAAGTAGAACTTGGGAGCAATTGACTAGATTACCACACAAGGCTCCTTGACAAGCCGCCAAGATGCTAGTGGCCTAGTATAAGATCCTCATCAAACATTCACCAACATCACCATTACAACTAACCATTTACTTCTATTCTAACAACATGAAATGAAATCCTATTTTAATTTGAGAGATGAGAAGAACCATGCAAATACACCAAAATGATCATGTATATCCACCATGCAAGTCACAACAATGAATAGAGAACAATTTTGATAGTATTTTGGCAACAATTCTCCAACATAACTCTCTTTACAAATGAGAACAAATGGCCTTATATAGAGGCTCAAAATTACAATGAGTGGCCAAGATTAAGAGGCAAAATCAAGGGCCAAGATTAAACCTTACAAACCCTAATTAGGGTTACCATCTTTCAACCAATTACATGAGGGCACCAACTTTGTGGGCCAATGAGAAAATTACAATAATCTGTCAACCAATGAGAACATAAGACACTTGGCATGATTTGATTGCATGCACATGAAATTGCCACCTCATCAACCTTGTCTTATAAAGTTCATTAATCCTTAAGATGAGATGAAGCCTTGGATGCTTGAGCTTGTCCTTAGAAATTTTCTCACCACCACTTGAACTTGCTTGTACTTGATGTCTTGACCTTAAAAGATTAAGGTCTCCATGCACTTGGGGTAATCTTGCCTTGACCTTGGTGGCTTGCCTAGGTGTGAACCTTGTGCAATTTAAGAGCCTTGCTCTTAGCCACCGCCTTGAAATCAAACTTGACCTCTCTCAACTTTTCAATCACTTTCCTCCTTACTTCAATACTTTGCCATTTTTAACCTTCCTATTTGGATTTGATCTGCATGCATGCATCTTTGTTTCAATAACCTTGGGTTTTGGGGCACCTGTCCTCACCATATCTCCTTGATTGTTCCACAATCCACCCATCACTGAATTCATCAACTGCTTTCATCAATGCCTTCCTCCTTGGTTAACTCTTGATTGCCTTCAACTGTTCGAACTGCCACAACCTTGCCCTTTTGGCATAAGTACTTGCCTCAACCATAGTGGTGCAATGCATCTCCCCAAGATTAGATTTGGTTCGACTGGCAAAGCATCACTAGTAGTCTTGCACCCGAATTGAAGAAGTAGGACCCCATGTAGATTTGCCCCCGATTTTGTACTATTTAAGTTGCAACTCTAAATTCATGCTAGTAATCCTAATCCAATCAATCTTTCCTTTACCATTTCCAATGTCTTTAATAAAATAAAACACCCAAGGATCAAACTGTGTACCTTTTGCATAGCTTGGGATTTGACTGAGAAGCACGATGAAGGCACTGCACTCTGATTTGCAATCTGACTTTGTGAGCCTTGATGACTTAATGTAACCAATTATGTCGTATCATGTCTGCTGCTGGGGTAGACTGAACACTTCCTTGCACAAATCCATACTATTTGATCCTCTTTGCCACAGGTGACTGGCTGTCTCTCAACCTCTCTCTTAATTGAATCATATCAAAGGTACCAATGTTGGTGTCTCCAACGCATTTCAATTTTGAGCGGAAGTTGGAATTGGGTATCATGACTTCCTTGTCTCCTATTTCAGCATTAATTCCTTTGGGTCGCTTGCTTGCATTAACATCATTCATCCTAAACACTTATCACTCCCTGCCTTTTCTACAATGCTGGTGAAACTACATTTATCACTCCAACCTTCACCTAGGGGTGGAATACTACACTTATCACTCCCTGCCGATACCTTAAGATGGACTACACTTATCAGTCCAATCTTCTTCCTACAATGATGAAATGCAAAGATGCAAACTACACTTATCACTCCCCGCCTTTGCCTTAAGATGGACTACACTTATCACTCCAATCTTCGCCTAGGGGTGGAATACTACACTTATCACTCCCCGCCGTTACCTTAAGATGGGCTACACTTATCACTCCAAATCTTCGCCTAAGATGAAATGCAATGATGAAATGCAAGTAAGAACTTGAGAGAAAAAAAGTCAATCAAGACAATCGAGTAATCAACTTAATATCCAAACACCTAACTCTACTCTTGAAATTAGTTTTCAACACCTAAACTAGCACCAATGAAATGAAAGCAATTAAAGAGAGAGGAAAAGATAGGCCACTCACCCAAGGGCTAGGAATCCTTTGTCTATGCAATTAGCTGGGCTTGATCTTCAAAATCTTCTATCTCCACAAGAAAATCTCCCCTTCTCCAATTCACTCTCAAAATCTGATTGCTATGAATCTTCTATCAATAAATTCTTCTATTACAAATCTGATTTGCCTCAACTCAAGCTTCTTCTCTTCATCAAACTCTCCAATTTTCGAATTTGCTTTTTGGATCTGCTTTTTCGGATTGCTTTTTCGCTCTACTTTTTCGGACTGCTTTTTCGCTCTGCTTTTTCGGACTGCTTTTTGCTGCCAAGAGAAAAGGAGAGAAGTGAATGAGATGGTGAAATGAAGTGGGGGAGAGCTCCCCTTATATACCAAATTTTGCCTCCAAAAAAGCAAGGCCGACTTTGTAGGAGGAGGGAAAAACAAAAAATTAAAATTGCCAAATTAAACATGAATTAAATGAAATAAATTGCCTAGCCCTAGGGAATTTTATTTTAATTTAAAATTGGGTCAACCTAGTGCAAAATTATCGGTTTAAATTAGCCAAATCCGAAATTATCATAGGCCCTAAAATTGAAATTTTGAAAAAAGGTCATTTAGGCCTCCAATATAGCTTTAAACCCTCCCCATTGTGGACCCAATAACTTGCCTTGAATTTCACACCTCCTAGGCCTTAAAATACATTGAATTTAACACACAAAGGGGCCCAATTTAAATTTCTAAATTACAAACACTTAGCCCAAAAAATATGATTTTAATGCATTTAATCATGACAACCCAAAAATCATTTTGCAATTTAATTTCCATTTGGCAATTTTATCCTTTTTTATTTTTGCAATTTATTATCTCTAATTGGCAACTTTAAATTTATTCTTTAATTTCCATTTTTCTCCACCCAAAAAAAATTTACAAGATTTTCCCAAAAATATCCAATTTCACAATTAAATTTTGAAAATCTCAAGTTCTTCAATTTCATCAATTTTCAAAATTCATCTAAGTCTGAAAATTTTGCAAATTTGCCCTGCCAGATATTATTCTAACATTGAAAAGAAAATGTTCTCATTGAATTTCATTTGGCTTGGAGACAAAATCGACTATTTAAGAAAATCAATGTTTCGCACAAGGTGAAAACAAGCTATACCCTCCCAAGCACTTCAAAAATATCTCAGGCGTAAAATTTTCATTTCAAAACCTCTGGATCGCCCAAAAATTCGCTAAGGCACCCAAACTCGGATCTAGGAAAAATTGTCAAGGCTTGCTCAAAAAAAATGGGGGTCCCCAAATTCTTTGGGGTGATGGTGTGAAAACCTCACAACAGTTAGGAGTCGCCTTGTAAAAAGACTTTTAACACAAATTAAGATGTTACCAGGTTAAGGGATTTGTATAAAGAACCTGTTAGGATTCACCCTGATAGAGGGATTTGAATATGCTTAACAATAAAAGCAATGATCTGTAATGACACTTTCTGTCTGATTAGATCATACCTATTACCCTTTCTTCCTTTCACTTCTTGTGACTATAGCTTCTCTCAGAAGATATCTCTCTCCTGCTCTGAATATTCAACAACGACTCTTATGTATCCCGTGACCTGTATTTATAAGACATTAATCTTATTAAAGAATACTTCTCATAGTTCCGCTAAGCTGTAAACTCACCCATACTCATGCATGAGTAAAGATCTTGAGTTTACCTTGAAACACCCGCATAGAAATAAAGCTAACTCCAGCTAAAAAGCTAACTTCAGTTTCAACTGTGAATGCTCCGTATAATCCAGTTTTAACTGAGATAGCTCCACATAATCCGGTTCGGATTATCATGCAGTCAACCAGTATCAAACTTATACCTGGTTGGTCATACATCCCCTGTATGTCTTATAAGACCGGTTGCTAACACTTTGTTTGGTCTACCGGTACATATTAAGGAGTATGATTAGTCTACCGGTTCACCGGTGGGATTGATGTTTTCTTTTAACTTAACCAATGACTGATATTGCTTATCGGTTACAGAGAGGGGGGGGGGTGAATCAATCTTTTTCTTGTTTCAAACTTGTAAACAGATTTTTTAGTTGTGAAATAGAATGTAAACAATCATTTACAAACTATTGGCTAAAATTTTTGTAAGCCGCTAAGACTACACCTTACAAAATTGTAACTTTAGGCAACATCTCATGAGATTTCTCTCTCCTCTCAGCAATAGGGGAGGCTCCCTTCTTACCATAGGTGGCTTCAATAGGATCTTAACTAAAATTACAAAAAGGGTGGTTCTCTCAATCAATTCTTCTTTTTTCAGGAATGATTTGCATACAACTACTACTTTCTAACTTAACAAAAAGTGCCTTATTGCTATGATAATACTGGTGACCCTAGAGTTGACATAAGAACAATACTAGGGGCAGCAGCTTTCTTTTTATATTTTGTGAAACAAAAACAGGAACCCAAAGTCTCCTCCACTTGTCTCGTGAGGATTCAAGCAGAATAACCAGCAAGGCACAAAGTCTCTTACTGGATACTCTCAAATTTAATAAAAATACTTACAACTGAAGCCCAAAGTCTTCAGCTCTAAGTAATTGCAGCCACTACTATCTATCACAATTTGTCCTCCTGCAGTACAAAGTCTTCAAAAGTTCAAATTAGCTCTGAATGCAATAGGCAGCTCAAAGTCTGCACAATTGAATTCAAATCCCTCTTGAGAAAATCTCCAAAACTCACAATCAATATCCAGAAATATCGTCACATAACACCTTGAATCAACACAAAGTTTGAAAGCAAGTTGCCCCTTCTATTGAAAGCAATTCAAATTTACATCTAAGCTCAAATTCTTTGAGTATAGATACAAACTGGCAGAATTTTCTTGCCTTGCCAAAAGATGATTATTTACGATGAGCTCTCTCCTTTATATAGGAAAAGAGAAGAGAGAAAGGTGGAGAGAAAAGAGGAAAATCCTTAACCACCTTGACTTATTCCCTAACTAACTAACTAATTTTGACTTTTTCAAAGTTGCATGCCTAATGCACTTGCAACTAATTACATGTTACAACTTTGCATGTGATACTATCACATGCAAACATATGTCAAATACAAATTACAAAGACGTGATGAAAATATTCCAAGTGCCTGACAAGACACAACACCTATTATAACATCCTTTGTTTGTCTTCATGCTGCTATAGGATTCGTGATGGTTGATATGCTCTAGTTTGGTGAAAGTATCTTGATTTGGAAAAGGAAACTGCATCCTTGGTTGTCTCTTGAGAAGCACGTTTGTTTCTTTCCATCTCTGCCTTGAAAGAATTCTTTCTGATTGTAGTCTTTCAAACCTTTCTAGGGAGAAAGATCCAATCCTCTTATCCAGCTTGTGCTCTAATTTTGATTCATTTGATTCCCTCGAAGTTGAATTTCTCTTAAGGGTGGCCTTTGAGCTCTCCTATGAGCTTCCCTTTCTCTTTTTATCCTTTCTCTTTGCTCACGTTCCAATCTTTCTCTAAGCCTCCTTTCAATTCTTTGTCTTTCTCTTTCAAATTCAATACCAACTTCCTCCTCTTCCTCCAAGATGGCCCGAGCAACTGAATAGTGTGTGTCGTCTTCTCTTTGATTCCAAATGAAAGCCCCTAAGTCCGAAATGATATCTTCCTGCCTTACATTTATATCCAAGCCTGGTTGCACAACTGGATAGTCAGCATAGGAAGGCAACACCATCTTAGATCATTCTTTTTAGTTCTGCCTCTCACATTTCAAACTTTTTTGATTCTCCTTTTCAATCATTCGGGCCTTTTCTTCTTCCTTTTCTGGTGGTGACTAGAGATTCTCCTAACATAGCAATATGATATGCCTGAGTAGCTATAGCATGAAAATTCCACAAGGTAAGAATATCTTCAAGTGATGGATTCATTGCACTTTTTGGATGCACAAGAAGTGACCTTGGAGTATTGTAAGTGGATGGAATATTTGTGAACAGCGGAAGATCAAACGGATTTGGGTTAGATTGGCTCTTGTGTAGTGAGAAAAACCGAAAACGGATTTTTCAGAAGGTATTACATATGAATGGACAAGTATTAGGTGAGAAAATGAAGCATAGATGGGTCCATTGCACGGTTTTTTGATGTACAAATATGGATTTTGGAAGACTATGAACATAGCATATGGCTGGAAAATTTTAGGACAGCAAAGAGGTGAATGGATTTTAGCTCAAAAATGATAAGGAAGACCCAAAAACGGGTTTGTGGGAGGTGTTTGCAAAATTGGACAGCAAGAATTATGAAAGATAGGATGACAAGTGAATGGATGGATATTTATTTTTATAATGGAGTGTTGAATTGACCACCATTATGAGTTTTACGTCATATGGCAGTGGTAGGGACAGCAACTTATGCAAGTGGACTTGGAAAATAGCACATGTATAAACTTGCATTTGGTTTGTTTCCTTCTTCGCCATAGAACGGGGTTTTTAATCTCGACTGCATATGCAAAAAAGATGAAGCTCTTGCATATGCATCTTGAGAATAGAAGATAGAAGTAGAAGAAACATAAATTTAATCACATGTAAATAAAAAATGAAAGCTTTACATGTAAGTTAAATAACTTGGGAAGAAAAACAAGAAAAAGACTAAGGAATAAATTACCTCAATCCTCAAGATGAAATCTCTCAAAAGCTTGAGCCAAATCTAAATTAAATCCAACAGATTTTCAGATTTAGGAAAGATTGGATTGATAGAGTATATATAGATCACATTCCTAGTCTCTTTTCCCTTCATTTTGGACAGTCAATAAGCATATACAGCCAAGTGGGGAAGAATGAGAAATAAAATGCCAAGAAATAGCAACCGTTTGACTATTTCTCTTGTATATGCAATGAGGAAGAAAAACGGCGTCTAGGGCATAAATCCAACCAAAAATGATAAAATAAATCCTTAAAACGAACAAATAACATACTAAAATCAGTTCATAGGCTGAGAAAATGTTTAAAGATGCTCAATCCCTTCTTCAATGAGACTTTTTTTAAGGAAGAATAACCCCAAGCGGACTGTTTTGATCACATTACATATGTTGTGTATTACAAATAGCATATGCAATGCATAAGAAAATCGACATCCAAGATCTTTAATGCTGAAAACACACTTTGTAGATGCAAGGGCACATATGTATTCTCTAGCAAAATCAACGCCATAAGGAGGTTATTAAAAACATTTTTTATGAGAGGCTTTGCATATGCAATCCATTTCAAAATCGACGCCTTGGCTGGAAGATTAAAAACGTCATTTAAGAATGCCTTTACATATTGTTTTAACATATGCAATCACTTTAAAAATCGACGCCCTTAGCTTAGGTATTAAAAACATTGTTTGAAAATGCATTTGCATATGAAAATGTATATGCAAGAGCCTCTAAATTCGACGTCTTGAGGGAAGATAGTGAGTAAAGAAGGTAAAACGCACTTTTAAAACATGTTTACATATGAAGATGTATATGCAAACCCCTAGAAATTTGACACTTTGAATAGACTATTAAAAATGTTCTTTTTGGAATGAGTTTACATATGCAATCTCATTAAAAATCGACGTCTAGAATAGGCCATTAAAAATGTTATTTTTAAAACTCTCACATATATTTTAAATATGCAATGCTCTTAAAAATTAACACCATAGGGAAAGATATTGAATAAAGAAGTGAATACGCACTTTTGAAATACATATACATATCTTTCAAAACATGACTTGCATAAAGAAAAAGCCACTTGGGAAGTTTAAAAATGTTATTTTAAATATGCAGTTGCATATAAAAACAACACTTAACAAAGATTAAATACGCTCTTTAGAGATTCAATTGCATATGTTTGAAATATATGAAATATACATGCAGTCGCTGATAAAAACAACGTATTTAATATGAAAAAGACTTAGAAGTGAGATTTTAAAAGTGTTTTGCACATTGATGATATGCAGTGAAGAATGAAAACCACACTTTTAATACTTACCTCTTTAAATTTGAATTAATTTAATATATAACTATAGTGTTTTAATAAAGTAACGTGAAATCAAAAGATTTTAAAGCTAATTTCACGAAAACATTAAAAACTATAGTCAAATCAACTAGAAATGAGTTGAAATTTGAAAATGAACTTTGAAATCCATTTAATATATCAAATATAATTTGAACTCGTGCAATTGACTTTGAAAACCCCACTTTTAAAAGATTTTTAAAGAATATGCAGTCAGCTTGAAAAACCCCACCTTTTACATCATAACTTGAGTTATACAACTCCGTTTGATATCTAAGTTAGCTCGAAACGAGTGTATTTAAAAGGGCTATCGACTCAAGGGAAAATCAAGATTAAAAAATGCTAACAAGGAAAAGAAAAAGAAAGAAAAGGACTTAAAGAATGCATGAAATGTGTGTTATAAAGAGTTTTTCAAGGATGACGAATTATCTTTATAACGCTTTATTCAAAACATTCAAATCATAGAGGATACTCCTACAAATTGACAAGAAAATTGCATAGGGTTGCCACAATTTTGTGATGTCAAAATTCAGGACAACACAAACAAAAATAGAATCACACAAATCAACACAAGTATTTAAGTATTTATACGTGGAAACCTTCGGTTAGAAGGAAAAAACCACGGTGAGACAGAGCTCACAACTTCACTATTACCAAATGAAGGTGTCATGTTAGGAGCTTACAAAGCACTGGTTAAAGTGCTACTCAATTAAGGGATTTTACACAGATCAATTAAGATCTAACTCTGTTAAGAGCTGCCTGGATACAGGACTTTGAACATCATCAGAGATGTTACCCTGTTAGGGGATTTTTTACAACGAACGAATTAGGTTCACCTTGATATAGGGATTTCAATATGCTTTTAACACTCTATAAAGCAATGATCTATTATGACACTGATTGCCAGATTAGATCATACCTGTAGATCTCTTCCCTGGTCTGCCTGGTTGTTGATCTCTCTTTCTTCCGTCACCTCTGTGCCTGTAGCACTTCTCAGGAGATATCACTTCTCTACTCTATTCAATCTTCAACTATCAACAACAACAACTTTTCTCTTGCGTCCTATGCTTATATTTATACAAGAGTGAACCTCTTGACTCATAGAACTACCAGGGAGTAAACTTAGCCATAACTTATGCAACGCTTGAGAACTGTACGTTGTGATCTAGTGTTTACCTTGAGATCATCCATAGAGTTAAAGCTAACTCCTGTTAAAAAGCTAACTCCACTTCTAAGCGGTGGATGTCTCGCATAATCAAGATTTTTAACTCAAATTATAGTGACTGATCCACAAAATCCGAATCGAATCTATCTTGTAAGTGAATCGATATACCCTTATGACTGGTTTGTTTCATAAGACCGGTACTTAATACTTGGTTCGGTCTACTAGTGCATCTATCAAAATGGTCAACCGGTGCTTGCACTCTGTTTTTCATCTACCAGTGGTTTCTAAGTAATAACAGTGACCGGTGACCCGTTACCGGTACGAATGGGGTTTGTGAAATACACTAATGACAACTTAAATTGCTAACAATCTTCCCCTTTGTCATTGGTGGCAAAACTATTAACAAAATTCACTCACTTACCAATCACAGTGCCATGTATCGGTAGAACATACTTCCCTTGACTGAATGCTCTCAGGTGCTGCTCATTCCTGTGTAACGTCACTGTCCTGCCTGCTCTTCATTGTCCTGCTTGCTCTCACTCTTTACTGTCCTGTTTGCTCATTCCTCTGTATATCCATCTTCCCCTTTTTTCCTCCATAGGACAAAGGGTTTTGATTGATAAGATTACATTTGTAGAGTTGTGAAGATATGCTTATAGATGTTCTTTGCAGAGTGTAGGAATGGTGCCCATTGACCTGTGATATTTTCAATGTTCTTTTGGGCCTCTTTCAGAGAAACAATAATAGTTTCCATATCTTCTACTGTTTTGTAGTCCGGTTCTTTGAGAAGAGCATCTGTAGAAGTAGTTGTTTGATGCATGATATCCAGTGTTTGGGCTAGAAGCATCTGAAATCCTATGACATCTTGGATTCTCTTATTCTGTTCTTCAGTAGTCTTTCTCAAGACTTGAGCAAGACTTGTCATTTCTTTGCTAAAGGTTGTAGCTGTTTTAATTTTGATGTCAAATTGTGTTGACAAAGTTCTTATATCTTCTGAGGTCTTTGTAGCTTTGTCAGTTAAATCTTGCAGGAATATCTCAAAGTTTGAGATTCTGCTCATCAAACCTCCTGCAGCTTGTGTTTGCTGTTGAAGAACTTTTAAGTTGTCTGTCAAAATAGCTTTTATGTCTGCAGCTTGTTTATGAAGAATCTCCACTCTTTTCTTTGCATAGTGGTCAATTGCTACTGTCTTTGGATCTGTTAGATCCTCACCGATTGTTTGAGCTAACACTTCTAGCTGGTCGATGACCAGTTTGTCTTCATCTATATCAGCATCCGGTACGAAATTGTACAGGATATCTTTTACTTTGATCAAAACCATATCTTGTTTTCTTTTAGTAAGCTCTTTCAACTATTTTGTTAACATTTTGCTGATGTCAATTATTGTATCGGTTATCTTGCTTCGTTTTGCTTCAGATTCTTCAGAGGATGAGGGCTTTCTTTTGGAGGTGCTAGCAAGAGTTTCCTGTGCCTTTGGGGCTTGCTCATGTTCGCCTTTATCCTATTCGTCTGGCTTGTTACCCTCTTCCGGTGTGGTTTCCAGTTGCTGAACTTGTATTTCAGGCATAGTATCATCTTTTTGATGTGAGGGTTCTTCTGGTGGGGCTTGGTCGTGTTGCTGCTCCTCAGCTATATGAAGATTATTTGCAGCAATTTCTTCATCTCCTTTAGTTGGACTTTCAGTAGTAATATTGACAGAATTTTGTCCCAATGTGACCTGTTCACCAGAGGTGAGCATTTCTGTAAGAACTTCATGTTCTTCAATTATTGGAATCTGAGTTGCAGTAAACTGAACAGGTGGATCATTAATTGTTGCGGTGTGATCCTGAGGACCTGTTGCTTCACGAGTTTTGAAGTCATACTGCTGCCAAAAATTTGAAGTCTCCTTGAAGACGTCATTCTCGTACCCATTGAGAATCTTGGCAACTCTGTAATTTGTATCCAAATTCATAGATGCTTCTTTTAATAGGAGTTTTACTCTCATGTCGCTTAGACCAAGTCTAGCTTTTTCTAGTGCTTCCCTATTGATCTTAGAATTTATTTCTAGACCAGTTCTCCATTTTGTTTGAAGCTTATTGTTTAACTCAGGAGGAAATTTGCCCCTATAATCCCTAGGAGTCTTGATGAAATCTAGTAGACTTTCAACAAGAGCTTTTTCAATTTCCTGTTTGTCCTCCTCAGCTAGTACACTATACCATTTGGCTACATTAGCTATCTCTCCGAAATTTGTAATTTCAGCTACAATATCATTTACAGTCATAGTGCGAGCCTTACCTTTTTCTGGAGAAACTAGGAGTGTTGGATTTGTAGGTTCATCAGTTATGTCAACAATAACCGGTTTATCTACTCTGAGTACTCCTTTTCCTTTCCCGGTGTTGAGGACCGGTGAAGCTATTGCCTTTCGGCATGCTTCTTCTGCTTGTTGTTGAGTCTAAAGAAGATTGGTCCAGATGGCCACTCCTTCATCATGTACTTTGTCGGTTTCTCCAATTAGCAGAAGACTTATCCTTTTCTTCGTCAGGAGATTTTGCTGATGTAGTTCAGCTTGTTAAGTTGCTTCTTCCAGAGTGAGATGATTATGGACTTCTAACAGAGCACGAATCCTGAATTCCTTTTCTCTGTCCATTGAGGCATTCCACCTATCTTGAAGGATGTCCAAGAGGTCCTTAGGTAATACTGCCTGAAGTTTTGCAGGATGCAAATGAAACTTGTGAAAGCATATAACTACAGCATCTTCAATTTTTCTTCAATCCTCATCATTTGCCAGAATGTATCTTCTTTCGACATTAGCCATTCCTCCATGTTCTTTCAAACCTGATACAAATTCTTCAATTGTTGGCTTGCCTCTTCTTGGTGGATCCTTCTTTGCTGGTATACCGGTTTTCTTCTTTCTTTCGATGAGTGGAACTGTGTCTTCAGAATCGGTTTCTTCAGCTTCTTCCTCCTGTGCGCTTCCCACCGGTTGAGCTTTCTTGTTTTGTGCTTTAGGTTGTACATATTTTGGTTTCTTCTTTGGTGTAGGCATTCTTTTCACATACATTCTTGATTGGTCCCCTTTTCAGATTTTGCTCTATTTACTCACAGGTTCCAAACCATTGAGTGCCGAGATCTAGGTGTGCTTCATCCAAGGCTTCTACATACACCTTTGCGATCTTTGCAGTGATTTCGTAACCAAGCTCCGGTGCATATTCATCTCTCGGTTCTACTGCTTGAATAATGCAGAAGTCAGTTGATACCAGAAAACATACCTCCTTTTTATATAGGTCAACAATAGTTGACAGAACTCTTTGTCTAGCATGCATTTTCAGCTGAAGTACCTTGAAGTGATCAGTCATAGCTTTGTCAAACTGGTCTCCCAGTTGGTTGGCATAATCACTGATTTGCATCATAACCGATCGATCTGTTGTCCATGTTACTTTTCCTATTCCAAGGAAGGAATTAGAATAGTAAAGTAGAGACAAACCAGAAGTGTGCCAAATTTTAGTGATTTCTTTTTTACGATCCCTAACTTCTTCATGTTCTCTAAGATCTGTCTGCTTAGCATTTCATACATATCATATTGTGCATTATCATGTATAATTCTGAAGGTTGCATGTATGCCTTCACCCGGTATGCTGTTTAGGTTACTGGATTGATATACTTTGTAACCGATCATAGCAGATGCGAACCGAGCAACTGGATCTTCAATGTCAGTTACGGTCATCAGTCGCTTATCGGATTTTGATTTAGTCAGATTGGCCACCACTGCATTGGATATGGTTCTCAAGGTTAGGGCTTCCCCTTGATTGTAGAACCTAGTTACCCTATGGAGATCATCTTTCGTGATCGGAGTGTAGACTCCTTTTGTGACCCAAAATCCTGGTTCATGCACTCGACTCACCACCACTCGAATCCATTCTGGGCTGAATATGGTGGGGTAGGAGACTCCATTGATGATCCCAGATGATACCAGTTTTTCATAACCATTGGGATATTTTCCATCTTTGCATAGCAATCGATACTCGCCTCTTATGTACGCCTCACCCAACTCTTCTTGCTTTGCATGGATGAATGTAGTTACATCCTTTGTCAAGAGCACTCCTTTAGGTACTGAAGAGAGCGCACCATCCATGTCGATCTCCCTATTCTGATTCGCCAAGATATCATACAGAGGACGATCGGCTTGTTTTGTTGGGACCAGCTTAACTTCATATGACGAAGATGCCATTTCTCTTAATCGGTTGCACGGAGAGATGATTGATTAGTTCTCACAGACAATCTCGCACGATGGTCGATTCGCAAGAATATTGCTCAAGCAAAATAAAGATAAACACAAGATTGCAAGGTAAGAGTGAATGAGTAATCCTTTGCTTTTATAGGATTAGGGCATAATGGTAATTACCAAACGGTAACTATTGCTAAACGGCTATAGCATTTAACCATTCTTGCTACCTTTGCTAACCGGTAGTCTGACCCTTTAGATTAGACATGCCTCGGTTGATCACTTTATGCTTCTTCGGTCTGACCTGTGGACTGAGTGAGAGTGAAACTCACCAATTCCATCAAGAACGGTAGGTACACTACCGGTTCCCCCTAAGCCTTGGAGGCTCAATTTGCAGAAGAAATATCACCATCGTGTGATGATGACCTTGCCTCTATTTTCTCCTCGGCAGAGTTCTTTGATTCTTTAATGAACCATATCTTCTTCATCTCTTTCATGGTCTCCTTATTTCTGATGTTCTTATCAGAAGTCAAGGATTTCATCACCGGTTTGTTTGATTCTTTGCCTTTGTTCCTGATCCGGTTCCAGCAGTCCTTAGCTAGGTGACCGACTTTGTTGCAGCAATAGCAGACTATACCGGTTGCTCTCCATGGGTTTGTCCCTCTTGGATTAGGGGATTTGCTCCATGATTCATTGTTGCGATGCATCCCTTTGTTTGTATGAATAGTTGCGTTCCGGTTTTTGCTTTTCTTGGAGAATACAAGTCTTGGTGATCTTAATGCCATTGTCTTTGATCTGCATTCTTCGGCCTTGTGTCCAAACTTGTTGCAGGCATAATAGTATCCCTTGAAGCTTTCCCTGTTTCCACTGGACACAAATAAGGGGCTGGACAAGCACTCATTAGTCTTGTGACCATTTTTGTAACAGTTCTTACAACTCTTGTTGGTTCTTACTGGTGCATTTCTGCAGTCATTAGTGTTATGACCCAGTTTTCTACAATGCTTACAAGAAGTGTTAAAGGTATTCTTACCCTTTTGTGCTAGTGTCTTCTTGTTTTTTTTTCCTGACTTTGCACTAGTTAACTCACCGTTCCTTTTGGTGACTGTACCAGTGAATCCAAGACCGGTGTTATCGTTGTGCTTTCTTTGAGCTTTGAGTTGCTCATCAAGCTTAACCGAGCTTTCATTGTATTTTCTCAGCATCTCATTCCTTTTTTCAAGGACTTTCTTTTGTTCCTTGAGTTGATATATCTCAATTGCCAGCTTCTTGCATGCTTCATCCCTAGTCTGCCATGCTTTGTGCATATTGGCATTTTCTTGGGTGACAATCAACATATCTTCTTGAAGTTGCATAATGAGGAGTTCATTTTCCCTTACAGCTTCTTCTGCTCGGTTCATTGCTTTTTCTGAGGCTGTGGATGTCTTGACTGTTGTGTTTCTTTCACTTTCAGTTTTTTGTTTCTGCTCAGTCAATTCAATCATCCTCAGGGCATTTACCTTTTGCTCCCTTTTGAGATCAGCAATCTGACTGGTTAGTATCTGATTCTTTTCTGTAAGCTCAGAGACTGCTTCCTCAGCCTCATCAGATCCACTTTGTCCAGAGAGTTCATCAATGCTTTCATTGCTCTCGTTTAGTTGCAGAGCCAGCTCCTTCCTTTTTGCAAGTAATTTCCTCAATCTACTCTCTAGCAAGACAATGATGTCGTTGGCTTCTTCTAGCTGTTTCTGATACCAGTGACCTTCCATGATCTTTTTCTCACGCTATTATACTTTGTTGTATAGTGAACCTAGGCTCTAATACCAAGTGATATAGCTTATTGGTTACTAAGAGGGGGGGGTGAATCAATAAATACTATCTTTTTCTTGTTTCAAACTTGTAAACAGATTCTTTAGTTGTGAAACAGAATGTAAACAATCATTTACAAACAAAAACAGAATCACACAGATCAACACAAGTATTTATACGTGGAAACCCTCGGTTAGAAGGAAAAAACCACGGTGAGACAGAGCTCACAACTTCACTAGTACCAAATGAAAGTGTCATGTTAGGAGCTTACAAAGCACTGGTTAAAGTGCTACCCGATTAAGGGATTTTACACAAATCAATTAAGATCTAACTCTGTTAAGAGCTGCTTGGATACAAGACTTTGAACATCATCAAAGATGTTACCCTGTTAGAGAATTTTTTACAACGAACCGATTAGGTTCACCCTGATATAAAAATTTCAATATGCTTTTAACACTATAAAGTAGTGATCTATTATTATACTGACTTCCAGATTAGATCATACCTGTAGATCTCTTCCCTGATCTGCCTGGCTGTTGATCTCTCTTTCTTCTATCACCTCCGTGCTTGTAGCACTTCTCAGGAGATATCACTTCTCTACTCTATTCAATCTTCAACTATCAACAACAGCAACTTTTCTCTTGCGTCCTATGCTTATATTTATACAAGAGTGAACCTCTTGACTCATAGAACTGCCAGGGAGTAAACTTAGCCATAACTTATGCAACACCTGAGAACTGTATATTGTGATCTAGTGTTTACCTTGAGATCATCCATAGAGTTAAAGCTAACTCTTGTTAAAAAGCTAACTCCACTTCTGAGCGGTGGATGTCTCACATAATCAGGCTTTTTAACTCAAACTATAGTTCAGACTGATCCACAAAATCCGGATCGAATCTATCTTGTAAGTGAATTGGTATACCCTTATGACCGGTTTGTTTCATAAGACCGATACTTAATACTTGGTTAGGTCTACCGATGCATCTATCAAAATGGTCAACCGGTACTTGCACTCTATTTTTCATCTACCAATGGTTTCTAAGTAATAACAATGACCGGTGACCCGTTACCGATGCGAATGGGGTTTGTGAAATACACTAATGACAACTTAAATTGCTAAAAATGACAACTTAAATATGTCAACAATCTTCCCCTTTGGCATTGGTGGCAAAACATCACCTTGCATTCCCTTTCGTGTAGACTTCCCCTATGTTGTCTGTTATCTTACATGTGATCTTTTCTTCCTCTGTATCTACTTTCCAGTATCTAGATCTCTTTCCATCCTGTATTCTAATCTTCTTCAAGACCTAATCTTCTTCCCCATTTTGCCTCCATAGGACAAAGGGTAGTTACAGTATATTTTGGTTTATATCTGCAACTTTGTGAAGATATCCTTATAAATTTTCTTCACTGATTGAAGAAATGGATTCCATTGACCAGTGACATGTTCTAGATTTTTTTGTGCTGCTTGGAGCAATACAATTATGGTTTCCATGTCTTCTATGGTTTTGTAGTCTGGTTCCTTGATTAGGTTGTCTACCTTGGTTGCAGTCTTTTGCATGAGATCAAATGTGGGGTCAAGAAATAATTGGAATCCAATGAGATCTTGGATTCTCTTAGTCTTCTCTTCTGAAGCTTTTCTAATGATCAGAGCAAGACTAGTCATTTCTCTGTTGTATTTTGTTGCAAAGGAGTACTTTGCATTAAAATTGAAGGAAAGAACTCTTATTTCTTCAGAATTGTTGGATGTCTTTTCATTGATATCTTGAACAAACATTTCGAAGTTTGAGGTCCTTGTTATTAAACTTCCTGCATCCTGTAACTGTTGTTGGAGGAAGCTTGTGTTTGTAGATACTGTTACCTTTAACTCTTCAACCTGTTTATGTAGAATTTCTACTCTCTTCTTCTCATAATGATCAATGGCTATTATCTCCGGATCGATGACATCTTCTCCAATTGCTTGTGCCAATATTTCCAATTGATCAATAATAGGTTCATCTTCATCAATGTCTGCATCCTGTACAAAGTTGTACAAGATGTTGTTTACACTCGAGAGGACCATGTCCTATTTCCTCTTAGTGAGATCTTTGAGTTGTCGAGTTGACATCTTGCTTATGTCAACCGCAGTTTCACTAACATTGCTTAGCTTCCGATTCATTTGCAAAAGTTAGTTTTCTTTTTTATGAAGAAGAGCTTGGAACATCTACCGGCTCCTTCCACATCTTTCCTTGTTTCGGTTGTTCTTCCGTTGGCTTGTCCTATTCAATGTTGACAGGTACTTCCTATTGTTGAGGTATATCTTCGTGTGGCACTTCTTGCTGCTAATGGATTCCCTGTTATGGTGCTTCTTGTTGTATTTTGCCTTCCGGTAGTACCACTTCCTCTAGATGGACTTCCTGTGCAGGATGTGCTTGCTCTTCCAGTGGAGCTTCCTCTCCAAGATTTCCTTGATCTTCTGGTGGAGGCTCTATGTGCTGCTCCTCAGCTGCCTGTTGCTTATCCACAACGATCTCTTCCTCATTTATCCCTTTATCAGTAGTCATCTTGAGCGATGACTCTCCCAGTACTTGTTCTTCTGGTAGAACTTGTTCTCCCAGATTCAGTTGTTCACTGGTTGTGAACGTTTCTATTGGAACTTGTTGCTCACCGGTTGGTTCATGAGCACTAAATTGAACCGGTGGTTCCAGTACTGTCTCAGGTTCATCCTATGGACCTATTTTCTTCAGAGTACTGAAGTCATATTGTTGTCAGAACTCAAGTGTCTCTTGATAGACTTCCTTTTCATATCCATTAATTATCTTAGAGACTCTGTTCATTGTGTCCAAATTCATTGCCACATCTTCCATTAGAAGTTTAGTTGTATCTTCATTGAGACTAGGTTTTACGTGTGACAATGTCTGCTTAACAATTCTATTGTTGGAAGCTAGACTGGTTCTCCATTTATTCATAATTCTCTTATTGAGTTCAGGAGGAAATTTAGACCTATAGTCTCTGGGACTTCTGTTGAAATCCAAGAAGGTTTCCAACAGAGAAACTTCTATCTTTTGCTTATCTTCCTCTCCTAACACACTGAACCATTTGGCTGCATTGGCTAATTCACCAAAGTCCATGACTTCATCTACAATATTATCTACAGTTAGTGTTTGAGCCTTACCTTTTATTGGGGACACCAGTATGGTTGGTGGAGTCAGATCACCACCTTTATCATTAGTGATATCGATGATGACCATTTCAGTGGATACCTTTTCTTTGCCCGGAGCTTCAGCTCCTAGTATCCCCTTTCCTTTACCAATATCTTTGACCAGTGGCTCTGTGGTTTTCTGGCATTCTTCTTCTACTTGGTGTTGTCATTGAAGAAGTTTCGTCCAAGTAACAACACCTTCTCCATGCACCTTGTCCACATCTCCAAAAAAGTACTTGACTTATGTATTAGGAAACTTTCCTTGTGCAGGTTTGCTTGTTGTGTTGCCTCGTCCAGAATTACATGATTCTAAACTTCAAACAGAGCCCTAATTCTTAGCTCTTTTTCTTTTTCCATCAAAGCTTCCCATCTTGCTTCTAGAATCTCTTGGAGATCATTAGGTACAGCCTTATGAAGTTCAGTAGGAGTTAGATTGAACTTATGAATACAATGAGCCACAACTTCTATTTTTCTCCTATCTTCTTTGTTAGCCAGTTCATACCTGTTGTGAGGTTTTCACACCATCGCCCCATTGCAAATGGGGACCCCTGTCTTTTGCAAGCAGTAGGAGTAGTGGTCTTAGGTAGTCTTTGTTGGTCGCAGTTTTTGAGTCCTTAGGTCCGGCGAGTGAAGTTGAGGCATTGGTTTTGGCAATTTTGGTCTGCTGGGAAGTCAAGTCTGTTTGGAGCATGGGCGAGAGTTGCACTAAATCTTTCAGGAATATGGAATCGAAACCAAAGGATTTGCGATGAAACAAGTTTAAACCCTTTGAGAATCCTTGTTTTAGCTTCAATTTGATCTTAGAAAGTTGAGATAGTGTAATGTCCCCATTTTAGCAGGTTTCTGCAATTGAGCATAGTCAGTTCATCAATGCGACCCTCGTGAGATGACATTGTGTTTTGAGGGTCTCTGGGATGGATTTACTATTTTTGGTAAGTCTATTTATAGCAGTGGCTATTTTTGGCAGGGCAGTGCCTATTCCTCGTTGAGCAGTTGGACCCAGGCTTTGTCAGAAGTTTGTTGATCTCAATCAGACAGTTTAGTGGCTTATATTTTAAATGTTGTTATTAAATTAAATTATTTTAATTTAATTTAATAACTTTTGACTTTATAACTTTATATTATAAAGTGGGGTTATTTTAAAAGCCAATTAAGTGAAAATAAAAGTAAAATGCTTTTTCCAAAAAGCTTATATATTCTACTCGAAAAAGCACTTTACTCATTATTGTTGAATTCATTATTTTATTGAAGTTCGTGAAGAAGACAAACCTAGCTAGGGTTTCGATGACTAATTCCTCATCTCGTGATTTGAGCCATTACCTATGAATGGTGAATTTCGCAGCTAATAATCTGAAGTGAATTATTCCAATTCCGAGATCATAATTTTCCAGTGCTAAGGTATACTGGATCCTGGTGAAGTTCTTTTTATTCTGCAAGCAAGATTGAATTGCTTCCAAGGAATTCAAATTAATATTTGATGAGGTTTGATTTTCATTGGGAATTGTGTTGAGTCTAATTTGTTGGTGCTGCAATTAAGAAATTGGTTTGAAACATCCAAGGGATTTACGTTTGTGTCTGTTCTATTAGTCGTACCATATATGAAGACCTTGCGTGGGATTTGGTGGTCATCACACCTCACGTGGAAGCCATTAATCACTACAGCTGGTTGCGTGAAATACCAAGGAGGCTTCCACAGCTTCAAACCTTGCTCACGTGATCACCAGGGAGCTGCATTTATCACTGCTAGTGTCGTAAATACTAGGACACCAATATACATTGTTGAGGCTAGTCACATTTTTACAAACTGCTGACGTGACTGTTTTGGAGGGGCCGCTTTCATCTTGCTGGGTCTGAACTTTCTGCAGACTATTACGTTTTCATTCCAGGCTCTCACATGACTACTGGAGTTAGGCATTGGGTGTTTGGGGTGGTGTTGCTGCTCATTCTTGAGGGTGGTTACCAGCGCATAGATGGCAATGTCAAGTTTTTCCTGAATTCTTTGCTGATTGGCGACATCCAATAAATACTAGGTGCCAAAGTTGTGTTATTTGAATTAAAATAAGACTTATTTAAATTCTAGAAAGAAATTCCTTTGTGACTTCAATTTATAAAAATTGATGAATTATCTTTGAAGCTTGTTTTATCAAACATTTGAAATAAGATTTGCTGAAGGCACACTGAATCCTGAAATTTGGCTAAGTGATGAAATTTTAAAAAAACCCCCAAAATCTAGAATCTGCACCTTAACTCCAATGAAGCTGAAACCTATCTCAAACATCCTAAAAGGTATTTATACAAATATAACTTAAAGTATAAGAAATCAGACTTATACTTGAATGTTATATTTGTATAAATTCTCTTGCCCCTGAACTAAAAAAATTGGCTAAGTATAGAAGTGCAAAGTCTACTCTCTCCCATGCCTGGGCGGATTCCGACCTCCTATACAACAGGGATTTGTACCATAGACCATAAAATTCTGCCCTCTCTTACCCATGTGAGATGGCTTCCTTGGAGTATGGAAGGCAACCTGACAAGTTTGTCATGGAATTCAAACAAGAAACGTTGATCTTTTGGAAAGACACAATCAAAATTATGCAAACTTTGCAAAGTGTCCTATGATTGGGTGGATTCCTCCCAGCCATAGGACAGGCTGTCCTATGTGGTGATGATTTCCGCTCCCCTTTCGGCATTGGCAATGAAGGCGGGTGATTGCTGTTTGTTTGGAGTTGTAGGTGTAGTGTTGGTGTCTTGGCATGGAGAAGGCTTCTCACCTTGGGCGGAAATGTCCTATCTATAGGACAATTCCGTCCCACATCCCATCTCCCTTCTAACATGCAGGTCAGCCCACTCCAAGCAAGAAATCAGAATTAAAGTTTCAATCAAGTCATCCAATCAGCAAACAATTATTTGAACTCAAACAAGTCGGCCTTCTTTGATGAAATTTGATAAAAGATATATAAGGAGGGAAGTTGGAGACCATTTCCACACCAAAAACATGCGAATTTCCTCCAGTAGGCAATGCAGATCAATATTATGGCAGACTTAAGGAATAAGTAGCAAGTTGACTTTCATTTCAGTGATTTAAATCTCAGAATTCTGGGAAAGTTGCAGGTCTGATTGGAATTGGTTTTCTTTCCAAGTGATAGGGGGGTTGTGGTGTGGTATGAGAGATGTTTTCCGGGCAGGATCCCATGCCCCACCATCTTCCATTTTCATTTCTCGGTTTTCAATGTCATTAAAGGTGTCAAACTTGAAGCATAATCAGACTTTTAAGATCTTGTCAATATCAGATTTTGAAATGAAATTCCTTTCTTGCTGGATGATTAGTGTTACTGCACTTCATAGGATTTTAAGGACTTCTTTCATTGATTACCTCAAAACTTAAATGTGTGTTTTGTTGTCAGGATAATTATATGTACGGGTTATGTTACTCTCGATCGTTAGTGACCGAGAGGTTAGACATTTACGTCATGACGTTTCGGTCGTGACCCTTCGGGTACTTTATATACCCTCTCGGAGGATGGACACAGGAGATATTATTGTAAAATCATTATTATGTAAATGTCCTTGCCAGTCCGGAATGATTAATGAAAGTATTTATTATTCTCTATATATTCTGTGTTTATTATATTTCCTGTAATATGTCTGTGCAATACTAAGTTTACCCCGGCGAGTAAACATCTGGCGTCGTTGCCTAGATGTCCTCAGGAAGAGAAGTGAGGAAAGGATTTATGCCCAATGTTTTAAATAAAGATAGGAATAAAAAAGTAAGAAATGACGAAGAGGAGGTCGCACACACGGCTCTGATCTCCACACAACAACGTGAACATCGCTATAGGCTAAGGCAACTTGCCAAAGACCAGCTTGCCAGAGGGTTGCCCGAAGGGAACCTCGGAAGCGGTACGGAGGGTGCACAGGCCGACGAGGAGTTCACTTCTCCAAAACAGCGGAGAGTATGGAGTCGGGAGGAATTACTCGAGGAGACACGGTTGAGAAGATTCTTTCTCTAGGAGAGAGACCGGTTTGAGGAGGGCCTCCGTACACCAGGCGCGGAGAACCAAACCGGCGGAGAGGACGGTATTGCAAAGGGTGTCACGAGCGCACCAGCAAACCCTCCGTTGGAACTGAGAACCCTGCACAGTATGGTCCCACCAGTCACACAACTACCGCAAGGGCAAGTGCCATCGGTGAACAATACACACAATACTCAAGGAAGTGCTAGCACAGGAAGTGCCGCAGCACCGAATCCACCGCGGACAACCATGGAAGCCAATAAACAAAAATTACCCAAGTTCATGGGCCAAGCAAAGGAGGATCCG
The DNA here is from genome assembly GCA_027943335.1 of Chamaecyparis obtusa. NCBI lineage: Eukaryota > Viridiplantae > Streptophyta > Pinopsida > Cupressales > Cupressaceae > Chamaecyparis > Chamaecyparis obtusa. The sequence goes on from BSBK01001784.1 coordinate 393,959, forward strand.
GTTCGGCATTGCCGAACCTGTGAGACCATATGGGCTGTCAATGGGGTTACTGACTAGGATGAATGGATCTACCAATTCTCTGCAACATTAAGGGAAGGAGCCATTGACTGGTATTTAGATGTCGACAAAACTAGTATGACGACGTGGGACATTGTGAAAAAAAATTCCAGACGGAATTTCAGTTGTTAAGGGATGACAATGAGATTCTGGCAGAGATTCACAATACCAAGCAGATGAAGAGCGAGTCTATCCATGCCTACGGACGGCGATTGCACGAACTTATCGAGAAGATGGAGTCCGCCCCAACAGACGAACTCAAGAAAAGGTGGTTCGTGGAGGGACTAAAAACTTCCCTTTGGAGGAAAATGAAAATTGTCCTGCCCACGTCATACAGCAATGCGTACAACCGAGCAATGGATCTGGAGAGCGAATATAAGACCTCCAAGAAGACGAAGTCTTCGGATGATGAATCAGAGGCAGAAAGCAGCAAGGGCGAATCAAGTAAGAAAGTGTTGGCCCTACAAAAAGATCTGGAGAGGATGATGAAAGAACTCAAGGCCATCAAGGGAGGCTCAAGCAAAGCAGAGGAAGACACCGTGTGGTGCACAGACTACAAAGAAGCAGGCCACACGAAAGGTTCTTGTCCCAAGAAAGCCTTTTGCGACATCTGCCAAATTGCGGGACATTCCACCAAAGAATGTCCCTACAACCTGAGGGCGAGAAATCAACAAGTGCTCTTCACCCAGGAGCAACCCTCCACGTCCAGGATCGGCGGTCAACAAAATGCTCCATCATCTAGCGGGTACGGAAACAACCGACGGGGAGGCCGAGGCAATGATGAGAACAAGCCACGAGTCCAGTATGACGCGAAGGGGAGGCCCATGATATAGTGCAGAAGCTGTAACCAATGGGGACATTATGCCTGTGACTGTCAGAATGAGGCTACCGCTCCACTAAAACTGTGTCGGTGGTGCGGACCGGGGAACCATGAGGATGCTAATTGTCCGAAGCCCGGTTGCAACATCCTAGACATGGAACGAGGGGGCACGGAGAAGGTCTTGGCAATTACACGCGGGCAAACGAAGGCCACATATCCTCACCCTCCGACGGAGAAACAAAGGATGCTCGAGGCGAAGGCCGAGATTGCGAAGGGTATGGAGGACCGAAGGGACTCCACAAACGCCGACATTTCTACTCGAGCAATGGCCAAACAAAATATTTTAAGGCAGATAATGCAACTGGAGATACCAGCAAAGGTCAAGGACCTATTGGAAACGATGCCGCATCTCAAAACGGCTCTATTCCTCGGGCATAACATGCCACCTAGCACGGTTGAACGAACGGAGATCCCGGGCAGCTCTGCAGCCGACCCCATGACACTCGATAAATAATGGGCGGAATCCCGCAGTGGTGGAGATGGGTATTTTGGGTACCATCCTCACGAACACAATTATCGACGGTGGGTCGGGCGTCAATGTCCTCCCGGAAGAAACTTGGAAAAGCTTGGGGAAACCGACGTTGTGGCCACCGACTTTCAATTTATTGGGGGCCGACCAGCACGGCATCAAGCCCCTTGGAACCCTGATGGCACAACAGGTAACCATCAGGACCCAACCATTCATCCTCGACTTCGTAGTAATTCCCCTGAAGCAGAAGGGGTATGATGCCATCCTGGGCAGAGGGTGGTTGGTGACGACCCGAGCCAATCATAATTGGAAGAAAAACACCCTCGCATTTGAAAAGGGGGGAAGGAAGTTTGTAGTGGACCTCACCACGCAGATGGTCGGGGAGGAAATGGCATCCGATTCAAAGTCAGACGACGGGATAGACGGGATAGACGGAGAGGAAGGAAACATGGAGCCCAATGCCGAAGGGATACTAAAAGTGGAGGATGATACAGATTCGATGGACAGTCTATTCCACTGGCAAATGGGCGATTATGAATTATTTCCACCATCCTGCAACATATTGAAGATTGAGGAAGCCCAAAGTGAGTTCCCTCTGGAATATACAGCATACCGAGAAGGGGAAGTCCAGATGAAAGAGAGCCCTGCCCATGAGTTTCAGAAGGAGGAACCCATCTGGCACAAGGAAGCAAAGTTGAAAAAAATAAACCTCGGGGATGAGAGAAATCCGAAAACCATCGTCATGGGAGACGACTGGAATGTGTGGAAGACCGCAGCCTTCAAAATCTTGATTCTCCTTCTTCTTCTGTACGGGCAAGAGGCCATGGTCCCTGTAGAATTTATGGTTCCAAGCTTTTGGATCGCCATGGAAAACAAACTCGGCGACAGGGAGAGGGAACGACTGCACACTTTATGGACTCTCGACGAACGGATACATGACGGCAGCAACGGGACCAAATTGAAACTTTACCCGGAGAGGATGGCTCCGAAAGGAGGGACAGAGCAATCGAGAGGGACTCGGCAGGCAGAGCCATCCGTACGAGCAACCAGAGAAGCCTCCGGACAGAAAATTGGAAAACACCCATACAGCTATGCATGACCGTACGATGGAAAAAAGAAAAAAAAATTATAAAAAAATAAAAATAAAAAATAAAAAATGAAAAAAGAAAAAAGGACAAAAAAAGATTAGACCGTACGACATTCAAAAGTGCCACAGCATTGTAAGATGTTGTATGGCTGTCAAGTGTCGTATGGCAATAGCATCCACGGCATAAGGTGTAGTGTACGGCAAAATTCAGAGACCAAGCACCGTACGGCATGTAAGGGTTAAGCACTATACGGCAGTTAAAATATATTGCAGTGCTGAGTATCTGTACGGCATTAAAAATATATCATAACAGAGACATCCGTACGGCAGGGGCATTTCACGCCACCGTACGATGAGGGGAGAAGAGAGTATAGTGCGGGTGTCGTACGACAACTGAGAAGTAAAACACAAAAGCAGAGAAGTATATATCGTACGGCAGTACAGACGGGGGAGTAAAGGAGACAACCACATTTAGAGGGCTGTCGTACGACAGTAGAGAAGCCGAGGTTATTGTACGGTGATAGGAGCCAAGGAAGGCATTGGATTACCGTATGGTCACAGCAGGGACCAGTAGAAGTTCCATACGGCCTTGGAAATCTTAGGCATGTGTGGCAAAAAGAATGTTCATGCCGTACGATGGTACGAAACAACCAGCATCGAAGAAGAAGTACCGTACGGTAGCACGAAAATCAGGCACACACAAGAGGAAATGAAGTGGTTCGTACAGCGAGCAAGAGCAGGACAGTACGGCAACCACAACATACAAGAAAAGTGTCGTATAGCAGCACAACAATTAGAAGCATCCGTACGGCAGTTAGAGCACATCGTTGGGCATCTGTACGGCAGTTCAAATACACCAAACAGCATTCCCAGCATCGTACGACAAGGGAATCAAGTATACTTGCATCCGTACGGCAGTCCACATCAAATCGCCGTATGGCCACAAAGGAGGCGAAAAGATATAAGGCTGTACTTAGTGAAATAGGAGGAAAAGTTTGGTGAAAGAGGGAAACAATAAGAGGTCCATAGTTTTGGCATTCCGTACGGTAAGAAGAAGAAAACGAAGGAATTAGTATGGCTAGAAGGAAGGGAAGTTTCATACGGACGACAAGGAGTGGCAGTGAAGGTTCTTAAAAAAAAAAAAAATGACGATAAAACAAAACAGTTCACAGTGAAGAACGAATGGTACCGAAGGGAAGAACATAACGAGGTAGTGAGGAAAACATAAGCGCTTTGCAGAAAAGAGCATGGGATCAGAAGAAAATCACAAAAATGGTGTGTTTCATTGACTTTAGGGTTTAGTTATCAGCGTTTGGAGAGTGTGACCAGTTGATGCGACCTGGAGCTGCTTGAGACTCCAAAGGGGAATGATCCAAGCTTCAAGTTTCTCTCACACATTAAGGAAAACATGTTTCTCTCTCTTGTTTTGCAAGGAAAATGGCTAGGGGAGATGTTTGAGACTCCAAAGGGGAATGATCCAAGCTTCAAGTTCAAAGATCACAGGTGGGAAGGAAGTTTGTCATGAGCCCTAATCAGTGTATGGAATACAAATATATTCCTAAATACATACTAATTAATATAGTCTTAATTAATTAATTAATATAAAATTAATCACTAATATTGATGTTAATATATTAATATTAATAAGCATACAAATGATATGTCAATATAATATTATCAAGCAATATAATAACAATGACTAATCAATTAATAATTAATGATTATAATTGATTAATTAATATAGTTAATATTATCATCAATATATATTAATTAATCAATGTCATTAATTAATATATAATTAATGTTCAAATCCCTAACATTAATATCATTAACCAATATTTAAAGTATTATGAATATATAAATAATATAATATAATTATAATATAAACACTATATTATAATAATATTTAATCTTATATCATAATATAAATATTTAATCCTAATATAAAGATATTATATATATTACCCTTGTATAAATGTTATATTTATTTGAAATATATTATCATTAATAAAATAACATAATCCAAAAGACATGACTTTTGGAAAGAGAAGGTATAAGAGAATAATCACGGGAAAGAAAGAAAAAAAAAAAAAAAGGACACGAACAAAATAATATAAAAAGTTTGGGAGAAGAATAATATTAAAAGATTTCAAGAGAAATTCAAGGAGGAAATATAGGAGAAGATCAAGGAGAAAATGTAGGAGAATATTAGAAGGAAATGAATATTAAATAAGCTAAAAAGAAAAGGCATAAAGAAGGTAAGTATATCTTTATTTAAGTTAATTTATTTATTAGCACTTATGAATTGGATATTAATATTAATATGAAATAAATATTAGAATAATAAGTTATGAAAATTTAAATAATAAATTATGAAATATAGTAATATTGTTATGAAGCAAACTTGTATTTGATTTAACTTAACTCAAATATATTGATAAATAACTAACTAATATATAATATGAAATAAATACATTATATAAAGAATTATGATTTTTTTGTGATTATAAGTATAAAATTATATAATGATATATTATAATTATTGGGGATTGGCATCCTCCTAGTATACAACATTACAAATTACCATTCCCAAGGTAAATCCAAATACTAATTATGAATTTCAAGACAAATCAAGTAACGTCCCAAAAGGGGTCATTACAAAGTTCACACCAAGTTATCGAGGGACAAGTCCAATCACTTGAAGGCATTTCCAAGTACAATCAAGTTCAAGTCAGATCTCAGGCAAGTTCAAGGATGCCCACCCAAATCATGCCATGAGGAAATTGCCAAGGAGATTGATGGTTTCGGAAGAGTTAATCAAAGTTAGAAATGTTGAGTATCAAGAGATGTCTCCCCTTAATCAAAGATCAATCAAAGCTACAAGACAAGGATGATGAGGTGGCAGTTAATTATCTCCTCCAATCAGAAGATTCTAGATTTCAAGCACAAGCAATCGCAACGCGCCAAGTGTCCTATTTCCTCATTGGTTGAGAAATCTTTGTCATTTTCTTATTGGCCCATAATTTGGTGCCCTCATGTAATTGGTTGTAATTATGGAAACCCTAATTAGGGTTTGTGGGATGTCATCTGGGCCCTTGATTAAAGATTTTTGCCTCTTAATATTGGCCACTCATTGTACTTGAGCCTCTATATAAGGCCATTTGCTCTCATTTGTCAGAGGGGGAAGATTGAAGAAAATTGTTGATTAAATAATGCCAAAATTGCTCTTCTTATCATTGTTGTGTTTTGCATGGTGATTGAGTTGGAACACTTGGTGTTATTGCATGGTTTCTACTTCCACAATTAAAATAGGATTTCATTTCAAAGTTGTTAAAGTAAGAAGTAAAAGTAGATAGATTGTATGGTGATATTGGTGGATGTTTGATTGGATTCTATAAAACTAGGCCACTAGCTCCTTGTAGATGCAAGGGTGTCTTGTGTGGTAATCTAGTAGTTGTGCTAAAGTTCAATTAGCATTAGATCCTTGATTTGTACTCCAAGTTGGATTGAGGGGAAGGTGTTGATATGAAAACCATTTGAGATCCTTTGAAGCTTTGCACTAGGTGGAGTTGAAGTCGCAGGCAAACCTCCATTTGGTAGGAGTCCCAGTCCATCCATTAGTTTCCCATCCATAGTTAGAAATAGAAGAGTCTAGATAGTAGGAGTTGAAGAGAAAAGTTGGAAGTGATATAAATCACGGATATATTTTTATTGCACATTGTGAAGCCAAATCTTTAGCAGTGCAAGTTGACACCCTTGAATGAATCACGTAAGCCTGCCTAAGTGATTACCAACAAATCACATCATTTCAACTGAGTTAGATATCCATAGGTGTAAGGAACCTTGGAGTCATTCCATGATCTTCATTGCAAAGCTTAGCATGGGAGATGACTTTATTCAAGAGAGGGTTTAATGCTCTATGTTTCTCCAACCATTGAGTGTTTAGTCCTGCATGTTGTGTAAGTGAAACAAAACTCGCATCAACAATACCTCCTTCCAACTGTTCCCATACCACTTGTTTCTTTCATACTTTTTACAAATTCATCAATTGTAGGTTTCCTTCCTCTTGGTGCATCCTCTTTCACCGGTTTAGCAGATTTCCTCTTTCGAAGAAGAGGAGTTGTGTCTTCAGTTTCTGTCTCTTCTTGTTCTTGTCCTTGCTTGCTGGACACTGGTTGTGCTTTTCTCTTTTGAACTTTGGGTTCTTCTATCACTGGTTTCTTCTTCGGTGTGGGAGACCTCTTTACATATACCTTTTTAGGTTCTTTTACTAAAGACTTCTTTAGATTTTCCAAAATTTCCTCATAGGTCCCAAACCGGTATGAAGAGAGATCTAGATCACTCTCTTGCAAAGCTTCTGCATAAGCCTTGGCAACCTTCCTAGAAACTTCATAGCCGAGCTCCGGTGCGTACTCAATTCTGGGTTCCATAGCCTGAATAATGCAGTGATCGGTGGTGACAAGAAAACACACCTCATCCTTGTATGAATCAACAATAGTGGAGGGAATTCTTTCCCTGGCGTGCATTCTCAGCTGGAAGGCGTCAAAGTAATCACTCATAACTTTACTAAACTGATTTCCCAATTTGTTGGCCATATCACTTATTTGAATCATTACTGGTCTATCAGTTTCCCATGTTACTTTGCCTATTCCTGGAAGAAATTCTGATAATAAAAGAATAGACATACCAGTAGAGTTTCATATTTCAGGAACTTCTTTACAAGACCGAGCTTCTTTAAATTTTCAAAAATCTGCCCTCGAAGCATAGTGCAAATATCATAGTGCATGTTGTCATGCATGATCCAATGTGTGGCGTGAATGGCTCCTCCCAGCACACTGTTGAGATTGCTCGATTGATAAATTTTATACCCTATCACCGCAGACGCAAACCGAACTCCCTCATCCTCTATATCATTGACATTCATCAATCGACTATCAGACTTTGATTTTGTTTGCGACAACAGCATTTGCAATGGTTCTAAGGGTAAGAGCTTCCCCTTTGTCACTATACCCGGTAACCCTTCGCAGATCCTCCTTGGTGATTGGTGTGCATGCTCCTTTTGCTAGCTAGAACCCTGGTTCGTGCACCCAACTTAGAACCAGTCTTATCCAATCCGGTCGAAACACGGTTGGATAACAGACTCCATTGATTAACCCTGAAGTTACTAGCTCCACATACTTATCCTGAAGCTTTCCATCTTGGCATAGCGAGAGGTACTCGCTCTGGATGAAGGTTTCACCCAACTCTTCTTGCTTAGCATGAATAAACGCAATAACATCTTCAGTCATCAGAACTCCATCAGGCACCGATGATAGCGCACCTGTCATGTCATTTTCCCTGTTCTATACTAGCATGATGTCATAAACGGGTCGGTCGAATTGGTTTCCTTGGATCAACTTGACGACAGAAGACAATGATGCTATCGCTTTTGACTAGTTTACACAGAGAATCACTTGATCGGTTTTACAGAGATAACTTATCAATGACCGTGAATCAAAGCACGAGAAGATTACTCAAACATAAGAAATCAAAATTCACAATTCGTAAAGTAAAGTGAAAAGAGTAATCATCCTTACCTTATATAGATCTAGGGTATAATGGTAATTACTGAACGGTAACATTTGTTAATGGTTATAGCATTAATTACCTTACCTAACCTTTTCTTCAACAACTGGTTTTCAAGTATTTACCTATTGATCAAACCTTGGTTGAGATGACAACACTTACCTGTCTAATTCATATGATAGAGCAGTAACCTTTTCCAGTTTTACTTTCTGACTGTGTGAGTTTATTGCTCACCAGTCCTGCAAGGAACAATAGGCGGACTACCAGTTCCCTCTAAGCCTTTTTAGGCTCAGTTTGCTGAAGAGATATCACCATCAGCAGATGATGATCTTCTCTCTGTCTTCTCCTCAATGGAGCTCTTTGATTCCTTCTTGAACCAAATCTTCTTGACTTCTTTCTCGGTCTCTTTTCCCTTGTTTCCCTTTTGATTGGGAGTCAAGGTCTTATTCACCAGTTTGACCGATCCTCTTCTTTTGTTCATTGGCCGGTTCCTACAATCTTTGGCCAGATGTCCAACTTTGTTGCAGGTGTAACAGACTATCCCGGTTGTCTTCCATGGATTTACCCTTCTTATCTTAGGTGAATGACACCAGGATTCATTATGGCTATGTATGCCACATTTAGCACAATTGGTTGTACTCTGGTTCTTATTCCTCTTAGGGAATATCGGTCTCGGTGGGGATCTGAATGCCATAGTTTTGGATCTGCATTCATTAGAGTTGTGTCCAAATTTGTTGCATGCATAATAGTAACCTTTGAAGCTTCCCCTGCTTCCACTAGACACACTATTGGGACGAGACCTACACTCAGAAGTCTTGTGGCCATACTTGTAACAGTTTCTGTAGTAATTGTTAGTAGTAATTGGTTTTACCAGCGCATTTCTGCAGTCATTTGTTTTATGACCCGGTTCACCACAGTGATTGCAAGAAGTTTTGAAGGACTTTTTACCCTTTCGTTCCAACGGTTTCTTCTTTTCCTTCTTGCCTTTCTTGACTCCAAATGACTTACTGGTTTCCTTGCTGCTTTGACTGGTGAACCCAAGTCCTATGGGATCCTTGTGCTTTCTTTGAGCTCTCAGTTGCTCATCAAGCTTTTCTGAGCTCTCATTGTATCCTCTAAGTCTCTCATTTCTCTCTTCAAGTCCTTTTATCTGTTGCTTTAGTTGATACAATTCAATTGCCAACCTTTTGCATGCATCATTTTTATCATGCCAATTCTTTTGCATGTTTGCATTATCTTGTGTAACTATCTGCATGTCTTCTTGAAGTTGCAGAATGACAAGATCACTTTCCCTTACTGCATCTTCTGTCAGATTTCTTGCTCTCTCAGAGGCTGCCAATGATTTCACTGCACTGTTCCTTTCATCTTCATCTTTCCTCTTTTTCTCAATTATTTCTATCATTCTTAGGGCATTATCTTCCTACTCCCTTTTCAGGTTGGAGATCTGATCGGTTAGGATCTGATTCTTCTCCATAAGTTCAAAGACTACCTCCTCAACTTCATCTGATCCACTTTGCCCAAAGAGTTGCTCAAATTTTTCATTGCTCTCACTCAATTGTAGAGCTAGCTCCTTCGTTTTTGTAAGGGATCTTCTTAGCCTATTTTCAAGAGAGGCAATAATGTCATTGGCTTCCTCAAGCTGCTTTTGATACCTATAACCCTCCATGATCTTTCCTAAAGTAGTTAAGCTTTATATATTTGAGAACCTGAGGCTCTAATAACAATTGTTATTCCTAACTGATTATTGAGAGGGGGGGTGAATCGGTAAACACAATTTCTATCTCTATTTGACTTTACATATATATTCTTGCAGAATTAAAAGAATATAATCAACATTCATAAGCAAAAATAGAGATACACAGGTCAACACATTATATATATGTGGAAACCCTCGGCTAGAAGGAGAAAACCACGGTGGGACAGAACTCACAACTTTACTACTGTAGTGATAAAGGTGCCCTATTAAGAGCTTACACAGCACTGTTAAGAGTGCTACCCAGTAAAAGGATTTGGTAGAAGACCTGTTAGGATCTTGACTTTGTTAGGAGTCACCTTGTAAAAGGACTTTTAACACCAATTAAGATGTTACTCGGTTAAGGGATTTGTACAAAGAACCTGTTAGGGTTCACCCTGATAGAGGTATTTCTGTATGATTAGATCATACCTGCTACCCTTTCTTCTCTGCTTGGTTGTTGAACCTTTCTGCCTTTCACTTCTTGTGACCGTAGCTTCTCTTAGAAGATATCTCTCTCCTGCTTTGAATATTCAACAACAACTCTTATGTATCCCATGACCTGTATTTATAGCACATTAATTTTATTAAAGAATACTTCTCTGTAAAGAGCCTGACTGGCTCTTGGCTCCAAGAAATTCAATTCTTTGAAATAGATAACACTTCCACATTATTTTATCAAGGAAAATATATAACTTGGATATTTCTTCACAATTATAATATCATAAATTTCAAATAATCCATTTATAAATTAAACTCACAGGTATGAATGTACAAAGAATATATAAATTCAAATTCTGAAAAAAAATTTCCATCAAAATTGGCACCTGGCAAGCAAAGTATGCATGCTGAAAGATGAATAAACTCTAGGTGTCATCACGCAGCCCTAGGAAGAAATTCACAGCTCAAGGAATCAAAACGCTGCCTCCTAGGAAGAACTCGCAGGCAAGAAAGGACTCCACGCAGTTGTTTGAAATCAAAACGTGGCTCCTTGAAAATTGAAATGCAGCTTCCAGAATAATTAATGCAGTCTGTATTTATTGGTAGGCAGTCGTACTGTCAATGCAACAATCATAAAGAGATACATCAGCCTCCCTCACTTAGCAATGGCATCCAGACAAGTGAATAAATGAATTCTAGCTGTAGATGAAAATGAATTCAGTTTATACTTGCATCGAATTGATATACATCAGCATCAATTCATATCTTCTCCAAAAAAATCAGAATGAAGTTTTCAGAATCCAAAACCAAAATTCATCATCAATCAGTAATGATTCAAATTGCAAAAAGAGGAATCAGTCGTCAAAACCCTAGCCGGGTAGTCTCTCTCACAACTTCAATAAAATCATAATTCAACAAATAGATGGTTTTCCTTTCACAAAGCATTGCTTTTATAATTCAAAAGTGTCTTCTCTCACACACTTTTCACTTAAAACACTTTTTATACTTAGGCACATACTGAATAATATAATTTATTAATTCATTTGGCTCCAAAAAAAACCTTTTCACCAATATCATAAAATTATGACACGCAAGGTCCCTATTTCTTGTGCCCAAGATTTAAAACTTTTCATCCTGGTTCCAACGAGCTATAACACTAAGGTATCCAACATATAATACCAACAAAAATGGCAACCTTAGCAAATTTAATTAAATAATAATAATAAACCACCCGTCTTGCGAAAACAACTGAAGAAGTGTCCGAATCGAAATCTATCTACACAGGATTGATCAAGATGATGAAAGATGATGAATGAACTTGACAGGGTAACTTACTAAAAATAGACGCCCTCTCCAAGATTCTTGGAGCCCAAACTGGAAGCCAGAAATTAAAATCGAGAGCATCATTCAACTCCTCTAACTCATCTGAGCTCATCGAAACTATCCATTGACTTACTATAAATAGTAAGTTCACACCAAAGACCCTCTAAACACCTCGCTAGACCACAAGGATCACAATAATGACCTGGCACCATCAGATCAATGACCTGCAAAAAATGGGGACATTACAGTCCTCCCTCCCTAAGATTGCTTGTCCCCAAGCAATCACCGGAACAAGAAACATCACAATCCACCTGGATCCCACATAAAAGAGTATACCATGCCACTGACATCAACTGTAGGCTCCTGTAACATCACCCAAAATACAAATCGGATAACTCTGTAAAGAGACCCAAAATAATCACTCACCCTAACTCCATTACTGAATCTGTCTCTGCCCAGATCTCGAAAGAAGTGAACTTCAGGATCATCAAAAACCAAGATGTATGGGAGGCCCAGATCCCATACACACTGAACTCCCCCTGTGCTCCCAAATGAACTGTACTGAGTGTGTAGACTATTTGCACAACAGTGATGAATACCCTTAAACAAAGCTTTACTAGGACCCGAATATCCACACACTGCATAATCTCTGCAGTCACCATAACTCTACAAGTCACCTACTACTGACTTGCAGCCAAAACTCCCATCAACTACTGATGGGGAGAACCCATCCCATAATGGATGATAAGGACTAGGAGCCAAACTACCCTTGCGAGAGATGAAATCTTCTACCTGTGGGTCAAAAAACAAATGATGAACATGCCCCACCGTATACAGCTGGTCAGAAACCCCAATCTCTGTCAATAGCTCATCATTACCAAACTGGGGGTCATGAGATGGCTCCAATCTCTGACTCCGCATAACTGTAGGCTGGGTAGGCCCCTGAGCAACTCTCTCAACAAACCCAACCTCGAAAACCCTATGGGGAAGCATTGTAGATAGAGTCTCCACAATCTTCCCTACCAACCTCCAGATAGCACAAGAGCCTCGAATGAGAGTACCCTTAAACACTCTATAAGAATCCTGTCGCACATCTGCACTCTCAAGTAAATACTCCATAAATGACTCGGTGCAGTAGAAATTATACGTGGAAGCGTCAACTTGCTCCCCCGCGATCCACAGCTGATCCCTCTAGAAATGTGGCACAGCCAACTGTCCCATGCTATCAACTATGTGAGATGATGAAATAGATTCACTCCCAGCTAAGAGAAGCAAATCAACCTGAGAGCTCGACTCCACTAGTACTCCTACCTCATCCGAACCAAGAGCTCCCATTTCCTGAACATGTGTGTCTGCCACATCATCATGTTCCTCATCACCACCTGTAAGAGAAAACTCACCACCAACCACCTCAATGTGCAATCGAACTGGGTCTGGGGCTGTTGTGGACCGCAAATGCTCCAACTCCACAGTCACCTCCTCTAACTGGATCTGCAACTCCTGAAGGCCCGCTGAGTGTCCTCTAAAACCTCAGTAGTCGCTATGAGCTCTTGGGTAAGCTCACTCACCTCCTCCTCTCTGTCCATCAGTGCCTCATAAGCTGTACACCCCCACTCCACCACGTGATCTCGATCGGCTACCATCTGTAAGTAGTTATGTCTCAAAATCTTGACAACCTCACGCAAAGTATGAATCTCTGTCAATGAGAGGTAACCACCACTGGCCTCATCTATCATAGGAGCACCCCAACCATAAACAACCAACAACTGACAAGTGGCATCAAAATGCTCGAGAGTAGAAGTAATATCTCTCTCATCAACTCGCAACTGACTAGTCACATGATGACTTTGCACAATAGGCCTCCTACGAACAACCTCAAACGGACTGTCTACACAATGAGAGGAAGCTATATCCAACAAACTCCCCTCAAGATCACCATCTCTCTATGTACTCTCATCTAAGTACACATCAACAAACTGAGCACAGGCATAGGACACGTCCTCATCTAACCCTGAGGAAGCTACTGCTGAATCTGACTCAACACAATCTCTAGCTACCTCGTCCTCTACAACCATTTGACAGTCCAGATCTTGAGACACATCCTCATGAGTTACCGAAGAAGTAACCCCGTCTCTAAAAGTGGAAGCCCTAGCTATAACAAACTCCTGCCACTCATAAGCTATCCTGTCCTCATCTGTGAGTCCCTGTAACACAGAATCCTGGAACCCACCATCACCGTATGACAACGCTGAATCTACACCCAAAGTCAAATATAGAAAGCCAGAAACACTACAACACTGATCGTCCTCACTCTCAGCATCGGAGATATCTGCAATGCTAGTGTCCACATCATCTATCTGCATCTCCTCTACTAAATTTGGGTGCAAACACGACTCAATGTCGTCATGTGAATCAACTATACAGTGGCATGAAACTACGTCGCCCAAATCAACTGCAACACTAGCATCCTGAGTGTCATCACCAGAAAGCACCATGCACACATCCTCAACACAGGAAGAAACCACTGTCTCCTGTACTGATCCCGCACTACGACTGCTATCATAAATCTCTGAGCTGTCAAAGCTCATACGCTCCTCGCAATCATCACCCAACATCTCACAGGGGGTGTCATCTCCAATGCAACTCACAGCATCCTCAAAAGTGTCATCAGATGTGTCTATACTATCAGCTCCCACATCTCCTGCTGAAATCTCATTTGCGGACACAACTCAACGTCAAGCTATGCACCAATAATGCTAGAGCACGAACTGTCATCAACTGACCCCGCTATAATGCCTAGATCACCAACCTCACCACTGGGAGACTCCGTACATGCCTCGGTCCTATCTGAGGAAGCAACTGCCTCCTGAAGTGGAGAAACACTACTACAACTGACATAAACATCTCCAATAATAACTCCCTCCATGAAAGAGTCTAAACACTCTGTGATAATAGCAACATCAACTTCCTCTGTACAATCCGTAGTGACTACTCTGGGAGCCTCAACCCGGTGATGCTTAGCACTGCTTTCATCCAATGGCACTGAAACATCCACTAGTTCCGGTGCAATAAATCCATCATCAACATTGCGAATGGGAATAGCAGGTGCTAAACTAGATTTAGGAACATCAACATCACGGACAACTGTCGGAAAAAACTCTAGCCTTCTCCCTTGCAAACTCGATGTCGGCCTTCTAAAGGCAGAGACCATATATCTCGTTTCCCTATCTACTGTAGCTGGATCTGACAAACTCTCTGCCAATCTCTGCTGATGCAGTCTAAGTCTCTCCATGCTTTCTACTAAAGCATTTAATTCCGCTCTATTTCCCTTACTGCTATGACGACTTCCGGAACTGGATCCCCTGTATTTATCCATAGCAAGGAAAAATGGAAGTGCTGGTCACTTTTAAAATACTTCAGAAAATAAATGAATCTAGACCATAGATCCAGGACTCGCCGAGTCCATGCCTGACTCGGCGAGTCCGAGCCAGAGTCAGGCTAGCCGAGTCTAGCTAACTCTGGACTCAGACTCGGCCGAGTCAGACATGGACTCGCCGAGTCCTACCGAGTCCATGGACTCGATTGACTCGCCAAGTCCCGATGCCAAGACTCGGCCGGCATCAACAGCATTTTATAAAGTTTTTTTTTATTATTTCACTTGCTTTTTGATGTTTGTTTTGGCTTATATGATATGTCTTTGACCTAAAAAGGTCATTCTATCACTTGCATAAGGAAAGAAGAGAGAAAAAAGGCTTGAGAGAAGAGGATTGGGGTTTTAGGAAGAAAACCGGTTGGCTGCCATTGAAAGATTGCTGATTGTTTGTTGCACTTTGTAAGTTTGTAACTTGCATGTGAGCATTGAGAGGAGTTGAAAGACACATTTGGAGGAGGCTTGTACAAAGCATTTCCATTTTTAGAGCAAATTCCAAGAGGTATGTTACTTTCTTTTTGTTGTTTTGTATTTTTTTTTGCATTCATGAATCTTTTTTTGTTTCCATTTTGTTTAGTATTGGTAAACCGTAATTGTAAAATTGATTTTCAGTTTCTATAATATATATTGTAGTCTTGTAGATGCTTATTTTGTTTTATTTATGATATATTGCAGCTGCCAGTAGTCATCATGTCTCAAACTGGGGGTAGTGGAAGTGGAAGTAGACCTAAAACAAACCCGAATGCAGACCCTCGTGCCGTAGCAAGGGATGAGGCTTGGTTACATGCCATCCCTGGCCACAAAAAAGAAGTTGTTACATGTTGGCATTGCAGCATAACATATAATGGGGGAGGCATTAATAGGCTAAAATATCATCTTGCACATATACCAAAGTGGGATGCTAAAGCATGTTTATTGGTTCCCGAAGATGTCAAACGCAGGATGATAGCTATTTTAGAGGCCGCTAAAGAGAAGAAAGAATTAAAAAAAAAACAAGAGGAAGAAATGGCAGCCTTAGCTACACAGGGGTCTTCAAGGACACATGCTAGGACTCCTATTGGCACTAGTACTACTAGTACTACTTCTACGTCTAGTAGTGTGAGCATTGGGGGTCAAATTCGTAAGAAACCATCCAAACTTGATTCCATCTTTGCTCCACGCACAACTCCTGGTGCACAACCATCGCTTGAGGGCATGAATTGGAATAAAGAGATGCATGACAAAGCAAACCTAGCACTTGGAGATTTTTTCTTCTACAACAACCTTCCATTCAATGCAGCAAGGTACTTATTAATATATAATTTTAATTTTTAATTTCTATGTCTTACTTCTCTTGCTTTAGGTCTTCTTTTTAATTTATTTATTTAATTGTTTTTAGGTCTCCATATTGGCAAATTGCCATAGATGCTGTTACCATTTGTGGTGCGGGGTTCAAAGCCCCTAATGATGAGGAGCTAAGAGGTCCTATTTTGCCCCAACGAGTTGCTGATGTACAAGTTGAAATTGAGGAGCAACGTAAGGTATGGAAGGCAAAGGGTTGCACCATCATGATGGATGGTTGGACTGATAGAAGAAATAGGACACTTCTGAATTTCCTTGTCTCCTCATCAGGTATGTTAAGTTTTTAAGCTATAAGACTTAAGTTATGAAATTATGAATTAGAATCTAGATTGAATTTGATCATTGATCATATTAGTAATTAGTAAGTACTACTACTAAATTGCTTTTTCTTTTCTTAGGTGGTACAATGTTTTTGAAATCCATTGATGCCTCGAGGAAGACCAAACATACTGAATATCTTTGTGAGGTGATGGAGGGAGTCTTGAAGGAGGTGTGTGAGGAGAACGTGGTGCAAATATGCACAGACAATGCAGCAAATTATGTTGCAGGAGGTAAAATTTTAAATTATTTTATTTTTTAATTTCTCTGTCTTACTTCTCTTGCTTTAAGTTTTCTTTTTAATTTGTTTATTTTTTTTGTAGGTAAACTTTTAATGGAGAGGCACTGCCACATATTTTGGACCCCTTGTGCCACTCATTGCATTGACCTCATGTTAGAGGACCTTGGCAAACTTCCTTGGATAAAAACATGTGTAGACATAGGAAGAAATATTTGCAAGTACATATATAATCATACTTGGGTCCTCAACCTTATGAGGCAACACACAAAGCAAAAAGAGTTGTCTCGTCCAGGGGTCACTAGATTTGCAACAAATTTTCTCATGTTGCAATCCATGCTCAAGTCAAAGGCCGGTGTGAAAGGCATGTTTGTATGTGAGGAGTGGACAACATCATCATATGCAAAGACCACTGTAGGGGCTGCCATTGTTGACATGGTTTTTTATGAGAGAAGCTTTTGGAAACCGGCCAAAGAGATTGTTGACGTAATTTTCCTTTTTGTCCTCATTTCCAATTCCATTTCATATCATTATTTTTTGTTAAACACTTGTTTATAACTTTATGTTCACTGTTCAACTTCACTTATGGCAGCTTGTACGACCTCTTGTTGTTCTCCTACGGGTTGCTGATGGAGAGAAGCCCTCAATGGGATACATTTATGAGGGCATGGATAAGGTGAAAGAGGCCATTCGATCCTTTTATGCAGGAAATCAGGATATATATGGTCCCCTATGGGATATTATTGATAGGCGATGGCACAATCTACTTCACAGGCCTATACATGCAGCTGCCTACTTCCTTAATCCAGGATACCATTTTAGCCCAAGTTTCAAGGCTGATGAGGAGGTGTGGAATGGCCTCTATGATGTTATAGAGAGGATGACACTTGATGATGTAGTTACCACAAGTATAGTCCGTGAGATAGATATGTACACCAAAGCAGAAGGGGACTTATTTGCACAAGAGATATGCAAAAAAAATCGAACTATATTGATGCCTAGTAAGAATCTATGATTCCAAATTCTAATTTCTAATTTCTAATTCTATTACGGTTTACACTTTACCACTTTAGAATCTAGATTGATAAAGTTAAAGTTATAGAACTGATTTGAAATTTTCTTGTTTCAGATGCATGGTGGGCGATGTTTGGTGGTAAGGTGCCAAATCTACAGAGGATTGCCATTCGTATCTTGAGCCAGCCATCTAGTGCTTCAGGATGCAAATGCAATTGGAGTATGTTTGGAGCATATACACTCCAAGAAGCGCAACAAGTTGGCCGTGAAAAAGATGAATGATCTTGTGTTTGTTCACTACAACCTTCATCTTCATCACAAACGTATCTTGGGCACTGACACATCTCCAATTGTATTAGACAACATTGATCCACAAGAAGAGTGGAACATTGAGATGAATGATCCTGTCTGCAGTGATAGAGACTTGGAGTGGGTTGATCAAGTTGATCGAGAGGCAGAGGCAGTAGCGATGGCATAGGAGGAGGCTAGAGCACGAGGAGATCCAGTGCAGGACCCTGAAGCTAAGAGTGGTGGATCCGAGTCTAATGATGAGGATTATGAGGAGGTTGATGATGAGGAGGATGATGATGAGGACATTGAGGAGGAGGCAGCCAATGAGCATGTCACTGAGGATCCTATTCCTATTTCGGTTTAGCCTCAGACACAGGGAGAGAGGATGGCTCTAGAGTCTTCCATGTTTCATTTTAGGCGTACTCGTAGGAGGACATAGGCTACTATGAGGCTATGAGCCTTTATTTTGAATCTTTGATATATGTTTTGAACTTTTGATTCCATGGATTTCATAATCCATGAATATTGTAGACATTTTGATTTATCATTTGACAGTGACTATATTTCAGATTTCTATATGTGATCTATGCAAAGTTGTGTATGTGTGCAAAGGAGTTTCTATTTATCTCAATTATTGTGTATTAGATGTTAATTGACTAAATGTTGCAGGAAAAAAACTTAAAATCCTTAAAAATCTTTGCATTTCATGGGTTTTTTTATTTGCCGAGTCCGTGCCGAGTTTGTGCCAAGTCCGGGCGCCGAGTCCGAGTCCGAGTCCATTTTGAGCTGGCCGAGTCCGAGGCGAGTCCGAGTCTTGGAACACGGATCCAGACCCCACAGGATGGCAAGAAAAATGCTCTGATACCACTGTAAAGAGCCTAACTGGCTCTTGGCTCCAATAAATTCAATTCTTTGAAATAGATAACACTTCCATAGAATTTTATCAAGGAAAATATATAACTTGGATATTTCTTCACAATTATAATATCATAAATTTCAAATAATCCATTTATAAATTAAACTCACAGGTATGAATGTACAAAGAATTTATAAATTCAAATTCTGAAAATTATTTTCCATCAAAATTGGCACCTGGCAAGCAAAGTATGCATTCTGAAAGATGAATAAAATCCAGGTGTTATCACGTAGTTCTAGGAAGAAATTCACAGCTCAAGGAATCAAAACGCTACCTCCTAGGAAAAACTTGCAAGCAAGAAAGGACTCCACGCAGCTGTTTGAAATCAAAACATGGCTCCCTGAAAATTGAAACGCAGCTTCCAGAATAATTAATGCAGCCTGTATTTATTGGTAGGCAGCCATACTGTCAATGCAGCAATCATAAAGAGATACATCAGCCTCCCTCACTCAGCAATGGCATCTAGACAAGTGAATAAATGAATTCCAGCTGTAGACGAAAATGAATTCAATTTCTACTTGCATCGAATTGATATACATCAACATCAATTCGTATCTTCTCCAAAAAAATCAGAATGTAGTTCTCAGAATCCAAAAGCAAAATTCATCATCAATCAGTGATGATTCAAATTGCAGAAAGAGGAATCAGTCCTCAAAACCCTAGCCGGGTAGTCTCTCTCACAACTTCAATAAAATCATAATTCAACAAATGGATGGTTTTCCTTTCACAAAGCATTGCTTTTATAATTCAAAAGTGTCTTCTCTCACACACTTTTCACTTAAAACACTTTTTATACTTAGGCACATATTGAATAATATAATTTATTAATTCATTTGGCTCCAAAAAAGGTCTTTTCACCGATATCATAAAATTATGACACGCAAGGTCCCTGTTTCTTGTGCCCAAAATTTAAAACTTTTCATCTCGGTTCCAACGAGCTATAACACTAAGGTATCCAGCATATAATACCAACAAAAATGGCAACCTTAGCAAATTTAATTAAATAATAATAATAAACCACCCGTCTTGCGAAAACAACTGAAGAAGCATCCGAATCGAAATCTGTCTGCACAGGATTGATCAAGATGATGAATGAACTTGACGGGGTGACTTACGAAAAATAGACGCTCTCTCCAAGATTCTTGGAGCCCAAACCGGAAGCCAGAAATGAAAATTGAGAGCATCATTCAACTCCTCTAACTCATTTGAGCTCATCGGAACTATCCATTGACTTACTATAAATAGTAAGTTCACACCAAAGATGCTCTAAACACCTCGCTAGACCACAAGGATCACAATAATGACCTGGCACCATCAGATCAATGACCTGCAAAAAATGGGGACATTACATTCTCACAGTTCTGCCAAGCTGTAAACTCACCCATAACTCATGCTTGAGTAAAGATCTTGAGTTGACCTTGAAACACCCGTGTAGAAATAAAGCTAACTCCAGCTAAAAAGATAACTTCAGTTTCAATTGTGAATGCTCCATATAATCTGGTTTTAACTGAGACAGCTCCGCATAACCCGGTTCGGATTATCATGCAATCGACCAGTATCAAACTTATACCTGATTGGTCATACATCCCCTGTATGACTTATAAGACCGGTTGCTAACACTCTATTTGGTCTACCAGTACATATTAAGGAGTATGATTAGTCTACTGGTTCACCGGTGGGATTGATGTTTGCTTTTAACTTAACCAATGACAACTTAAATATGTCAACAAGTTCCCATTCAGGTTCAAGGTGCTTCCATCAAACCTGAGTACTTCAATCATGGAGCATCTTGTAGTAGCACGAAGACTGGCAAAGGATGATGTAAATTGAGTCGTGCCTTCAGATACTTAGAATAGTTTCCAATTACGCTCTTACAATTTCTTTTGAAAATTACATGTAAAATAAAAAGATGTAATTGCAGGTGATCCTATCACTTGCAAAGTTGTAACTTGTAATTATGTAAAGAGCCCAGCTGGCTCTCTAAAACAAACTAGTTTTCTCTTCAATTTTAATTGCAATTTTACGGAGATCCATGTTTGCCCGCTGGGGTAAACTTAGTATTGCATAGACATAGTACAAGAAATATAATAAACACAGAATATATCAAAGAATAATAAATACTTTCATTAATCATTCCAGACTGGCAAGTACATTTACATCATAATGATAATACAATAATATCTCGTTCACACGTAGGTGGTACATATTTATTTATCCGAAGGGGTGTGATCAAACGTCGTCACCCGTTCCCAACCGTCGGCAACATAACTAACACCCGTCGGCAAACTAACACCCGATGGCAACATAAACTTTACCGCTAACATCATCCCCCCCAAAAAGAAAGTCGTCTCCGGCGAGTCACAACAAAAGGGAGTCGAAATACACTATATAGAATAAGAAAATCACTGAGAAGAAGGGGCGGAGAGGCATCCCTGAAAAAGCTAAAGTGTCACCCTCCCCATCAATGCTGCTTCCAGTGGGTCTTTCTCATCACATCACATTCCTCCCATGCCTGCACCAAACTTGTCTCCAAAACATACTTTTCAGTTGTAGCCTCCATTAACTCTTGTTCAACCAATACTATCTTTTGAGCCAATCTAACCTCGATAGCCACCCGTGCCGCCTTCTCCTGGGTATGCTGAGCCAAGTGTCGCTCTACTGCCTCCAACTGGTGGTCAACTCCTGCCAAGCTCTCTATGCATCCACCAAGACAGCCTCACGTCTAGCGTAGTACCCCTCTCGAAAGGCTAGCTCCAGTGCTCTCTCCACTTCTGGCATGCAGACACTCCATGCCTGCAGCAGCTCCGAGTCTCATCAATTGGTCACACTCCCCAAAGGCTGATAACTGAACTAATTGGAGGTCTAGGGGGCAACGCCCCCAGTGGGGTCGAGGGGCAGTGGGGTCGAGGGGCAGCGCCATTTTTGTGATTTTCTTCCTCTCCCATACTCTTTCTGCCAACCGCTTATGTTTTCTTCACTACCTGCTTAAGTCGTTCCCTTCAATACCATACGTTATGCACTACGAACTATTTTGATTTGTCGTCGATTTTTATTTTTTTTAAAACCTTCTCCTAGCTGCTCCCAGTCCTTGCCGTCAATAAATTGTATTCTTCCATGCATTTTCCTTGTCCTCTCCTGCCGTACGAACTGTATCGACTGGCCCTTGCACAATCTTCTTCACCATACGGTCTTCATCCCAGAGTATGAAACTCCTTTTAAAAAAATACTAAACTTTTTGTGGTCGTATGGTGCTGTGTGTTCCGTTCTTGGTAACGTATGGTTGATGTTGAGGCCATACGGCGTACGGTGTGTGTATGTGCGCTTGAATGTCGTACAGTCATTTTCCTGCCTTTGTTTTCCCCTGTGCTACTTCCTTTTCTGTACAGTGAATGTCTAAGCTGCTTCTATTCTGTACAGTATCGTATGGTGTTGACTCTTTCCCTACTTCAGTGCCATAAAGTGTTTGCTTCTTAAACCTACTAGGCCGTACGGTCTTTTGATTACCCTCCCGGCGTGCATACAACTTGCAATTCCTTTTGTTTTGTCATACAGTGGAATGACCGTACAGGCTTATATGTCGTACAATGGCCCTTGCATGTGACTTTCGGGTCGTACGGCCATCCTTTCCCTTTTTCGTATGGCCGTACGGTGTTCTCTCTTTTTTCTTTTCTTTTTCTTTTTTTTTTCCACTGTACAGTCATGCATAGCTGTACAAGTATTTTTCCAATTTACCCTCGGGATGCTTCTCTAGTCGCCTGTACGGACGGCTCTCAGGTCGTCTGCATGAGCGCTCGAGTCCCTTTCCATCCTCTCCTCTCGGGTGCTCTGTCCCTTCTCTCGGGTCTGTCCTCTCCAGGTAAGGT
This sequence comes from Chamaecyparis obtusa, assembly GCA_027943335.1. Taxonomy (NCBI): domain Eukaryota; kingdom Viridiplantae; phylum Streptophyta; class Pinopsida; order Cupressales; family Cupressaceae; genus Chamaecyparis; species Chamaecyparis obtusa. Next base: position 416,924 of record BSBK01001784.1, read on the forward strand.
TTCACTTTGGTCTCGTTGATGGCGTCATGTATCCGCAATTCGTCGAGAGTCCATAGAGTGTGCAGTCATTCCCTCTCCCTGTCGCCGAGTCTATTTTCAATGACGATCCAAAGGCTTGGAACCATAAATTCTACAGGGACCATGGTCTCTTGCCCGTACATAAGAAGAAGGAGAATAAATATCTTGAAGGCTGCGGTTTTCCACACAGGATTCCAATCGTCGCCGACAGGAATGAGCTTAGGTTCCTCTTCCTTGCCCAGATTCATTGGTTTGATAGACGGCTCCTTATTCTTCATGGGGTTTTTCTCATCAAATTTATGCGTCGGGACTTTGCTAACTTTTGCATCCCCTTCCTTGTCTTCACCGTACTCCGAGGGAAATGTTTCCGACATTTCCTCAATACTTAGTACATTGCATGTTGGTCGGAACAGTTCGTAGTCCTTCATTTGCCAGTGGAGGAGACCATTCAGTGAACCTGCATCATCCTCCGAGTATTCCCCCAATCTCAGCACACCTTCACTATTCGGTTCCGTTCCGTCCCTTCCTTCATCCCTTCGGTCATTTTCTCCTTTGGAGTCAGATTCGGAGGAGGAAGCTATCTCCTCACTCACCAGCTGGCTATGAAGATCAATTGTGAACTTTTTTCCTCCACTCTCCATCGAAAGGGTATTCCTTTTCCAATTATGGTTCGCTTTAGCTGTTACTAACCATCCTCTACTTAGTATGGCGTCATAGCCTTTCTGCTTCAGTGGAATGACAACAAAGTCGAGTACAAACGGTTGTGTACCAACTGTGACCAGTTGTGCCATTAGCGTCCCAAGGGGTTTGATACCCTGCTGATCGGCACCTAATAAGTTGAAGGTTGGTGGCCACAAGGTGGGCTTTCCTAGTTTTTTCCACGTTGCCTCCGGAAGGACGTTCACTCCTGACCCTCCGTCCACTATAGTGTCTGTTAGGATGGTGCCAAGGATGCCCATCTCAACGACTGTCGGGTACCTTCCGCTGTTTACAGCAAGTATCATCGGGTCTGTTGCAGACCCGTCGAGGATGTCCGTATGTGTGGTATTTGGCTGCATGGCCAAGTTTTCCAACAATGTCATTCCCAAGTGAGGCATGGTGTGTAGGAGGTCCTGGAGTTTCACCGGTACCTCTAATTATAACATTTGTCTCAGAATGTGTTGTTCTGCCTCCCTCCGGCCTAAGGTGGTAGCCATCTCCCATGTTTCTTTTGGTGCCTTTATCACCTTCTCTATTTCTTCCTTACCCGCTCGTGTCGCTTGTTTTTCTTGTGACCGTGTGATGGCTAGTACCCCCTCGTCACTTCTCATTCCCTCGATGTTGAGCAAGTTGACCCTGGATTTTGGACAGTTGGCATCCTCATGGTTGCTAGGACCACACCAATGGTAGAGCTTCTGCGGGGTGTCGGCCTTGTCACAATCCCTTGCAAAGTGGCCCCACTGATTGCAAGCTCGACACTGGATCATGGGTCGACCCTTGGAGTCATTGTATTCGACTCATGTTGGTGTTGTTATTGCCCCTTCCACCACCACGCCGGTTGCCTCCGTACCCGCCGAAGGATGAGTTATTGTTAGTCTCTACCCCCGATGTAGATGGTTGCTCTTGGGTAAATAGCACTTGTTGATTCCTCACCTTCATGTTGTATGGGCATTCCTTGGTGGAATTGCTCATGATCTGACAAATGTCACAAAATGTCATTTTGGGACATGACCCCTTTGTATGGCCGCTCGCCTTGCAGTTCGTACACCAAATGTCAACTTCCCCCTTGCCAGTACCCCCTTTCATGGTCTTGAATTCCTTCATCATTCTCTCCATGTCTTTTTGGAGTGTCGTGACTTTTTCCTTCGACTCGCCATCACTACCACTATCATTGTCCGAAGTGTCATCTTCGTTGGAAGAGGACTTGCTTCTTTTTTTCTTGGAGGTCTTCTGTTTGCTCTCCAAGTCCATCGCCCGGTTATAGGCGTCTACATATGAAGTGGGGGGCACTATCTTCATTTTCCTCCGTAGGTTAGATTTTAGGCCCTCCACGAACCATCTTTTCTTCAGGCCATCCGATTGCTAGCTATCCATTTTTTCGACTAACTCCTTCAGTTGGCGACTGTAAGACCGTACAGTCTCTTTCTTACCTTGTTTGGTACCGTATATCTCAGAAACAATTTCATTGTCATCCCTCAGGAGCCGAAACTCCTGGAATTTTGCCTTGAGTTCATCCCAAGTGGTCACCTTTGTTTTGTCCACATCAAAGTACCAGTCAATGGCTACCCCTCTCAGTGTGGCTGGAAACTATTTTACCCATTCTGCGTGGTCGGCGACTCCATTCACCAACCAAATTGTCTCGCACGTACGACAATGCCGTACTGGATCTTCCTTCCCATTGCCGTGGAATTTTGGCAGCTTTTCTTTGTTAGTCGCCATGTTTACTTTTCTAGGTGTCGACTATGTTTGCAGCACCAATTGTGTTACAGGCTGGGATGGTACTGCCGACATCTGTCCTCCGGAGTTGTTCGGTACCGTACCACTTGATGTCCCCGAACTACTGGAATTGTCCAAGCCTAGTGGGCTACTGTGATACCTGTGCCCCTCTGTCACTTCGACACTCTCGGCGGCTGCAGTATCCTAAGCCTCCCTCCGTGCGGCTTCCTCTTCTTCCTTCCTCCGAGCTTCTCTTGGTTCCATCCATGGGGTTAAGGTTAAGGACCCGAACAAGCTCCTTGTTTCCTCTAGGCGGTCCTCGTCACTTCTTCCGGCCTCCTGGTCAGAATCCTCCAAACCCTCGCCTTCACTTACTCCCTTTGGTAGTCCTTCGGCACGTCTTCGGAATCTCTCCCTTCGCTCGACTTGCTACTGTGCGAGCACGGCAATTCTAGCGGCTTGTTCTTCTTCGAGTTCCTTCTTTAAATTTCTATTTTTATTCAATTGATTAGGCATAAATTCTATTCAATGATTATGTCCTCATTCGTCCTCACATTGATAGTCTCCTCCAGTGGTATTCCCATTCGTCCACTCATTTCGTCACTTGCCAGATTCGTTTGGCAACGGCGCCAGATGTTTGCCTGTTGGGGTAAACTTAGTATTGCATAGACATAGTACAAGGAATATAATAAACACGGAATATATCAAAGAATAATAAATACTTTCATTAATCATTCCAGACTGGCAAGTACATTTACATCGTAATGATAATACAATAATATCTTGTTCACCCGTAGGTGGTACATATTTATCTACCTGAAGGGGTGTGACCAACTGTCGTCACTCATTCCCAACCGTCAGCAAACTAACACCCGACGGCAACATAAACTTTACCGCTAACAATCCAAAGATTTAAAATTTATTTGCAATTTTCAATTTAGAAATCAGAATAACATTCCACTGAATTTTCAACATAAGCAATATGAACACTAGCAATTTACACCAACTTGATTGCTATTTAATACTGAAAATTCAACTAGACTTTTCATTAACAATAACCATTACAATTGAACAATTCAAGAAATGGCACCTTTAGAAACATGCACGCTGAGAATGAAACACAACAACCAGAAGAGATTGGCGCCAAGCATTAACTCCTTCCCATGTTTAATGAAATCTTCATGAACTTATTAAATTTGTCTCCAAGCACTTCACAATGCCAACAACCAGTTGCAGCCCTCAAACTTACAAACATCAACCAGAAAAGTATGCCCCTGCCATGTCTGTATGACAGCCTGCAAAAAAAACTATACGGCCTTCCATAATTTCGTACGGCAATCTTGAAGAGGCTCAACTTCAATTTCCAGCAGCTCCCACAATTGCTAAACAATGCTATCGAATTTTGATGAAGAATTCTGTCCAATCTTTGAAGACCAAATTCCTTCAAAACTGACTCAAACTCTGTATTGATTCTTCTCCTGTAAGCTCAACTTGAACTTCTAAATGAAGCCCACACTGTAGCAAATCTCAATGTTTATTTCAACACCTCAAATGCTTGTAAAAACTTTGAAGAATTCACAATTCTCCAAGTCTGAAATTCTGAAATCCTTGTTCAGAATTTCTCTTCACACAAATCAATAATATCAAATGCACAATCGAATGAATGAAATGAAATCTGAATCCCCTTTTATAATATTCAATTTTCATTTGTCTTCATCTCCTTTAATTTACTTTAATTTCATTTCTCATAAAGCAACTTCATGTTATAATTTAAAGATGACATATAATAAAGTCACTTTATTAATTTAAACTCCCCCATTGCTCCAATAATGACCTTTTTCATTAATATAATGATATTCTGATACATAGAGTCCTTGTTTTATGTGCTCAAGATTTAAAACTTTTCAACCCGGTTCCAACAAGCTATAACACCAAGATGTCCAATATGCAATCCCAATAAAAATAGCAACCTTAGCCAATTTAATTAAATAATAATCATAATTCACCCATCTTGCGAAAATGACTGAAGACATCAGAATCGAAATCTAACAGCACAAGCGTAATTCTGATGAAGAAAGATGATGAATGAACCTGATGAGGTGACTTACTAAAAATAGACGCTCCCTCCAAGATTCTTGGAGCACAAACCGGAAGCCAAAAATATAAACAGAGAGCATCATTCAACTCCTCTAACTCACCTGAGCTCATCGGAACCATCCCTTGACTTACTATAAATAGAAAATCCCACCAAATGGAGCCATAACCCTCAACAAGGTCCTCTAATCACCAGTATTAGCCTACAAGGACCCGGTAATAGGCTAAATCCAATAACTTAGATGCTCGCTCAGAATGGAGACATTACAAATTACATGTTAAAAAATTGCAAGTCAAGTTACATTAGGACTACAATTTGCAATAAATCATACTTAGTTGTGGAATAATTCTTAATTAGTTAGACTTCTCCCACATTTTGTTGTCATCCCCTCATCTATAAATAAGAGAGGGTGCTCATTGTAATTTTTATCTTTTAGCAAGACAATAAAGCACTGTCGGTTTGTTGAGCACTTTAAGACTTTGAGTTTAGATGCAAGAAAATTTGCTTTCAATCAAAGAGGCAAATTGCTTTTAGACTTTGTGCTAATTGAAGGTGTTATGTGACGACATTATCTGAAGATTGATTGTGAGTGTTATGCTATATTGTTCAAGAGGGATTTAAACTTGAACTTAGACTTTGAGCTGCAAATTGTGTTTGAGCTGCTTATCAAATTTGAAGCTCTTGTAGAACGCCCAAGCAAGGAGGTAAGTTGCAGACTACCCACAATAAAGCAAGACACTAATACGATGAATGTAATGCCCTGTCAGTTAGCTTAATGTACATAATCTTAGGTGTTAATTTAATGTAGGTTGTTTTTAGTAATAGTAGATAGGGGGAGCCTTCCCTTAATTAGGAGAGACCATGTCTCACATGTTGTGGTTTTATTATTGGCATCTAAAAAAGGGTCACAAAAATAATGCACGCCATGGAGTTCTTTGTGGTTTTAAAGGTGTTAAATTGCTCTTGGCAGTGGGGATGCTACCCCTTGACCCCCACAAGGGGCACTGTCCCTTGACTCTACTAGGGGTGCTGCCCAACCTCGCTAAGGGTGTCACCCCTAGAGCCCCATTTGATTTTTGAAGTACATTGCAATGTTGAGTTTGCATAGTACAAGTCATTGTCTACACTCTTGCCATTAGTCTTCCCAAATATTACTTGATGTATACTTGTCATCTAGAAGACGACTTTTTTCTTTAGAGGGGGATGATGTAGTTCACAGACAATGCCTATTGTTATGTTTGATATTATTTGTTCTCCGTCAATGTATTAATTGTCATTGATCTATTAATTATCTGGTAGTTGTTACTCTCTGGTAGTTGTAAGTGTCGATTGGTTGACAATTGTGTCTCTCTTGGCAACTGTCGGGTCCTTTAAATATGTTGTGTACCACCAAGGAGGGTAGTATTGGATGGTCAGATGAATTGTGATCCTTGGTTGACCATCTGTGGTCTTCTTCTCTATAATGAACTCATGACCTAATAAAAATATAATTTTTCTCCTATATCTGGTACGCACTACCATCTATATCATTATTTCATGTATGTAATTTATCAAGTATAGCAGTAAATAGTTGGCAAAGATATTTAGTTATAGTCGGCTAAATGTTAGTAGATTTTGTAATTCGGATTATTAGTTCACAACTACTTGTTGGTTGGTAGTTGGCAATTACCGCTAGTTGGTAGTCTTAACCAACCCAGTACACTATTTTTATTGTAGTTTGGTTGTAGTCAGAAGATTGATCTTTCTGATGTCATTGTACTTAATGCATATCTTGCACATCTATTACTTGGAATGAAAGTTATATCTTTCGAATACACAGTGAGTTATATTGTTAAGTTCCTACATTCTGTTAATATATGTTTCCATCTACTTCTGTTACCGGTTGACTTAGGCAGTAAATATAGTGTAATATGATTTTGTAGCAGTTTTTCATCTTCCATGATTTCTAATTATGTTACTGGCAGGTGGACTAATAATAATGAGAACAAGGTTAGAGCACTGACCTTTCTATAAAATACAGGCAGATGTGAAGTACATCCTTTCTACAGTGCTAGGTTCACTTAAACTACCGCTCAGCACATCAACTGCAATCTCTGGTTCTCTCAAAGCTGAGGGTGCCTTGGTTACTGCAGCAATTTGTCCTATTCATGGACCCATTATTCAATATACCCTCACTGAACTTGTCCGTGAGTATAAAGCTGTAAGCTTTTCTTTCTAGTAATCTCTTAAAATTTCCTTTTTTGGCTGAATTCCTGCACATTTAAAGTTCCTGAATATAGTAATTCTCATATTTACTACCTTGTCGGAAGTTCCCTGGGTAGTAATTTTCTTGTTTGGAAGTATAAATTTCTCTGTTGTAAAGAGCAATTAACTGTAAAAATAATGCAGTGGACAAAACAAAGACTAAAGCAGACAGATGAAGCAACAATAGCTGTGATTTATGCATCAGCTTATGGAAATACTGCGGCCCTTGCACAAGCCATAAGGTGCACATTCAATTGCTTCACAATTCTTTAATGTTCTGATATTGAGGGAAATATAACTTAATTTACAACTAATCAGGAAATACTACCTCTAGACTGACTGGCTGCTTGACTGTCACATTTCATAGCCGTGGAATATCGAAAGCAGGAATTGGCGTGGAGACCTTGAATTGTGAACAGAGCACAACAGAGGAAATTTCCAGCTTGGTTAAACGTTGTAATGGTTTTGTTATTGGAAGTCCCACTTTAGGAGGTCATATGCCAACTCCGATACAGGTTGCATGCACAATATTGACAAATTTATCCGATTTCTATTCTAATTCCTGCCAACTTGCAAGAAATCTGATATAATTATTTTATTAAGAGCAGCTTAAGGGTGGTAACAGATGTGTAGAAGTTGATAATATGATGATATTATCAATTTCTTATTTGCTGGTTTTGATAGCTCATCTGTTTCTATCTTTATGTCAGTTATAGAGGTTCAGAATTGCATTAGATCTCATCTTCATTCATTGTAGTTCTCCTGCTTCATTTAGCAGTGAAGGCAATCCTGTCTAATTTAATTTTCAATGATGAGGCACATTGGGCAAGACTGCAAAGCATAATTAATCAGCAGTCTTGTTGATATTTGGAGTTTGCATGATTTATATCTGTGTACAAATCTCTCAATATAGGTAGAACTCAACCTATATGAATTCTATTCTATCTCCATTTGGGCAGTCTGACAATATATGAAGATGAATGTTTGGGCAGAATGCTTTGGGTGTTATCCTTAATGACAATGAAGCAAGAACCAAACCATGTGGCGTATTTGGTTCCTTTGGCTGGAGTGGAGAAGCCGTCGATGAAATTGAGCAACGCCTCAAAGATGGGGGTTTCTCATTTTCTTTTCCCACCATCCGTTGCAAATTTAAAGTAAGCTTTGATTGTGTATATATGAGCACTTTATATTCATGTATATAATTTGAGTAATTCTTTGTAATCTGAAACCCAAACTAAGTCTAAAATGCAAGACAAGTGCTTCAAAATCAATGCTCATTATATCTACGCTTTGTACATTTTCTATAGGCATTTCTTTCTGCATTGATATTGATTCATCATCTACCTAACACACTTGCAGCCAACAGAAGGAATGCTACAAATTTGTGAAGAAAGTGGGACGGACATAGCACAGGCTGTACGAAAATCAAAATTGAAGAAAAGAAAGGAGACTTCTCAATTTGTTATGGCATCCAATGTTGAGCAGGTTTTTTGTTCTGTATCTATGTTATATAAGATAATAATCCTTTCCTACTCAGTATTCACTCGTATATTCATTTGTATGAAGATTTGTTATGTTGGTTCTTTTTCTCATCCAGTGGTGGATGCATGCATATTTCTGTCTGATTTGAATAGATAATAATTTTAGTTCTTTTGTCCATCTGATGCAGTTTCAAATACATTTCTATAGATGAGCATAGCAGGGTCAATACTTAGAAGTTGAACAATGCAAATCCCTAAGCTTGCAAGATCGTGTTTTAAAATTTAATTTATTATGTGAAAAATATGCAGGCAGTTGGGAGAGTGGTTGGGTCGCTTTGCGTGGTGTCTGCAAAGAATGGTGATGCTGAAAGTGCAATGCTTGCATCATGGGTCAGCCAAGCTACGTTTGTTCCCCCTGGTATAACATTAGCAGTAAGTATCCAACCAAGCCAAGTTGGAGAGTTTATAATCTTCTTTACTCTGCCATATCTTATTCTATATATTTTCCGAGCACTGATGATGTAAGTTCTATTCGTTTTTCAACAATTTTTCTTCACCCTCCATCTCAACGCTTAAGATTTTTAATGCTAGAAATCTGTGCATAACAATGATATTTTTAGTGTTTATTCATTGAATGAATTATGAAACCACAGGTAGCAAAAGATAGAGCAGTGGAAAGTTTAGTTTTGCCTGGAGGCAAGTTTGTAATAAATGTACTTGGTGAAGGCAAGAGTTCTGCTATCATGAAGCAACTTCTTAAACCATATAAACCAGGGGAACCTCGTTTTCCGGGGCTGCAAATAAAGGAAGCAAGCAATGGTTGCAAAATTCTCTCAGATGCGGTATTTAGAAAATTCCTTTTAGCTTGACTGCAGCAATATTCCATCTGAATATTTTTTACAACATTTTTTTTATTTTAATTCATATGGAATTTTCCTTTAATTTGTATTGACTATCACTCTGACGTTGGTGGTTGTGCTAATTGTTTATATTATTTTTCTTTCAGATATCTTGGATGGAATGTACTGTGCAGAGTCGCATGGAAGCTGGAGACCATTGGGTCCTGTATGCGACTATCGATGATGGTCAACTACAGGTCTGTCATTCATTCTTAGTGAATGACAATATAGAACCATTTTTTTCAGATAATTAGTAGTCCCATTCACCTAGGGAATTACACGAGAGATTTAGAAATTTAAGGAATAGACTAATTTTATATTTTTCTTATCTGCTTAAAAATGGCATTTCTTTGCTTTTGTAGGATGATAAGACCCTTGCGGCTATTCATTATCGAAAGACGGGGGCATATTACTAGGGGTTTGATGTCTGAGGATCCCTCTAGCCTTGCTGAATAACATAGTGGTTATATAGAAATCATTTTGAGTCAAAATCTCATGAACTTTGTTTATCATGTTCTTGGTTGCCCAACACGTTGTAATATAATTAATGGTGGTAAAAAGTTGGAATGGCGAAAGATAACTCCAACAAAAGAATTTACATGTATTGGACTAGGTGATATATTCACTGGTTAATTTATAATGTAATGTTATTTCTGTATCATTCGTAGATAGAGAGATTAACAGAAACATTACATCTGGTTTTTATCCTCGTATGGCATTGTTATTAAACAACTTCTGTAACCTCTTAATTGTTCTACGTAGAATCTCTATAAATATTAATATTGTGCACCGGCGAACAGCATTATGTTTATATTCTTTGTTTTTATGAGTCATGGCCGATGCACGTTTAGCATTTCTTGCTAACTCCTACATAATATAGGAACACCTCAGGATGGAGAAATTCAAACGGTAGACATTCTTTTGAAACAGAGCAACGTATTGTAATGATAAATTCAAGGTGTGAAAAATACCAAACCTAGGTTCGTGCCATAAGGTTTGAAAGAGAAGCATGACTGAAACAAAGGTGGCATCGACAGATGTATACACATTTACATATATCACATTGAACAAAGTAGTAAAAGAGATTTTAAAAAAAGTAACATAGAAGCTGGGAGTGATTTAACCAAGATAGTTTCTGCAAGGAGAAACACAAAACCAATTCTTTCAGAAGTTTAGAGAGTCAATTCCGGATTTGTGGAGATGCTATTTTAGAGGGTTCGTCTATTTTCTCTATTAGTAACCTCATGTCCCCATGCGGCTGCTTAAATTTAAGCAGTCAAAGTGTTCCTATGCATATTTTATATGGCAGGAAAGGGATAAAATAGAATCTTCTCCTATTTTGGTTGAGCAGCAACTGCTTAAGAAATGAAAATAAGCAGTGGAAAAAAGAGGGGCCTGGAAATTAGCAGCAACTGCTTAAGAAATGAAAATAAGCAGTGGAAAAAAGGGGGGGCTGGAAATTAGCAGCAACTACTTATTGGGAAAACAACACATGGCTCCACAAATTGCTTTCCCTCCTTTTATTTGTCTCCTATATTTTCTCTAAATATTTTTTTATTAATGATTTTGTTTTAAAAGGGTTTTTAACATAGCTACTCAAAAAAATAAGCAATGAAATTTCATAATCATGGGGCCATCAGCTCCACAATTTGCTGCTGAAAAAAATGAGCAGCTGCTGCTAGCCAAAATAAGCTTAGCAGCTGCATGGGGACCTGCCTTAAGCCTTCCAAGCATATAACTAGTTTGGAGTGCCTTGCCTTGAAAGGGCTTTCTAGCGATTTTGTGGCTTTCAACATTGTTAGTGTCCTCTTGCACCAACAATACAGAATAAAATACCAAGGTATCTTACCCTCTCTTGAGCAAAATCTAATGTATGCTAAGATTGCGAAAGATCATATAGGTAATTTCAAAGTTCTTTTAAGTCAGGTCTTGATGTGTGGATAAGCTCAATGGCTATTGTGATATGCTAATAATGCAAAGGAACTTATATTTGAATTGTTCTTCATCTCTTCTGCAATGTTAGCTGGAACTTCTTCAAATATTGCAACCTTGTAATGCTTCTTTGAACAGACAGAACTGAAATGAATTGAAATTACAAGAATCTAAATCTATTCCTAAGGACAATGATATCAATGGATACTGGTCTGATGGACAATTTTTAAATAACCAAGTCTTGCGTCACCAAGATCAACTATAACTCTACAAGAACAAGTGCAATCTTTCAAGAGTTCTGCAAAGATTTTTCAAATCATAATTTTTTTATATCATAATGTACACCATCATAATGAACAATGCACATTTAATGATTGAAGTTAAGCATCCATAACAGGGGCTCAAGGTAACTTTCCACTACAACTTATAATCAACAAGATGCAAAACGTATGAGTCATGGAAACTCATCAAACACCATTACATTCTCCATTGAAATCAAAGCACTTTATCTAACAATTGAGAAATTGGAAGAACACCATGCAACAAGTTGAAATAAACATGAATCCACCACATCTTCAATCAAATCCATTTTTTATTTCCCCAAATCTTACAACAATATCTTCTCCTTCTCCTATCCTACTACTCTAAGGAGCAAGAATTCTTTACTTCTAACAAGCTTACTAGGAGCTAACTATTTGTTTATCTATCTATCTACATATTATAAATGAGAAGGCATGGCTTTTTATAGAGCTCCTCCTACAAATGAATGACCAAGAATGATTTGCAATCAGAGGCCAAGATTACAAGATGAAACCCTAATTAGGGTTTTACTAACAATAGCTTATGTATCATAAAGTAATGGGGCCACATGGACGAATCAGAAGAGGGGTGTCCACTTAGTGGGAAAGTGGTCAAAGTTTACCCATAATGAATAAGATTCCCACTAAGCAATAAATGCTCATTTGATCAGAATAGCCTATGCCTTATTACTTTCCCCAAATGTGATGAATGTGGAAAGCACCATCTCTAATTCATCCATCCTGACACTCGGTGATGTTTCTCGCTTGAACTCTAGAATGGTCACGTCTTTGTCACATCTGCTGAAGTTCTCCCAAACTAGTGTTGATTCTTGAGTGGTGTGCATATTATTTGAGAATATGGAAATATTCTCTAAGTCATCCCTCGAGAAGGAATTTATTTCGAAGAATTCTTCCAGTATGCTCTTCAAGCTATCCATAGTCATTTCTTCCTTAGACAATCTCTATGCAAACAAGGCCACAACTGTATTGAAGATTCCCTTCTAGATATTTATGATCATCTTCCTCAATTGAGAGGACTCCTCATTTGATTTCTCAAACATTTATTTTCATGTGACTACTACATTATACCCATGAGCATAATCATGTCTCACCTTCCCTTAGTATTCCACCTTCAATCAATGTCTGTCTCAGAGCCTGATCCTCTGGGTTCTGCCATATTCTTCCTACAAAACAAAATAAATAACATAAGAAATGGCATCTAGGAATTTAAAAAAGAATATAAAACTCTTCATTCCAGTAATGGAATAATTTTCAGCTTAAAGATGAAAACCTCTTGAAATTCAAAATTTGACTATAGAACTTTTTTCTGTTGGCATTAAAAAATGGTAACCGGTAAGCTTACTACCGATACAAGTATTGTCATTGATTGACAAAAGAGGATAGAGATTTGTCATCTCTCTAAAGTCTAAAGATATAAGGAGATCTTTATGAAAAGAGGCTGGTTTGGCAACCGATAGCAACATACAAGAAACAAAAGACATTAATAAAGAGCAACTGGTCACTACACAAAGCATCAACAACTAGGTAATGTAATACGGTCAGGGAAAGGAGGATTTAACCATCAACCGAGGACCAGGATACAACCGGTGTAGACAAGCAATAGAGAAAGTAAAAGCAAACCGGTGTCAATAACACAACCAAGGAAGGTGTGACCGGTAAGCAAAAGAAGGGACCGTGATAGGATAAATACTTTTTTACCTGTTCACAACATAAGGATCTCAACCGATCTAGTAATGACTCCAGTATAAACCGAGAAAGTCATAGTCAACTTTTGTTTCACCCAACTCTTTGACCGGGATTTACTGCACTAAATTCGAAAGACTTTGAGTTAAATTGGTGATCGGTTTGAAGCACGTCTAGAGGTTTTAAAGCCGGAATATGGGGCTTTAAAACAAAGCATTATCTCTTGTGAAGGAAAGATGCTTGACACACATCTATTGTTTTCTTCATAAAGCAGATAAAGCAAGGGTATGCATCAGATGTTTCCTTAGTGAACTATTACTCCACTAAGTGATCTATCCGAAAGGGATCTAAAGTTAGGTCATGCATGAGAGGTGAGATTGGGGCAAGAATTCTATATATTCATCTGCCTATTGAGAATATGAGTTAACTTCATTCTGCCGATTAAAAGAGTGAACCTGTATGTTGAAGAAGCTAGGGTGAAAAGAAGAAAGAAGAGTGTGCAGAGAAGCACAATAGTAGAGGAGAACACACCTGCGGTAATTGGTAATGCTTCTCAGTTGAGCACAAACAGATATCTTATCAAGCTATGAAAAGTCATCTGTAAAAGGTCAATCTTTCTATTGTTCTCTAGCAATTACAATAGTTAAATTCTAGTATTTGGGTGGACTCTAGCAGGTCCCTTGTATCAAATCCCTTAATCGGGTGACATCTGTCTGTTAGAATAACTGAGAGGGGGGTGAATTAGTTATCCATTGTCACAATTCAAAATGTATAATCCAAAAACAAATTACTTAAACTTCTATTGCTCGGTAACTTAAAATACTATATTGTTTGTGCTTTTACCGATTACCGGTTTATAACATATAATGATTACTAATCAAATCCAATATGCAACATGTAAAGTATGATAACAAGCAAATATCACAATCAACACATAACATAAGAAATTTAACATGGAAACCCTATGAAGGGAAAAACCACCTGGGACCGGCAACCCAAAAATTATTCACTCTTCTGAAGTGAGGTCAGTGAAGACCCAACCCTGTTAAAGGTTACAAACACACTATTAGGTGTGACCTTGTTAGAGAATTTTAGACCAACTGTTATCGTCCAACCAGCATTCACTATGGGGTTGACAAGATAACAATGTTCATTCTATGAATGATACATAAAAGACTTTCCTAGTCCACTCGATTAAGAGATTTGACTGTATACAATGATTAAAATGTAACACTAGGTGATCTGCCTTAATACAACTTCAATTGCAGATGTATAGATCAATGTTAAGCTCATTCAAATCCTCTGATCATTATCACAATTCTGTTTCAATCAATATTCAATAACTTACTGTCACTCGGTAATAGCTTTCTGACGCTCGATAAACTCTACAGCTCAGTTTTCTTTAACCAGTTTGATCAGGCATGCATGAAAACTTGTTCATGCGATAATTCTACAGTCTCCTTCCAGCATACGTTTCATTATGAAACTCTAGTCTCTTAAATAGACAAGTAAACCATTTTTTTCTCCTCTATTAGATTCTGTTGCTTAATCATCTTCGTTGATTTTACCGCTTAAACCTTCCTCGGCTGATGTGTCAATAACACGTTTAATTTTCATCCTTTAGATCTTCCTCGAATTATGTTAGTTGTCGATCTTTGTAACAAACTTTATCTTTTACACTGAGTTTGAGGTACTTTCCAGCTCATCAATCCTTATCGGCTAAACTAGTCATTTAGTTCATTTTTCCTGTTCGGTTAACAAAGAAATGTGTCGGTAAACACAAGCTCAATTTATACTGTGCTCGGTATACACTACATTGGTTGGTGTATACTGTAATGCTTCATCAACCGACAACACTTCCTTGTGTCTTTCGGCTCTTTTCCTCATCAAAGATGAATGCAACATAATTAAGTCAATATTTCATAAGGTCATAGACTCATCAACAAGTTACCCAATTTATTCTTTGTCCTCATCTGTCATATCCATCTTCCTCATGTAGATATATCTATTCTTCATCTCTTTCACTCCTTTTCTACATATGTTTAGGTACAGTAACTTACAAGATAAGTGTTGTCAAGCTAATTGACATCAATGACAACATAATATTGATTTAATTATCTTACATATCTAATCAATCGGCTCAATGATCTTAAATCACATATCTTCAATTAGGTTTTAAATCAGTTGTAATTCATCAATCTCTCCATTTGGCATTGATGGCAACTCAAGTAATATGAAATATACCATACACATACCAAACATATATTCTACAACTCTGTCCACAAATGTTGTAACTCGGTACAAGCTCTCCCTAGCTTAATATGTTTAATCACTACGTTACATAAAAGCATTTGCAAGTGCAGACTAAGTTTTGTAGATGTGATCTTTTTAGTTCTTCAGTTTTCATATTCCTGCTATGTTTTGATCTTCAATACTCTTCCTTTCTTCCAGATTATCTCTCCCTTATATAGATGTTTCAGTGTTCTCATCGGTGAACATTGTTTCATATTGTTTATGTATCCCTTTGACAACAATGTCAAAGAAACAAATAAACACACTGCTCTATAGTAGCCATGTAACTCTCTGTTGTCTGGTGCATTCTCTGTATCTTTGTATACTAATATGTCAATCTATTCCAGTTCTTCAAACTTTTCACAACTTTAGACATGATCCAAAGTGTGAACTATGTTGCATCAACATGAATGATCTTCTAATAAGATTAGACTGATGCAACATCTAGATCACATTAGTGACTAGTAGACAGGGGACGAACCCCAAGTCTAGTCCTTAAGCATTCAAATGTATCCTTCAGTAGAGGTTTTGTAAATATGTCTACAAGTTGTTCTTTTGATGTAACAAATTCTAACTTCACTTGCTTATCCTTGACTTGTTCTCTTAAGTAGTGATACTTAATAGATATATGCTTTGTCTTAGAATGCATCACTGGATTCTTTGAAATATTAATGGCACTAGTGTTGTCACAATATATAATCACTGGCTCAGTGATTACGTTATTCATACCTTCCAACACTTGCTTAATATATGCAATGTTTGAACAATTTGTAGCAGTAGCAACATACTCTGCTTCAGCTATAGACTGAGAAATTCAAGGTTGCTTCTTACTTGTCCATGCAACAAGTCTTTCACCAAAGAAAAATGCTCCTCCGGTGATACTTTTTCTGTCATCCACATTTCCAGCCCAATCAGCGTTGGTATAGACCTTCAGTTCAAATTTGCCTTCCTTAGGATACCATAATCCATAGTCTTCAATCTTTTTCAGGTATCGTAAGATTCTTTTCATAGCAACCATGTGTGATTCTCTAGGGTTTGCAGAAAATCTTGTAACAATTTCCACAGCGTGTGCTATGTCTGGTCTACTATGCACTACATATATTAACTTACCAATCATAGATCGGTACAGTGTCTGGTTTACCTCTGTAGTTTCATCTTCCTTAGTCAGTTTACATCCAGTAGTCATCGGTGTTCCAACAAGTTTAGCATCTTCCATGCCAAATGTTCTCAGTACTTCCTTGATATATTTAGATTGTGTGATGAATATCTCATCACTCTGTTGAATCACTTGTAATCCTAGAAAGAACTTAATCTCTCCAAACATAGACATTTGAAACTCTTTTCTCATCTCATCAACAAAGGCTTTACATATGTGATCTTCACCTCTAAAAATAATATCATCCACAAATATTTCAGCAATAAGAATAGTATCTTTATTGTCTTAAAATGGAAGCACTTCTATGTTAAGAGTGTTTAGCCCTCTGAGTGAGTGGTATGGGTCATGTCAAGCAACTTGAATTAGCTCTTTGCTCGGATCATACTTGTTCTCCTCATTCTACTTCTATATGTCCCTGATTTTCACTTCAATTTGCATTTCCTAGCATTCTGGGTCAGGGTCCTGAGGTTTTTTACCACAAGGTCAAAGTCAACCTTATGGGGTCAAAGCCGACCTCTACCCTAACCTGGATAGAATCGACCTCGACCCTGACCTGGTCAGATTCAAGCTCGTCCTTGACCCCCTGTCCAGATTTCAAATTTTCTTGATTTCTAGGTGTCGGGTTTCAGGGATATTTGTTTTTCCGCCTTTGGGTCGGCCATTTTTGGTTTCAGAATAGTAAATCCTCAAATTGCATTTAATCTAGGTATATTTTGTAAAGGTTAGGATCTAATTGAGATTTAATTATCCAAGGTGGCCCCTTTAGAGGATTGTGCCCTAGTTCACTATAAAAGGAGGCCTTCCTCTCTCATTTTCTCATCCATCATCCATTATTCACCAAGAAACTTTGTGATCAAGAGCTCTCAAGGAGATATTCACAAGCCATCAAGTTTCCTCTCAAGAAAAAGCATTCAAGCAATCATCCATTCAAGTCCTCTTCTCCATCCAAGTTCTCCATTGAAGATCAAGTATTCAAGCCATTGAAGGGATTTGGTTCAAGCATTCAAGACTCATCATTCAAACTCTAGATCTAGCCATCATGGTGGTGTGATCTTCCTTCAAGATCCTTTGCTCATCTTCTAGATCCATTCATTCTTCTATCAAGGTGGATTCGAAGCATACAAGCATGGAGGTTTTGTATTTACTTTCATGATTTTGATTTACACTTGTCATTATTGTGTTCAAGCTTTCATATCAATATATTTATTTACATTCGAAATACAATTGCATATCTATCGAATTGCATAGCTTCATTGTTAGATCTACTTCTACTACTTGTTAGCATTCCTATTTCAATTTCAATATTAAGGTTGATTTCAAACTGGGGTTTGACCAAGGGAAACCCCTCAAACAAACAACAAAAACCCTCTTTTTTTTGTAGGTACAGGTGCAGAATTTCAAATCTGAGAGTGAATTTGGATACCCTTTTTCTGCGAACTTCTGAGATCTGCAAACAAAGTCAGAATCGACCTTCAAATAAAGAATCTAGCCTTTGACCTTTTATGAGGGTCAAAGACTACCTGTTGTTAGAAAGATAAAAGATTTCTAAGTTTTCTTCGTCTCAGCATTTCCAGTTTGAAACAGGTTGCAGAATTGCCTGAAAGTACACATAGACATCAAAAATTAGCATTTTCCAAATTTGCCCTAATTTGAGGTTAGTACTTGTATTTCAATTATTTCAAATTTCAAGCACAACTCAACCATAGAAAAATATAGGGTTTTTCTCTCTCTTTCATATTCTCCATCGATTGATTCAATTTTGCATTAACTTTTTGGTTGATCAAATTGGATCTCTCCTTTAGGAATTTGGATTTAGGAGTGGATCTCATATTTCTCCCATACATTACACACACATTTAAATAGAGGTTATTCAATTTTACCTCTATTCAATATCATCAATATGCCCTTTCATATACAAATTGTTGTTCTCACTAGTTCTAACAAATCTAATACTTAACAAATAAGTATGCAGCCTCTCATACCAGGCTCTCGGTGCTTGCTTCAAACCATATAACACTTTGTATAATCTACATACCATGTCTTTGTTGTCTAGATCAACGAACCCTTCTGATTGTTCTATGTAGACCTCTTCTCCAAGTATTTCATTAAAAAATGTTGACTTAACATCCATTTGATAAACTTTAAATTTCTTGTGTGCAACATATGCAAGTAACATTCTAACTCCTAATCTAGAAATAGGTACAAATGTTTCACCATAATCAATTCCTTCCTCCTGTGCATATCCCTTACATACTAATCTAGCTTTATTTCTTATTACCTCTCCATTTTTATTCAGTTTGTTTCTAAATACCTACTTAGTACCAATAACATTCTTATCCTTAGGTCTAGGTACTAAACTCTAGGTTTGGTTATTCTCTATCTATTCTATTTCTTTTTTCATTGCATTAACCCATTCATCATTTTCTAATGCAACTTTTACATTCTTTGGTTCAAATTCACAAACTAGACATGTACCTTGTCTTGTCTTACTCCTTGTCATCATGTCAGCTTGTCTATCTCCAATAATTTGTGTCTCAGTTTGATGTCTCCTGACAAATCTTGTCAGTACTTGGTCTCTTCTTTCTTGTTCATCCTGGGCAGGTTCATTTGCTTGCTCGGTAGGTCTTTCCTGCTTGTCGGTTCCTCTTTCCTATCCGTCGGTATTGTTTTCCTGTTGACCGATTATCACAGTCTGTGGTTTCGATAGATACTTTGGTTGTTCAATGTAAGTGAATCTATCGTAGTCTTATGATTCCTTTTTACTTTCCTCTACATTCTTGTCATCAAACTCATCAACTCGAACATTAGTACTTTTAATCATTTTATTAGTGACTTTGTTCAAACACTTATATGCTTTTCTTTACTGGAATATCCTATCCAAGAACATAACCTCAACATCGCATAACTCCAACTGTAATATAACACATGCGCTAATCAAAACACTGTCTTCTTCTCCTGCAAGTCTCCAGAAGATCACTGTGTTGACATTAATGAGAATCATAGTCATGAATGCAACAACAACTTCTATCAATCTCTCCCAAAATCATTCATTCCTAACAATCTCCCCCATTGGCATTGATGGCAACATAGATGAAGAACATCCAATGTTCCAAAAATTCAATACTGCAATATTATTGCTCTGAAAATTCTTCAAGTCCTCTTCATCAATCAAATCATAACTGGTATAAATAGTTTTTCATGTACACTTCTCCCCCATTGACATCAATGACAGAAATTTCATCACTATGTCAACAACAACTCAATGTCAAAAAACACTATTCAGAAAATACATTCACAAGAGTCCTCACGAATCAGCTCAGATACACATACTCCCCCATAGAGGAAGTACCAACATCCAATCCAGAAGAAAGATAGGGCTCATATACCACTGGATGGATGCAACCAACTACATCATTACTCAAGAGTAGGTTGGGGCATAACCCCAAGCATACCTCTCAGATACTCAAATGTATCCTTACACAAGGGCTTAGTAAATATGTCTGCTATCTGCTCCTTGGTGCTTATGTACTCCAGTTTGACTTCTTTCTCAACAACTTTCTCTCTTACAACATGATATTTGATCTCTATATGCTTTGTCTTAGAATGTAATATAGGATTCTTAGACATACTAACTATACTGGTATTGTCACAATGTATGACAATAGGCTCAACAAACTTAATTTCAATATCCTTCAACATCTGCTTCATCCAAATTATCTGGTTGCAATTGTTCGCTGCTGCTACATATTCTACTTCTGTTGTGCTCTGTGATATACAATTCTGCTTCTTGCTTAGCCAAGAAACTAATCTTCCTCCAAGAAAAAAGGCTCTACCACTGGTGCTTTTCTTATCATCAACACTACCTCCCCAATCAGTATCTGTATATGCACATAGGGTAAAGTCATCAGATTTTTCATACCACAATCCATAGTCCATTGTGCCTCTTAGATATCTCAGTATTCTCTTTACTGCTACATAATGTGATTCTCTAGGTTCAACTTCAAATCTTGCTACAATTCCAACTGAGTGTGCTATATCAGGTCTTGTATGTGTCAAATACTACAATCCTCCAATCATAGTTTTGTATTTTTTCTATTCAACTACTGGTGTCTCATCTGTGCTAGATAGTTTATGTCGTGTAACCATAGGTGTTCCAATTGGTTTACAGTTCTCCATTCCAAATCTTTTCAACAAATCATTCAAGTATTTTGTCTGACTCACAAAAATACCATCATTGCTTTGTGTTATCTGTAATCCCAAAAAATATTTCATTTCTCCAATCATACTCATTTCAAATTCAGTCTTCATTTCATCAGCAAATTTGTCACTAGCTTCATCTTCTCCTCCAAAAATAATGTCATCAACAAAAATAACTATAACTAACAATCCATTTTCAATTTCTTTTGTGTACAGATTACTATCCGTTGTTCCTTTGGTAAATCTCAATTTTATCAAATATTTATCCAGTCTTGCATACCAAGTTCTAGGTGCTTGTTTTAGTCCATATAGTGTTTTCTTCAGCTTACATACCATGTCTCCTTCTTGAGTCAAAGGAAAACCTTCAGGCTGCTCAATGTAGACTTCTTCTTCTAATTCACCATTCAGAAATGCGGACTTCACATCCATCTAATACACTTTGAACTTCTTAAAAGCTGCATACGCCAAGAACATTCTTATTGCTTCAAGTCTTGCTACAGGTGCAAAAGTATCTTCATAGTCAATTCTTTCTTGCTATGAGTATCCTTTACATACCAATCTTATTTTGTTTCTTACTACTTCTCCTTGTTCATTCATCTTATTTCTGAATACCCATTTAGTTCCAATTACATTCTTGTCTTTAGGTCTAGGGACCAATTCCCATATCTTGTTTTTTTCAATCTGATCTAGTTCTTCTTTCATAGCATTAACCCAATGTTCATCTTCACAAGCTTCATTAGTAGATTTAGGTTCAAGTTGAGAAATCAAACATAAATGTACCTTATTCCGAGTTAGAACTCCTCTGTCCAAACTTCCAATAACTTGATCAACAAGATGATGTCTTGATATATACTTGTTCGGTGTCATAGTCTCAGATCTTGCTTCAACTATAGATTCTTCTCTAGATTCTTCTTTGGTTTCTTCAGCATGAATCTCATTCAACAGTTCACTATCAATCTCATAAAATAGTTCAGTATTTTCAGTAGTTTCAATGTTAGGCTGAGGGTGAGTTTCTTCATCAAATTCATAATCAAGCATTCTTTCCTGAATTTTAAACTTTTCATCAACTTTAACATTTGCGCTCTCAACAATAGTGTTAGTTCTCTTATTGTAACACATATATGCTTTGCTCTTTAAAGAGTATACAAGAAAAATTCCTTCATCACTTCTAGGATCAAACTTTTCAATGTCATCATCTCTCTTAATATAACATTTCCAAAAAATTTAAAATACTTAACTGAGGGTGCATGTTCAAACCATAATTCATAAGGTGTCTTGTCTGTGTCTACTCTGATTTATACTCTGTTCATTGTATACACTATTGTATTCACTGCTTCTCTCCAGAATGTCTTTGCCAAATCATTCTCAAACAACATAGCTTTTGTTGCTTCAGTTACTGACATGTTTCTTCTTTCTGCAATACCATTTTGTTCAGGTGTTTTAGGGATGAAAACTGTCTCTTAATACCATTCACTTCACAAAAGGTGTTAAACTCTCTAGAAGTAAATTCTCCACCTCTATCAAATCTTAAACATTTAATCTTCATTCCAGATTCATTCTCAATTTTATCCTTAATAATCCTAAACTTATCAAATGCTTCAGATTTTTCTTTCAGAAATGCAATCCACATCATTCTTGTAAAATCATCAACAAGAATCATAAAATATCTTTCTCCATAGAATCCTCTAGTCTTGGTAGGACCACTCAAGTCTGTATGAACAATCTCCAACTTCTCTACCGATGTGAACTTCTTACTAGAAAATGAACTTCTCTTCTGCTTAGCCATCACACATTCTTTGCAGATCATGTTAGTAGGCTTCATAATTTTAGGCAAATCTCTTACTGCAAGTGTAGTACTAGCTTTCACAATATTATCAAAGTTTATATGGAAAAACCTTCTATGCCATAACTAGCTATCATCAATCTTAGTAATCAAACATGTCATCTCAGTAGGATTCAATTGAAATACATTACCTCTGGTTCTAGATCCAGTTCCAATCAGATTTCCATCTTTATCCTTTATCACACAAGTTTTCTCAGTAAACCAAACTTGATATCCCTTATCAACTAACTGTCCAACACTCAAAAGATTATGTTTCAAACCATCCACAAAGTAAACATCATCAGTATTAGTCTTTCCATCAAGAGTAATAGATCTTATACCTTTAATCAAACAAGGTGCATTGTTTCCAACTCTTACAACTCCATCATAATTGTTAAACTTTATGAACTTCCTTTTATCTCCAATCATATGATGTGAACAACCACTGTCTATAATTCAATCATCTTTCTTTTCAACTTGGGAAACTAAGGCTTTTTCTTCCTTGACATCAGTTTCGGGATTATTTTCTTTAATTGCTACAAATCCTATCTCATCATTATTCTTAGTATCACTTTCACTTAAAGTTCTTTCAATACTAGCTTCAAGATCTTCATCATTAGCATAATAACATTCTTTAGATCTTCTAGGCTTGAAATTACTTCGGTACTTTTTGACTCTCTTAGGACACTTAGATGCAAAATGACCATATTCTTGACAAGTCCAACATTTAAAAAATTTCTTACCGTCTGGTTCTCTTTTCACAAGCAAGGCAATACCTTCTTCAATCTTCTTGTCTTCTTCATTTCTAGATCTGTTGCTGCAAGCATAATCTCCACTCACACTGGTACTTCTTGACAAAGTAGGTAGAATGCTAAGAGCACTGAATGCTATCTCCATTCTAGGTAAGTCTCCTGATAACCTCAGGTTCATTTCTATTGCTTCCAATCTTCCAAGAAGAGTCTCTCTAGAAAAGTTGCAGTACAAGGTATAACTTGTTCAATCATCTGTGTTGTCTATTTAAATATAGGATTCAATGTCCTCAGTATATTCCATATCACTTCATTCTCTATCTTTTATCCTCCACAAGATTTTATTCTTGCAACAATTTCTGACATTCTACCAATATAGCTTCTAACAGATTCATCTTCCATCATTCTTATATCTTCAAATGCACAAATCCAGTTATGTAATCTAGCCTTCTTTGCATGTTCATCACCTTCAAAAGTAGAGTGTAAAGCTTTCCAATTATCATGAGCTTTAGTTAAACATTTTACCTAACTGTACTCATTTTCCAGAAGTGCTAACAAAAGTGCTTCTCTTGCAAGTATGTTACACATGAATAGATCTAGCTCATCTTTAGATGCTGTCTCAAGATTGTCCTCTTCAATAACAGTTTTTTTATTCTTTGTGATTAACCAATAACCTGGTCCTAAACACAATAGATGTGTCTTCATCTTCTCTTTCCAACTGTCAAAATTTACTCCATCAAACTTAGGGCTTTCTTTTCTGAAATTCGTCATAGATCTCCTTAAGCTGTTAAACTTTTCTTTCAAGGACCTGCCGCTCTGATACCAATTGTTAGAAAGTAAAGTCCACCAAGATAACTAAGAGGGGGGGGGGTGAATCAGTTATCAAATAATTATAAATTTTATCAACTTCAACAGCATTTAACCATGTAAGCAATATAATTATCAACCATAGAAAGATATTCATACATAGTGACACAATAACACAAGATATGTTGACTAGGGAACCTCTTGATTAGAGAGTAAACCCCAGTGGGAATGATGCCCAAAAAAGATGCACTAATATGAATATTCTTTGTGAAATGATTGACTCTGTTAGGAGTCTTATGAAATACATTCAGTACATATGAATCCCTGTTAGGAGATTTTGAATACCTGTTAAAAGATTCTAACCCTGTTAAGAGTTATGGAAGACAGGACCCACTGCCCAAACAGCTTCAAGGCAAGATGACTGAACACACTGTCCAACTGACCTTAAGATTATTCAATAGAATAATATGAAATATGTTACCTCCTTCTCACTATGCCAAACCACACTCA
The DNA here is from genome assembly GCA_027943335.1 of Chamaecyparis obtusa. NCBI lineage: Eukaryota > Viridiplantae > Streptophyta > Pinopsida > Cupressales > Cupressaceae > Chamaecyparis > Chamaecyparis obtusa. The sequence goes on from BSBK01001784.1 coordinate 441,544, forward strand.
CTGCTACACAAAATCTCAATTCCAGATCTTTGTACTTCACATGTTTTCCTTCACCACTGCATTGGCTCTCTTCTTCACTTCATGCATACATTCGCATCACCTTACACATTTCATCATCTCATCATCAACAACATATACAACAAGGAAAAACATTCCTTCCTTTATACCACATTCAAATAATTACAAATGGGTCGGCATACAATTACAAAATAAAAGTTTCCACACGCTACACCAAAATTACATAAAACTGTTGGCTTCCAAATACAATAACTCTTCACTCGTGTGACCTCAAAGTTTGCACTGTGAACCACATCACCACCAATGTGTCTCAAACTTCTCTTTAACTGCGCAAAACCAGATTCCATCTCGATTAGGAGATATCATCTGATTTTCATAAACCGCTACTCAGAAATACTACCAGAATACTGCTTCCACCAAAATGCTCATAACTTCCAAGAATAAATGAATTACTATCTGTGCTCTTAACCATAGCCATATAACATATCAAAGAACATAACCTCAACATCGCATAACTCCAACTGTAATATAACACGTGCGCTAATCAAAACATTGTCTGCTTCTCCTGCGAGTCTATAGAAGATCACTATGTTGACATCAATGACAATCATAGTCATGAATGCAACAACAACTGTTATCAATTTCTCCCAAAATCATTCATTCCTAACAATGTTATCAAAATTCACATGGCATAACCTTTTATGCCACAACCAAGCATCTTCATTTTTCATCATCAAGCAAGAAGACTCATCAGTATCAAGATAAAATAGATTACCTCTTGATTGTGCCCCAGTTCCAACTAGTCTTCCTCCATCATCAAATATTTTTACTTTCTTTCTCTCGAAAGCAACTCGGTGACCTAAATTGTTCAGTTGTGCCACACTTAGCAAATTATAGTTCAATCCATCTACCCAATAAGCATTTTCACATTTTATTCTATCATTTATCATCAGTGATCCTTTACCTCTTACCATACAAGGTGTATCATTACCCATCTTAACAAATCCTCCATTGTATTCTTCAAGATGATCAAATTTCTCTTCATCACCAGTCATTTGATGTGTACAGCCACTGTCTATAATCCATGTATCATTTTTGTTAACTTTAGAGATCCGTGTTTCTACATGTTTTTCTTCTTCCTTTGAATCATCTTTCATAGCAACAAATACAACTTCTACATCATCATCAGAGTCAGATTCAGATTCATTTTCTTCAGCTATGTAACATATCTTATTTCATTTGTCATTATTGTCTCTGTTATCTCTGTTGTTGTGTTGGTAGCTCCTGTTGTTTCTTCTCCCATAGCTTCCTTCAGATATGTCTTTGGTTCTTTCATCATCTTTCTTATGTGGACATCTAGCAGCAATATGACCAACCTCTTTACATTTAAAGCATGCTAAAGGTAATTTACCTCTATATCTCCCTTTACCTTTAGGTAACCTTCTGGCCATAAGAGCTTCAAGTTCATCAAGTTCATCATCAGTATTGCTATCACTATCATCATTCTTATTTTTACTACTAGACTTACCAATCTTCAGAGAAGTCATAAAAGCATACTCAACAGACGGGACAACACTATTGTCAAAGTTATTCAGTTTAAAGGTTGTAAGCTTACCAATCAGATTGTTAAGAGTAAGGTTGTTACCAGATGCAGACCTTGTTTCATGAATTGCAGATATTCTGATTGCATAAACTGGCAATAAGGTTATGAGGACTTTTCTTACCATTGTCTCTTCATCAATAACACCATCAGATGCTCTAATGGCATGTACTACCTCTTTTAGTCTATTTGTGTACTGCACAATATTTTCACCTTCGTTCATCTTCATATCATCAAATCTACCCCTTAAGCTTTTAGCTCTGGCTCTTTTGACATTCACATCACCACTATAAACTTGAGAAAGTTTATCCCACATACCTTTGGTAGTAGTGTAGCTTTTAATATCTTCAAATTCGGCATCGATATAGGTAGCAACAATCTCCATCATAGTAACATTGTGTTCATGCCTATCTCTTAGTTGATCAAGGGTCAAGGGACTAGTGGTCGGTTCAATGTAGTCATTCTCCATCAGATCTAGTGCAGAATTTCCAATTCTAGATATATGCAACTTCATTCGGCTTTGCCATACTGCAAAGTTTTCTTTGTTCATCTTTGGCACTTCCCTCTTATACATTTTGAGATCTTTGTGTTGAAGTCCTTAAAACTCTGTTCTAAGCAACCACTGCTCTGATACCAATTGTTAGAATAATTGAGAGGGGGATGAATCAGTTATCTATTGTCCCCATTCAAAATGTATAATCCAAAAATAAATTACTTAAACTTTTGTTGCTTGGTAACTTAAAATACTATATTGTCTGTGCTTTTACCGATTACCAGTCTATAACATATAATGATTACCGATCAAATCCAATATGTAACATGTAAATTATGATAACAAAAAAATATCACAATCAACACATAACACAAGAGATTTAACGTAGAAACCCTGTGAAGGGAAAAACCACCTGGGACTGGCAACTCAAAAATTATTCACTTTTCTAAAGTGAGGTCGGTGAAGACCCAACCCTGTTAAAGGTTACAAACACACTATTAGGTGTGACCTTGTTAGTGGATTTTAGACCAACCGTTATCATCCAACCATCATTCACTATGGTTTGAAAGGATAACAATGTTCATTCTATGAATGATACATAAAAGACTTTCCTAGTCCACTCGGTTAAGAGATTTGATTGTATACAATGGTTAAAATGTAACAGTAGGTGATTTGCCTTAATACAACTTCAATTGTAGATATACATATCAATGTTAAGCTCATTCAAACCCTCTAATCATTATCACAATTCTATTTCAATCAATATTCAGTAACTTACTGTCACTCGGTAATAGCTTTTTGACTCTCAGTAAAATCTACAATTCGGTTCTCTTTAACCAGTTTGATCAGGCATGCATGAAAACTTGTTCACATGATAATTTTGTAATCTCCTTCCGGCATACGTTTCATTATGAAACTCTAGTCTCTTAAATAGACAAGTAAACCATTTTCTTCTCCTCCATTAGATTTTGCCGCTTAATCACCTTCGTTGATTTTGCCGCTTAAACCTTCCTCAGTTGATGTGTCAATAACATGTTTAATTTTCATCCTTTAGATCTTCCTCGAATTATGTTAGTCATTGATCTTTGTAACAAACTTTATCTTTTACACTAAGTTCGAGGTACTTTCCAACTCATCAATCCTTATTGGCTAAACTAGTCATTTAGTTCCTTTTTCCTATTTGGTTAACAAATAAATGTGTCAGTGAACACAAGCTCAGTTTATATTGTGTTTGGTATACACTACACGGCTCGGTGTATACTGTAATGCTTCATCAACCGACAACACTACCTTGTGTCTTTCGACTCTTTTCCTCATCAAAGATGAATGCAATATAATCAAGTCGATATCATAAGGTCATAGACTCTTCAACAAGTTACCCAATGTATTCCTTATCCTCATCTATCATATTCATCTTCCTCATGTAGATATATCTATTCTTCATCTCTTTCACTCATTTTCTACATATGTTTAGGTATAGTAACTTACAAGATAAGTGTTGTCAAACTAGTTGACATCAATGACAACATAATACTGATTTAATCATCTTACATATCTAATCGATGAGCTCAATGATCTTAAATCACAGATCTTCAATTAGGTTCTAAATCAGTTGTAATTCATCACTGTCAAGGTGTTCTAAGTCCTCTAACTAAGCAAGCACTAACCGGCCTTATTGTAATAAATCCCTTAACTGGGTCACATCTAACAGTGTGTTTTAATCCTTTAACCAAGAAGGTTCCTAATAGGGCATACTCCAGAAGAGTACAAAATTTGTGAGGTCTCCTTACACCATGGTTTTCACCCAAATCGGGTTTCCACATGATAAATCTCGTGTCACTGTGTGATTGTTTGCTTGTTGTTATTATATGCTTGAATCTGTTTTGGTTTACAATTACTAGTATACTTCTCTAGATCTAAAAGGGAAAAGTTTTAGAGGTGTTGATTCACCCCTCCCCTCTCAGCACCGGTCAGGATTGTCACTTTCTTCGAAAACTCATGTCTTCTTTCCAAAGACACATGCCTTCTTCTCGATTCCTCAAACTCAATTGTGAAAATGAAATGAAATTGCCATCTTATATAATAGACTCACCACCAACTTGCCAAATTGGTAATGTGTTAAATTTATAAAATGCATTAATTATTCTCCATAAATCTATGAAGTGCCCAACTGGATCTCAACTGCAAATTAACTCCTTTCTCTATTTTGTTTGCAATTTCTTTGTATTTTAAAATATATATGATTTTTGTGGTAATTTTCCCAACATAATAAATTTAACACCAGCAAATTAACTAACTCTTAAAATTCACCAAAATAATTATTGATCATGAAAGCTTGAACAATGATTAATACAATAATCAAATGTTTATTTTGCACCTTCTAATGAAGACGTGGCTGCATAGTGATTGATCTACATCCTCCAAGTTTGAAACACAGCTATGCAAGGATTGACACCAACTGCAAATAATTCCTCATTTGTTTATGATTGTTCCCAACTTATCTAAGACAAGACAAGCTTATAATTCTAGTCTCTACCAACAGCACTTAATCCCTCCAACTGTAATTCTATACCAGCAAAGTATGACCTATAGATTTCCGTATAGTTCTACAAATTTTGTATAGCCTATCAATTCTGTACGACATCCAATATGCATCAGCTTTAAACAAGAAAACACACTCTCAACAATGACATTCTAAATTCAAACAAAGTCACTGCAAATCTAGCAGGAAGCTTGATGTTTTCTCCAAACATGAAGACCAAATTCAAATCCTAGCTCTTCCTTCAAGAAATTTGATTTCCTCCTCCAGACACACTATTCAATTTTTATCAAAATAACAAAGGGTATGGAATTCAATTTCACATGGCTTATTAGTAAGCTTTAAAAGAAAGCTTCTTCCTCACACTTTTCATTAAATAGGCTTCCTCCACACACCACCAAATTATAACATGAAAAGAACATAAGTTATTAAATTAAAGTAGACTTAATTTAATAACTCCAAATAAAATATGGTGCAATCGAATTCTCTGACAACAACATCCTGAGCATACATTGCCCTGCCAGAAATAGTAACCAGCGTAATTTAGACTTTATGAAAATAGCAAGTCCCTCAACTTGGTGATTCTGTATAAGTAATCTTGCATCAATTGAAATCAATGAACAGGCGCTCTATTAAACATAGCAATACAGACTATCACCAAAAATAACACTTAATATAAATAGTAAGTCTGCCAAACTGACCCTGACAAAGAGCAATCTTGACATCTGAAATCTCCAGAGTGGAAATCAATCACTGACTGTGCCAAACAACCCCCTCTAACAACCTGATTAGCTTACGAGGGTAACTGAAATAAGCTAATCCCAAGGGCCTAAAATTGGGGACATTACAAAATCTTCCAAGTTGTCATTCCAAGAGAAATTCTCTCATCTTCTCACAATTTGTCAAAAATCTTCTCATGCAAATCACCAAGTGTAATGTCTTTTGGGAAAACTTTGAGTTGGGTGTTTAACTTCGTCAACACGCTTCCTTCATGGGCACATTTGAGAGAGAGGGTGGAATTTTAAATAATATTTATCCAAGGTTTAACATTTCCCATGTTTTGTTAATTAAGTATTGGGTGTCATTTAGACATATAATAAGATTCCAGGAAATTTTAAATTCCACCACTTGACCAAATTTAATTCAATCTTTGCAATTTCTTCCAACCTCTTCCATGGTTGCTAATGAGATACTTAAGCGGATTTAAGTACTTAACCCATTTTCCACCACTTCTTGTAATTGAAACCCTTCCAACCTCTTCCATGGTTGCTAATGAGATACTTAGGCGGATTTAAATACTTAACCTATTTTCCACCACTTCTTGTAATGTAAACCTTGGGTGCAAATGGGGTGTAGTGGTAGATATTGAACACTAGAGAAATTTCTTAGTATATACCAATTCATGTTCATGAGTTCATTTTAGACCTTGCAATGGATTTTCATCTTTGAAGCATAATCCTTGACCCTAGTGAATCAACACTCTAGAGCACACATTGGCATGGGAGGAGGATTTTTTATTTTAACACATTTTTCTTGCTCCTCTAAAATTAGCACTCTTGGGCGCATATAAGCTTGGAGAGGGATTTTTACATTTTTAAACTATAGACACTTAAAAATGTCCTCATGAAATCAACAAAATTCATCTATTAATTAAAGAAATATTTTTATTTGTTTAATTAATTCATAAACATTTCTACTATTATCTAAATAAATATTTGTTATTTATTTGAATAATTCATTAGCTTTTTCTATCTAAAATTTAACTAAATTCTTATTTATTTAGTTTATCCTTTAACTTAGCGTGTTTCTTCTATTTATGAAATAAACAACATAGTTTATTTTACAAATTCATAAAAACTATCTCTTTCATAAACCTTTCTTCTATTTATGAAATAAACAACATACTTTATTTTACAAATTCATAAAAACTATCTCTTCCATATCTAGCCAATAATATTTAATCACATAGATCAACTCGTGATTTCTATACTTGTGCCACTTGTCACTTATCTCTTCATTTGACCTTTCCTACCTTGTCAATTTCTAGGGTCAATGTATCTTGAAAAGTCAACACTCCTCTACCTAACCTTTAATCCTAGCCACTCATTTACTTATTGTCTCTTAATCCTACCCCTCCTTTCATAAGCCTGCCTAACCCTGCATCCTTTCACTCCATTAATTTGGGGACATTGCACCAGGCCAATTGCTTGTGTAACTTGGAGTGTTGAGCTTTGTTCTTGCCTAGCCACTTATGATTGATCACATCATCACAATGGTCAATCCCACCTGTATAAACTCTAAGTTCTTTTTCTTTTGACTTCAACACCATTGTTTTGTAAGTTGGGATTCTAAATGCTTTTGAAATCACTAGTGGAGAGATTTCTACCAACACCTTGCCATCTGGATCTCTAACCATTCTATCTTTTGAATTGTAATGCCTCAAGCATTCTGCAATCAACTTTGCATCCTAAAAGGCTAAAAGAAATCTAGCTGCAGCCACTATCCTGCTTTTGACAATCTAAGTAGCTAAGTATGTAGGATCATGGTCTTTATACCAGAACATCCTCTTATTCAACTTACTCATGTCAAGACCTGTCAAATTTGTGTCGCCCACATTTTTCCACTTTGATACAATCCTTGAGTCCAGGTCAAATCCCCTCTACTTGTTCTTGATCAAGGCCGATCTGGAAAAATTGGCTCCTTTGAATTTTGTCATTTCTCCTTCTTACAAACAAAATAAACAACATAAAAACATTGGAATAAAAAGAAAATTAAATCCCTTTACTTGCAAATTCTTAGTTTGGAGAAGAGAATTTTGGAAATTTGCTATAGAATCTCCACTCTCTCTCTCTAGAAATAGACTTTCTCAAGAAATCTATGCCTTTTCTCTAATTTTTTCAAACTTACTATAGAATTTCCTTCCTCTAAACTTCACTTCTTTTCTTGACTTTTATCTCAATACATCACCTCTCTCTAGAAAGATATTTTCTCTCTCCAAGATTCTCTCTCTAGGAATTTTCATGTTTCTTTGGAAACTTCACAAATTCTCCATAATTTTCACATCCACTCATTCTCCAATTCTTCGATGTGAGAATGAAATGAAAATGCTTCTCTTATATAGAAATCCAACCTTGAAACTACTAAATTTAAAATGAGTCAAATTTTGGCAACTGCATTTAATGCTTTTACATGTTACCAATTTGTTACCCCCAAGTTGAGACCCTCCCATATTTAGGTTTTTAAGACTTGTCCAATTAATGATGGTCTCTGTAGAAGTCCAAAAACCAACTTGTGAATTCCATAGTCCCTATGCTAGGTCGAGTTGTCATACATTGTCCAAAGATCCGGAACATGTCAACCCTAATCCTATTCCAGAGTTTGGAGATAGCTTGATCCTCCAATCCTACATACTATTGGGAAATAATAATACATGTTAAGGTGTTGTTATGTTTATTAGTGTAACCAAGGGGTAGGCAGTTATGGGTTGTGATGCTTCACCTAGCACCCCCTCAGATCTATATTTGTACTCTCTCGGATGGAATAGATCATGTTCATTATGCATGAGAATAAGTGTCTTGTGGAACCTGAATACTGTAAGCTTATCTGGCGTTAATGAAGAAGTTGGTAGTTCTCTAATATTGCATTGTCTTCTATTGTGTTATATTCCTTGCTATCTATATTATGTAGTAACTCACTTTACTCGAAGTGGTAAACATTTGGCATCGTTGCCGATACAAACTCGAGAAGTGAGAGAGTGTTGATGGTGAAGGGAAAATCATGGACCAACGAATAGACTATGGTGCAAGTAGCAGCCAAGAGCACAAGGAGGAAACCTTACAACTTTTTGAAGGAAAATGAGCATTGACAACAAGCTTTGTCACGTTGCTATAGGCGTCAATTGAAACTCACGTCAAGAGGGAAGCCACACATGAAGAGGTGCTGGAAAGTGTCATGTGGAGTGCCCTCAGAGTGAGTCCTCCAGTGGACTGATTATTGTGCCATCTCCCTCAACTGTTGGCACAAACCTTCCTTTCTCTCTAGAACCGTTGTGAGGAGGCCAACCATGAAAATAGACGACAACAAATCCTTCAAGCCTACAAAGAAAATAGATGCCAAATGAATAGCTGAAGGGAAGAGGAGGGAACAAGACAAAACCCGACAGAGGAAAAATAATAATTGAACCCTCCGAATAGAAATAGAAGAGAACACTAGAGCCGTTGTAACGGTTATGTCATTTTGCTGACATATATTGTACACAATTCAGGAATTAAATGTTGGATGTTCTTTTATATATCATGTTCAGTTACATTTCATGCACAAGAAGGGGAATTAATGCCCAACTTGCTAAACAAGGATAAAAATAGAAAAGAATATATAAACAATTGTGAGGCTATTCAGAGGGCCTTAACGCTACAACAATAGGCAGAAAGAAGGAGACAGCTGAGGAGACTTGTCGAAGGGTTACCAGAGGAAGGGTTGGTGGAAGGAAACCAAGTTGGTGTTGCAATAGGCGAGGAAGCCGAAGAAGAATGGTATGACGGGGAAGAATACTACCAAGAGTACGGTAGGAAAGAATACCACTAGGAGTACGGTAGGGAGGAATACCGCCAGGAGTACGGTGGGAAAGACTTGATAGAAGAGACTAAGAACTAGTTTGGGAACTTAACCCTCACACCACATATAGAGGCAAGGGAAGCCTAAAGGAACGAAGGGTGAGAGGCCAAAGACAAAAACATTGGGATACCAGTGCAACTAGGAGTGTCGGAGGGACACTGGGGCATGGTAGTCAGTACAATCCCAACCCACCCAGTTCAAGAGTGAAACCAACCAAAAGTAACAGAAGTAGAAGAATGGTGTCATAGAAGGTTAAACTACCAAAATTTACTGGCGACGAGAAGGAGGATCCTATAAGACATTGTAGTACCTACAAAATAATTTGGTCAACAAATGGAGTAACCAACAAGGACGAATGGATCTAACAGCTCCCAGCAACCCTACATGGAGTTGTCATTGATTGGTACTCTGATATGGACAAAAAATAAATAAATGTGTGGGATGACATGAGGAAGGAATTTCAGATTGAGTTCTGCTTGCTTCGAGACAACAATGAAATAGTAGCGGAAGTCTATAGTATGAAGCAAGGGAAGAAGGAAATGGTGAGAGCTTACAACAGGAGGCTCAAAGAACTGTTGCGGAAGATGGACATCCAGCCTACTGATAGATTGAAGAAGAGATGATTCATTGAGGGACTGAAGCCTTCACTCAGGAATAAAATGAAGATAGTACCTCCCATGTCATACACTGATGCCTACAACAGATCCATGGATCATGAAAAGAAAGGATAAAACCTCCAAGAAGAAGAGGGGCAAGTCATCATCAGGGAGTGACGATTCATCAAAGGAGAGCAGAAGTGATGATGAGTCGAATAAGAAGGTACATGTTCTCTAGAAAGATATGGAAAGAATGATGAAGGAATTTAAAACAATGAAGGGGAGTGCAAACAAAAGTGATGAAGGGGAGCTATGGTGTATTGATTGTAATGAGAACGGCCACACGAAGGGCTCCTGTCCTAGAAAATCATTTTGTGACATTTGCCAAGTTATGGGCCATTCCACCAAGGAATGACCATACAACATGAAAACGAGGAGCCAACAAGTGCTCTTCATACAAGAGCAACCGTCCACATCTGGGGCAGCAAGCACCTCCTAGTAGACAAACAATAATGCATAATCTAGCGAGTTCTAAAACAACTAGTGTGGAGGGAGAGGGAATAATAACAATAGTAATAGAAGTTGGATACAATATGATGCCAAGGGATGGTCGATGATCCAGTATCGGGCGTGCAACCAATGGGGTCATTTTGCCTGAGACTGTCAAAAGGACACACAACAGAAGTCGTGTTGATAGTGCGGCCCCAGAGACCATGAAGATGCCAACTACCCAAGACTTGGTGTCAACCTTCTAAACATTGAATGAAGCATGGGTGAAGAAATATTGGTCGTCACTCATGCATAAGCAAAATAGGCCATGTACCCTAACTCTCGTACCAAGAAGCAAAGGGTAGGGGAGGCCAGAGAGGAGATTGAAAAGGCAATGAGGGCATGGAAGGAAACACATGATATGGTTGGCATTTGTGGTTTGACAGAGGTGGAACAGAATATACTAAGGCAAATGTTACACATGGAGGTACCGGTGACAGTCTAGGACCTCCACACCATGCCTCAATTGCGGACAGCATTGTTGAGCACCTTCTCTGTACAACCCAACACCACATAGCGTATAGATGTTCTTGGTGGGTTTGCAATGGATCTGATGTTGCTGGCAATAAATAATGGCCAACACCCTAGAGTCGTAGAGGTGGGAATCCTCAGAACTATTCTGATGGATACCATCATGGACGATGGATCCAAGGTAAATGTACTTCTAGAAGAGACGTGGAAGAAACTCGGGAAACCAACCTTGTGGCCCCTAACTTTCACTTTAGTGGGTGTAGACCAATAGGGAATCAAATCCCTTGGGACACTAATGGTGCAATAAGTCACCATAGGTATGCAACCATTTGTGCTAGACTTTGTTGTGATTCCACTCAAGAAGAAAGGTTATGATGTCATTCTAGGCAAGGGGTAGCTAGTGGCAGCGAAGGTCAATCACAACTAGAAGAAAAACACCCTCTTGATGGAGAGAGAAGGGCAGAAGTTCATCATTGACCTCCGTACGTTGATGGTGAGCGAAGAGATTGCATCTTCCTCAGAGTTAGAGTCTGATGGAGAGAATGGTCAAATAGACAAAGGAAGGGTATGAATGGAGCCTAATGAAAAAGGTGTTCTACAACTCGAGGAGTGTTTGAAGCATGAAACGGGCTCAATGAAGGGACTCTTCCACTAGCCGATGCAAGACTATGAGCTATTTCGCAGTTATATGTTGGAGATGGAGGAAGTAGAACAAGTGTCAGAGAGAGATTTATTCCCGTCAAAGTACAGGGAGGGGGAGGCCATGTGAATGAAATCCCAGACCACAAATTTGATCTCAGGAGACCAATAAAGTACAAAGAATCATCCCTACAAATAAAAAATATCAGAGATGAGACACATCCCCGCAACATTCTGGTAGGGGATGACTAGAATCCCATGTTGAAGGCCGCAACATTCAAGATTTTTTGGAGTATAAGGATGTATTTGTGTGGACCTACAAAGACCTCAAGGGTGTATTGTTGGAGTCGTGCATACACCACATTCCCCTGGTACTTGGAGTCATACTCATGTGGGAAAGGACTTACAAAATGAATAAAAATTATGCAACAAGGGTGAATGAGGAGATTGAGCACATGCTTGAGGCAGGATCATCTTCAAGGTACAAACAAGTGAATGGGTGTCCCTGATTATAATATCATTGAAAAAGGAGGCCAACCAAATCAGAATTTGTGTCAAATTGAGGTGCCTTAATGTCATCATCGTGAAGGATCCCTTCCCCATCCCATTTACGGATACAATCCTAGAGGTTGTCGGACATGAGATGTACTTGTTTACAGATGGGTTCTCTAAGTACAACCAGATATATCCATCACCAAGGATGACAAATTGAAGACAACCTTCATGGTGGAGGATGATGTGTACCCATATAACTGGATGCCCTTTGACCTATGCAATGCACCAGCAACCTTCCAACAAATAATCCTGCACATCTTTGACAAGATGTTAGGAAATTTCAGGGCCATCCTCGATGACTAGTCCATCTTTAGTGGGCAGGACACAAATTTAGCAGTCCTTTGGGAATGTAAAGAGAGGTGACGGAGAGCAAGGCTCGCACTCAACATGAAGAAGTGTAGGTTTATGGTCCCACAAGGGACGTTGTTGGGTCATATCATTTTCAAGGCTGAATTAAAGACAAACCCTGACAAGGTCAAAGTGATTGTGGAGATGGAGCCTCCCACGGATGTCACAAGGGTGAAGTTATTTATGGGCCATATTGGCTACTACAGGCAGTTTATAAAGAAATTTTCTCAAGTCTCCTACCCTGTGGACAGGTTGACGCAAAAAGGAGAACCCTATGTTTGGGGGACGAACAAGATGCCTTGTTTGAAGAATTGAAGACACGACTAGTCAGAGCACCAATTTTGGCATATCTGAATTGGGACAAGGAGTTCCACATCCATGTGAATGCTTCTAATTTTACAATTGGTACAACTTTGGGTCAGGTGGGTGATCACGGCTTAGACCACCCCATTTATTTTGCCAGCAAGTTGTTGTCAAGGGCCGAGAACTATAGCAAGATGAAGTGAGAGGCTCTCAGAATGGTGTATGCAGTTCAAAAAATTTAGCTCTACTTGTTGGCGACACCATTCACTTTTTGTGGACCATCAGGCGTTGATGTATTTAGTCAAAAAACCTATTGTAGACACCGAAAAATCCTTCAGAAAATAAATTATTTTTGTTTTCTGAAAATTCTTGATGACATCATCATTTATTAATAAATTATTTATTTAATTAATTTATTTATTTTTATGGCATTAAATCCCTCTCTCTTAATTAAAAATCTTTAATTAAGGAATCTAGCCTAAAAATGTCATTTGGACATTATCCCTAATTTATTAATTATTTAATTAATAAATTGACCAAAAATTTCAAAAATAAATTAATTTATTTTTAATTTATTTTTTATCCCAAACTTGGCCAATTTCGTTAAGACCACTAACCTCTTCCAAAATCCTCTAATCCCTTCTTAATTTCGATTAAAAGGCTAATCTCATCTTTTCTAACCCTAATCCCAAGGTTAAATATTTAATTAAGGTTATATATTTAATTTTCATATTTATTGAAAATATTTTAATAAATATTCCTAAAACTTAAGCTTTTGGAATGAATAACTTTTATTCCATGAAACTAAGGAGAAATCTAGACTCTTCTAGAATCTTCTCAAATCCACCCTCTTCACCCATCCTAATCCTATTTTTTGTCCTAATCTAATCCTAATCCTACCCTTAAACCTTTGTGCAATCCTAACCAAGCTTAAGACTTTCCTAAACCAAAGCAAAGTCTTTCCTTCCAAATATCTCAACCACAAAGCATTTATTGCTTCCCCAAAGTCTTCAAAGCCTCTTAAAGCCCATTCATTGCTCTTACAAGCATTTATTTGGAGAGTTATGAGCTTGGAGCCCCCTTTGTTGACTCCTCTTTGCCCTTCCCTTCATCCGCTCACCTTGTGACATGTGTCACCTCCTGATTGGCTGAGAACTAGCACAATCCATGTGCTTCCCTTTGAGTGAATCTTGGCCTCTCTTAAGGATTTCAATCCTGGCCATTCATTCCTCCTACCCCAAGCCTTTAGAAATCCTATAAATACCCTCACTTCCTAAGGCAAATCATCTCTCAACTTTCAAACTCAATAGCAAAGTTATAATGTCATTTTCATTCTAGCATAAGCATAAACTCATCATTTTTAGATCATTTTCAAGCTTAAATCACATCTAAGTTAGCTTAAATGGATTAACATAGATTCATTTCTTGTTTTAATCTTAGTTCTTTCATTTAGCTTTGCATATTTGTGTGTTCTTGAGGCCTTTGAGGCAAAATAGGTTCCTCATACCTATTTTGTGTCATTTTGAGTCTTCATTAACCTCAAAATCATCATTTATCTTGCATGCTCCAAGTGCTTGAGTTTGCACACCCACATCCCTCTATATCTAAGCATATCAAACGGTGCATGGGCGCATCCGTTTTAAGCTTAAACTGAGGTGGCTTTGATTTTAGTTTGTTTACCATTAAACTTGATTTGATTATATGCTATGACGTTTGTTTGTCTTTGGCCTTCAAAACAGGTTTAGGTGCACGCTCAAATCCTAGTCTACATTCTGGCACGCCCGGTGGGACACAAACCACAATCATTTTGATGAAATTATACTTTATATGCTTGTATTTTGCAGGAAATAAAAGAAATGTCGCCTTCATGAAAAGAAATGACGCCTACAGCAATTAAATGTTGCCTTCAAACAAAGAAATGTCGCCTTCATCAAAAGAAATGTCGCCTAAAAACAATCCAGTCACGCCTTCATGCAATTAAATCACGCCTTTGAGGAAAGAAATGACGCCTGTGAGCTCTGTTTTCATGCTTGCATAACTGAGATTTTTCTGTAATCGACAACTTCTGTTACGTCCCAGAATTCTTTTATGTCGCCTGCATGTAAAGAAATCACGCCTGTAACGAAAGAAATCACGCCTCTGCATTTTTATCTGTCGCCTTTTGAGGTACAGAGTGTCGCCTGTAAAAAAGAAATGTCGCCCCTGCACTTTCCAGCGTCGCCTATAAGCTGGACAGTGTCGCTTTTTTATTTTTTGTCTTGAGTTGCTTAGGACTGGTTTTTTTTTGTTTTTTTTTTCATTTCTTTTATTACAGCAAAGGTCAAAAACAAAATCTTGAATGACATTAAAGGAAAGAACTTAGGTCCTAAGTGTCATTGTCAATTTGAAAATCAAACTCAATCTCGAATGCACTAAAAGAAACGAACAACTCTGTTCCCTATCTCGTTTCAAATTCCAAAGCAAGCAAACAAATTCAATCTTGAGTGATCTAAAAGATAAAACAAAGCTTTTTCAAAGTTCTTAACTCAACTCGCTAATCAAATCTTGAATGCACAAAAGGAAAGAACTTGCAACCGTTCGAATCATTTACATTTTGGAGAAAAGAACAAATCAAAATCTAATCATGAGTGTCTTCATTTCAAAGTTCAAACATCACTTAATCAAATTTGGGAAAATGAACAAAATCTGCTTGATGTGCATGTAGGAGTTTTTCAATTCTTGCATAATCCTTGTTAGAATAAGCAACGTGGAACATTTGAACTTGGACAAGTTCACCTGTTCTGCTTTTAGCGAGGCCTGTCCAAGGAGAAGCGCTTCCTCCTCGGAGAACGACCTCAAACCGGTATCCCCACCGGCCGGTATACAAATAAGAGAATACCAAAAGAATCGCTTACATCTCCTAATCGTCGGGCGTTCATGCCAAACACGTGTCTGGGGATGGTAAACATTCCTCTCCCCCAGCATAATTGGCAAGGCTCTTAAGTGAGTCACGGATGATCAGCATAACCGGGTATGGAGACACCACGGAATCATTAAAAACCTGATAAACTAGAGGCTACCCTATCTACATCCGAAAGTATCAAAATTCTTGTGCAAGGACCGATTCCAAGGGGTTTACCGGGTCGCCTCAAGATTACTCACCATTTGTATTCCCTTCTGGGGGATACCAAGCTGTGGGCAAGCGATTTTGATACTCACCTTCCTTAGGTAGATCTGTTTGAAGTGCTTGACAGTCAAAGACTTCGTGAAAACACTTGTTGAAACATACACTTTCAAAGCTTTGTCAGAGTCAGTTGCCTTTGTTTGTATCCCGCAGGGTTGCTTTGTCCCTTGCGGAGATTGCTTTGACTTTAACCTTTGCCATTGGAAACCTTTGTCTCAAAATCAAAACCCTCTTTTCCAAGTGATGTCCAGCAAGAACAAACATCCTAAAGCGAAGTTGCCCAAATCCCAAGCCTATCAAGAGTGAAAAGTTGCCAAGAAGAAACTCAAGAGTTATCAAGCCATTATCCAAGCAACCCAAGCAGAGGAAAAGTCCCAAGCTAGACTTGAGAACATTGCCCATAACGCCCGCATCAAACAGTTCGCCTTCCGTTTCCGAGTTAACCATCACTTTGTCAACCTTGAGCCAGAAGATTAGCCAAATCCTTGTTCATGTCTTGTTCCATCTTCGGATCTTGAAATCTTGTCTCAAACAGCCTTGCATCTTAGTTTCATCCTAGTTTCACCCTTTGCATCAGCATCAAAACCCTAGTTGCATTTCAAGAGCATCATAAAAGTTGCATTCATCTTCCTACCAGCATTCTAGAATCAATCCTTGTCATTTGCATTATCCCTTTAGATAGAGCATTGTCCCTTCACCCTTCAATACCTTTTTCACCAGCATCCCCCCATCAGCTTTCCATATCTTTCCAGTAGATCCATCATCTTTTGCTCCAAATCCAGAGATCCACCAACACTTAGTGTTCTACCTTTTGAGTTGTTCCTATCCTATATCCAAGATCAGAGACCATCATCCTCTTTTTGACACAACGTGTTGTCATAAAGAAATCAAACCTTGTCCTTGCATAGCCATCATCTCGAGCAAGAGATTGGAGTGTATTGATAAGAAACTTGTTGACCGAAGATCATCAGTCTATCCTAGGTTGACCCCATCATATCTCTGATCCTCCATTTGGGAAAAACAGCAGCTCATTTGTTGACCACTCAGTAATCTTTCACCAACTTTCCACCAGCAACCTATCTTTCCTCCACCATCTTGGTCCATATCCGTTCCATCCAGCTTCCATCATCGCCATCTTGATCCATCCTTGCATTGCATCCTAGAAGTCATCATCTTTAGAAGTTCATCAACTTTGCATCCATCAACATCTTTTAGCCAAACATCTTGCATCCATTTAGCACTTGCATCTCCATGCCTGTTGAGACTAGATCTCGGAAAAGAAGAAGCATGAATCCTTATCCACCAACAACCTCATCCGATCCCAACCTTTTCACCAACGTCATGATGACCTACAATCCCCAGATCCAAGCCAGTAACCCATGTGAAGATCCAAACATCCCTTCATCCCCCTTGACAAACCAAGCATTTGTAAATCCTCCAGAAAGCCCACCAGCAACCAATGCCCTTGAACCGCAACATCAGCAAAGCACATTTGCCCACTATCTGCCAGAAAGTACCTCCATCCCACCATCTCTCTATCCACGCATCCCCATCAAAACAATCCAAGTTCCAGCACAAGCATATTCTCCGTTTGTCCAATCATTCCCCGATCCTATCATGCAAACACCCCAAGAGCTTTCCACCATTCCCCTTTTCTTGCAAGAAAGCCTCGCCAGTCCCGCAACACAAGCTGCAGCACCATCCGCTCCATCTCATACCCCTTTTGCTTCATCATCTGCTATGGCTGCCCAAGCCCAAAACCAACACTTAAACCAAAGTCAGCTTCCACCTCTCACGCAAGCTTTTACACCAAAAGCTTCGCCACCATCCGCAAGTCAAGCAACGCCTTTCACCATCAAAGGAGCACCGTCACCCTTCACTCCCCAAGCACCCGTACCTTCTTCTTTGGGGTTAGCGCAATCGCTTCCCATTCCAACCTCATCTTTCTCTTGGGTGTTCCCTTCATTTTCCTCCTCACAAGCATCCGTTCAACCACAACCTCAACAAGCTCCTTTCCCTCAACCATCATTCGTGTCTCAAGCTCCCGTTGCTCCTACCATTCTATCATCCGCTGCAGTGCACCCTAACACAAGCTCTCAGTGGGGCCTTACACAAGAAGAAATGAAGGCATGGGGGATCCCATCTCAATCCCCTACATCTATGGTTGCAAGTCAACAAACCGCCTTCGCCCAAACAGCACAGCAGCAACTACCCCAACCACCACCGGCTTCAAGCTATTCGTCCCAAATCCCAAATACCTTCCAGCAAGTTCCACCACCACCTCAACAACCAACTTTTCCCAGCTATCTTACCCCATCACCCTTTGCTTCTAGCTTCCCCACATCTGTTCCACCTCTAAGTAACGCAGGCATGCACCCAGCTTATATCAGCCAAACCCAAAGCCAACCTCAGCAACTACCACCATCATACCCGCAAGCAGCATCGTTCCAACAGCCTCCCCCACAGCAACCACATGTCCCCTTTCAGCAAACACCCATCCTTCCTCAACAATAGCAAGTCCCTTGCTATCAGCCTCAGCAACAAATCCCTATCATCCCCCAGCAACAACAAGTTCCCACCCATCAGTTACAACAGCAAGTTTCAAATGTCCAATATCAGCAAGCAATCCCACAACAACCGCCAGTTCAACAACAGCAAGCAGCCCAACAACATCAAGCGGTTCCATATCATTTACCGCAATATCCCCCTATGCCACACTAGCAATATCCCCAGCAACCATTACCCCAAAATCAGTTCCAACCCATTTATCCACAGCAAGCGCCATATCCAGTTCCACAGCTTCCATCACAAGCAGAAGTCCCAGTTCCCTCGCCACTCAATGCTAAGTGGGAAGCAATGAAAAATGCTCTAAAGGAGCTATAAAGTGGAACAGAAAATAAAACATACAAGTTCGAAGAGGTGTGCTCATACCCCTTCGATCGGTCCATAGCAACTATCCCTTTTCCCAAGCATTTTGAGATGCCCAAGTTCGACAAGTATCGGGGGAAAGGAGATCCAGTAAACCATATCAAAGAGTTCTACATGGCGTGCCAAGAAGTGGCTTACAGTGATAACTATCTCCTGCGCCTGTTTCCCAAAAACTTGGGAGGAACTGCTGTTGAGTGGTTTTACAAAATACCACATGGGACAATAAAAACCTTTGCTGAACTCTCTGAGAGGTTCATCACACACTATGCTCATAATGTGGAGGATGAGTTGTCCTTGCTAGACCTATGCAACTCAAAGCAGAAAGACGGAGAAAGCCTTGCAGAATACTTGCAAAGATGGTAGAATCTTACAACCAGGTTATCATATCAGCCGCCAGAGAAGCATCTAACAAAGATCTTCATTGATAACCTGCATCCAAAGCTATCCCATCACATGCGAATGAACTGTCTCCAGACATACCAAGACATCAAGAGCAAAGGCATAGGCATCGAGAAAGCTCTCCTACACGAAGGCACTATTCGTCACTTCAAGGATGATTCCAAAAACAAACCCAACAATGATAAATCCTGTTACTGGAATCGTAACAAAAATGTTGTTACAGATGGAGCCACTGACACTAAGAATGTACAATTCATTGTGGCTAGTCCTACACCAACTCAAACATACCAACCGCCACAAGCGCCCATCTATCAACAACCACCAGCTCCCGCATATCAAGCACCTATTTATCAGCAGCCTCCTCAAGCTCATCAACCACCTGTGCAACAGTATCAGCAGCAATACCAACAGCAACAGCTAGCACGTCACGGCAATCCTGTTAACACAGTTAACGTTGCCCCAAGGCAGAACAAGCCTAACAATCAGAACAATCCAAAGAGGACTTTCACACCTTTGGGTGAGCCTCTGGATCAGATCTTTTATCGGCTAGCCAAGGCAAATATGATCACATATCCGCCCATCCAACAGAAGGATGACAACACACCAAAGTCTGATTGGTATAAAGAACATGAATACTGTGATTACCATCGTGTGAAGGGGCACACAACATTGAAGTGCATGCGGCTTAAGCACTACATCCAGGATCTCATTGATCGCAAGGAAATCCAGGTCGATGCACCAGCTCAAGCTTCACCCAACGCCGGTTTGCAAATATATCAAAATGTGTTCCCTCAACACGATATCGGGAAGAATCAAGCCAACACCAATCAGCCCCAAAATCGTGGCAAAGGCAAGCAAGAAGATCACACAGCGGCCTACATCAACTATGACAAGTATGTCGAATGCATAACTCAAGTTGAGCCCATCCAAGATGAGCCCACCATCAATACCATCCATGTCAGAGGGCCGGATCGACAATGTGCTGCAACTACCCACAGTAGTAGGATAACTGTTGCCGATGCTCCTCCGAGATCAGCTGCTCCTCCAAGGCCAACATCTACTGCATCCATAGCACAGTCTAACACCAGGCCAGCATCAAATGCACGCGCAACACAGCATAATGCACCAAGAGCACAATACAATATCATAGAGCATCTTGGGAACATGCCAGCCCAAATATCTATCTTGGATTTGCTCCGCACATCACCCATCCATTAGGAGATCCTGGACAAAGCTCTAAAAGAAGGCCATGTCCCCACGGACATTAACACAACTCAGTTTGAAACTCTTGTGGGACACCTATCAGCAGCATGTGCCTTGTCCTTCAAAGAATCTGATATACCAGATGTCGCTCCTGACCATATTCTTCCTCTCCGCATTGCCGTCATGGTCAGAGATTTCGCCATCAAACGAGTTCTGGTGATAATGGCTCAGCCCTCAACTTGTGCACATTAAAATTCATCAAGAAGATCGGGTTCACGGAGGCTGACATACAACATGAGATGATCACTATTAAAGCATATGATAACTTGGAGCGTACCTCTGAAGGTACTATAACTTTGCCTATCCAGCTAGGCCCAGCAACGCAAGATACTCTCTGCCACGTTGTTGATCTTGACCTACCGTTCAATATCCTCCTCGGTCGTCCATGGATCCATTCCATTAAGGCCGTACCATCTACTTACCATCAGTGCATCAAGTTTCCACATCAAGGCACTGAGGTTACCATCCACGCTGATCCTAACCCCTTCGCATACTGCCTTGCGATGGAAGCATCTTTCCCTCATTCTACTCATTGTCCTGGAACCGATATTGGTACTTCTATTGCTAGCTCATCCCGATCCCATCGCGATCCAGAGACCATCCTCTCTTCCACCTTATCATCCGTCAAGATCAACAACCAGGGTTGTGGCGAATACAGCCTCAGTGATGCATTTGCTGTAGGGGCTCTTCCACGTGATCCACATACTCAAGGGCACCCAAGTTGTCAAAACAAGCCTGTTGAGGAACATTATAAGCTCAAGCAAATCGGAAACATGACTTTTGAGTCTCATGGTACCATCAACAGCAAAGAAATGGATCCAGATATTAACAAATGGTTATACAAAGATCCCCCATCACGTGACACACAACTTCTTGAGTACTTCAAAGAGAAATATCCAATCCCATACAAAAATGTCACAGAACACTATAACTATCAAGGTGGTGGTCTAGGACCACAAGAGGACGAAAATTTGTTTCCTATCATACCATCCCAAAATCCAGAACAGCAAGGACTTGGCTTTAATACCCCTCGCCTGCTTGAACAAGAGCCCAATACCACAACTGCGGGCACTAACATGACCAACGTGAACTTTTCGAATAGCCAAGATGACCTCATGGAAATCGAAGACATCCCCGAAGAGAAAGACATCTGATCCTACGATGATATCTTTGCCGACGACACCCTCCTGGGGACTTCTGTCCCCCAACAACTCTCCATCAACCTCATAGATCTTCCCCTCACAAACCCCGACCTCATAGATTGGGACCAACCAAGCATCACACACATCGATGAGTTCCAAAGCGCACAGGCACTCCTAGAATTCATGGGGGTATCAGATCCAGCAAGCAATCAGGATCCAACATCAACCTCTATCTATCAGCTTCACCCAGAAGGATACTTTGGGGAAGAGGCAAGCTTTAGTCGCAAAAATGAAATAGCAAACAAACATCATGAGTCTTTATGTGAAAACCCCCTTGGGGCGCATTCTGATTCCAAAATAGTAAAAACAAAGGGCGTATCTTCTAGTGAAAACCTAGCAATTCAGGCGCTAGAAGATGAAGCCTTGCCTCTTCCCCCTATCCAAGATTATAGACCAGAGCAGTCGCCGATCATCATAGAGGAAACCAAGCCAATCAACTTGGGAACAGAAGAATGTCCAAAGATCACCTACATTGCAATCAACCTAACAGAAAGAGAAGAAATGGCTCTCAGCACCTTGCTCAAGGAATCAGCTATCAACTTTGCATGGTCATATGCCCACATGCCTGGGCTTGATCCAAACCTTTTTGTTCATCATCTATCAGTAGATCCAAACGTCAAGCCAGTGAAGCAGAAGCTAAGGAAAATGCATCCAAAGGTAGCATTGCTCGTCAAAGCAGAGCTTGAGAAGCTCCTCCAAGCTAAGATCATCAGAGCAATAGATTATTCAGAGTGGATCTCTAACATGGTGCCAGTCACAAAGCCTTCTGGCGACATCAGAATCTGTACTGATTTCAGGGACTTGAACAAGGCATGCCCTAAGGATGACTTCCCATTGCCAAACATAGACATGCTTGTAGACCTCACAGCGGGTCACGAAATGCTATCACTCATGGATGGCTTTTCAGGCTACAACCAAATTCATATAGCGGAAGCAGATCAACATAAAATAGCATTCACAACCCCATGGGGTACCTTCTGCTACAACATGATGCCATTTGGGCTAAAGAATGCAGGGGCCACATATCAGAGAGCAATGACAGCGATCTTCCATGACATGATCCACAAGATCCTTGAGGACTATGTGGATGATATCCTTGCAAAATCCAAAACAAGAGATGAGCACCTCAACATCCTAGAGCGTGTGTTTGATCGTCTGAATCATTATGGCTTAAAGCTTAATCCTAAGAAATGTGTCTTTGGTGTTACATCTGGTAAGCTTCTAGGCTTCATCGTCTCTAGACGAGGCATAGAGATTGATCCTAAAAAGGTAAAAGCAATAACGGAGATGCCTCCACCAAGAAATCTCAAACAGCTCAGAAGCCTACAGGGCAAGCTTCAATCAGTATGACGATTCATCTCTCAGCTAGCAGATAAGTGCCAACCATTCTCGCATCTCCTATGCAAAGACACAAGCTTCAAGTGGGATCCCATATGTCAAAGAAGCTTTGATAAGCTCAAGGAGTATCTAGCTAATGCTCCAATCTTAGTACCACCAGTTCCAGGATGCCCACTCATCCTTTACATCTCAACAACAGCTACAGCACTAGGGGCACTCCTAGCACAGCATGATGATGAAAACAAAGAACGAGCTATCTACTACATCAGTCGCACTCTTGTGGGCTATGAGCTTAACTATTCACCCATGGAGAAAGCATGCCTAGCAGTGGTCTTTGCCACTCAAAAACTTAGACATTACATGCTTAGCCACACAATCAAGCTCATATCAAAGGTGGACCCTCTTAAGTATATGTTATCAAGGACAACCCTCACAGGCCGTATGGCAAAATGGGTCATGTTACTCAGCAAATTTGACATTCAGTATGTAGATCGCAAAGCAATCAAAGGGCAAGTCATTGCTGATCAACT
The DNA here is from genome assembly GCA_027943335.1 of Chamaecyparis obtusa. Taxonomy (NCBI): domain Eukaryota; kingdom Viridiplantae; phylum Streptophyta; class Pinopsida; order Cupressales; family Cupressaceae; genus Chamaecyparis; species Chamaecyparis obtusa. Next base: position 465,092 of record BSBK01001784.1, read on the forward strand.
AGCAGAAGCACCGCTGGTGGATGCCTATCCACTAATCATGGAATTTCCCGATGAACACTTATGCATGATTGAAGAGCAGCCCATGTGGAAACTATACTTTGATGGTTCCAACACATCCCATAGCTCTGGGGCAGGAATCCTATTCGTCACACCTCAAGGTGACTATATTCTAAAATCATTCAAGTTGGGATTCCCCTGTACCAACAACATTGCAGAATATGAGGCACTCATCTTAGGTCTCAAAACAGCTATCCAATGGAACATCACAGAACTACAAGTCTTTGGAGATTCACAGCTTATTATCAAGCAAGTCCTTGATGAGTATCAGACAAAGGACGACAAATTGCTACCCTACAAGCAACTGGTGGATAAACTGAAAGAGCATTTCCTACATCTACAATTCAATCAGATCCCAAGGCTTCAAAACAAAGCAGCAGATGCAATGGCAACCATCGGATCCTTATTGGAAATCCCACGTGACGCAACACAGTATGAATTTCTAGTCGAGCAGCTACATTCACCAGCTTATGAGAACGTCGATGCAGACATGGTGTGTGTCTTGGTTGGTCCCCAATCCCCATGGTACCATGAAATCCATGCATATCTAAAAAATGGTATCATATCTCCCCATCTCACCAATAACCAACGCCAAAACCTTATTCGCAGAGCTTCCCGCTACACTCTTGTAGCCAACACCCTATATCGTCGCGGGTATCACAATGTCCTATCTAGATGTTTAGATTCAAACGAGGCCGTCCTAGCCTTACAAGAAGTTCACGCTGGAATTTGCGGTGCCCACACGAGTGGCATGGTTCTAGCAAAGCAGTTGCTTAGAGTTGGATATTATTGGCCAACAATGGAACATGATGCATGTGAATTTGTCAAGAAATGTCTCCCATGTCAACAGCATGCCAATTTGATACATGCACCAGCACAGGATCTACAGCCTATTGCACCACCGTGGCCTTTTTCATGTTGGGGCCTCGACCTCATTGGCTTGATCACCCCCCTCTCTTCGGATGGACACAAGTATATCATAATAGCTACAGAGTACTTTACCAAATGGGTTGAAGCGATTCTGCTCATGCTAACTACTGGCATCCAAATATCCAAGTTCATCCTTTACCATATCATTTGCCGCTTCGGCATACCATCTACCATTTTCACAGACCATGGCACACCTTTTGAAAACCAGCATGTGGATGATCTATGTGCCAGACTCCACATCCATCACCGTTTCTCCAGTCCATATTTCCCTCAAGGAAATGGTCAAGCTGAGGCAACCAACAAAACTATCTTGAAAATCCTCAAGAAGGTTGTCAATGATTCTGGTCGTGACTGGCACCTCCAAATCAATCCTGCCCTCTGGGCCTATCATACTTCTTATCGCACTCCCACAGGCACCACCCCATACTCCCTTGTATATGGTGCCGAAGCTGTTCTACCAATCGAGGTCGAGCTCCCATCCTTGCGCGTCTCCATGAAGAACTATACAACTGATGAAGACTATCGTGTGGCCCGGCTCACATAGCTAGATCTGCTAGATGAAAAGAGACAGCAAGCCTACGATCACCTGGTTGCATACCAGAATCGATTCAAAAGGAGTTATAACAAAAAGGTCCATCCTAGATAATTCTAGGTCGGTGACATGGTCCTTAAAGAAAATCAGAAGGTCCTAGCAAATAGAGAAAAGAAAGGCAAGTTTGAGCCTACTTGGTTGGGCCCCTATATTGTCACCGCATCCTTTGGCTCGGGAGCCTATCAGCTATCTACACCAGAAGGTGAGCCCTTGAATGATCCTATCAACATCATCCATCTGAAGAGGTTCTATGCCTGAACCTGATCCTGCATATATCAGAAAATCCAAAAACATTCAAAAAAGCAAAAAAGTAAAAAAAAAGAAAAAAAAGAAAAAAAGCTAAAAAGAAAAAAAGAAAAGAGAAAGAGAAAATAATCGTCCAACGGTGAAAACTTGGCAATTCAAGCGCCTTGGACAAGTATGTTGGTAAAAACATGGCAAACAGGTGTCAACATAGTAAACTAAGCTATTTATCTATTCAGTTGTCCTTTCAGCTACCGTCCTCTTCCTCCATCCATAATCTCTTAACAGATCTCCCAGCAGTTCCATCTCCCCTATCCTCCACGCATTCAGCTTCCATCTTCCTCCAACCCATCTACAATCCATATCCTATTCCAAAGCTTTGTACCATATCTTGTACCATATCCTTATCCCTTTCCTGTACAGCGCAGTCCTCCCTGTATTTATCCTTCTTGTCTCCGTCCTAGCGAGAGTCTCGCTGAGTGTGATTTTCCTGTCCCCAATCCTGAGCTTCTATACATATCCCTTGTGCATATCATTCCTCCTTGTTGTACATAACCTTTGTCCATCCTGCAGCAGCATTTGATCAAATATCTTGTCCCATCCCCAGCCTCAGAAAACTGTTGGTCCCACTCGGGCCTTGTGCTTCAGCAACATCAATTGTCGACTTATCCTTGCTCATCCTGATTATTCCTTGAACTTCAGCTTTTGCCAGTGAACAACTACACTTATTCTCTCACCAACCCATGGGTCCTTGAGGATATATCATTCCTCCTATCCGACCTAATCTTCCATCCTGGTCCTTGAGGATATATCGTTCCTCCTGTCCGACCAATCTTCCCACCATCAATCAAACATAATCTCTCTCCTTGGCAAAGGATGTCTTTTTGGAGTTATCATTTTGATCTTGGGTCTTGTCCTTTTGATCTTGTTAATCTTTTTGGCTTCTCTTTATCCCACCAGGGTCACCACGATTCTTTATATCACGGTGTGCTGCGTGTGCGGATAATCTGGGGCAAGGTCTTTTGATCTTTCGCTTTTGCCTGTGAGTCAGTTGTGTGTTTGTGGTTCCTTCAGCATCGGTTCCGCCATGTCGCCTCTGCGCTTCATGTGTGATGTTGGGGCAACCCTGTGTGTTTGTTTAGCGTCAGTCCTCGTCAGTCCTCTGCGACGTTGTTGACAGGCCTCGTGATCCCAGTATCCTTGGCAGGTCTCTAACATAGCTATATTAAATCTAACCCTAATCCCAAGGTTAAATATTTAATTAAGATTATATATTTAATTTTCATATTTATTGAAAATATTTTAATAAATATTCCTAAAACTTAAGCTTTTGGAATGAATAACTTTTATTCCATGAAACTAAGGAGAAATCTAGACTCTTCTAGAATCTTCTCAAATCCACCCTCTTCACCCATCCTAATCCTATTTTTTGTCCTAATCTAATCCTAATCCTACCCTTAAACCTTTGTGCAATCCTAACCAAGCTTAAGACTTTCCTAAACCAAAGCAAAGTCTTTCCTTCCAAATATCTCAACCACAAAGCATTTATTGCTTCCCCAAAGTCTTCAAAGCCTCTTAAAGCCCATTCATTGCTCTTACAAGCATTTATTTGGAGAGTTATGAGCTTGGAGCCCCCTTTGTTGACTCCTCTTTGCCCTTCCCTTCATCCACTCACCTTGTGACATGTGTCACCTCCTGATTGGCTGAGAACTAGCACAATCCATGTGCTTCCCTTTGAGTGAATCTTGGCCTCTCTTAAGGATTTCAATCCTGGCCATTCATTCCTCCTACCCCAAGCCTTTAGAAATCCTATAAATACCCTCACTTCCTAAGGCAAATCATCTCTCAACTTTCAAAATCAATAGCAAAGTTATAATGCCATTTTCATTCTAGCATAAGCATAAACTCATCATTTTTAGATCATTTTCAAGCTTAAATCACATCTAAGTTAGCTTAAATGGATTAACATAGATTCATTTCTTGTTTTAATCTTAGTTCTTTCATTTAGCTTTGCATATTTGTGTGTTCTTGAGGCCTTTGAGGCAAAATAGGTTCCTCATACCTATTTTGTGTCATTTTGGGTCTTCATTAACCTCAAAATCATCATTTATCTTGCATGCTCCAAGTGCTTGAGTTTGCACACCCACATCCTTCTATATCTAAGCATATCAAACGGTGCATGGGTGCATCCGTTTTAAGCTTAAACTGAGGTGGCTTTGATTTTAGTTTGTTTACCATTAAACTTGATTTGATTATATGCTATGACGTTTGTTTGTCTTTGGCCTTCAAAACAGGTTTAGGTGCACGCTCAAATCCTAGTCTACACCTATAATCTAGGAGAGAGTGAGAAAATGGTTATTGCTGCTACAAGAATTTACTGTAATGTCCTATTCATATCATTTATCCTAGTTTCCTATTATAATCATGTATCAATTGATTCCGAGAATAGATACATTGTACATGGTCTTAATAGATTGTGTTTGTCCACCTACATGATTGAAAAAGTCACAACTTTTCATCAAATTCAAGAGGAGTTGAAACCCTTCATAATTGACCCTCTTTCCAAAAGTCACAACATCTCATAATCATAGTCCTTTCAAAAAATCACAACTGTTCATAATCACAATCTTTTCCAAAAGTCGCAACCCTTCATATTCGCAATCCTTTCAAAAACTCACAACACTACATAATTACAACTATTTTTGAAGAGTCGCAACCATTCATAATTAAAATAATTTCAAAGAATCACATCCTTTCATCATTGCTATCTTTTGAAAATGTAACTTCCTTATTTTCTTCACATTCCTTTCCTCTTCCATTAATCCTTCTTTAACTCCTTCCTTTTCTTTTTCTTTTTCCTTTTTTTTTCAAATGAACTCTCCTCCCTTTTATATCTTATTTTGAAGGACTCACATCTCTTTATTACATATCTATTGACCTTTCATTAGATTTAGTTAATTTATATCATATTATTTATTTATATTTTATTATTATTAGTTATTAAATTCTCATTCTTTATAATTTATAATGATATATCAATCATATATTTATACTATCTTAATAATATATTATTATACCATTTATCTATATGAGTAATATATATTTTTCTATTAATAATATATTTTATTTAATGTATTATATTTTTTCATTATTATATAACTTATTATTTTATTAATTAATTATTATATAAATAATTAATAATATATTATTTATTTAATATATTTTCATTGTGTATTTATCAAATTTAATCTCTGAGATAGGGGACATCACAGTCCACCCTTCCCAAAATTGCTTGTCCTCAAGCAATTCAAACCTTCCGTATAAGTGATTCCTTTGACCCTACAATGGTAATCTCAACATGAGGTTAGAACTGTAATATATAAAATTATTAAATTAGAAGATTGGAATATTCAATTTAAAATCTTAAGAAAATTCAAAACTAGAGCTTATCTTGATGTACAATAGTATTTTCCTTCTCCTCTTGTTAAGTATTGCCTTGTTCCATACTGAGCCTTGATGAATAACCCTAATCCTTAGGGAGAGTTCGTAATCAGGGTACAAGCTCTCTAGGAGGACCTCCTAGGGCTCTAGTTTCTACAAAGCACTTCTAGAATGGTCCTTAAGCTATGTCACCATCTCATTATGACTATCGCCTCCTAAGGCCTTATGGATATCCAAAATTTGGCATATCGACCCTTCTTAGAAGAAAGATCTATCTCTCCTAGGCCTTCAGAGATATGATCTCTACCTTGTAGTGGAATGCCCTAGCATTTGTCCTGTAATCACACTGTAGTAGGGAGCCCTACTAGCAGTTCTCCCTTAACTACAATTGCAATAGGGTGTCCTCAGTGGTTCTCCCTCTCTACTTCTGCAATAGGGTGTCCTTAGCAGTTCTCCCTCAAACACAATGCAGTAGGGTACCCTTACAGGGGTTCTCTCTTAACTGTCATTCTAATGGGGCACCCTTCACGATTCTCCCTTAATTGTAGCCTTGGTTTCTTCTACAATAGGGTGCCCTAGCAGTTCTGCTTTAATGACAAAGCAGTAGGGTGCCCTTGTAGTAGTTCTCCCTTAACAACTATTGCAATAGGGTGCCCTAACGATTCTCCCTGAATTGTAGCATTGGTTTCTTATGCAATAGGGTGCCCTAGTGGTTCTCCCTTAATCACAGAGTAGGAGGGTGCCCTTGTAGCGGTTCTCTCTTAACATGCTACTAAAATAGGTGCCCTAGCGATTCTCCCTTAATTGCAACCTTGGGAAGGTGCTAGCAATAGGGTGCCCTTCGTGATTCTCCCTGAATTATAGTGCAGTAGGATGTCCTTATACGACTCTTCCTTACTACTACTACAATAGGGTGCCCTTTGCAATTCTCCCTTGATTTTCATCATTTCCCCTCATTTAAATTATATTTTAAATATCTAATAATGATCATTAAAATTATTGAGTACATAAATATATTATTTACTATGTATACATTACCAATTTCTTAGATTATTATTGCAACTATGATTGAACTGCTTCAAAACTCTATTGGCTTCCCACATTCTTCTTTCATATGAATTAGTTTTCATATATCCTCCTTTACCCCACCCGATGGCAGGATCATGCTCTAATACCACTGTAATGTTCTATTCATATCATTTATCCTAGTTTTCTGTTATAATCGTGTATCAGTTGATTCCAAGAATAGATGCATTGTACATGGTCTTAATAGATTGTGTTTGTCCACCTATATGATTGAAAAAGTCACACCTTTTCATCAAATTCAAGAGGAGTTATAACCCTTCATAATTGACCCTCTTTTCAAAAGTCACAACTCCTCATAATCATAATCATAATCACAACCATTCATAATCACAATCTTTTCCAAAAGTCGCAACCCTTCATATTCACAATCCTTTCAAAAATTCACAACACTACATAATTACAACTATTTTTGAAGAGTCACAACCATTCATGATTAAAATAATTTCAAAGAGTCACATCCTTTCATCATTTCTATCTTTTGAAAATGTAACTTCCTAATTTTCTTCACATTCCTTTCCTCTTCCATTAATCCTTCTTTTAACACCCTCCTTTTCTTTTCCTTTTTCCTTTTCTTTTTTTCAAATGAACTCTCCTCCCTTTTATATCTTATTTTGAAAGACTCACATCTCTTTATTACATATCTATTGACCTTTCATTAGCTTTAGTTAATTTATATTATTTTATATTATATTATTTATTTATATTTTATTATTATTAGTTATTAAATTCTCATTTTTTATAATTTATAATGATATATCAATCATATATTTATACTATCGTAATAATATATTATTATACCATTTATCTATATGAGTAATATATATTTTTCTATTAATAATATATTTTATTTAATATATTATATCTTTTCATTATTATATAACTTATTATTTTATTCATTCATTCATTCATTCATTAATTAATTATTATATAAATAATTAATAATATATTATTGTCAATAATATATTATTTTATTTAATATATTTTCATTGTGTATTTATCAAATTTGATCTCTGAGATAGGCGACATCACATTTACCTTCACAATCATCATGGGGCCAGGGAAGAGCCATGCGATCGCAAATCAATTCTCTCGGATTAAGTCTGAAGAGACACTAGAGGGAGTTAATGATAACTTTACCGATGTCCATTTGTTCCACATTGTAGTTTTGTCATAATAGTATAGGAGCATCGGAGAGTACTTGTCCACCTCACAATTTCTGAGGGACATGTCACTCGCCGAGAGACAGAAGCTGGTACTCAGAAGCCAAACTGTTGATGTTTTGTAGCTTCAGTCGAATAAACACTAAGTCAATACTAGGGAAGATATATATATATATATATATATATATATATATATATATATATATATATATATATATATATATATATATATATAATGTAAATATTAGAGAAATTAATATAATACTCAAGATATGTATGTATGTATGTATATATATATATGTGTGTGTGTGTGTGTGTGTGTGTGTGTGTGTAATCATAATTGTCATTATATTAATTACATATTAATGAATAGACATGTCTCAGGAAGGGACATGTCTCTTCTTGGCTCATTCTCAATATAAATGCAAGAGATTGTTGCATTTGGAAAACACATACAATGAGATAGTGCTATTACATTTGCAATGATCCTAAAACCTTAACATGGTATTAGAACCAAGTTGCAAATGTAAGAGAGTAGTTTGTTGATGGTGAATGTGTGACTATCTCAGAAAATAAAGTCTCAGTACGAAGACCATATCTCCCAAATGCACTGTTGAATTTTGCTATATTTTGGATATGTTGGTGATAACCCAATTTACAAAAATCTCACTGGAGCGATTGAAGAGAAAAGTCCATGTTCAAAAGTTATGACCGACTTTGTACGGGTCTATAATTAAAAAAATATATGAAAAAGAGTGAGGTTCCTTCTTTAAAAGCCTAACCACTTGAAGGGAGATCTAATAAGTTGGAAGAATGAAATACTTGAAATTTATAAAAGATAAGTATTTCATGTTTTATTAATGCACATAATTTTTGAGTTTTTTTAATTCATGCTATACTATTGGTTATTAAAATCTTGTATGCTTCTATCATTGGTATTTCCAGTCAAGATAGTTTAGTGAGCTATTTGTAATCTCTCTCTGACATACCTCAAGATAGAAGCACAAGATAATTGCATTCAAGGGAGAAAGAACTTGATGCTTGCAAACGAATTGATGATTGAGACTAAAGGGAATCTAGAATTTCAAAAGAGGTCAAGAAGTTGATAAACTTGAGCTTCAAAGGGAGCAGATGGTTCACTCAACTTGTGACAGTCTTGATCCTATTGATTGAGAGGGAGTTCACTATTGAAGGTGAAACACTTCTGAGGTAAACTTGATATAATTGATTATTATACTAATGAATCATGAATGTTTTTAATGGGCTTGCCCCCTATGTAAATCATGAGAAAGTGACGACTTCCAAATGATTATCACTTGTATTTGCAGAAGTTATTGGAAGGTGACGATCTTACAATAACTTAAATCATGATATACATTATTTATAATGTTGAAACAGATCATGATGAATTAATGCAACAACTAAGTGTTAGATGTCATTAAGTTGACAGTCTATGAGTTGTTTGCATAAATATATCTTGTAAAGCAACAACTAAGCGTTAGATGTCATTAAATTGACGGTCTATAAGTTGCTTGTATAGATACATCTTGTAAAGAAACAACTAAGTGTTAGATGTCATTAAATTGGCTGTCTATAAGTTGTTTGCATAGATATATCTTGTAAATCAACAACTAAGTTTTAGATCTCATTGACGGTATATGAGTTGTTTGTATAGATATATGATAGGTATTTGGTGAATATCATGTGTTGATATTCTGCAAGCCAGTACCTTATTGAGTACTTGGTGAATATCATATGTTGATGTTCTGATAGGCCAATACTCAAAGTATTTGGTGAATGTCATGTGTTAACATTCTGATAGGCCAATACTCATGATATCAAATGGATAGAATCACTGATGGAGGCAATCCACCTGAGAAATTATGGATAGAATCATCGATGGAGGCAATCCACCTGAGAACGTGTGGATAGAATCACCGATGGAGGCAATCTACATATTGAGACTATGTTTCTATTGATTAAATCTTGAGGATGATGCCTAAATATTTCTTACATCATATGATTGATGTTGTCAAGTGTCTTAAGTTTTGACATTAGATTGATTTATCCTCCCTAGCTAAGAGGGAGTGTTGATGTTTTGTAGCTTCAGTAGAATAAACACTATGAGTCAATACTAGTGAAGATATGTATATATATATTTAGTATATATGAGATGTATATATATATACTTAAATATATATAAATATTATTATTATGTAAATATTAGAGAAATTAATATAATACTCAAGATATATATATATATATATATATATATATATATATATATATATATATATATATATATATATATATATATATATATATATATATATATATATATATATATATATGTAATTGTCATTATATTAATTACATATTAATAAATAGACATGTCTCTTCTTGGATCATTCTCAATATAAATGCAAGAGATTGTTGCATTTGGAAAACACATACAATGAGATAGTGCTATTACATTTGCAATGATCCTAAAACCTTAACACAAACCTTCCAATTGATCAATGGGTTGTTATACAAAATGGGACCCGACCAAGTACTAAGGAGATGTGTCATGGAGGAGGAAGTACATAGTGATTTGAGAGAGGTGCATGAGGGGCCAACATGAGGACATATGGAACTAGATACAACAACACAAAAGGTGATACTCGCAGGGTTGTGGTGGCCTACTTTGTATGACACTAGGGAGTGGGACGTAAGTTGTGATACCTGTCAAAGAGCTATAAAACCACTGAAGAGGGATTTTGTGCCTCTCAATCTGTCTCATGCACAAGAAATTTTTGAACGTTGGGGATTGGATTTTATCAAACCCCTAAAGGCAAGTAGGGCTCGGAGATGTCCATATATTGGGGTGGTTGCAGAATACCTAACAAAGTGGGTGGAGGCACAGGCTTTTCTGTACAACTCGTAGTGAGTACGACAAGATTTATTTATGAGCAAATCATTACAAGGTATGGCATTCCCATCTAGCTAACGAGTGGTTGAGGTGGCCATTTTGTAAATCATGTTATTAAGTTGTTGGCAACAGAGTTTAAGAGCTTTCATTCTCTGTCAGGTCTGTACTACCCGAGGGAAAAAGGGCAAGCTGAGGTAACCAAAAAAGTGTTGGTCTTGATCATTTATAAGTCATGTGGGTTCTAAGGGGCCAACTAGGAAGAAAAATTACCATCACAGTTAATGGCCTACAGAATCACCTACAAAGTGACAATTGGCCATACAGTCTTCCAACTGATATATAAACAAGAAGCGATGGTCCCTGCAGAATTCATGGTTTCAAGCCCGAGAATTGCCATTGAAAATAGATTCATTGATAAGGAAAGCTTGAAGGAGAGGTTGTACACCTTAAAAAAGTTGGACAACTCCAGATGTTGGCCTAGTGGGCGACAGAGGCCGCCTAGCAGCGTTGGAAGTTGTGGCTTGACAAGCACCTCAAGCGGGTGAGGTTTACTCTGGGCCAACTTGTTCTAAAGTATAATGTGCGGATGAAATAAAGCCAAGGAAGTTTAAGGTAAAATGGTTGGGTCCCTACAAGGTCCAAGAAGTGGCGAAGAATGGAGCAATAAAGTTGTGGACTCTCGATGGGTGAGAAGTGTTGGATGCTATGAACAGGTCAAAGCTAAAATTATATCATGAACGACGACAGAGAGACAACCCAGTTCACCCAGGCGGGCCCAATCAGAGATAACTTGTATATTACAAAATAAAATAATTAAAAAATTGCTAGGAGAATAGACCGTATGGTGGGACCACCGAACGGTGGGCCTCGTGCAATGTTTCCATGGTACAGTGGGACACCAACAGTGGTGGTCGTATGGGAGGTGTGCCACCGTACGACCCACCCCACCCCGTGAAGACATAAAAAAGTCGTACAGCTATGTCAAATGAAGCAGAATATATATATATATATATATATATATATATATATATATATATATATATATATATATATATATATATATATATATATATATATATAAAGCTATGAAGCCGCATTGCCCCTCATTGTTGTATGGCGATGCTAGGGATGTTTGGAATGAAATAAATAGATGTGTGCATAGGTGGTAACAAGAAGAGAAGAGAGAGGAGCTAAAGCATAAGAACACTAGATCAAGTATAGAGAACACATTCGGTGCAAGAGACAAGATAAAGACCACACAACACAAAAACAATAGATAGTGCTAGGAGAAGAGTGAACCAAGAATAAGTAATAACATTCCAAAAGTCCGTATGGGTTGTGCCAATGCACGGAAGGACAACTGCAATACATCGTGCAAAGGTCATACGCATCAGAGGGTTGTGATTTTCATACGCAAGCCGTACATAGGGAACGATATACCCTAATCATTTTTCATTTCTTATTCTTGTATACTACAAAGGTTGGACAATTATTGATGGATCCCAACAACAAGAAAAACTGGAGGAAATAGTTATAGGCGTCACAATCCAATAGTTCCTCCGGCATGAATACTGAGGAAAGGGTTTACCTTCAGGAGTGAAAGTTTTAGGAAGAGTGGATGCAGGTACCATCACAAAGAAAAAGTTGAGACCCAAGGTTCAAATGGCATCCCAAAAATATGTTGTCACACCTCAGACTGTCATGTACGAAGGGTCGAATGGGTTAGAGTGTTAGAAATGGTGGCAGGATACTCCCGACACAAATTTAATAAAGCAAAGTTTGAGGAAAGCAGAAGTTCAATGGGCTATTCAGATGCAGTTTTCTGCATTCACGACTACGCGAGTCCCCTTTGAGTGATGATCGAGACTTTCAACAGGTTCTCACGATCGAGCACGTTTGAGTATTTGGGGCATGATTTGAGGGTTCATTTACTGCCACAAAATTTACCAGAGTATTTGGCATACCTGGCCGAAATGGAAAAAAGATTGATCTGAAGGCAAAGGTGATGAGGGATGAGAAATAATAATGGATCTAACTAGTGTCACAAAATCTCACACCTGCAGAGATGGACTCAGTGGCAAAAGCTTCTAAGGGGAAAGGGATGAACAAGTCCTTCATTGTAGAAGGATCATGGAGATACATTATGGACATTGTGAAGAGTCGGCTGACAGGGTCTAGTCGTACCTTAGGCATAGACCTTCCATACATTCTCCTGATGAATGGTCTCAAGAACGACAATGTATACGATTGGGTGTCACTCTTGGCAAAGCGCATGTATGAGTTTATGACCTTGAAACATAGGATGTTTTACATGCCACATTACGCTATTGGTTTTGTTTGTAGGCCACACAAGTACAAATTCCCAATGGAGAGTTGGAGGTAAAGCCCAAGGGTGCCTTAGCATCTGGTGAGTCACCTATATTGTATTGGAGGCATTTGGATATAGGGACCGCACTTGCAGGATAGAACAGAAGATGCTAGGTAGTTTTGGAGTCCGAGTCCAAGGATGTAGACAATGGCAAAGAGGCTAACTTAGAGACTTCAAGTGCCTCTGGAGATTGTGCTAGCCAAATGGCGAAGGATGAGGCTGCAAATTCTATAGTCGTCAAGACAACAACGACTGCACCCACTCCAGTTCTATTCACTCGACCTCTTTTGTCAAAGACAACACAGTTGACTCCACCAACGACATTGGGTTTTGTGACCACAATGCCCATTCCTAATTTTGGTCAACTTTGAACACCCATGAGTATGGCATGCACCAGCATTAGTGCAAGGAGTTGCACCACCTTCAGTGGAGTTGGGACATGGACCTCCAACAATAGAGGAGGTAATGGAGACTAGAGTGGACTCTATGGCTGAGGAGTTTCCTAGTGGAGAGTTGCTTGGTGGAGAGAGTGTGGAGATGCCTACGAGAGAGGCAATAGAGCCACAGACAAAGATGGAGATAGTCGGGACAAAGTCTGAGAGAGTAGAGTTTTCTGGTGAGCCGTCAGGAGGGACACAAATATTTGAGAGTAGTGTTATGACGAAGGTGAAGGTAGCTATAGTGAACTCCTAGCTCAACAAATATAATATGACATTGATGCCACTAGTTGAGAGGACTCTTACTTCCCTATAATGAACGTTACCTCCTCATCACAACATAATGGATCTCGATGAAGGGAACTCACCTGCCAAGGAGATAGAGTGGGTGCAGAAGCACTCGCTGGAGAGAAACCTTGCCTGCTGGATAGATGGCACAAACTTTTGAGCATGATCGCATAAGGGAACCCCTGGAGAGATTAGTGGTAGTGGCTTGGAGTAATATCTGTAAGAGGTAATAGTAGAAGCCATATGGGTTGTGGGCCTTGCTCAGTCACAGGCTCAGGAGGGAGTTGTTCAAGAGTTGGAGCGATTATTGGCTTTTGTACACAGAGGTTGTGCTCAAGCATTTGTAGCATGTTATGAGTCTCGTGGATGGTCAGCTATGGAGTCCCTGACTATGTTGGAGGATTGGGCTCTCTGGGAGAGAGAGTGGGAGAGTCGGGTGGATGCCCTGATCTGGGAGATCAAGCAAGCCTTCTGCAAGGAATATTATACACTTAGGCTTACAGAGAACCTCTCTACCACTCATGAATCAACTTGGAAGGAGTTGGCTACCCAGTTGGAGGGAGTTCAGGGAGAGTTGGCTCATCTCGGGATAGATGTGGCTAGGGAGCAGGAGGCATGGGCAGCAAAGAGGATAGCCATGAGGTCGCGGTTGGAGGCAAGATAGATGGAGAAGGATACATTGTTGGCACAATTAGAGGAGGCTCGTACGAATAGAGCTATGTTGGAGTCTCTCCAAGCCATCTCTATGGAAACAATGGATGCGAAGGAGAAGAAGCTCTTGGAGGTAGCGATGATAGTGAAGCACACTATGGAACAGAAGACAGTAGTTGATTGAGCCTTGCAGTTGAGGATGCAGTGGGTGTATGAGTTGCGGGCTCGCCTAGCAGCAATCACACCACCAACCGAGCCTACATCCTCATGAACACATTCTCAATCTCCTCGATCTTGATTTATTTTTCTCTTGTATAGATGTCAGCATCATTCCATTTTGTTGTACGTCATCGGAGATGACTTCTTTTTTGGGGGGGATGATATTGTCGAGAAATAATAATAAATGTTAAGGTGTCGTTATGTTTGTTACTATAACCGAGGGGTAGGCGGTTACGAGTTGGGATGGTTAACCTCACACCCCCTCAAGTCTATATTTGTACTCTCTTAGATGGAATATATCATGATCATTATGCATGAGAATAAGTGTCTTGTGAAATCTAAATACTATATGTAATCTTATCTGGCATTAATGAAGAAATTGGTAGTTCTCTAATATTGCATTGTCTTCTATTGTGTTACATTCCTTGCTATTTGTATTATATATTAACTCACTTTACCCGAAGTGGTAAATAGGGCCCACGATAGCTTTCAACCAAGTTTTGAACTTCCTATTTCCCACAATCCTCCGACATGAGAATGGTCTATCAAGAGGTCGGGCCTTTTCATCTTGATGGCAGCAGGAGCATTAGTTCCAAAGTTCCACAATTGTCCGATTGTTCGATATATCTAAGGACAGTGAATCCACCAACTCCCAACCAACATATGAGGCTCAAATTTCCATGAAAATATGTTTGAATCTGACAAAGTACAATTCATTAAATGTCAAAGTATTATGGCACATATTTACTAAGGCAGCAACACATTTCTCCAAATGGAAAATTATTATCATCCGTCATCAGCATTAAATGAATTTAAAGACTTGCTTATGAGTTGATTCTCCACTGCAAAGACAACCAGTCAATTTCCCAGAATGGTGCTTCTAGCGGTTTTTCAAGAATGGAATGAGGAACCTGCACCTGTGGTTCTACCAAATTTGGGGTGGCATGGGGTGGACCAACTAGACATCATATCTGACTTACATCGTCTAGCATGGAAGGAAAAGACCAGCTATGTTGAGTATTGCAAAGACATCTCTGTCTTAGAAGAGGAGATGAATGTCGAGCTTTATCAACATTTCATGGATATTCATTTGGAAGTTGAATGAGCCCTTGCACTCTAGAATGATGGTTTTCTTACTTAGTGTGAATGGAATCTTGGTAATTAGTAATTTTTGGGTTGATGTAACTGTTAACATTTTTAGTCTTTTTCTTGATACCAATCGCTTTCAAAACCGTTACTCTATATTTTGAACAGTTTCTACTCTCTTTTGTATATATATGGGCCTCAACGGCTAGAAGGGTAAGGGAGTAAGGGGAAAGAAATAAACTTTCTACACTAGTACATTTGACCTTATTTTTCGACCAACAAATAAATTTTTTTTGTTTGGTTGGATTATAGAAGGAAAGCTTTGATTATTTTTTAATCCATACACGCGTTTGTCGCAATTTTGACCAATACCGTGGAGGTTGAAAGTTCGACCAACACGGACATAATAAAAAAAAAAGCTTTCATTTCTCATTTCATTATTCCACGCACGACAAATTTTATCAAGGGCAACGCACGAAGGAGGACCACCTGTCTGTAAGGTAATTTTCATTTCCTTACCTTAACCTAGATGTTGGGGAAGCACTATTTGGAATACAAAAGATTCACAGTTCGGAGTATGTTCCTTTTCTCTTGTCTTGTTCTATTTGTGGCACTGTCGTTCTTGTGATGAACAGATAGCTTATTAACCCTCCAAACTCATTTATACATCTTCGTGGTGAAATTCTTTTCGATGCATCCTTGGTATTTGTCATTCATTTAAACTATTAGATGAATTAACATCCACTGCTAGTCCATTGATGCACACTGTCCTCCCGAATTCATTTAATATGTTTCAACCTAGTTTGTATTTTCACAATTGGATTTTCCATGCCACTGGATGAAAATCAAATTAGAGAAGTATGCTTTAATTTATCCAACACTCAGAGTTGTGGAGGTTGTCGAACCGCTTCAAGTTTGATGCCCTAGGCTAATTGAGTTTAGCATGTTTAGCCAGTGG
The DNA here is from genome assembly GCA_027943335.1 of Chamaecyparis obtusa. Classification (NCBI taxonomy): domain Eukaryota; kingdom Viridiplantae; phylum Streptophyta; class Pinopsida; order Cupressales; family Cupressaceae; genus Chamaecyparis; species Chamaecyparis obtusa. Next base: position 481,519 of record BSBK01001784.1, read on the forward strand.
GAGAAAGAAGGAACAAAAAGCTACAATCGGTGGTGGACAAAGGTCAAGGAGTCGACCATGCCAAGACATTAGAAGGCCACAGAAACTTTCCCAATCATCTGTGACTATTCCAAACACCCAACTTCAAACTAATCCATTAAACCCGAATCTAACTTGATCACCTAGGGTTTGTGTTGAACTAGTTTGAAGTTGTCGGGATAGAATCGGTCACTCACTGTTTGGACTGTGAAGTGGTGATTGTAGAAGATTGAGACCAAAACATAAAAGATAACTGAGGAGTATTATTAGAGTATTCTATGTTAATCAGTTGGAATTGTTTTACAAATTTGTGAGACCATAACCAACAAACATCAACAAGTTGAGATCTGCTAGAAGTAAAGGATTGCTAATTAGCAGTGTGATGTTAGTATTAGCAATAGGGGATAACAGAGTTTCTTAGAAGGCAATTGGTGGATAGGATAGTTCCCTAATTTTGGAGGTATTCAAAGACTAAGGAATTTGTCAAAATTAGTTGAAACCATTGTTCACAGTTTAAAATGGCATTCTCAATTAGTTGTGTAGTAGATTGGGTGTATTAAGCTTTAGTTGCAACCACTCTGCATTAGGGTAATTGGTGGATAGGATAGTTCCCTGATATAATCTTATTTCATAGTGCATCAAAATAATTGATCGCTCCACCAAAATTATCATTGAGTGGTCTCATAAAAAGCTAAAGTAATATTTATCCATATGGAAGTAACCAACATAAACAATGATAATAGTTAAGGAATAAAATTGAAGTTAATAGATATCACAAATATACAAGATAAATTTAGGAGAGATATTTTCCATCAATCAAAAAAATGATCTAATACATAAAAATATTTTGCAAGAAAGTGACATGGAGAACATGATCCAAATGATACAACAACAACTATAGAGAAAAATTGATTCAATATCAACAATATAGATAAGAAACAAGTAATAATTGTAAAATATTAAGAAACAAATAAAAGTGAAATATGAATAAGAAAATATAATCTAGCTATAATTGAAAGTGGAGAAATGGTTTATTGGATATTTACCAACATATTAAGAAATTAGAGGATGCTTGTAGTAAGATATTTGAATTATAAATTAGTACCAAATTAGTTTGGAATACATTGTCAGGAACTATAAAACGGATTAACCAATAGTCACTAGAAGATCAATGTAATAGAAAATAATATCTTTGTGTTTATGTGTAATAATAATAATAATTGTCCATAAATGTGTATAATTTTTTGAATCTTTAGGTTATGAATTGTATCATCTTAAAATGGAAGCACTTCCATGTTAAGAGCGTTTAGCCCTCCAAGTAAGTGGTTTAGGGTCATGACTGGCATCTTTGCATTCTCCCTTGTCTTCCACTTCTTCTCCACACTTGATTTCTTCATTCTAGGTGAAATTAGGGTTAAGGTCTTAAGGACTTTCCTGATTTTCTCTCTTCCATGGCTCCATTTTCTAGGTAGAATTCAATAATGAGGCCTCCTAGTCCTTCATCGTATCATTCCAAGGATTTTTTGTCTGTTCCTGACACTGGGTCCTGTTCAGACAGCAATTTCTAGGTTACTGACATCTCTGGGATCTCTGTTGCAAAATCTGGCAAAGTTAGGGTCTGAGGTCAAAGTCGACTTCGACCCTAACTAGGTCAGGGTCGACCTCAACCCTGACCTCCTCCCACTGGGATTTCAAGTTTTCATCTCCCACTAATTTGGATTTTGGGATTATTAATTTCCCGCCTCCGAGTCGGCTGTTTCGGGCTCCAAAATGGTAAATCCTTTAATTGTATTTAATCTAGGTATATTTTCTAAAGGTGAGGACCTAATTGGGATTTAATTCTCCAAGGTGGCCCATCTAAAGGAGTGTTCCCTATATCACTATAAAAGGAGGCCTTCCTCTTTCATTTTCATCATCAAGTTTTGCAATCAAGCATCTCTCAAGCTCTCAAGTTCTCAAGGTGTTCAAGTGCAAGCATTCAAGTCTTCTTCTCCATCCAAGTTCTCCATTAAAGATCAAGGATTTAAGCATTCAAGCTATTGAAGGGATTTGGCTCAAGCATTCAAGATCTATTATTCAAACCCTAGATCTAGCCACCATGGTGGTGTGATCTTCCTTCAAGATCTTTTGTTCATCTTCAAGACCCATATCATTGTTTCTTCAAGGTGGATTTCAAGCATACAATCATGGAGGTTTGATAATGTTATATTCAAGCTTTCATATCAATATATTTGATTACATTCCAAATACATTAGCATATTTATTGAATTACATAGCTTCTTTGTTAGATTCATTTCTACTACTTGCTAGCATTCTCCTATTTCAATTTCAATATTAAGGTTGATTCCAAACCGGGGTTTGACCAAGGCAAACCCCCCAAACAAACAACAAAACCATTTTTCTTGCAGGTACAGGTATGGAATCTAGGATCTAAGAGTGAATTCGGATACCCTTTTCAACTATCTTTCAGGATCTGCGAATAGAATCGGAATCGGACTTCAAATAAATAATGTGGTCTTTGACCTTTTAAAAGGTCAAAGTTGACTTGTGTGAATTTGGAGAAAAGATTTATGGGTTTTGTTCGCCTCGGCATTTCTAGTCCAAAGCAAAGGATAGAATCTTCAGAAAATTCATACAAAAGCTAGAATTCAACATTTTCCAGATCTGCCCTAATTCAAGGTTAGTATTTGCACTTCAATTATTTCAGATTTCAAGCTTAATCTAACCATAGGGAAGTATAGGGTTTCTCTCTCTCTTTCATATTTTTCATAGATTGATTCGATTGTTTATTAACCTTTTGGTTGATCAAATTGGATCTCTCCTTTGGGAATTTGGATTTAGGAGTGAATCTCACATTTCCCCCACACACATACACAAATAGTGGTGATTCCAAATTACCACTATTCATGAATATGTTATTTACACACTATTCTCATTGCATCACTCTAGGGTCAATTTCTTTAACATAAATAATCTATACCTTAGGATTATGTTTTCCTATCAAAAAGTACCCTACAAATATCTTAAGACCCTCTTAACTATACCAAAGTGATTTAGGATTAGTCATGAATTAAATGAGAGCTCGCACTACTTGGACAACACATTTTATTTCATACACCCTAGTGTACATCAAAATTCTAATAGCTCTTACATTAGTTACTCAGTCCATGTCCTCTGTTTGATTAGGTGTAGATGAGCACTAATTTATAGATAGCTTTATCCCATTAAAATCACCATTTGGTGTTCAAAGATATCAGAGATTAAAATCATTAAAGCATTAAAATCACCATTTTATGTTCTTGTTGGGAAAGCATTAAAATCACCATTTGGTGTTCAAAGATATCAGAGATTAAAGAAGACTGGCAGTCCATTATGAAACTAGGTATTATATATTATACAACCTTGGTGTTTACATTAAGAATGGATTGATTCATAGATATATAAGACAACCCTTCATTATTGCAATTGATTCTAATATTAGAAAAGAATATTCAGCAGATTGATCCAAGCAATAGGAACAAATTCAGATTGAGAGTAATCTTATTGAGTAGGATTAAATAAGACATGATATTCTTTAAGATCATATTACATCAGTCTAATTATAGATTTATAGGAAATCGATATTGAGATTAGATATCTCAGATTTATATCTACGCTAAGATTAGAATTGATTGATATTAAATAGTGATTGGTCTATAAAAATCATCATTGTGATATTGTGAAGAATTATATCATCATTATTGAAAATACATACATAGATTTGAGATTAAAATAAAATTTCTTCTACATACAAATCTGATCAAACTTTAACATAGAAGACTAGGCAATAACTGATAGGAAGGCAAGAAGCTTGGTTCAGGTTTGCCTTTCTAATCCACTGCTTCTAAATGCACTGGGAGAAACCACCGCCATTAACCTCTTGACAAAGTTAGGGAATTTGTATTGGACAAAGTCCCTCATCAACAAACTTTTTCTTTGAAAAAAAGTATTTGTTGAAGATGAGCAATGTCAATTTTGTGATAAAGCCCTTGATTGCCTTCAAAATTGTAGCAATATTACCCCCATAAAAGTACCCATAAATGCAAGAAAATCCACCTTATCTACCTTCCATATGAAATAAGTTGTAGGCAAGTCAATGAGACTAACAACTGCTACAATTATGGTGGTGTTAGAAGAGTAGAGTTAGAAGCAAAAGAGTCACCATGACTGTTATAGCCATTACAATATATATCGATTCAGTAATCTTTTATTCAGTTGTTAAGTTATTTCCAATTGTAAGGCTTAGTCACTAAGTGTTGCAATACTCTTTATTGTGTATGAGTTTCTTTTCGAACCTGGTCAATATAAAAAAATGCATTGCAAGAAGGGAATGTGAATGTAACACAGCAATGGATGGGGATACAATATATGTGAAAACATGCATTGAACAAAAGTTCTTTAATCTTTGAAAAAGTTCTTGTGTTGCATTTATATTTTTTTGCATTCAATTTGTAGCATTTCTAGGGTTTCAAGAGTGGTTCTATCAACATAGGGATTGATACATCTTATCTTCAAGAAGTTCATATTTTTCCAAGCCATGTATTTTATAGGATGTGCTCGGATTTATCAATTCTTTCTAATATTTTTCCTTTGCATTAATGACTATTTAGTCGGGTTCCAATCTGATATGAACTTGATAGGGGTTTTGTAATTCAATCAAATAGATGGATAATGGTATTCAAAATGATATTACTAAAAGATCTACAACTTTTGAATATAATATCAATCTGATAATTATTTTCTGCTTCTTTATAAGCCATTTTGAGATCTCTTGTTTCTCAAATCAAAGACTCATTTTATTCCATGATCAATCTTCTTTCTTTATCTAGGTCGATTTGGCCAAGAATATCTTGAAAGAGTGGTTCTATTGTAATGATGGTTCTATTTGCAACAAACTTGTTAGAAACATGAAAAGAAAACATGTTAGCAATTCCATCATTTGTTTGTTGTTTGGGACAGTCACCGTAGAATTATTTGGACTATCTCTCCTCTTGCCTTGTAAGGTTAAAATGACATTTTTTTCTTCCCTCCATGAATAGACCCTTACCATCTTGTACTTGTGCAATGATAGGACACCAATGTGTGCACATAACTATATCTTCTTCAATCACACTACTCTTCCAATTTTCCATCTTTTGTTCACTATCATAATCATCGGTTTTTAGAACCATTATTGATGCTCCAATCTTCTAATCCTCTTTCATAGACGTCTTCCTTGTGTGACTCTTCAAATCAGCATACTCTTTCTTTCCAAAATAGATAACCCTTATCTCATACGAAGAATTATTTGTGCAAAGGCTTGAGAATAAACTTGTTACCATCCTTATGAACAAGTATTCTTGTACCCATCATATTTTCCTTCTTATGGACTGCCAAGGTAGTACTGTGAACTTTCCTCCAACACATGTACTATTGTGAAAATCATCACAAGTCCATTTGTTGGAGCTCAATTCATAGTACACATGTTTGGAGGTCTAAAGGAAACAAGAGAATTTGAAGAGTCGCGAGTGGTGAGAAGATTCTTTTGAGTAGAAGCTTTGGAGGCACTGTAGATCAATCCAAAAGAGGTGCAAGGGTTAGCCGATAGGAAATATGTAAGTTAATATATGAGAGAACAATTTGACATGTGCATATAAGATACATTAGTATTGGAATGGGCCAAATAACATTATCAAAATAGATAATAAATGGCCATTTATCTTTCATAAAATGGATGCATGACTCTCAAAAGAAAGCAATTGGCGTATCCCTTGCACTCTCGGCTCTAAAAGCATTAATAAAACATAAATTTTGATCACCAACTCTTCATCCACTTCTTGCATGGCAACAAATTATCTATGCTTCACTATATCACATCCACTAACATCATCATGTCCTCCAAAGGACTAACCGCTATTACAACTATGCTATGCTCTTTAATAAAGCTTCATTCGCAAATAATTTCATGCCTTCTATAAGACTTTCTCCAACTACAATCTCATCCTCTTTAATCATAACTATTTTACCTACAATCAAATAAGTGCAACCAATATTATGAAAACTAAAAGAATCCATAAACATTTTGTATGAGTCTCAATAAGGTACTTCCTTTCTTTTTCCACTTTGATCAATATATCTTTGAAAGGAGAATATATGCTGCACTCTCATAAAAACTCATTACAGTATGATAGGCTTTAATTTCATCCTTCTTTGTTCAACAAATCTATGTGCATAGAATCACAAGAACTAACCACTTATTTAATCTTCATCTCCTCTTCATACAAAATATTTTCTACATCTTCATGTACTTTTCCATCAACCATGAGATATTCACATGCCACCACTTCAACTTCCACATCTGTTACTTCTTCCAAAGAATCTTCTGCTACAACACTTTGTTGTTTTGGTTCAACAACTTATAAAGGTTGTAGAATTTGGCTTTACAAGTGCCGGTTGAATTTGTTTATAAGTTTCTAAATCCTTTTCAAAAAAATCCATGTAGTACATATCCTACGATCATTACAATCCATGAGACCACATTTCCTTGAAGCATTTTCTCAAACAGTTGAAATGCTTGTCTATTGTTCCACATTTTGCATACATGTCTACCAATGTACTTACAACTACATCTGACAAAAATGACTCTTTTGTTATCTTTTGGTAGATGTCCATACCCTGCTCCAAAGCCCCTTTTCTAATGGCAAAAAAATTGGGAATTTGCCTTTACATCTGTCAATCCGTTGGAGCAGAATATGGAGAACTTAGATTTGTTGAAAGGGCTCCTACACAAATGCAATCTATAGGTGCAAATACAGATTCGAGAACCTTTTCCAGCGTCCAATCTGCCTACGCCAATTTGGGAGCCCTAGATCAGAGTGTGGATATCCATCAATTTGAGCCAGAGGCTGCAAACAGTATAAGGATTCCATCAAAACATAAAAGACAGGGAAGTTTTAATCTACACAAAATATATTTATTGAAAAGGCTCGTAGAACTTTCGAGTAATGCAATTGACAGCTACAAATCTTCTTTCTACAAACTTTTGTCAACATTCTTCATGCTTGTACCAATATGGGAGCTTTCGTGCAGGGTATGGACATTCCTCAAAGCATATGCAGGTGCGTGAACTGATATAACAGATTTTTTCCAATGAAATGTGGAGGCACAAATTCAGATTACTGGATCTTAGTAATGGACAAAACCACTAGAAAAATGATCAAGGGCATACTGATTATAAGTAAACTAGTAGGTCAGGAAATACTGATTATAAGTGAACTAGTAGGTCAAGACATACTGATTATAATTAAACTAGTAAACCAAAGGACATGTTTTTACTACTAAGTCTCTGTTTGTTGGGCATACTGACTATAAGTACTTGACATATATCACAAATGTTGCTAATTAAGGTTGGCGGGATGATTACGCCTATCCTGAAAAAAGACTGTCAAATCATTATGCTTTCAAATCAATTACCTATCGATGTATCCCTTGCGAGGGAGAGAAGCCAAACACATAAAGAACATGCACATAAACACGGCAACTGAAAAACTTAAATGGAATACACCAAGAAGTACCAAATGATGAATTATCAATTGTTGTAATGGTAAAGCAATATCAAAACCGTCCATTTCTAGAACTTGATTTTTCTATAGTCCTAATGATTTTTCTTATTTCTTGTCTATGCTTGGTGACAGGATTTTGAACATTGTTGGCATACTTAAATGGAATACACAATACCAAATGATGAATGCTCAATTGTTGTAATGGCAAAGCATTAGAACCATCCATTTCTAAAATTTGATTTTGTATAGTTTTAATTATTTTTCTATAGTCCTAATGATTTTGAAAATTGTTGACAAAGAGTGTTTCTTTTTTTTATTATAGTATAAATGATTTTTCTATAGTCGTAATGATTTTTCGTATTTCTTGTCTTTTGTCCTTTTTTGATTTCCTATGTTTGTGCTTCTTGATAGGATTTTGTCACCTTCTTTTGATGGTTTATTTCATTCACTTTATGTGGAATACTATTTTGTTCACTATTTTATTTCAACTTCATATTTCTTTCATTTTTCATATACACAGAGACTACACATGCTAATAAATAAATGAGCTATTTGATTTAGGTTTACTTTTCATTATTGTAAATGGTTAATATTTCTTATGGTATTCCTTGGTGTATTTCATATAAAAATAATAAATGTAGTAACGATGGTGCGTGCATTATTGATATAGGCTCGATGACTCTTGTCAATGTGCCAAACTATCAATGTGGTGGTGGGCAGTGTGTGTTGAAGACTTCACGGACACTGAACAACCCTGGATGACAATTTTGGTGTTGCCCAAATAGAAAAAAGGTTGCTAATGTGTATATATTTAAAGTTTCTAATGTAAATACTATTCATTATAATATAAGAACTAATGTAGACTGGGTATCACAGGGAAATAATGGTTGCAGATACTTTAGTTGGGTCGATGACAACTCATCTTCCTCTATCCGTCCATCTCCACTTATCCGCGATGAAGGATTTGAGTGCAAAACGTGTCAGGCTAGGGCAAATTCTAAAATTATATTTTTACAATGTCTTCTCTGTATTTTAATCACATATCTTTGTTGTGACCATATGCAAAGATGAACTCAAGAATTAGTTAGTTTAGTATTTTCATATTGTAACTAATATTTTAATATTGATATGACATAACTTCTCTTTGCCTCAAGTGCGCATATATATGGTTTACATCTTTTTTTAGAATAATTCTTCATGTTTATGGCTCAGATGAGCCCCAATCTGCTATCAATCACATGTTTTAACATATAGTGTTTTCTTGGTTATTCCATTTGTTCCTTGACCTTGACTATGGATTGACTATCATTTTCAAGCTTGAGCGAGGCTTTGTACCATGCAACATCCGCAGATTTGTACGCAACGCTAATTTATGCTGGAGGTACAAACTACATGTGTCATGTAAACATGGTTGAATGCAATCTCTTTTGCGTGTTTTCAATAGTTTTCCCACCAATACAAGCGTAAATAATGCATTGAACGTAATCTACGAACGTTGCATGGTATGAAGTCTCACTGAAGTTTGAGCGCATCGTTGTATGAAGTCTCCCTTTATTCTAGTAAGGGATTGGAATGAGTTCATTTTGGATGCAAAGGAGAATGGGGATACTCAAAGAGGAATTACACCAGCAAATGAGAGAAGGTATAAACACAACAGTTGAGAAACATAAATGCAGATTTCACAATAGCTGAGAAACATAATTGTAGGCATCACGGTCACAATTTTTTGGAGACAACGTAATTGAGTTGTATACCCAAGCGATGGAGTGCAACTTTTGCACCTCCGATTCCAAGTTGACACTACGGGATACAAAGACCATAGATAAGGAATAAATTTAGAGAGCGGAGGAGGTCCATAATGACCAAAATAATACTGGACGAACCTCAAGTTAAATGAGGCAACTACAAACATTCTAATAGATTTTTATTATTAAATAATGAAATTTACATATACTAGTGTTCTAAGCCCCCTCATTACATGATTTATTATTGTAATCCCCCTCTAACTTACGCATCTAGAAAATGAAACTACAACCTATTGGGATTGAGACAAACCTTATAGAACAATAGCAGCTAGGAAGAATCGCTTTCCAACATCTGTTGAATACATCTATTGGAGGATCTTGTATTCATGAGCTACATCTTGTATTCATGAGCTAAAGATGTATTCAATAGACGTTGGCAAGCGATCATTCCTAGCTATTGTTGTTCTATAAGGTTTGTCTCAATCCCAATAGGTTGTAGTTTCATTTTCTAGATGTGTAAGTTAGAGGGGTTTTACAATAATAAATCATGTAATGAGGGGGCTTAGAACACTAGTATATGTAAATTTCATTATTTAATAATAAAAATCTATTAAAATGTTTGCAGTTGCCTCATTTAACTTGAGGTTTGTCCTGTATTATTTTGGTCATTATGGACCTCCTCTACTCTCTAAATTTATTCCTTATCTATGGTCTTTGTATCTTGTAGTGTCGACTTCGAATCGAAGGTGCAAAAGTTGAACTTCATCGCTTAGGTATACAACTCAATTACCTTGTCTCCAAAAAGATGTGATCATGATGCCTACAATTATGTTTCTCAACTGTTGTGTCCCAGGACAACTTATGACCCTTTACGATCATTTACGATCCCTAAGAATACATCTTAGAGGTCTTAAAATGTCGTAAAGGGTCATAAGAGGCTCTTAGAAGGGGCCAGATGAGCTTCCACCTTCACGTGGTTGGCCTTGTTAAGTAGAGAATGTTATACTCTTCTTGAAACAAAGAGAAGCTCAATAATTTAAGGTCTTAGTCCACGGACAAATTAAATTAGACTTTCTATCCAAAACACATAAAAACATGCACATAAACATGACAACTAAGAAACATAAATGTAGATTTCACAATAGCTGAGAAACATAATTGTAGGCATCATAGTCACAATTTTTTGGAGACAACGTAATTGAGTTGTGTACCCAAGCAATGCAAATAAACTTTTGCACCTCCGATTCCAAGTTGAATACATTTGTTGGAGGACCTTGTATTCATGAGCAACAAATGTAGTCAACTTGGAATCGGAGGTCCAGGAGTTGCTCTGCATTGTCTGGGTATACAATTACATTGTCTCCAAAAATGTGACTATTTTTAAACAGTAAACAACGACGACATAATATTGTTGTGCTTAATTTGATAATATATATATATATATTTTTAAAAAAAATTAAATTGTATGTCTATATTTCGACGAACAAAGAATAGAAATATCGATGAGAAAGCTATACATTCAACATTTATTGCGACGATTTTACATCGCAATTTCAATGTACATTGGTCACAAGGATAAGGCTATAACCGGCAATTCTTCCAGGTTGAAGCAATGATTTCGATGTCGTTTCCGTTGATAGTTCAATCACTGTGGATGTCACAATTGCAACAGTAATTTGAAGTGTGGTATTTTCAACAAAAAAATCTAACGACAGTTATGATCAATTAGCCAACCAATAGGCGTCTAATAATCGACTAAACCTCGTCGAAAAACAAGCTAAAATTTACTCGTGCTATGTAACTTTTTTGGTGGTGGAAATGAATTGAACTTTGTGTCATGAATTTCTCTACAATAATCATTTAATAGTAATGTATGTGTGCAAAGCTATGAATTTGTCATGTTCTTGACTAGGATTAAACTTTGTGTTATGATAGTATTATGTGATATTTGCCTATTTGAAATGGTTACTAAACTTTCATCTCAAAAAACTTTGTACTGTTTTTGGTTAGCAAGGAACTCTTCCCCTCATTTTTGATATTATATTCTGGATAAGTTGGACTTTGTGTCAGACTATCTCCACTCTAAATTTTTCCTCACATCCATAGCACAGCTATGCTCAAATGTTAGCTTTGCCTTTCTTGTTTTCTAGTTAAAAGCATACCCAGAAAATTAATTGCAACTTAAGAGAGTTGTACCTCTAAAATTCAGAGGAGGATTCCCAATTCAATGGGAATCCCTCCAACTTTTAGTTCATTTTGTCTTTCCACTTGGGCATTTGTGAGTCAGTTTTAAAGTTATTTTAGAAAGGCAAAAATATGAACTAACAAATTTTTGGCGACTGTTGGGGATCCAAAGGGTCGGAACCTTTCTTGTTTCAGATATTTAATGGTACCTCCCCTAGAACGTTGGTTGGCGACTCTGTTTGTTTAAAATCCTAAATCAAGGCTTGGATTCATCAAAGACCATTTTACCTTGATTATATGATTGATTATGATAGTGATGAGGATGAAGAAGACTTCTCTTGTGATCCTCTTGAGGAGAAACTGGTGCAAATTAATTTCTTGAGGAGTTTCTATTTTGGCTTGCAACTTGATTCCAAAAAAGTCCATCCTTCCGTAAACCAAGCTCTACAAGATATCAACGAGAAAGATGGGTTTAAAAGTGAGTTTCTTGTAGACCCGAATCATAAAAAAGTTGATTGTTTTCCTGAAATTGCTACTCAAGAAAATCAGACCCTTGAAAATCCGGAGCGAGTTCAGCTCTTGAGAAACTTTCTTGGTCACATGTAGCCCATTCTCAAAAAAGTTCATGAACAAGTGAAAAAGATTGAACAAGAACATGGTAAAGAAGGTTACTCTTCGATTGATAAAATTTCAGAACATACATCCCAAGAAGAAGATTACAAAAGGGTGGAGATGACATAAAGGAAAGATCCTATAGAAGCACATGCTGATAGAAAGGGGACCACAAGCAAATTCCCACATGTATTTTCATTTTCTTTAAAAGGTCTCTTTTCTCTTCTAAAACGAGGATCCTCAATTTGGATATTGATAAAAAGGATCTAGAAGAAGGCCTTGCCTTTCAGGAAATTTTAAAAGAAAATTCAAGTCAAAATCTTGAATCAAGGACCACAAGCAAATTCCCACAAGTATTTTCATTTTCTTTAAAAGAAGAAGCTTTTCACTCTAAAGGTATGAACACTGTTGTAACTATGTCTCCTTTCCCTCCTGAAAGGAGGATCCCCAATTTAAATATTGATAAAAAGGATCTAGAATAAGGCATTGCTTTTCAGGAAACTTTATAAGAAACTTTAAGTCAAAATATTGAATCTTGAAACTTTAAAAGAAACTTTAAGTCAAAATAAGGCCTGAAATTATCATCAAAAATCATTAAAGTCTACTCACAAATGTTAATAGAACTAAGCAAGGCATAATATGGATTTCGTGATTTTTTGGAATTATAAAATGTCACTAGCTGCTCCAAGTCTGCTCTAGCACTCTTTGTTTGTGAACAGCTGTACTAAACTCAGTTGAAGACCACTTTCCAATGCTCAAAAAACTCTCTTAACAAGGAGGTAGCACCCACTTCTATGGGCGATTTGGCATACTTAATTCAGTTCTTCACCAAAGATGACAATAAATCGCCCAGCAAAGAAGAATACTCAGAAATAATACCAAAAATGATAGCAAGTCTGATAACTATAATATAAGCAAAGTTTTATTCCCAGCTACTCAAAAAAAGAATGCTAACATTCATAAAAAGCATCTTATTTCTACCAACTTGAACAACACTCCAAAAAGTCTCAAGCCACACCAATACCAAGAAACCCACATCAGAAAAATAAGAATATCTTCATCTTTTCAAAAGCCAAAATCACCCACAAATCTACAATCACTGTAAGTCTCAAAATAAGTACACCAACCAGCTAGGGTGGGTCTCTCACCACCAAAACCAGCAAACAAGAAGAGGATTTTCATCCTCAACCAACAAAATAGGAACTCCTTGGACTCATTCCAGCAGCATTTTGTTAAGTTGTTGAATCAAGCATAACCAAATGAGAGCTTTAATGAGAATATAAAGAGTGAGCAAAGAATTAGGACAACCTTCTTTCAATTTGACTTCATTTCCCTCCAAAACCCCTTTTCTTAGAGCTCTCAAAATATAACATTTAAATTTACTTTATTCCCTTTTTCCTTCTTGGTGTCACCTCTAGGAAGCATAAAATAATCTTTTAAATGTTAAACCTCCCCCTTTCTTGGTCTCAGAATAAGATACCTGATTGGCCCCATTTTAAGCAACTTGATTTTAAGCAACTTGAAGTTGTCACATTACTAGGCCTAGAAGTAGAAGTCCACTTTATGAAAGACAGTGAAAAAAATAAAATCTCTCTTTGGAAACATTAAAACTCAGCAAAGCCAAAATTGGAAAGCTCTGCACTCTGAACTAAAAGGAGATATAAGCCAAGGCCCAGTGCTAAAAATAATACTTACTAAAATAGTCATCACTATCCAAAACCTGAAACTAAAGATACTGCATTTTGAAACTGGGAGGAGACTGAAGCTAAAGACCGGCTGCCAAAAATATTGCTTACTATGAATAGTAACTACTAAAAATAGTAAATTAGCCAAAACTCCCAACTAACCAATTAGTGTCCAAACTGACACTAACTAAAATATTGAGTCCTAGACAAGTTGTCTAGAATCGTTCCAGAAAGTGTCATCCAACTCCATTAATTCGTCTGAACACACCGGTGACATAGAAATACACCTTTGATCCTACTGATACCAACACAAAAAGTCAACACCAGCTACACAAGAAGAAAACCTAAAAATGGGGATATTACATGTTACAAAGAGAGCATCTTTGACTAGCTAAAAATAATTAAGTATAAAGGACATTGAACATGCCTGTAAATGGGGCACTTAAATTTGCATGCTTAAGTCAAGCGTTTGGAATTAACCCCGTGGTGTTGGAAACCACTTCATTGTTTCTTGTTTTCCTTGTTCCTATGAAACCAGCATTTGGCATTTGGCATTGTGCTAGAATTAGATCAAGCATAGCATCAGCACAAGTGAAATATATTTGTATTGCAAACAATCACTTATTGTTGTCATAGATTTCTCTCAAAAGGTTTCCCCAAGCTATATGTTTTGTTCATTTGTGTATACATTGATTTGCTTTCTATTGGAATATATTAAATTTTGGAACCTCGTTAGATGTTGTAACCTCTTTAGCATAGCTTCTCCTCATTCGTTATCTTCATTTCCTTTCACCATAAATCCCAAAGCACTTAAAATTATGACTTGTAACAGCATGTTGAGTGGATCATATTATATGTAGGAGCAATAAGCAATGCATTGGTAACCATAAGAGAATGAATAGCAGTGTTCCTTAGAGCCATGTCACCAAGTTTTATACAAGGCTCAGGCGCAGACATCCCAGGACAGTTGCAGAAATTCCCCTTCCCATCGCTTTTTTTCATGGGGATGACAAACTGCCATCCCCACATCACTGTGGCATCCCAAGAACACCAGAATGTCCCCCAAGGACATCAAATTTAATACTGACAAAAAACAAAATGCTACTAAAATCCCTAAAACACTAGAAACCACAAATATCTTAGCTTTAATTAGAACTGCCATTTAATCATTAAATGGGACTCAAATCGCCCTTTCTCACAACACTCCAATACCCGTTGCCTTTCTCTTCAGAGCAATCCAGTACCCATTTCATGCCCCAATGCAATCTTAAAAGCTCAAAAAAAAAACCAGGTACGGGATCATAAACTTTTCCCTGTCTAAGACAAGCTTCCCTCAAGTTTTCATTAAATGGGGAATTTGCCCATTTCTATGTTATGTAAGTGTCGGTAACAGAATGTTAATGGATTGTTATCTCATTTGGTTTTTGAGCGAATTGAGTTTATTGAAACCCTTGCTTTTTGTGGAATGGTCATTTTTATCAAACAAACCGGGTAAGGTTCTGATTTGGATTTATGATTTAACAAATGACATTGTTAGCAACTATTGCATGTGTACGTCGTTCTCAATTATGCATTTATAAGTTATTATTTATTTGATTATGTATATGTATCCCCCATCTTCCATAAAATTTAGAAATTTTTGTGCCATCCCCGAAACCCTGTTCCTTGTGCCCCCTATCCTCCAGTCCTGAAAGCTCAGAAAAACGTCAATAAATGATCACATAAGTTATTGATTTCATATAGATAGAAGTCATTGGTAAAAATACTTCAGTAACAAACAATTTGCAATGCACTCAAATCACAGTACTCCAATCCCATTGTCACAAATTGCTGGAGAGACACCTTGCCTGTTGGACAGATGGCACAAACTTTTGAACACGACCGCATACGGGAGCCCTTGAGGGAGATTAGTGGTAGTGGCTTGGAGCAGTATCTGCAAGAGGTAGTCACAGGAGCCAAATGGGTTGTGGCCTTTGCTCAGCCACATGCTCAAGAGGGAGTTGTTCAGGAGTTGGAGCGGTTATTGGCTTTTGTACGCAGCGGTTGTGCTCAAGCATTTGCAGCGTGTTATGAGTCTCGTGGATGGCCGGCTACGGAGTCCCGGACTATGTTGGAGGATCAGGCTCTCCAGGAGAGAGTGGGAGAGAGTAGGGTGGATGCCCTGACCCGAGAGATTGAGCAAGCCTTCTGCGAGGAGTATTATACACTTAGGCGGACAGAGAACCTCTCTACAACTCATGAATCAACTTGGAAGGAGTTGGCTACCCAGTTGGAGGGAGTTCAAGGAGAATTGGCTCAACTCAGGATAGATGTGGCTAGGGAGTAGGAGACATGGGCAGCAAAGAGGATAGCCATGAGGTTGCAGTAAGAGGTAGGAGAGACGAAGAAGGATGCATTGTTTGCACAATTAGAGGAGGCTCGTACGGATAGAGCTATGTTGGAGTCCCACCAAGCCAGCTCTAAGGAGATGATGGATGCTAAGGAGAAGAAGCTCTTGGAGGCAACGATGATGGTGAAGCACACTATGGAATGAAAGATGGTAGTTGATCGAGACTTACAGCTGAGGACGCAGCAGGTGTACGAGTTGCGGGCTCGCTTGGTAGCAATCACACCACCAACCGAGCCTACGTCCTCAGGAACGCATTCTCAACCTCCTCAATCTTGATTTATTTTTCTCTTGTATAGTTATTGGGTCGGCATCATTCCATTTTGTTGTACGTCATCGGAGATGACTTTTTTGGGGGGGGGATGATGTTGTCGGGAAATAATAATACATGTTAAGGTGTCGTTATGTTTGTTACTATAACTGAGGGGTAGGTGGTTACGGATTGGGATGGTTCACCTCACACCCCCTCCGGTCTATATCTATACTCTCTCGGATGGAATAGATCGTGATCATCATGCATGAGAATAAGTGTCTTGTGAAATTCGAATATTGTATGTAATCTTATTTGTCATTAATGAAGAAGTTGGTAGTTCTCTAATATTGCATTGTCTTCTATTGTGTTACATTCTTTGCTATCTGTATTATGTATCAACTCACTTTACCCGAAGCGGTAAATAGGGCCCACGACGGCTTTCAACCAAGTTTCAAACTTTTTGTTTCCCACGATCCTCCGACATGAGAACGGTCTATCAGGAGGTCAGGCCTTTTCATCCTAATGGTAGCAGGAGCATTAGTTCCAAAGTTCCACAACTATCCGATCATCTGATATATCTAAGGACAATGAATCCACCAACTCCCAGCCAACATATGAGGCTCAGCTTTCCATGAAAATATGTTCGAATTTGACAAAATACAATTCATTAAATGTCGAAGTATAATGGCACATATTTACTAACGCGGCAACACATTTCTCCAAATGGAAAACTATTTGAAAAATGCACAATACTAAGAGGGGGAGGGGGTGAATCAGTATTTAACACAGACTTTAAAAAGGAAGCAGAAGTTAAAGAGCATACAGCAAGAAGACAAGACACGCAGAATTATCTCGTGGAAACCCAAGATGGGAAAAACCACAGCATCACTAATCCAATGGGCAACAACCCCTTCTTACAAAGAGCTACAACTCTTAACTGGCTTCAACCAGTATACTCAAGGCAACAACCCTTTTACACCAAGAGCTACAACTCTCCACAAAAACTCCAAAACAGGCTCCAACTTGTCTAATAAGGCTACAACCTTACTTGAATAAAAGAGGTATGGATTACAACAAAACTGAAATTTCTATGTTCTTACTGAAGTGTAAGAACTCAAGACTGTACTAAAAAGAATGATGACAGTACATAACTGTCTACACACACAGCACCTCCTTTCCTTCTTACTCTTGATAAACTGTGCACTTCACAGGTCACACTTAATCTTTTCTTATTTCTGAGACTTCATCAAAATTTCTGTGATAGATCTCTAAATATGTCGTTGCACTTTTTCTTAGTACTCCCCTGGTTCCAGCAAGTTATTCAAGATATGTTCAGCAGTCACATTTTCAAACTCCTACCAGATGGCATCTGGCACACATTTAGTATATCCCTATTTTTTGTTTAGCAGCAGCACCCTTTTTTTCTGCAACACTGTCTTTTAAACAGGACTCCACTCCCAAATAGAACGAACCCACTTCACAGCTCTACCCTGTTAATTTTTAAATCCGCTTCACCCTGCTGAGACTGCACATGCCCACACTTTTTAATGCTTTGTGGTTTTCGTAAATACTTCAACGACTCATACGCTGGTTACAGTGGTTCCAAAAATAGTTCTAACATCAGCACAAAAGCTTTAGTGACTGTATCTTCCTTGTATATTTCAGATAAGAACATTCTCCACCCTTTTGACAAAAACCACACGCATCCCGATAGTCGTTCCAGCTGCATGAATCTTCACACCTGTTCTGCTACGTTTTTGTGTACATACGATGGATGTCTTTCTCTGCATATCTACACTCCAGATTATCCTTTTTCACACATCTATCATGCATCCGACTATGCCTTAGTTGTTTTAAACATCTACGGTTACACACATAACTTGCACGCTCTCAAGTCACACACCTAACCTTTCTTAGATTCTCTGTTCACCCTCTTCTCTGTTTACACACTGAAAAACAAACAGAACTTCACCACCTGTTAGTAAAAAAAGAGTTGTTACAGCTCCCGCATATAAAACGTCAACTCGGGAAAGCCTGAAGATACGTTCTTTGTTGTCACTGTTAAAGCGGTATATCTGACTGTGTATACTCCCGTAATTTTTTACACTCCTGTACTATGATATCATATTATTCATTTGACACAGGAACAGCTACCTGCTACCTTCGTAACACTACCTGCATAACGCCCATCCAGATCCTCCTACCTTCATTCTCTTGTTATTTTTTCACCGGACCTTTTTTTTCGTTTTGTCTTTTATATGACTGCTGTATATGTTAATAACATCCAGCTTTACGCATTCTATACGTTATTGTTCAGGAAACACGTTGGCCTCTCTTAGTGTGTCTTTTTCGACAGTTCTTGGTTTTTCATGCTCAGCTACTACAGGACTGTTACTTTAAAAGACATTATCAGAGCCGTTTCAAATCACCTATATGATTGACTGTTACGCACCCAAAAACAAGTAGCAAGCTGACAACTGGCTCAAATCTCCGCTCTAAACATATTCCTCGTACAGGCAGCGTAGGCACAGTCATTATCGTTTTGATCATTTAGGTAACCAGCTGGAACAACATAGTTGTTGTCGGCATAAATGTATGTACGGGTGTAATTAAGTTATGTTATGTTAATCTCGGCAGTTAGTAACCGAGACCATTACGACGCGACGTTTGGTCATGACCCTTCAGGGATTATATGTATACACTTGTTCCTGTGTTGTAGACACGATTGATATGTACAAGTTCTTATGATTATGAAAGAAATAGCCTATTGTCTTCTATGTTGCATACTTGAATATCTGATTGTGTTCACGTATCTGTTTGTTACCCCACGAGGGTAAACATCTGGCACCGCTGCATACTAGACATACCCGGATGGCGAGTAGGCATAATGGACTTACCCGTTGGTGAGATAAACCCAGAAGCAGAGGATGCCCGTACTGAGTTGTACGAAGGAGAGGATAATCAGGCACGGGAATTCCAAATTTTATTCCAAGTAGCTCTTGAAACTTACGTCCGAAGGGAGGCAACAAACCAGGACGTCCCTGCAGGCGCAGTGTGGGACGCGATTGGGGCTAATCCGGAAGCCAATTGACTATTGAACCAACTTCCACGGTTGCTGGCACAAGCAGCACTAGCATGACGCGTTCAGCAAGAGGAAATTGATCAAGAGGAATGCCGCTAGGAGATCCTCCGTGCATTCCACGCTCGAGAGCATCTTTGTCGCCGTCGGGAGGAAGGAAATGACAAATAGTAAAGTTTTTGAAATATGAAATGAAGGGGAAGGGAACACAAAAATCAATTGTAGTACAATTGAAAATGTTGTAAGGCAACATGAATTAATAAAAATAAGTGTTCTTTTGATTGAGCAATGTGTATAGTCTGTCTTGATGCCCAATAATTTAAATAAAGATCGAAATAAGAAAGTGGTAGATGACGAAGGGGAAGCCGCACGGAAGGCATTGATATCCACGCAGCAACGTGAACGTTGGTGTAGGCTTAGGAAACTTGCCAAGGACCAGCTTGCCGAAGGGTTGCCCGAAGGGTTGCCCGAAGGGGACCTCGGAAGTGGCACGGAAGGTGCAGAAGCTGAATTGGAACAGTTCATTTCGCCAGAACATCGAAGGGTGCAGAGTAGTGAAGAATTAATTGAGGAAACGCGAGCGTTGAAGACCTTCCTCCAGGAAGAACGAAACCGGTTTGAAGACTGGGTTCGTACACCACGTGCGAAAGACCGTGATCATGAAGGGAGCCATACAGCTGAGGGTGACGGTGATGGATCAGCCGGAGGTACCAGAGATAGTACAACCAAAGACACTCGGGAGGCGCATGTAAACCCTCCATTGGAGCCCACGACTCCACACAGCATAGTTCCACCGGTTACGCAGGCACAACAAGTGCCATTAGTAAACACTACACAAAGCAATACAGTAAGGGTGGGTGTGGGTACCAGCACAGGCAGTGCCGGACCGAAAGCAGCCCAACCACCTATGGCCACACACAAAGAAAAGTTGCCCAAATTCCATGATGATGGGAAGGACGACCCAGCACGGCATTGCCGTACATGCGAAACCATCTGGTCAGCCAACGGGGTGACCGACCAGGACGAATGGATGAAGCAGTTCCCCGCCACACTGAGAGGAGTGGCTATTGACTGGTATTCAGACTTGGATAAAACCAAGGTAACTACGTGGGACGAACTGAAGAAAGCATTTGAGAAGGAATTCCGGCTTCTCCAAGATGATAATGAGATAGTCTCCAAAATCTATGGAACAAAGCAAGGTAAGAAGGAGACCGTACAGGCGTATGGCCGCTGGCTAAAGGAATTAGTCGGAAAGATGGAAAGCCAACCGGCTGACAGCCTAAAGAAGAGGTGGTTTGTCGAGGGCCTGAACCCTAAGCTACGACGAAAGATGAAAATTGTGCCTCCGCCATCATACAATGACGCATACAACCGGGCCATGGACTTGGAAAGCGAAAATAAGATGGCCAAAAAGAAGAAGAATAGATCTTCATCATCCTCTAAAGACGATACGTCGAAAGAAGAGAGTAGCAATGACGAGAAGCCGAAGAAGAAAGTCACGGCCTTTCAGAAGGATATGGAATGGATGTTAAAAGAGTTTAAGACAATGAAGGGGACCACAAGCAAGGATGATGAACTGTGGTGCACGGATTGTAAGGAGAGTGGCTACACGAAGGGTGCCTGTCCCAAGAAGGCATTCTGTGACATCTGCCAGATCATGGGACATTCTACGAAGGAATGCCCATACAATCTGAAAGCACGTAACCAGCAAGTGCTCTATACACAGGAGCAGCCCTTCCCAACGGATTCAAACAATAATGCATCTTCCGAAGGCTACCAAGGAAACCGACGAGGCAGACGAGGGAATAATAATAATTCCACCCGAAGTAGGGTCCAATATGATGCGAAGGGACGCCCGATGATTCAATGTAGGGCTTGCAACCAATGGAGTCATTACACACGAGAGTGTAATAATAATGATGCCCCTCAAAAGTTATGTCGGTGGTGTGGCCCCGGTGACCATGAAGATGCCGATTGTCCGAAGTCTGGCGTAGGGGCCAATCTGATTGATATTGAGGGCAACACACAGGTTAAAGAAGCCATCCTTGCTCTTACCCAAGGACAAGCAAAGGAAGCCCGATACCCCCATCCCCGTACGGAGAAGCAGAGAATGGCAGAAGCAAGGGAGGAAATAGAAAGGGCCATGAAAGCCCAATGGGGAGAGACACACGAATCATCCGGACCCTACTACACAGACGCAGAGAGGAACATTGTATGGCAAATGCTCCAAGTGGAGGTACCTGTGAAACTGGAGGACCTCCTACACACCATGCCTCAATTGGGGATATTGTTGTTGGGTACAAAGGTTGATAAACCCAAACCGAACCACACGGACGCTTCAGTACCAGAAAGCTCGGCAACAAATCCAGTTGTGCTTGCCGTCAACAATGGTAGACATCCAGCCGTGGTGGAGATGGGCATCCTGGGCACCATCCTAACGAATACTGTAGTAGATGGCGGTTCCGGGGTAAACGTCCTTCCGGAGGACACATGGAAAGAGCTAGGAAAGCCCACTCTGTGGCCACCTACGTTTAATCTGCAAGGTGCCGACCAACACGGGATTAAACCCCTCGGCACATTGATGGCACAACAAGTCACCGTGGGTGCACAACCATTTGTGCTCGACTTTGTGGTCATCCCGTTAAAACAGAAAGGGTATGACACCATACTCGGAAGAGGATGGCTGGTGGCAGCGAAGGCAAACCACAACTAGAAACGGAATACACTCTTGATGGAGAGCGAAGGCAAGAAATTTACTATTGATCTCCAGACCCAGTTGGTGAGCTAGGAGCTTGCCTCTTCTTCGGGATCTGAATCTGAAGGCGAGAATGACCCACGAGACGAAGGGAGAGAGGGCATGAAACCAGATGCCTAAGGCATATTAAAACTCGGAGGATGCTATTCAGAGGATGACACAGATTCACTAAATGGATTGTTCCATTGGCAATAGGAGGACTATGAAATGTTCTCACCCTCCTGTAACGTATTAAGCGTCGACAAAGAGGAGCCAAATAAATATCCTCCAGAGTATGGGGAGTATAAGGAAGGAGAAGCTACAATGGACACTGTACCTGCACACCAGTTTAAAAACAAGGAGGCCATGAAGTACGAAGAACCGACGATGAAACCTTTGAATCTGGGTACGGAGACGGATGAGAAAATTATTCTGGTAGGAGACGACTGGAACCCAATACTGAAAATGGCCGCGTTCAAGATCTTCACTGAGTACAAAGATGTATTCACGTGGACTTCTAAGGATTTGAAGGGGGTCCCACCGGAGTTATGTGTTCACCGTATCTCGTTGGTACCAGGCACAGTACCAATACGGCAGCGGCCGTACAGAATGAATAAAAACTATGCTGCGAAAGTACAAGAGGAGATTGAACGAATGCTGGAGGCCAAGATTATCTTTAGGGTGCAAACTAGCGAATGGGTATCCCCCATCGTAATATCTCTTAAAAAGGATGGCAACCAGATCCGGATTTGTGTCGACTTTCGATGTCTCAATGCAGTCACCATTAAGGATCCATTTCCCATACCGTTTACAGACTCTATTCTTGAAGAGGTGGCCGGCCATGAAATCTATTCATTTATGGATGGATTTTCGGGCTACAACCAGATATCAATCGCGGAGGAAGATACGCTGAAGACGACATTTGTGGTGGAGGACGGAGTATATGCTTACAACCGGATGCCCTTCGGTCTCTGCAATGCTCCGACAACGTTCCAACG
Source organism: Chamaecyparis obtusa (assembly GCA_027943335.1). Lineage (NCBI taxonomy): Eukaryota > Viridiplantae > Streptophyta > Pinopsida > Cupressales > Cupressaceae > Chamaecyparis > Chamaecyparis obtusa. Next base: position 504,793 of record BSBK01001784.1, read on the forward strand.
AATAATTCTCCACATTTTCGATAAGATGTCCATGGGTAACTTCAAGGCGTTCTTGGATGACTGGTCCATCTACAGCGAGGAGGAGACGCATCTGAAGGCACTCAGAGAATGTATGGACAAGTGCCGGAGGGCACGACTCGCACTAAACCCTAAGAAATATCGATTCATGGTACCTCAGGGTAGACTACTGGGGCATATAGTGTGTAAAGTGTTTACCTGCTGGGGTAAACTTAGTATTGCACAGACATAGTACAGGAAATATAATAAACACAGAATGTATCATAGAATAATAAATACTTTCATTAATCATTCCAAACTGGCAAGTACATTTACATCGTGATGATCATACAATAATATCTCATGTCCAACCTCCGAGAGAGTATATAAAGTACCCGAAGGGCCACGACCGAAACGTCGTGACGTAACTATCTAACCTCTCGGTCACTAACGACCGAGAGTAACATAATACTTTACTAATATAATAACCCGGACATACAATTATCCTAACAACATCATCCCCCCAAAAAAACAAGTCGTCTCCGACGACTTACAACAACAGGGAGATGAAATACACCACACAGAAGAAGAAAATCACTGAGAAGGGGCAGAGGGGCGTCCCTGAAAAGATGAAGTGCCGCCCTCACCATCAATGTTGCGTCCAGTAGGTCTTTTCCGTCACATCCCATTCCTCTCGTGCCTGCACCAAACTTGTCTCCAAAACATACTGTTCAGCTATAGCCTCCGCTAACACCATACTGTCTCCCTAGCCAATCTGACCTTGATAGCCACCCGTGCCAACTTCTCTGCTTCCAACTCCTGGGTATGCTGAGCCAAGTGTTGCTCTACTGCCTCCAACTGGGTGGTCAACTCCTCCCGAGCTCTCTATGCATCCACCAAGATAGTCTCACGTCCAGCCAACACCTACTCCAAGTGCCTCAAAGTGTAGTACCCCTCTTGAAAGACTTGCTCCAGTGCTCTCTTCACCTCCGGCATGCAGACACTCCATGCCTATAGCAGCTCCGATCTCATCAACAGGTCACACTTTCCAAGGGCTGATAACTAAACCGACTGGGGGTCTAGGGGGCAACGCCCCCAACAGGGTCGAGGGGCAGCGCCCCCACCGCCAAGACCAATTTAGCACTCTCAAACCCACACAGAAGTCTATGGAACACACCATTTTGTGATTTTCTTCTGATCCCATACTCTTTTCTGTAAAGCGCTTATGTTTTCCTTACTACCTCATTATGCCCTTCCCTTTGGTACCATAAGTTACTCATTTTGAACTGTTTTGATTTGTCATTTTTTTTTTTGTTTTTTTTTTTAAATGTTTGTCAACCGTTGCCATCAATGACTGTCTTCTTCCTGTGCCCGTACGGAATTGTATGTTTCAACTTCCCTAAGTCTGCCGAATTTACTTTTTAAATCTTAGGCCTAAATGCAGCCGTACAATCCTTGGACGGTATTCTTGTTACACCTTTCAATGCCGTATGGCGTTATGATCCCCTTGGTCGTATGGCGTCCAAGCTCTTCTCTGTGTATGGTAGTCTTTTGACCGTACGGTATTCCAATGTTTCTGCACGAGGCATATAACAACCTACCTCCCAGTCCATACGGTGCCGTACGATGGATATCCCAATCCTTGTATGCGCCAATGGCCGTACGGCCGATGTTTGCAAAATGTACTTTATTTCCTCCATACGGTGGCATCATTGTCTTTACGTACCATATGGTACCATACGGTCGTCTTCATGTTCGTACTATTAATAATGCTATGCGCACTTTCAATGAATTCACGTCTTCTTTGTCTTCCTGTTCGTACGAAACCGTACGGCCATCTACAAAAAACTTTCAATGGTTTTGGTTTCATATAGGCTCCGTACGGTGTTTTAACTTGTGTTGTTTGATGCCGTACAGTGTACGGTGTCGTGCGGTGCCAATTTTAATTTTTTTTTCTTTTTTTTTCAATTTTTTTTTTTTCCTCCACCGTACGGTCATGCATAGCCGTACGGGTGTTTTTCAATTTTCTGTCTGGAGGCTTCTCTGGTCGCCCGTACGGATGGCTCTCAGGTCGCCTGCATGACCACTTGAGTCATTTTCCATCCTCTCGATTGCTCTGTCCCTCCTCTCTGGTCCATCCTCTCTACGGAAGGTTTCAATTTGATCCCGTTGATGACGTCATGTATCCGTTCGTCGAGAGTCCATAACTTGACAGCCCTGTCATAGCCGACTTTCCGACATGTTCCTCGCTTAATCTCATTGTGCAGCCGTTCCCTCAAGCTCTCCCTATGGCCGAGTCCATTTTCAATGGCCATCCAAAGGCTTGGAACCATAAATTCTATAGGGACCACAGCCTCTTGCCCGTACATAAGGAGAATCAAGAGTTTGAAAGTTACAGTCTTCCACACAAGATTCCAGTCCTCTCCCGTGGCGATGGTTTTCGAATTTCTCTCATCCATCTCCGTACCCAGATTCAAAGGTTTCACCGTCAGTTCTTCGTACTTCATAGCCTCCTTGTTTTTAAACTGATGTGCGGGTACGGTGTCCATTGTAACTTCTCCTTCCTTATACTCCCCGTACTCTGGAGGATATTGATCTGGCTCCTCTTCGTCGACGCTTAATACGTTACAGGAGGGTGAGAACATCTCATAGTCCTCCTACTGCCAATGGAACAATCCATTTAGTAAATTTGTGCCATCCTCCAAATAGCATCCTCCGAGTTTTAATATGCCTTCGGCATCTGGATCCATCCCCTCTCTCCCTTCGTCTTGTGGGTCATTCTCCCCTTCCGATTCAGATCCCAAGGAAGAGGCAAGTTCCTCGCTCACCAACTGGGTCCGAAGATTTATAGTAAATTTCTTGCCTCTGCTCTCCATCGAGAGTGTATTCCGTTTCCAGTTGTGGTTTGTCTTCGCTGCCACCAGCCATCCTCTTTCGAGTATGGCATCATACCCTTTCTGTTTCAATGGAATGACCACGAAGTTGAGCACAAATGGTTGTGCACCCACGGTGACTTGTTGTGCCATCAACGTGCCGAGGGGTTTAATCCCGTGCTGGTCGGCACTTAGCAGATTAAACGTAGGTGGCCACAGAGTGGGTTTTCCTAGCTTTTTTCATGTGTCCTCCGGGAGGACATTTACCCCGGATCCACCGTCTACTATAGTATCCGTTAGGATAGTGCCCAGGATGCCCATCTCCACCACGGCTGGATGTCTGCCATTGTTGACGGCGAGCAGCATTGGATTTGTCACCGAGTTTCCCGGTACGGAAGCATCCGTGTGTCTCGGTTTGGGTTTATCAATCTTTGTACCCAACAACACTATCCCCAATTGAGGCATGGTGTATAGGAGGTCCTCCAGCTTGACAGGCACCTCCAGTTGAAGCATCTGCCGTACAATGTTCCTCTCCGCATCTGTGCAATAGGGTTCTGATGATTCGTGTGTCTCTCCCCGTTGGGCTTTCATCGCCCTTTCTATTTCCTCCCTTGCCTCCGCCATTCTCTGCTTCTCCGTTCGGAGATGGGGGTAGCGGGCTTCCTTCGCTTGCCCTCGGGTAAGAGCAAGTATAGCTTCTTTAATCCGTGTGTTGCCTTCGATATCAATCAGATTGGCTCCTACGCCAAACTTTGGACAATTAGCATCTTCATGGTCCCCAGGGCCGCACCACCGACACAGCTGCTGAGGGGCGTCATTATTGTTACACTCGCTTGCATAATGACCCCATTGGTTGCATGCCCTACATTGGATCATTGGGCGTCCCTTCGTGTCATACTGGACCCTGTTACGGGTGGAATTATTATTGTTCCCTCCTCCACTTCGTCGGTTGCCACGGTAACCTCCTGAAGATGCATTATTGTTTGGTTCCGTCCCCCCTGATGTGGATGGTTGTTCTTGTGTATAGAGCACTTGCTGGTTACGCGCCTTCAGATTGTATGGGCATTCCTTCGTAGAATGTCCCATAATCTGGCAGATGTCACAGAATGCCTTCTTGGGACAGGCACCCTTCGTGTGGCCGCTCTCCTTACAATCCGTGCACCACAGTTCATCATCCTTGCTTGTTGTCCCCTTCATTGTCTTAAACTCTTTTAACATCCGTTCCATATTCTTCTGAAGGGCCGTGACTTTCTTCTTCGGCTTCTCATCACTGCTACTCTCCTCTTCGGACGTATCATCTTCAGATGACGAAGATCTATTCTTCTTCTTTTTGGCCGTCTTATTTTCACTTTCCAGGTCCATGGCCCAGTTGTATGCATCATTGTAGGATGTCGGAGGCACAATTTTCATCTTCCGTCGTAGCTTAGGATTCAGGCCCTCGACAAACCACCTCTTCTTTAGGCCGTCAGCTGGTTGGCTTTCCATCTTTCCGACTAATTCCTTTAGCCGGCGGCCATACGCTCGTATGGTCTCCCTCTTCCCTTGCTTTGTTCCATAAATCTCTGAGACTATCTCATTATCATCTCGTAGTAGCCGGAATTCTTTCTCGAATCCCTCCTTCAGGTCATCCCATGTGGTTATGTTCGTTCTATCCAGATCCGCGTACCAGTCAATAGCCACGCCTCTCAGTGTGGCGGGGAACTTCCTCATCCATTCGTTCTGGTCAGTCACCCCGTTGGCTGTCCAGATGGTTTCACACGTACGGCAATGCCGTACTGGATCGTCCTTTCCATCATCGTGGAATTTTGGCAACTTCTCCTTATGTGCCGCCATGGTTGGTCGGGCTGATTTTGGTTGTTGCGTGTGCGGTGGATTTTGTGCTCCTGCACCGCTTGTGCTAGAACCGGCACCCACGTTCCCTTGGCCGATTACTAATGGTACTTGTATCTATGTAGCAGGTGGAACCGTATTGTGTGGAGTCATTGGCTCCAATGGCGGGTTCGCCTGCGCGTCCTGTGTGTCTTCAGTCGTACCTTCCCGTGTGTCTCTGGTCGTACCTTCTTATGTGCCTTCGGTCGTACCTTCCCATGTGCCTTCGGTCGTACCTTCCCGTGTGCCTTCGGCAATGCGCTCACCTTCGTAGTTCCCTTCCTCCGCATGCCAAGTGCGGTTCAAGTCTTCAAACTGGTCTCGCTCTTCTTGAAGCAAGACTTGTCTAAGTCGGGTTTCTTCGAGTAGTTCTTCTCTACTCCGCACTCTCTGATGTTCCGGCGAGATGAACGATTCCCAGTCGGCCCCTGCACCTTCCGTACCACTTCCGGGGTTCCCTTCGGGCAACCCTCCGGCAAGCTGGTCTTTGGCAAGTTGCCTCAGCCTACACCGACGTTCACGCTGTTGCGCGGAGATCAAAGCCTTCTGTGCGGCTTCCCCTTCGTCATCTCATGCCTTTTTATTTCTATCTTTATTTAAGACATTGGGCATAAATCCTTCCCTCAACTCTCTTCCCGAGTACGTCTAGGCAATGGCGCCAGATGTTTACCTGCTGGGGTAAACTTAGTATTGCACAGACATAGTACAGGAAATATAATAAACACAGAATGTATCATAGAATAATAAATACTTTCATTAATCATTCCAGACTGGCAAGTACATTTACATCGTGATGATCATACAATAATATCTCATGTCCAACCTCCGAGAGAGTATATAAAGTACCCGAAGGGCCACGACCGAAATGTCGTGACATAACTGTCTAACCTCTCGGTCACTAACGACTGAGAGTAACATAATACTTTACTAATATAATAACCTGTACATACAATTATCCTGACAACATAAAGCGGGACTTAAAACAGACCCGAATAAAGTTCGGGTGATTGTGGAAATGGAACCCCCACAGGATGTCACAAGGGTAAAATCTTTTTTGGGACACATCGGATATTACCGGAGGTTTATAAAAAATTTCTCCTAAATATCTTGCCCCCTAGATAACCTCACAAGAAAAAGGGAACCGTACGTATGGGGAACGACAAATTGAATCCTTCGAAGAATTGAAATCACGATTGTTGGCGGCACCAATATTGGCCTACCCGAACTGGGACAGAGAATTTCATGTGCACGTTGACGCCTCCAACTATGCAATAGGTGCAACATTGGCACAAGTTGGGGATCATGGATTGGATCACCCGGTCTACTTCGTCAGTAGAGTACTCTCGAAAGCTGAGAGGAATTACAGTACAACCGAACGGGAAGCTCTCGGCATGGTTTACGTAGTACAGAAGTTCCGACATTATTTGTTGGCGACACCCTTCACCTTCTATGTAGACCACCAAGCTCTGATGTACTTGGTGAACAAACCAATTATTCAAGGACGGGTGAGTCGATGGCTATTATTACTGCAAGAATTCACATTCAATATTATAGTACAGCCAGGAAAGAGCCATGTGATTGCTGATCAACTGTCGCAAATCAAGTCGAGAGAACAAGCCAAAGGAGTGAATGACGATTTCCCCGATGCACACCTATTCCGGATTGCGGTCTTACCATCCTGGTACACTCGCATTGGCAAGTACCTATCTATGTCCCAGTTCCCTCGAGACATGCCACCAGGGGAACAATGCAAACTGGTTCTAAAAAGCCAAACCTTTCAACTTATCAATGGACTTCTCTATAAGATGGGGTTGGACCAAGTACTCCGACGGTGTGTGATGGAGGAAGAGATTCCGGGTATCTTGAAGGAGGCTCACGAAGGACCGGCAGGAGGCCATATGGGGCCAGACACAACGGTCAGAAAAGTACTGCTAGCCGGACTATGGTGGCCTTCGCTACACAGTGACACCAGAGAATGGGTTGGAAGTTGTGATACATGCCAGAGGGCCGAGAAACCATTAAAACGAGATTTTATGCCATTAAACCCTTCGGCTGCGCAGGAGTTATTTGAATGTTGGGGGCTTGATTTTGTGGGGCCCCTAAAAGTTAGTAGACCCCGACGGTGTACATACATTGTGGTAGCTACGGAGTACTTGACGAAGTGGGTTGAAGCACGGGCCCTACCGGACAACACCGCCGTGAGTACAGCCAAGTTTATTTATGAACAAATTATTACGAGGTACAGAATTCCACTTCAGATAACCAGTGATAGAGGAGGCCATTTTGTGAATCATGTGGTGAGACTCCTTACAACGGAGTTCAAAATTTTTCACTCCTTGTCTAGTCCGTATTATCCAAGAGCCAACGGTCAAGCAGAGGCGACCAACAAGATTCTCGTCTCGGTCATCTATAAGTCATGTGGGGTGGAAAAGGAAGATTGGGAGGAGAAATTGTCGTCGATGTTGTGGGCCTACCGCACCACTTACAAGGTGACGATGGGCCAGACACCGTTCCAATTGATGTACGGACAGGGGGCGGTAGTGCTGATGGAGTTCATGGTGCCAAGCCTTCGAATTGCTATCGATAATAAACTTGGCGATATGGAGAGCTTGAGGGAGCGCCTCTACGCGCTAAACAAGCTTGATGAACGAAGGTTGATGGCACAATGGGCGACAGACGTGGTCTAGCAACAAATAAAGCACTGGCACAACCAACACATCCGACGGGCGAGGTTCACTCTGAGGCAGTTAGTATTGAAATACAATGGCCGAAACAAGATTAAGCCCAGCAAGTTCAAGGTCAAGTGGTTAGGCCCATACAAGGTCCGAGAGGTCGCAGCAAATGGGTCTGTAAAACTTTGGACCCTCGACAGACAGGAAATTCCGGAGGCTGTCAATGGTTCAAAACTTAAAGTATATCATCAAAGGCTGGAGGCGCTTAGGCAGCAGCCTGGCAATTGACGAAAAAATTAAAAAATTAAAAAAAAATTTAGAAAAAAAATCGTACGGTTCTATAAAGCCCCGTATGGCACCGTACGGCCGAAAAGGGGGAGTTAAACAAAAAACGTTGTATGGCACATTAAAAGATTACAAAGGGCCATAAATTACATTATTTGACTACTGTACAACAACCAAGACGCAGGGCAAAAAAGGGGCACGGCGTAGCAGAGAAGTACGGCACATAAATATTGCAGAATCTTATCAGCGTACGGCAGCAGGGAAGTACGACAGCATTATTGTGGTCGTGGCATTTACAAGTGTTGTACGGCACCATACGAAAAAAGTGACGGCATACAAGCTGAAAACACCGTACATCATACGGCAATAAGAGCGTGAACGCGTACAGAGGCTAGAGTGAGTATATCGCAGACCGTACGGGCAAGCTAAAACAGAAGAAATAAAGGTGTTGTACAGAACCGTACAAGGCGAGGACTGCAAGCAAAGCACCGTACGGTAGATCATTGCAAGGATTTACTGGTCGTACGGCATCTAGATGCAGCACAAGAAAGAGGCATAGTGTACGGTCATGAAATTGCAAAGTATGAATACCAAGTCGTACAGTAGTTGATGTACAACATAAGGGCATTTGTACGGCACGGTTGGAGGTCTGAAGGTTTAGTACAGCATTGTGATGTGTGAAGGGGAAAGCATGAAGGAAGAAATTCATATGGTATTCTAAAAAAAAAAAAAATACGACGACGACAAAACAAAGCAGCTCACAGTGAAGAACGAATGGTACCGAAGGGAAGGGCATGAGCAGGAAGTAAGGGAAACATAAGCGGTTTGCAGAAAAGAGCATGGGAGCAGATGAAAATCACAAAAATAGTGTGTTTCATAGACTTTGAAGGTGCTAAATTGGTCTTGGCGGCGGGGGCGCTGCCCCTTGACCCCGCTGGGGGCGTTGCCCCCTAGACACCCAGTCGGTTCAGTTATCAGCCCTTGGAGAGTGTGACCAGTTGATGAGACCCGAAGCTGCTACATATTTGCATATTGGAAAAAGTACATTGGCTGAAAGAAGCTGATTTGTACGGTAAGAGGAAGAATTTCAAAAAATGGTTAAGACCGTTATTGTTAGACACAACACAATAGTATGGGATCACGACAACAACAGAGTGCCTGGAGACAGAAGTTACAGGTTTCAAAACCAGCCAGTGGCAGCAAAGGACCAAGGGTTTCACAGTCTAGAATCCGCGTTGCTGGTAGCATGGATAGTACGAGAAAACACCGTCCACACGTGCAGCAGCCACAGGCACAGAAGGAAGAGATTACTTGGAAGACTGTGACATTTGAGGGTTTGAGCAGAGTGGAGTGCCGAACATGGTGGGATAACACTCCAGACACATTTTTTGAAGGGACAGCTTCGAAGAGCAGAAGTACATTGGGCAGTCCAAATGCCCTTGCCCTCCATTAAGGAATATGAGGGTCCTCTCCAAGGCATGGTTGATACATTCAATCGGGTTAGCCGGTGTAGCACTCTGAAGTATTGTGGCACCGAGATACAGATTTCATTTTCTGCCCAAGAGATATCGAGGGTTTTTGGCATACCTGGCTCGCACGGTAAGAAAATACATTTGAAGCCCAGGAAGCTGTCCCAAGAAGAAAAGGAGAAGTACATCAAGCTGGTTTCGAGAAATCTATCTCAAAGGGAGTTGGATTCCTTGTTAGGCGCTTCTACAAAGAATCGCGGTATCAAGAAATCCTTTGTGGCTTCCGGAGAGTGGCGGTGTCTGATGGACATTGTGAAGAGCAGGTTGACCAGTGCTAGTAGGGCCTCAGATATTGCTATTACCCATCTTATCTTCATGAACGGGCTCCAGAATGGCACTATGTATGATTGGGCATCGGTTTTGGCGGAGAGGCTGTATGAGTTCATGACTCTCCAGCACAGGACATTCTATATGCCTCATCTTGCCATTGGGTTGTTCCTGAATGCTACCCGAGAGCAGATTCTGTTGGAGAAGCTAAGACCACGGCCAGTGGACATCGCTACAGGGGAGCCTCTTATTTTTTATTGGCATCACTTGGATACTGGAGGGGTACAGACAACGTCGAAGCGGAAGCGCCAGGCCCTCTCAGATTCAGAAGAGGAAAATGTGGATAGTGGCCGAGAGGAGTCGAGTGAGGACTCGACGGAGGAGGGTAGCGAGAGTGTCGCGGTCGGAAATTCGGACACTCTCGATACAGAGGTACCAACTCCACCGTCTGAGAATGCATCAGCTCCAGTACTCTTCACGCCACCAGCGCCCTCTGCGTACATTCTAGTGGGGCCCTCAGTACCATTCGGTACCACATTGGATGCAGTGCCTGTACCATGGTTCGGAGAATTCCGAGTTCCTATAGTGCTGCACCCGCCAGGAAAGGCTCCTGAGCCAGCGACAGCTCAGTCCGTAGATGGTGGTCAGACTACTAGAGATGGGGTTGGAGGTTCAGAGCAGTCATTGCCGCGGCAGGTTACCTTGGATGTAGTCGGCACTGAGGCCTTTGTGTGGGTTGGGGCCGGGGTGTTGGAAGAGCCAGCTCGAGCGTTGTCGATGGGGGATGAGGACTCTCCTGTGCTTTCATGGCTGGAGCAGTTCAAGATGCCTCTGATAGCAGTGGCGGCCCCTAGTTCCCTATCCCCTGAGCGAGCAGTGATAGCGAGGCCTTCGGAGATTGTAGACCCTGATACAGTGATGTCGCCACCTAGAGAGGAGACAGCAACCGAGGAGGGAGAGATGTCCAAGAGACTAGTTCCTGTGGAGGGACAGAGACCGCAGGCTGAGGCTAGTGAGAAGCCACCAGCCCTGACAGGGTCACGAAGGGCGGTGCCAGCGAGGGAGTCCGCATGGAGGGTGTGGGAGCAGTACTTAGCAGATGTAGCTGCTAGAGCCCAGCGGGTCGTCGCCTCAACAGAGCTTCAGGCCCAGGAGGAGGTTGCTGAAGAGTTGGAGCGCCTCTTGACCTTTGTGTGGGTCGGCTGTCCACAGGCATTTGCAGAGTGTTTTGAGGCTAGGGGATGGCCTACTCAGGAGTCTCTTACCATGTTGAAGGATTGGGCTCTTCATGCGACGGTGGGCGAGAGCAAGATTCAAGGTCTTATCCGGGAGTTAGAGCAGGCGTTTTCAGAGGAGTATTTCACTCTCAGGCGGTCAGAGCATGCTTCCTCAGTACATGAGGCTACGGGATTGGCAGCAGAGGCAGCTCGAGGGGAGGCAGCTTCCCATCTTACAGCTTTGTCGACTGCAGTGGTTCAGGAGAGGGCGTCTTGGGCAGCTAAGTGGAGTACTCTGGTGTCGGAGTTGGAGACTTTACGGGCTGCATTGGCGACTGAGCGGGCTCTTCTTGAGACTCGCCTGGGATCTGCTTTGGAGAGTGTGGATGCGAAGGAGAAGGCAGTGCTCGAGGCAGCCAGCATGGTTCGGAAGGCTATGGAGCTTAAGATGAAGGCAAAACAGGCTTTGCAGCTTCGGACGAGTCAAGTGTACGAGTTGAGGGCTAAGGTGACTTTCGGCACAGCCGCAGCCGCGCCATCATCATCAGGGACGCTTCCTATGCCCCCTCCTGAGTAGTTGTAGTAGGCTCAATTTTTTCTATGTTCTATTTTGTAAAGTCATCGGAGCCGACTTGTTTTTTTGGGGGGATGATGTTGTCGGCATAAATGTATGTACGGGCGTAATTAAGTTATGTTAATCTCAGCAATTAGTAACCGAGACCGTTACGACGCGACGTTTGGTCGTGACCCTTCGGGGATTATATGTATACACTTGTTCCTGAGTTGTAGACACGATTGATATGTACAAGTTCTTATGATTATGAATGAAATAGCCTATTGTCTTCTATGTTGCATACTTGAATAGCTGATTGTGTTCACGTATTTGTTTGTTACCCCACGAGGGTAAACAATAGTCAGGATGCGACTGAGCCAAGGCATATTCCGGGTGTGATAGGGAGACCCGACACTTGGTGTTAGTAGCCGGCACAGCTCCTGCACTCTTTCAGTTCTATTTGAACAATGAAACATTTTATTCAAACAAAGCCCAATTCATTCACGCACTATTCAATTTGTATTGAAGCATGTCAGTTTTAGACAACCGGCACTTATATGCCATAGCTGTTACATTGTGAGAATCTTCCGACCAATTACTTGCACAAGCCGACAACCAACATTCTCCAGTATACAAGAGAACATGTGTCCAGAACTCAGGAAGAATGACACCATTCAGGAACGAGAGCAAAGTAATTCAAACTGATCACACCACAGCTAGTGTAACCCGAACTTCATCAGATGACAAAAAACAACACTATTATCATCCGTCGTCGGCATTAAATGAATTTAAAGACTTGTTTATCAAGAAAGGTGGTGATATTTTTGAGTTGATTCTCCACTACAAAGACAACCAATTGATTCCCTAGAATGGTGCTTCTAGCGGTTTCTGAAGAATGGAATGAGGAACCTGCACCTGTGGTTCTACTGGATTTGGGGTGGCCTGGGGTGGACTAACTGGACATCATATCTAACTTACATCATCTAGCATGGAAGGAAAATACCAGCTATGTTGAGTATCGCAAAGACATCTTCGTCTTAGAAGAGGAGATGAATGTCGAGCTTTATCAACATTTCATGGATATTTAGTTGGAAGCTGAACAAGCCCTTGCACTCTAGAATGATGGTTTTCCTTACTTAGTGTGAATGGAATCTTGGTAATTAGTAATTTTTGGGTTGATGTATCTGTTACCGTTTTTAGTCTTTTTTTGATATCGATCGCTTTCAAAACCATTACTCTATAGTTTGAACGGTTTCTACTTCTTTTGTATATATATGGGCCTCGACAGCTAGAAGGGTAATGGGAGTAAGGGGAAAGAAATAAACTTTCTATGTAACTTTTTTGGTGGTGGAAACGAATTGAACTTTGTGTCATGAATTTCTCTACAATTATCATTTAATAGGATTGTACGTATGCAAAGCTGTGAATTTGTCATGTTCTTCCTTGACTAGGATTAAACTTTGTGTTATGATAGTATTATGTGATATTTGCCTATTTGAAATGGTTACTATACTCTCATCTCAAAGAACTGTGTTTTTGTTTAGCGAGGAACTCTTCCCCTATTTTTTGATATTATATTCTAGATAAGTTGGACTTTATGTCAGATTATTTCCACTCTAAATTTTTCCTCACATCTATAGCACGGCTATGCTCAAATGTTAGATTTGCCTTTCTTGTTTTGTAGTTAAAAGCATACCTAGAAAATTAATTGCAACTTAAGAGGGAGTTGTACCTCTAAAATTCAGAGGATTACCCATTCAGTGGGAATCCCTCCAACTGTTAGTTGACTCTGCTGAGGATCAAGAGGGTCGGTACCTTTCTTGTTTCAGATATTTAATGGTACCTCCCCTAGAACATTGGTTGGCGACTTTGTTTGTTTCAAATCCTAAATCATGGCTTGGATCCATCAAAAACCATTTTACCTTCATTATATGATTGATGATGATAGTGATGAGGATGAAGAAGACTTCTCTTGTGATCCTGTTGAGGAGAAACCGGTGCAAATTAATTTCTTGAGGAGTTTCTATGGTGGCTCGCAACTTGATTCCAAAAAAGTCCATCCTTCCCTACACCAAGCTCTACAAGATATCAACAAGAAAGATGGGTTTAAAAGTGAGTTTCTTGTAGACCCGAATCATAAAAAAGAAGTTGGTTGTTTTCCTGAAATTGCTACTCAAGAAAATCAGACCCTTGAAGATTCGGAGTGACTTCAGCTCTTGAGAAACTTTCTTGGTCACATGTAGCCCATGTGCAAAAGATTGAACAAGAACACGGTAAAGAAGGTTACTCTTCGATTGATAAAATTTCAGAACATACATCCCAAGAAGAAGATTACAAAAAGGTGGAGATTACATAAAGGAAAGATCCTATAGAAGCACATGCTGATAGAAAGGGAACCACAAGCAAATTCCCACATGCATTTTCATTTTCTTTAAAAGAAGAAGCTTTTCACTCTAAAGGTATGAATGCTGCTGTACCTATGTCTCCTTTCTCTTCTGAAACGAGGATCCTCAATTTGGATATCGATAAAAAGGATCTAGAAGAAGGTCTTGCCTTACAGGAAATTTTAAAAGAAACTTCAAGTCAAAATCTTGAATCAAGGACCACAAGCAAATTCCCACAGGTATTTTCATTTTCTTTAAAAGAAGCAGCTTTTCACTCTAAAGGTATGAACACTGTTGTACCTATGTCTCCTTTCCCTCCTGAAATGTGGATCCCCAATTTAAATATTGATAAAAAGGATCTAGAAGAAGGCATTGCCTTTCAGGAAACTTTATAAGAAACTTTAAGTCAAAATCTTGAATCTTGAAACTTTAAAAGAAACTTTAAGTCAAAATAAGGCCTGAAATTATCATCAAAAATCATTAAAGTCTAGTCACAAATGTTAATAGAACTAAGCAAGGCATAATATGGATTTCGTGATTTTTTGGAATTATAAAATATGTCACTAGCTGCTCCAAGTCTGCTCTAGCACTCTTTGTTTGTGAACAGCTGTACTAAACTCAGTTGAAGACCACTTTCCAATGCTCAAAAAACTCTCTTAACCTTTCCTTACCAAACCCACGTGCTAACAAGGAGGTGGCACCCACTTCTATGGGCGATTTGGCATAATTAAAGATGGCAATAAATCGCCCAGCAAAGAAGAATACTCAGAAATAATACCAAAAATGATAGCAAGTCTGATCACTATAATATGAGCCAAAGTTTTATTCCCAGCTACTCAAAAAAGAATACTAACATTCATAAAAAGCATCTTATCTCTACCAACTTGAACAACACTCCAAAAAGTCTCACGCCACACTAATACCAAGAAACCAACATCAGAAAAATAAGAATACCTTCATCTTTTTCAAAGCCAAAATCACCGACAAAGCTACAATCACTGTAAGTCTCAAAATAAGTACACCAACCAGCTAGGGTGGGTCTCCCACCACCAAAACCAGCAAACAAGAAGAGGATTTTCATCCTCAACCAGCAAAACAGGAACTCCTTGAACTCATTCCAGCAGCATTTTGTTAAGTTGTTGAATCAAGCATAGCCAAATGAGAGCTTTAATGAGAATATAGAGTGAGCGAAGAATTAGGACAACCTTCTTCAATTTGACTTCATTTCCCTCCAAAACCCCTTTTCTTAGAGCTCTCAAAATATAACATTTAAATTTACTTTATTCCCTTTTTCCTTCTTGGTGTCACCTCTGGGAAGCATAAAATAATCTTTTAAATGTTAAACCTCCCCCTTCCTTGGTCTCAGAATAAGATACCTAATTGGCCCCATTTTAAGCAACTTGAAGTTGTCACGTAACTAGGACTAGAACTAGGGGTCCACTTCATGAAAGACAGTGAAAAAAATCAAATCTCTCTTTGGAAACATTAAACCTCAGCAATGCCAAAATTGGAAAGTACTGCACTCTGAACTAAAAGGAGATATAAGCCAAGGCCCAGTGCTAAAAATAATACTTACTAAAATAGTCATCACTATCCAAAACCTGAAACTAAAGATACTGCATGTTGAAACTGGGAGGAGACTGAAGCTAAAGACCGGCTGCCAAAAATATTGCTTACTATGAATAGTAACTACTAAAAATAGTAAGTCAGCCAAAACTCCCAACTAACCAATTAGTGTCCAAACTGACACTAACTAAAATATTGAGTCCTAGACAAGTTGTCTAGAATCGTTCCAGAAAGTGTTGTCCAACTCCATTAATCCATCTGAACACACCGGTGACATAGAAATACACCTCTGATCCTACTGATACCGACACAAAAAGTCAACACCGGCTACACGAGAAGAAAACCTAAAAATGGGGATATTACATGTTACAAGAGAGCATCTTTGACTAGCTAAAAATAATTAAGTATAAAGGACATTGAACATTCCTGTAAATGGGGCACTTAAATTTGCATGCATAAGTCAAGCAATGGGTATTGACCCCATGGTGTTGGAAACCACTTCATTGTTTCTTGTTTTCTTTGTTCCTATGAAACCAGCGTTTGGCATTTGGCATTGTGCTAGAATTAGATCAAGCATAGCATCAGCACAAGTGAAATCTATTTGTATTGCAAACGATCACTTATTGTTGTTATAGATTTCTCTCAAAAGGTTTCCCAAGCTATATGTTTTGTTCATTTGTGTATACATTGATTTGCTTTCTATTGGAATATATTAGATTTTGGAACCTCATTAGATATTGTAACCTCTTTAGCATAGCTTCTCCTCATTCGTTATCTTCATTTCCTTTCACCATAAATCCCAAAGCACTTAAAATTATGACTTGTAACAGCATGTTGAGTGGATCATATTATATGTAGGAGCAATAAGCAATGCATTGGTAACCGTAAGAAAAAGAATAGCAGTGTTCCTTAGAGCCGTGTCACCAGGTTTTATACAAGGCTTCAAGCACAGGCATCCCAGGACAGTTGCAGAAATTCCCCTTCCCATCCCTTTTTTTCATGGCATGACAGACTGCCATCCCCACATCACTGTGGCATCCCAAGAACACCAGAATGTCCCCCAAGGACATCAAATTTAACACTGACGAAAAACAAAATGGTGCTAAAATCCCTAAAACACTAGAAACCACAAATATCTTAGCTTTAATTAGAACTGCCATTTAATCATTAAATGGGACTCAAATCGCCCTTTCTCACAACACTCCAATACCCGTTGCCTTTCTCTTCAGAGCAATCCAGTACCCATTTCATGCCCCAATGCAATCTTAAAAGCTCAAAAAATAAACCAGGTACGTATATGGGATCATGAACTTTTCCCTCTGTCTAAGACAAGCTTCCCTTAAATTTTCATCAAATGGGGAATCTGCCCATTTCTATGTTATGTAAACGTCGGTAACAGAATATTAATGGATTGTTATATCACATTTGATTTTTGAGCGAATTGAGTTTATTGAAACCCTTGTTTTTTGTCGAATGGTCCTTTTTATCGAACAAAGCGGGTAAGGTTCTGATTTGGATTTATGATTTAACAATTGATTAGCAACTATTGCCTGTGTACATTGTTCTCAATTATGCATTTATAAGTTATTATTTATTTGATTATATATATGTATCCCCCATCTTCCCTAAAATTTAGAAATTTTTCTGCCATCCCCGAAACCCCGTTCCTTGTGCCCCCTATCCTCCAGTCCTGAAAGCTCAGAAAAACGCCAATAAATGATCACATAAGTTATTGATTTCATATAGATAGAAGTCATTGGTAAAAATACTTCGGTAAAAACAATTTGCAATGCACTCAAATCACAGTACTCCAATCCCATTGTCACAAATTTTCAAAAAAAAAATGCATATGTTTTGTAAAACTGAGCACTCCTTATTCTGGAAAGGCATCAAGTTCACGAAAAACTTTTACAATATTTCATTTGCTAGAAGTTTCAAAAGCTGTTGAAACTTCCGTAACTAAGGTAAACTCAATGGCTGAAACAAAAGCAATTAAAAAGTCACTCCAAACCTTACACGAAGAGCATTAAGATTGAGAACATAAATCAATATTGTTTCAGCGCAGTAGCTTTTGCTGATGTCCACTAAACTTGTTTCTTGTGTACTCAAATCCTGTGAATCCAAGGAAAATTCCCTCATATCTTCCTGAAATAGGGTCCCGGCAAAGAACCAAGTCAAGCTGTATTGCCAGCTCTGTGCGTAAAGCATTAAATCCTTTCTCTGAAGGACTGCAAACAACATTGATATTCACTGTAATTTGCAGAAGGATTTCTATTTAATTTTGTGTCGTTCAAAGCCATTCTTTGAATATCAGAAACCAACATGTGTGTGATGGTTTCTATACCTGAGTCTCATCAGCTCAAAATTAAAAGATCAAAGGCTCAATAAAAGGTGGTTTTCCTTGAAATCTTTGAGCCACTTGAGACATTAGATATGGCCTTCTCATAAACTCCGTACAGTTTCGTGGATTCAGGATGTACATCCACAATCTTGCTAAGAAACTTAGCCTCCGGCATTTTGATAATCGAAGATAGCTGTTTGACATTAAATTGCCCAAGCCCATTCAAGGACTTGATTTCTTGCAAAACTAGATACCTAGGCTTTATGACCTTTTCCAAGTTCCCTGCTAAAAGTATAGGCCGCTTCACCACAGACTTTGCAGGCAATCCCACGTCATTGATAAGAAACTGCATTGTCTACCTGACATTTTCTGAGGACAAATTAAAGACAAAGGGACAACTACTAAATAATTCCATAGTTTCCTCAGACGAGAGCCCACAAAGTTGAAGATTGTGAATTTTAGACTCTAATGATTCCATGCGCGAAGTGGCCACGAGGCCCAAAATGTGTTTGTACATTTTGCTTCCTTTAGGGACGCCGATCTTGTGAATGAGCTCAACTTTGGCAGGCGTCAAAGAAGAGAGTCGCAGAATGTTCAGTCTCGAATATAAGAATCTGGCCAGTTCCATCCCACGAATACCATGTCCTTCCAAAAAGGCGAGTGAGGGTTTCACGTCTTTCTCCAGACTATACGTAAGAATTGAGGGGTTTCTTACGACGGCCTTGACGAACAGATCATGAGATACAAACGTAGTTTTAAGAAGCGCAATTTTAGGAAGAATTTCGCGCTCGAGGCTTGAGGACAACAGCTGCGGCCTCCACGTCACTACCTTTGCCAGATTTGGCTCCTCAATCCCCAATTCTTTCAGTAGTTGAAGTTTGGGTTGTATCTTTTGAACACTACTCATCAAATTTTGGGGAAACCGCTTAATTATTTTTGAGATTTGGTCTGAATTGCAGCCACTATTTTCCAACACACAAACAAATTGCTCCACCGTTTCTAGGTCTGTGAGTTTCTGCAAACGTGGGTAAGATTTGAACATACGCTCGATATCGGCCGGAGAAATGTTCAATTTGGAGGCGGCGAACTGTGCAAAGGGGTTTCCTATAAGTGCGACGCCATCAAACGTGGTAAATTTACTGAAGAATTTCCTGCAAACAGTTGAGGCAATTTTTTCTGACCTAGCTGGTAAAGTGGATGAGCGGAAAAGCTTCTTCACCATGGTTGGTGGTCCTGCTACTTGGCGCAATGGGAGATTCGATCCTCTATTAGGGCTTCGCTACGAGTGGATGCAGGCGAGCATCCGAAAGAAAAAGTTAAGTAGGAAAAATCAATACTTTTCACCAATGACTTTAGACCTGTGTCTATGCAGCACCCACATAGACGTTGCCTCAATTTAGAGGGTTTATGCTCATTCCGTTTTTACTGATAATTATTTTTTTTCTCATGAATGTTGTAATGGTAAAAGTTATTGTTGGTTCGTTGAATAATTATTAGTCCCTGCCTCTATGGCGGGGACTAAAGTTTTCACCATCTTATTTGAAATTAATGTGTGCTTCGGTAGCAGGAATTTGACGGTCACCCCTAGTTGTGATATGATTTTTTAATAATGGTTTGATTATTTTAGTATCTTTCATTTTACGTTTTATAAAAAATATTGATTGTAAAAAATTATTTGTGACTAAGTTATATTAATTTTTTAAAATTATTTTTTTTAATAATAATAATATATAATAAAATAAAGTAAAAATAGCTTTGT
Source organism: Chamaecyparis obtusa (assembly GCA_027943335.1). Taxonomy (NCBI): domain Eukaryota; kingdom Viridiplantae; phylum Streptophyta; class Pinopsida; order Cupressales; family Cupressaceae; genus Chamaecyparis; species Chamaecyparis obtusa. Next base: position 524,105 of record BSBK01001784.1, read on the forward strand.
ATCAAAAAACTTGTAGTAATGTGATTCTAAACAAGCAATTGGTCTTCTATGGCAAAACGAAACATGCTTCTCAGGGCTTTGTATATGCATTTTGAAGGAACCGGGCTTCCCTTCCTCAACTAGAGAATGAAAACGGATGGTGTTGTGTGAAGTCAAAATGGAAATGAAGTGGGGATCAGGGTTTCTAGAAAAGAAAGCAGAATTTTGGAAGGCATCAAACGGATCCCTTCATCCCTCTTCATCGCAATCAATTTCAAAATCTACAACTCGTGGAGAGGTTCCATAAAATTGGCTCTCAATCAAAGAAAGAGGCCCTTTAAGAGGATCCAGGTGGAGAGGAATCAGATGGATCAAGGGAGGACACAGTCCACATCTGAGTTCCTCAGTCATCATGACCCTATGGATGAGCATCTTTCAAGAAGGCCAGGTCACATTCCACTGAACCCTAAGGATGAGAAATCAAAAATCTTAACGGAAACCCTAATCACTCATCATGGGGAAAGTATTGAGAAGGAATTACCAAAAATTGAGACAACAGATAAACTAATAGTGGAATGCAAGGATGGAATAGTAGAAGCATCGCAAAAAATTTGTAAGAAATTTGGTGTCCTTGCAAGGTAGATTGGTTATGGAACCCCAACATAACAAATAGTCGAGTGGTTCCAGAAGGCCTATAAATAGGTAAGCATTATGATTTTATCAGGAAAAAAAATTATACACTGCTTATCTAGTAGAACTAAAGAAAAGGTTTTTAAAAGAAGAGTCGCCTAGATTTAAAGGGGTTGGTTTTAAATTTCTCGGCTCCCAACCCTATTTCAATCCTAAAAACTTAGGAAATTTCAAAATTGAAAGAGAAATCTTGCTTCCTAATTTACCAATAGAATTAGTAAATAAGGAAATTATTAGGAAAGTAGGTAATAAGATGGGAACTTTTGTAGGAATGGAGGAAGGATGATTTGTGAAAATGAATCTAATTATGGTTGTTAAAATGAATATAAACATTGAATAATTAAAACCAGTAGAGGTCAGGATTAAGGAGTCTTCATACCTAATTCAGCTAGAATTTTTATAAGGCTCTCCTTTGGAGGAGGAAACCCTAGATGAGGAAGGGAACCGTGAGTTATCGGATTTGGGATTAGAGGTAGAAGTGAAATTCTCAAAAAATTGGGGAGGGTTTATAATTGAAAAGAAAAGCAAGGAAGAAGAAGTAGAAGTGGAAGAAGGCGAGATTGTGGAAACACCAATTTCTGATACAAACAGAAAGTATGAAGGGTATTACGGAAAAAAGGAAAAACAACTGGTAAATGTCAGTAGGAAGGTGGAAGGGAATAAGAAGGATAATCTTGCAACATTTATAAAGGTTGGTAATAGCAAGGGCATGATCGAGGAAGGAAAAGAAAGGGAGGCAGAAGAGGAAAAGGAAATTAGTATTGACCAATATAAGGAATCCTTAAAATATATTTTAGACCAAATAGAAAGGATGAAAGGTTAATCACAAGCTTAGTTTTATAGAAAAGAGTGTTTTTGAAGGAGAATGGTATGAAGAGGAGATAATGCGTAAACTCAATGAGGAATTAGACAAGGAGCTTATTGACAAAGAAAGAGCTGAGCTAGAAGAATTGAATGATTTCTTAGGTTTAGACCTTATCAAAGAAGATAATGGAGTGAACATAAGTAATCAAGAAATGTTAAAAAGAATGGTAGGAGCTTTGAATATGGAATCAATAGAGGAACTCAGTTAGGGAGGGAACGGGATTGAAGAAGGTCAGATTGTATCTTGCAATCCAATAAAGGGAATGGAAGAAAATGTAGAATTGTAGGAAGAGGAGGCTTTAATCTTAGGCATAGAAAGCTAAGAAAAAGGAAAGGAGAAGGTTGATTGTGCTAAGGAACCCAAAAAGAGGGGAAGGAAGTCACTAAATGATCTAAGAACAAAAGATGCAAGGGTGGTAGGACAAGTGAAGATCACTACACTGTATGTAGTGAAGGGGAAGGACCTTCCCACATGGCAATGAAGATGATTATGTGGAATGTTAGGGGAATCAATGCCCCTAATAAACAGTGCATTCTGAAACACTTTATAAGGAAGTTTGAAATAGATATTCTGATGTTACAAGAAACAAAGCTAGGAGTAGAGGACATGGAGGGATTGAAAAGGAAAATAGGAGGATGGGAAGTTGAGGGTGAACCAGCTGTAGGAGCCTTAGCTTGTCTAGGCATTTTATGGAACCCTCGAAAGGTATGCTTTGTAAAGGTGGGAGGAGGTAGGTTTTGGATTGCTAGAAGGGTGAAAAGTACAAGTGTGGCCTTGGACTTTATACTTATCAATGTTTATGGACCATCAACCCTTCAAGAGAAATTAAGAGTTTGGAAAGAAATAGAAAACATTTTTTATTCCTTTTCAAGACAAACTTTCATCATATGAGGTGATTTTAATACAATCTTGAATGGGGATGAGAAAGTTGGGGGTATAGGAAGGACATCACAAACAATGTTGTCTTTTAAGGATTGGGTGAATAGGAATGAATTGATGGATATCCAAACAAATAACGGGAAGTAGGAAAAATTAATACTTTTTACCAATGACTTTAGACCATTGTCTATGCAACACCCACATAGACATTTCCTCAGTTTAGAGGGTTTATGCTCACTCTGTTTTTACTGATAAATTTTTTTCTCATGAATGTTGTAAGGGTGAAAGTTATTGGTTCATTGAATAATTATTAGTCCTTGCCTCTATGGCAGGGACTAAAGTTTTCACCTTCTTATTTGAAATTAATGTGTGCTTCAGTAGCAAGTGTGGAATTTGACAGTCACCCCTACTAGTTGTGATATGATTTTTTTAATAATGGTTTGATCATTTTAGTATCTTTCATTTTACGTTTTATAAAAAATCTTGATTGTAAAAAATTATTTGCGACTAAGTTATATTATTTTTTAAAAATTAATTTTTTAATAATAATAATATATAAGAAAATAAAGCAAAAATAGCTTTGTATTGAAAAACCTACGATAATACAATTCTGAACAAATAATTGGTCTTCTATGGCAAAACAAAATATGCTTCTCAAGGCTTTGTATCTGCATTTTGATGGAACTAGGCTTCCCTTCCTCAACTAGAGAATGAAGACGAATGATGTTGTGTGAAGCCAAAATGGAAACGGAGTGGGGATCAGGGTTTATGGAAAAGAAAGCATAATTTTGGAAGGCATCAAACGGATCCCTTCATCCCTCTTCATCGCAATCAATTTCAAAATCTGTAACTCATGGAGGAAGGGTCCATAAAATTGGCTCACGCTCAAAGAAAGAGGCCCTTTAAGAGGATCTAGATGGAGAGGAATCAGATGAATCAAGGGAGGACATAGTCCACATTTGAGTTCCTCAGTCATCATGACCCTATGGATGAGCATCTTTCAAGAAGGCCAGGTCACATTCCACTAAACCCTAAGGATAAGAAATCAGAAATCCTGACGGAAACCCTAATCACTCATCATGGGGAAAGTATTGAGAAGGAATTACCAAAAATTGAGACAACATATAAACTAATAGTGGAATGCAAGGATGGAATAGTAGAAGCATCGTAGAAAATTTATAAGACATTTGGTGTCCTCGCAAGGTAGATTGGTTTCGGAACCCCAATAGAACAAATAGCCGAGTCGTTTTAGAAGGCCTATAAACAGGTAAACATTATGATTTCATCAGAACTTTTTTTATACATTACTTGTATAACATAACTAAAGAAAATGTTTTTAAAAGAATAGTCGCCTAGATTTAAAGAGTTTGGTTTTAAATGAGCTAAGAACAAAAGATGCAAGGGCAGTAGGACAAGCGAATATCACTATATTGTATGCAGGAAAGGGGAAGGACCTTCTCACAAGGAAATGAAGATGATTATGTGGAATGTTAGGGGAATCAATGCCCCTAACAAATAGTACATTCTAAAGCACTTTATAACGATGTTTGAAACAAATATTTTGATGTTACAAGAGACAAAGCTAGGAGCAAAGGACGTGGAGGGATTTAAAAATAAATTAGGAAGATGGGAAGGTGAGGGTGAACCAACTGTAGGAGCCTTGGTTGGTCTAGGTGTTTTATGGAACTCTCGAAAGGTATGCTTTGTAAAGGTGGGAGGAGGTAGGTTTTGGATTGGGGGAAGGGTGAAAAGTACAAGTGAGGCCTTGGACTTTATACTTATCAATGTTTATGGACTATCAACTCTTTAAGAGAAATTAAGAGTTTGGAAAGAAATAGAAAACCTTTTTTATTCCTTTTCAAGACAAACTTTCATCCTATGAGGTGATTTTAATGCAATCTTGAATGGGGATGAGAAAGTTGGGTCTATAGGAAGGACATCACAAACAATGTTGGCTTTTAAGGATTGGGTGGACAGGAACGAATTGATGGATATCCAAACAAATAATGGGAAGTTCAAATGGACTAACTATAAATTAGGATTTAGTAACATCACTGAGAAATTAGATAGGTTATTTTTCAAAGGAAGTTTGATTAACTTTAACTTAGAGATGGAATCCTCTATCCTCCCTGCCTCAGGGTCAGATCATTTTCCAATATCTCTATAGATAAAAGAAACTAGCAAACCCTATAGATGTCCTTTCAAATTTGAGAAGATGTGATTTAAGGAAGATGAGTTGATGATATTGTTAGAATAATGGTGGAAAGTATAAGTTTTTGAAGGATCCAAAGCATTTATATTTATGGAAAAACTAAAATCCATAAAGAGAATATTAAAACAATAGAATAAGAACAATTTTGGGGATATCTTTGATAAAAGGGAAGAGATAGAAAAGGAAATGGGAGAACTGAATGAAAAGGTTTTAAAGGATGGTATGGATTAGGAGAGCTTTTTGAGAGAAAAGATCCTATTAAGCAAATATGAAGACAGTTTGGCCAAAGAGGAAATCTTTTGGAGGCAAAAGTCTAGAGAGATTTGGCTTGTAGATACCAAATTCTTTCATTATAGTACAAAGATAAGAAGAAAGACCAATAGAATAGGGGAACTTAGGAAATCAAATGGTGAAGTGGTGGAGAAACCAGAGGATGTTTTTAAGGAAGTAATTACCTTCTTTAAAGATCTGTTGAATAGTAACACCTCTACATTGAAATCCCAGGAGAATATTCTTTGAAACATTCTGACTCTTATCAGTAGAGAACACAATAAAATATTAAATGAAAAAAATTCAAAAGGAGAAGTGGAGGAAGCCTTAAAGAAACTCCATTCAGATAAAGCTCCTAGGTCGAATGGATTCCTAGCCTTCTTTTATCAAAATTGTTGGTCATTTTTGGGGGATGAGATGACAAAGGTATTGGAGAGTATCAAAAACTCGGGAAGAATCCTATGGGAAATGAATAGCACTTTTATAACACTAATCCTAAAGAAAGAGAATGCATCAAACTTAGATGAGTATAGACCAATCTCATTATGTAACACAATCAATAAACTCTTAACAAAAATGATGGAAAATAGATTAAAGATCTTACTTCCAGAAATAATATCTGATGAACAAATAGGGTTTGTTCCGAGGAGATCAATTTTGGTTGCAGTCATTATTTCCCAAGAGGCAATCCATACTATCCAATGTAATAAGTCTCCTAGTATGCTTATTAAGCTGGACATAAAGAAAGCCTACGATAAAGTGGATTGGAGATTCCTTTGTAAATGCTTGGAGGTCTTTGGCTTTTTGAAATAATGGATTAATCTAGTTTTTGAATGCATCTCTATGCCCAGAATTTCTATTCTAGTTAATGGATCCCTAGAAGGGTTTTTGAAATGTCAAGGGGACTGCATCAGGGGACCCTCTATCACCCTTACTATTTATTATTATGGCATAATCCCTAGGTAGATCATTGAATATGGCTAGAGAGGAGAAAAGAATTAAAGGGATTAAAATTACTAGTGAATTAGAACCAACCACCCATTGGCAATTTGTGGATGACACAATGCTTTATGAGAAGGTAGAAATAGAAGAGGCTAGGAATTTTAAGAATTTATTGGTAGAGTATTCAGAGGCCTCAGGATAACTTATTAATAGAGACAAGTCAGAATTTTTTTTCTTTAATATAAAAGATAACTTAGAAACAACAATTTGAATGTGTTGGGTTTTAAGAAAGGAGAACTCCCTAGAAAATACTTAGGCCTCCCATTAAATAAGGGGAGGAAAACATTGAATTTGTGGAAAGATCTCCTATTTAAGGTAGTGAATAGAGTGATTTCCTGAAAAGGGAAATGGCTCTCAACAGTTGGGAGAGTAATGATGTTGAGGTTTGTCATTTCTGCTATCCCTATTTACCAGATGACAAGTTATAATATGTGGATAGAAATAAGGAAGAAATTAACTAAGAAATTGAGAATGTTCTTATGGCAAGGCTCGACAAAAAAAAAAAAGGTTGGCTCTAGTCGCTTGGAACAAGATCTGTAGATCTAGAGAAAAAGGTGATGTTAATCTCAAAATTCTAGGAGATCAAAATGTAGCCTTATGAGCTAAGTTGGTGTGGAAAATGATCAAGGAACTAGAATCAAAATGGGTTAAAATAGTTAGGCACAAATATCTAGAAGGGAATGATCCACTTAGCATCCTTCACCATGAGTCCCCTCCCAGTGGATCAAGATTATGGAATTTCATTAAGGAATGTAGATCACTTATTAGAAACAAGGTTTCATGGAGTATTGGGGATGGTGGAAAGGCTCTTTTCTGGGAGGACTCTTGGGGAGGATACCTGATTCTTCAAACTCTTGGAGGGGATCAATAATCTATAGATTATCTTAAGGATAAGGTTGTTATATATGTTAGAGACTATTTGGACATCACAAGTGGAAATTTGGCTTTGGGATGGAAATGGGAGTTAGGAAGGAACACTAATTTACCAAAAAATTTCAAAGACAAGTTGGCAAAAATCTTAGAATCTAGGTTAATTTTCCCAAGCTCCAGGGGAGATAGGATTGTGTGGATAGGATCCAAAACATGGGAATACAACACCAAATATGGCTATAAAACCCTTTATAAAACTCATAATTTCTCTAAAACTGAGTTACCTATAGACCTATGCTGGAATAAGGATTGCTTACCAAAGGAAGGTATGTTTGCATGGGTGTCCTTACAACATAGGTTACTGACATTGGAATGGTTTTTGAAAATTGGGCATCAAGAACCTTCTAGATGCGTTTTATGCAGAAAGGATGCAAAAACAGAGGATCGTATTCTCCTAAAATGTGAATACTCTAATAAATGTTGAGTATGGATGGTGAATAAACATAATTGGAAGTCTGCCCTACCAAACAATATTAGGGAATTATTCTAGTATTGGCCTAGAAACCAGGGGAAGAACCTATATGGAAATATATGGACGGTTGCTCCCTCCCTTCTAATTTGGGAAATATGGAAAGAGAGAAACAAAAGAATTTTTAAGGGAGTACAAATGAAGTATGACCAAATTACCAACAAATTGGAGGCATGTATTATGGAATTAATTAGGAGCATAAATAAATTAACAACTAAGGGTGTGAGATTCACTGAGTGGGATGATAGGATTTGGAACAGATGGACAAGCCTTAAAATCCCACCCCTAGGTGAATTTTCAAAAAAGGAATCTGATCAACTGAGAGAAACCTGTGTGTTGAGGGGCCCAACTGAGGGATGACATAAATTGAATGTTGATGAGGTATCTAGGGGAAATCTCAGAATAGCAGGCATAGGATGATGTATTCATAACTAGGAGAAGAAGTTATTAGCCAGAATAGCATGGCCTATAGGGATCAGAACCAACAATATAGTTGAATTCACTGCCCTTTTATAAGGCCTAAAAGCTTGTAGAAAATTAAGTATTGATAGGGTGGAGATTGAAGGAGACTTCTCCCTAGTAGTTAATGTGATTAGAAAAGGAACAACACCGAATTGGCAGTTAGATGGAATTGTCAACCAGATAATGGATCTTTTACATCTCTTTAAACATTATACGATTAATTACATATATAGAGAAGGGAATGGAGTAGCTGATAATTTAGCTAGTTTAGGGGTAGATGGGGAAAAAATTGGAATTGGGTGACTCTTCAGAAAAAGAGAAGAGTAAGGTAGATAAGGAGATAGAAGAGTCTTGAAAAGGAAAAGGTGATCTTAGTTTGTGGGTTGAGGAAGGACTTATAGCTGAATGACTTAATTCTAGGCAAGGAATTTAGAAGAAGGATGAAAAGAGGCGAGAAATCCTGAAAGATGGCAAAGTGTAAACTTGGAAAGTAGAGCCTTCTACATTGTCAAGAAAAATAATTTTTTAGTAAGGTAAGAGATCTTGTTGGGGAGGTATAGGTTTCAGAGTATAGTTAAGTAGACTATGGATGTCAAATGCTAAATAAAGTACATGGGAGCTTAATTCTCATGTTTTCTCACTACTAGAATGGACCTATGAGTAGATTTAATAAGAACAATGTAGGGTTCTTCGTTAATTCTATGCTTTATCTTTGGTTTATTAGTTTGATAGACTCTTGGGGAGTAAATAAGAGTAGACCAGAGAGTCGTCATCTCAAACCTACATAGGGATAAAATTCCTTTAACTGGAGAGTTTTTAGGTCTATAATTGGCTAAGGAATTTGGTAAGGATCTATACTATCATGAATCAAAGAATCATAAGGGGTATAATCTTACATATAAAATAAATTATATTCTTATCTAAAGGCATAGCTAAAAAATTACAATTTCATTAGCCCTTGAAGGGAAAATTTGCATACAGGTAAACGTTAATTAAAACTTAGTATTAATTGAATAAGGGGAATTATATTAATCAAATAAGATGGCATGTTGTCTGGATTACTGAAAGGATCATTTAACCAAGCAAGAAAGAAGAAGGAGATGATGAGGTCATATTTGGGTGGTCCCACAATAGTGTGTCCCACTTTGACACTAAGATGAACATTCTGAAAAACAAACTTCAGTTTCGAACACCTATTGCCACAAAACTATTAAGAATTTGAAGATGATGTAAACTAGAGTCTTTTAGAATTTGTTTTCTAGTTTCTAAATATATATTTTTTAAAAAGTTAAAATTGATTTGAATCCATTTTCCTCTCTCCTTTGAAAAGTGGTTTGTGTGAAAAATCAGCATTTTTAAGGAGTGATTGTCACTTGGATTAGCATAATTTTTTTTCCAAAAATGATAATGATGTAATTCTTTCAAGGTTATATTTTTAACTTCAATATCTAATGGATGGAATTGGTTTCATTCATTTTGGCTCAATATTTCATACTTTATTAAGTTCTAAAGTGAGAGTAATTGTAATTTAGACATAGCTTATTTTGGATCACTCTAACTTGATCCGTATATATCATAATTCATTTTTTATTTTTTTGATAGAAAGGTAACACAAATATGCTTTTCCTACATATTTTTCATATTTATTTTTGTAAGTTACTATTTTTCCCAAAGCGTCAAAGAGATAGGTAGTTGAATGACCAAACAACCTATGTTTAATTAAAGTTAATTTTGAAAGTGACAATGAACTCAATATTTATTAAAATTATAGTTGTTAGAAATATTACTTTTAGTAGCATCATCTGAGATTTTTTGTTTCAGAATATCATCTTGTTTGGTCTTTGTTTTAGGCCTTGAAAGACTTTTTTTTTGCGTCCTGAAAAAAAAATTCAAGTTTTGGGTCTTCGTACGAAGACCCCCTTTGCACGAAGCCATCCCAAGGGCTTCGTGCGAAGGGGTATTTGCATGAAGACCCCTTGAGAAAAGTCTGATGTGAACAAGCCCTACCAGACGTTTACCCAACCTAGTTCACCCAAAGTAGGTCAGCTAATTATGGTAATCTTTTTTTGGCATGGTATAAAATTATTATTTTTTTCATTTTTCATACAATTGCAATCAACTTAATTCACATTTTTTACTATTGCTCTGATTTTTTGAAAGACATTGTTTTGGAGGAGAATTGCTATTGGTGCTTTTATCAAAGGCATTTTTTTGGAGGAGAATTGCTATTGGTGTTTTTATCAAAGACATTTTTTTGAAGAGGAGAATTACTATTGCCAAATTTTTAGAAGACATTTGTTTGGAGAGAAGAAATGGGGAACAAGAAAGGAAGACAAAGTAAATCTTCAAGAAAAAGGTCACTTAGTACCGAACAAAGAAATCATGAAGTTGCATTGACATGTTATTATAAAACCAAAGAAGGTATGGACCTATCTACCTCTAATTTTATGTGCCCGAATTTTATGGACATATGCTCTATTTTTCTCTAATTTGATTCATTTTTGTGCATGTAGCTTGCAATCAACATGGTCAAGGTGAAGGCGAAGCTCAAGTAGGAGGGTCAAGCCAAGTTGAAGAAATGCACATTGAAGAAGGGTTAGGATCACTCCCTACAGAAGCTCAAGAAATTTATGTTGAAGAAGAGTTAGGATCACATGCTCCTATTGGTATGGATGAACTTATAAATCTAGCTCAAACTGTAAAGAGAAATATTAATTATAGAAACTTAGATCATTTACTTACAATGGATGTCATAGAGAAATTGAGATCATTTGCTAATGTTCAACCTTTAAGTCTTGCTAAGAATAGGTCAATAAATAAGATAGCAAGAGAAATATTGGCTAAATTTGATAATTTTGAAACACTTGAACAAGCCCAATTGCTTTCAATTGTACTTATAAAAAAAAAGTTGGAAGAGGCATTAAAATTATTAGGTATAGACACAACATCAAAGAAGAGAAAAGTTGTTGACATGTAAACTGATATGATTGAAAATCTTAGGAAAGGTTTGAACCATGTAGGGAAGTGATCTCGGACTAAAGATAAGACCATTACAAGAAGAGTTATGTTGACATCCATTGTAGGTAACGCTATGCCTGAAACTGACAAATATCTTTAGTTTCATCTCGGATTGGTTTCAGTAGGAAAACAATATCACGATATGTTAAGAGGAGAATGCTTTTGGATGATAGCACCTTGGAAGGCAATTGGGCAATCATGTGTAGAGCTCTTTGTTTTGATAGGATTGATGAGGGAAACAAGAATTTGGTCACATTATTTTGGAATGATAATACTCATCCTTCATCAAATAGTAGAGATGTTATCAAACATAAAATTGCAGCTAATCAATATGAACATCATACAAAACATTGGTTGGACAGAACACTACATGAAATGTATGTGTTTTTTATTACGATAAAAATAGGTTTTGAAGGGGCCCCGAAACCCTTTACATAACTGGATCTAAAGATAAAGCTAATGAAGTACCATAAATACAACAGTCTAGCCTAAACATAGGACCAGACACCTCAAGAACACACAAAAGATATTACAATACTAGCACTCAAGACAGTTTAGTCCAACTAGCAAGAGGGAGGACACCCAAACCACAACACGCTAAGAAGCCTAAGAGCAAAGACTAATCAAAGATCCCCTTTTTATGAGATCGGAGGGTCATGTCGAATGATGAGGAGGATTTCTTTGAGTTTTTCCTTTTGACAATTATCTAGTCATCTTCGACTTTCACTGCCTTCTTCTGCCAGCAAGAAGAATCTTGAGAAATAGCCTCTAGTAAAGGATCTAAAAAGCACCTAGCAGGAGGAACTGAGACACCAATGTTGACAGCAGTGATCTTACCAATAGAACTGGTAGGAAAACCTAACACAAGAACAAGGCTTGCTAGGCTTCCAGCAAGAGAAACATTTGCACTAGAATCCACACCAGCAGGGTTGGCAAGAATAGCTTCCATGCTAGCAGGGCTAGCAGGAACAACATCCACTGAACCACCAACAGAGCTAGTAGGAACAACATCCACTGAACCATCAACAGAAGAAGAGATAGGGGTAGCAGCAACCTGCTCAACCACTTGTGAGAAGCTCCGTAGAGAAGACACCTTCTCCACCATATAGTGCTGGGAGGAAGCACCCTTCCACCATGAAGCATTCTTTTTAAATTTTTGAAGATCACATTGAGAAGCAACATGACCTATCTTAAAGCATCTTCTACATCTGAAGGGGAGGCCTTCATAGTCCAATTGTTGAATCTAGCTTCTGGCCTGAGGAGAAAAGAGTTTAATCTTAGAAGGCAGGCCTTTTGAAGTTTCAATATCCACCAATATACGAGCATAAGTAGAATGGAAAAGATTTAAAGATTTCTCATCCACCATTAACATTTCCCCAATCCCATCCCACATAGTCTCCGGGATGGAGTCAATCCAAAGATGGAGGGGAAGGTTAGGCAACCTAACCCAAATTGGTTGCAAATCAAATGATTCAGAAGAAGGAGAAAAAATAGAATGCCATGGCTTCAACAATAGCATTAAACGATCTTCCCAACTAAAGAAATTTTCACACAGAATAGTTTGTCTATCCTCTGCATTATCAAATTTAGCCATGAAGAAGCCTTTGGCCATAGGGAAGATATAGATTGAACCATAAATTAAAGGTTCCCCAATATTTTGAAATCCATGAATGGAGAGCAAGCAAAGAGGGCCAGAAACCCTTAAATCTACAAATCAACCCATGCTCAAAAAAAATAGAGGCTGCCACATCAATCTCAGAGAGAATGTCCTCATTCAACCTAACTGAGATATGGTTGTTTACAGGAAAGGCACTATGAGGAATGCCATTCGGAGCAGTTGAACATGAGCATCAGCGACCTTCCAAGCATTAGTAGGCAACCATGCTGAGACAGCCGCAAAAGCCCCAACGGGTGTCACATCGGCAACCAAAGGAGTAGTTTGAGTAGCCAAACGGTCGACAGTAGAAGACTGCACAGGGATCACTGCGGGAACCCTAATGGGAGCCACCATGGCCTCAACCACTAGTGCCAAACTAGGCTCAGGAGTGAAGAGGTCATGTTCCTATGATGCCTCAGCAGGAGCCGCTGCCAAAACCCTAGACGATGCAGCAGGAGCTGAAAGAGATGCGTGAGCGGGAACCAGAGAGCCCATTCAAACACTCGCCTATGTTACTCAAGAATATCCACAAATGAAATGTATGTGTTATTTTGTAGCTCAAATCCTAATATATAAAGATTGGGAAAACATTATTTGAAAGATTGAAGCCATATTATGTGAAGACAAACTAAGTGTTTGAAACTTCTTGTTGTTGTTATCAATGTGGGGTCAATAACCCAAGACGTTCAAGATTATTCTACATTTGTCACACATGGATCTAGCAGTTATTATAGCTTGTGGTTTAGCCTCATTACTCAATATGCATCTTTATCAAGTAAATAGGGGATTGTTAACGGTATTAGTAGAGTAGTAGCATAGAGACCATAATACAAGGAGTATCCCTAAAAATTTATCTAACTAGCTCACTTTGAGAGGTGATAGTTTAATGCCCGGTGAATATTATGAGAAATGCACTTAGAAATATATCCTACACCTATCATTAAGCTCAAGTATTAATTTTTAACCCTCTTATAATTGGTTTTGACCACATTTCAAGTACCTAGTTTGAGGAGTTTATACAAATCTACATTATGCATATTCATAAAAAAATCCAAGCGGCCTACTTTGGAGATCTATATCTCATAACAAGTTGACTATCATAACCAAAGGGTCATTAAAATAGATTGTAGTCATGAATTAAAACCCCCATTTCTATTTTCAGACCCCGTTCAATTCATTTGACATATTTTGCAAGCCAAATCCAAAAGTGATTTTTTCAAATTTTCTCTATGCATAGTATACATCAATTAAGTGGCCATTTTTAGAGGACTGTAGCTTTGGATCTGCTAACTGTCAAGAACTGTCAATTATTTCCCTATATAGTTGGTATCTCAAAGCATATATATGTAAATTTTAAGGTCTTAAGTAGTTTTTGTGATATTTTTACAAAGCCCATTCTATTGGCAATTTATTGTGTTTTTCAGTTTGCACAAAGACATCTCATTCATTGTGTTTTTCAGTTTGTACAAAGACATCTCATTCATTGTGTTTTTCAGTTTCCACAAAGACATCTCATTCAGATAGCCTACTTTGAGTTTTAAAATTTCACATCCAGCTGATGATCAAAAGTTAAAAATTATTTTCTCATATTGTCTACATTTGAATGAAGCCCCATGCATAGTTACAAGATCCCAAGATGAAGCCTGCTATCTTTTCAAAGGTCGAATGAAATGCAGTTTATTGTTTTATAACTTGTATATTTCAGAACTTGCGGGTTGATTCTTAGCATGGAATTTTATAGACCAGTTCAATTCCATGGTTTTATGACTGTGTTTGATTAAATTTTCAAGGCATATCTAGAGGCCTTGTGCTTGTGTTGAGAAATGTTCAGAGATATACAAAATTGAATTATGAAAATTTCCCACCTCTGATCTTTCATCCAGAATACATGGTAGAGGGATCAAGAATCAATTTCAAGGGTCCAAGTGTTTGAAAACAAAAAAAAGGTCATGCCCACACGGGGACCTGATTTGACTCTTCAAACTGTAGCATTTTCAAGATAAATAATATTATACTATTTAAATCATTTTTAAGATTTAAATAATGACAAAATCTATTGAGAGGGGGATTAAGGGATAATCTCAAAGTTGCAAAGAACTTATGCACATGACCTCAGTATGATTTAGAAGACTATGCATCCAGACCAGAACAAGAAGAGGTTGTAAGAGAATTTTTTTGATTAAATCATTATTTTATAATGATGTAAGTTATTATCAACTTCTTTGTCCAAGTAATATATTCTCCAATTTTAATCAATGTTATTTAGGACTAGGCATGAAGGATGCACTTGGACCCCTTAGAGTTATGCCAAGAATGGAAGTTTGATATAAAATATAACTACATCTTTACAAGAAATTTTCAACCCCACATACTTGTGGTAATTTCCTATGTTTTTTATGCTACTATGTGGGTGGGCAGAGCTAACGTCATGCAAAATATAGAGGTACCCTAGCATCTTGCGTAGTATTTTAAGAAATGGTGAAATGGGCATGGAATAGTGGGGTTAACCCTATATCTCTGCATAGAAATAGGTAAAGGTTGAAAAATCTGTGCAGAATTGTGGGAGAGAAGGAATATTGGAAGTATGTTCTATTTTTGCTATGGTTTCATGGTCAAAAAGCCCAAAATAGGGATTGACACACAATGGATTTGTATAGGTAGAAACAACTTTCAAGAAAATACAATTAGCTTTTGTAAAGCCAGATTCAGCAATGATTTCTAACATCCTTTCTATTTGGGCCAAAAGGGAAGATCCAGAAGATGGCATGGATGGACATCAAAGCGTACACAGGGCATGTGAATTATAGCAATCAAATGGAATGCATGAATGTGGTCTCATGAGAATATGAGAGCAAGGTATGCACGAAATGATTTGTGAAATGGATTAAAACCTTTAAGAAAATGCAATCTAGAAGATGTAAGGCCATATTTCATTATCTTTGTGATGTTTTTTACTTAGAAGTAAATGATGATTTACAAAGCTTACGAATTTGATAAAATACAATTGAAGATACATGATGAAATGTTTTTCACGGGAAGTGTTTCAACCATAAAGGAATGTGAAAGTATCAACAAAGGGGATTTTATTTTGTCTAAATACAAGTGCATATTTCAAAAGCCAAAAGTGTTATTTCTCCAAATGGATCATATATTCTCAGTTGCGGCTACAGGGTAAAATGAGATGCAAACTTCAAAGAGAAATGTCATATTCACATCACAAGAAGCAAACCAAGGGAAAAGGTGTATATCAAAAGAGAGAAGAAATAAATATTTTTAGTTGAAAAGTGCAAACCCAGAAGAGGAAAAAGAAGATATTTTCATTAATAAGGAGAAAAAGGATTTCTATTTTGTAAAACAGATTTTTTGTGCAGAGTGATTGAAGAGAACTTTTTAAATCAAAGATTTTGAAGAGGGTACATAGGTTAGTTCTAGAAGATTTATAGTCTCCCTTCATTTCTATATATTCATCTTCTGAGTTTTGTAGGAATTCTGAATTAGTTTCTATGTGAGAGAACTCATTGTACAATTTAGTCTTAATGTAGTAGGAAGATACCTTTAGTTTGTAAATCTATTTTAATTTCAAATAATTTCTTCATTAGAATGCAAGTTGGTTAAGTATTTTTTGTAGTTGTATCTAATATATATGAACATCATTTTGTCGAGTTGGTTATTGTGTGTGTGAATTTTGTACCTAGCTGTAGACACAACACTTCAGTAAAACATTAGAGGTTAGCAAAAAACTCAAAATCTGTAAGTAACTGAATCTATGCTAACCAGGCGATTTACTGTCTTCTAGTAGGTGTGAGTATGATGTTCTCAGATTGGTATCGAGATCAGTGACAATGCAACACCTAAATGAAGGATTTAAAATGATGAAAGCAATGAAATATGAATGCAAATTAATCTTCTTCTTTTTTGTATTTTAGATGCAATAGGATGAAAAATTGTATGAATCTAAGCTAGAATGTATGAAATTGATATGTAAAAATATCTAACAATGATATGATAAATGATATGAAAAACTATGCAAAAATAATAAAAATTATGAATGATCTCACAAATTCGCCTGTCACAAGTGCTTGATTCTTCAGATGTCAATTCGCTAAAGTAATTGTGCAAATTTGAGGTCCTGATTGAGATTGAAAGCTTGAGGGATTTTTAGAGAGATGATTTGTGAAGAGCTGAGCCTTGATTTTATAGAAATCCAGGGCTTGAGGATGCAAGAGAAAAACCATAAATCACTCTTGATAAACTCAAGTTGATTTTTGAGTTAACAAGAAATTAAGAATATTTAATTCATAAAATCATGCAAAAGTAATTTTTATCTCAAAATAGAGCTTTAGTTCTCTTTTTTTAACTCATCATCAAATGTTGAGTTTCAATTTTAAAATTGATTGTTAATTTCTAGTTGCCTGCTTTTTTTGATTGTGCATGATTTACTTATAAATTAATTTAAAAATAAAGTGATTTATTTTCCACTTAACTGATTTTTTGAATTAAAATAATTGATTTATGGGTTAATCAATTATTAAATCAAACTTTATTCCAATTAAATCATTAAAATTGACAACTTTGATTTTAAATTAATTAAATAAATATCCAATTGATTGTTTGTAGGAATTTTGATTTATTGTCAAAATAAAAATAATATTAATTAGGAATAAATGCAATTAAATCTAATTAAATAATTAAGTGACAGAATTAAATTAATTAATTAAATATTCATCATATTCAATTAATCAACTTTAGGATAAATAATAACATTTATCGCCAAATAATATTTAATTAAAGATAATTAGATAAATTAGGAATATTTAGGAAATATTCCCTGATGTAGAATTGAGATAAAATCAATTAGGATTTTGATGTGAAGATGTGTCTTAGGTTAGGACTTTTGTATCAATTTCATTCGAATTGAAGATGTAGTAGGTTAATGAACCTATAGCCCATTTTGGCGGTATTACATTTTGCCCCTCTTTGAATTACTATGCGAAGCGCAGTGGTTCAAAGAATAGTCTATGTATGATAAAGATGTTGAGATTGATTTGAAAGATGAACCAATTCTGAGATAGAAACCGATTGAAAGATTTAAAGATGCCGACATAGTCTGTGTATGATATATGTATGAAATTGATTTGAAAGATGAACTAATTCTGAGACAAAAACTAATTGAAAGATTTAAAGATGCTGACCCAGGTCCAGGATGACCAGGAATCGAGATGATGCTAGCTATATTAGCAATGAACCGATGATTACGAAAAAGTGCCAAAAATGCTTGATTCCGAACCTTATGATTGTGAAAAAGTGAGTGACCGATTCCAGACCTGAATGTCCTTGTATGAATCATATTGGTATCACATCTTGAACCCATCAATTACAAAGAACCAAGGAAATAACACTAACGAACCAATGGTTATGAAAAGCTAATATAGTTTACAAGATAGATTTAGGATACCAGATTGATATGGATCTCAATGAATCTGATATGCCCCAAGAAATGAAAGATTTGCCCCAAGCGACGAGGATTTTTGATGAATCAACAACTAGACATGGTTGTTGTCTTGATTATTGAGGAAAGATTTGATTGATAGAATTGAGTTACAGACTTTGAATGATGTTTAATACCATGCCCGCCTTCGGGATAAAAATAAAAATCTTACAAGAAAAGTCAGCATTGAATAGTTTAGAAGCTTGTTAATTGATTTGAAAAGTGGTTATACACGTCTGGGAACACTTTCTGCATCGTTTAGAGGTGTTGAAGACCAAGTTTGACTAGGTTAAACCATGAGTTGACCATAGTTGACCAAGTTGAAATTTTGATAGTTTGATGTAAGATAATCAGTTAAGTTGAATTCTGGATTTCTTTGATGTTTGAAGGTTGATTATGCAAGTAGTGAATAATATAAAAAATCTTAGATTTTGATTTTGATCTTGAAAAAGGATTCGACTTGCTATTTCGTTGGAGGAACATTCATGTGAGATTCAGCTCTTATAATATGTTTTTAGCATTTTTTGACGAATCGTTTAAGCATTTAAGTTTAATTCAATAATTTGTGAGATCATGCAATCATGCAAAGTGCAAAATGAAATGCAAACCTATGACCTAAGACCTAGTCACTGATCATGTGTTGATTTGTTATCATCATTGAACTTTTTAGGTAACCGGATAAATCAATACAATGCCCACTAGTTATGAAACCATAGACATATGAATATCAATTTGTATGCGTAGGAATCAATACAACACCCACTGGTTAGGCAACCATGGACATATGAATATTGATTTTATTTTTGGAATGTCAGACTAGATATAAGCACCAAGGCACAAACACCAGGATGACCTGAATATCATGTCCATTTTGATATAGCAATTTGTATAAGCATCAAAACATAAACATCGTGATGACCAAAATATGCTTTGCGTACAAACACATCAAACAGTCAAGAGATCATTCTTAATCCAATGTGAATTACTCGTAGTGACCCTTTATCATTGTCATCCTTAGGTAAGATCACATTTCACAATAGGAGAAAGAACTCACTTAAAAAAGACAATAGTTAGATCAAACTTCCTTGAATTTTTCGAGTATCAATGGTCGAGGTACTCATGGCCATCCAATTCAAGATAGAGGCTCTTACAGACGGACACCATTTCAATCTAGAATTTCCAAAGTTGTTAGATTTTCACATATAAATAGAAGACAAAGAAAAGATTATGCCCCCAGTCATTACTCTCTAAATCATGTAAAGGACATCATTGAAGAGCTCAAAGAGACACAATATGCAAAAATCTCAATGCGAATCAGTAAGCATACAAGGAGACAAAAGCATGTAAAAAACATAGATTAATTTTAGTTTGTGTTTGATGTTTGATTGTGTTGTTGTAAATGCAAAATCCTTTCTAGAGACAAGACTGACTGACTGACACGAATGAAGCTTCAAAGGACTCTGACTGGATATGATACATCTAAAGTATATTGGAGACCATAGGATATGACATTGATTGCCCCAAGTTTTGAACATTGATAGGATACAGACGCTTGAGCTAATTGGTGTACAGACCGACTTATTGAAAATAAGAATGCTAAAACAAACTAGGAGATATGTACAAACTAAAGCAAGACTGAAAGCTGGGAAAGACCAAGATTGTATTAATAGATGGAGCGTTTTGAAACAAGTGGTGCCCATTTGCTGGATTTTCAACATCTTGGCAGAGATTCTATTTTTGCTACCAAGGTGCCTGTTTCCAGGTTTTCACCAAGGCATTTTTTCTTTTCTCATTTTTATTATATTTTTCATTTTTTCAATTTTTTTGTATTTTTGATATTTTTTTATTTTTTTGTGAATCACCAAGGTGCCTATTACTAGGTTTTCACCAAGATGTTCATTTTTTAAGGACTTTTTAACATTTTAAAAAAAATTTCAGGATATTTTACCATAGACTGAATGCCTTAGACGTAGAATTTATTCATATGGAGAATGTTGATTGGTTCTCGGAGCTATTCTCCTTCAGTTGTTGAGAGTTGATAGGCACTAGAGCCAAAAGTAGTAGTGATAAAAAAGGGTCCCAACTAGTTGGGTTCAAAATCCCCCTTGCATTCTCTATGTGATTGATTTTTAGGATTCTCTCTCAAGACTAGATCACCAACCTGAAATTCTCTGTGTCTGACTTTCTTGTTGTAGCCTCTAGACAATCTTTTATGATATACTCTAAGATGATCATACGTTGCTTGCCTGCGCTCATCTAGTAGTTCAAGTTCTTGCAACCTAAACACTTTGTAGTCATCATCAATTACTAGACCATGCATTTTGATTCTTAGTGATGGGATTTCAACCTGAATAGGTAGTACTAATCATTATGTACAAAAGATGCCCCCAGACAGAATGGGCATCAAACTCCCAAGCAAGATCACATCGTGTAGTCCCAATGTCTAGCAAGGTGGAGAACAAGGGGGATTAGCAAGTTGGTGGAAGAGATGGAAGACAAGAGAATGAAGGATAATGAAGGGAAGAAATCCTCAAGGGAAAACTCCTCAAGGGTACCCAAGCTAGGGAAAAATTATCATGTAACGCACATTTGGACAAGCAATGAAAGGCCATCATAGGATAAGTCACAAAAGCGTAGTGCCAAAGAAGGAAAGGATGTAGCCCAAAGGAGTAGACATGTCAATAGGTTTCAAAGCATCGTGTTCTACTCTTTTTTTATTAGATCAAGACCAAAGGGGAAAAGGATAGCGAAAGGCTAGAATGAATGGAGGAAAATAAATATGAAGGCTAAATAGGAAAGGAATGAAAACAAGATCATTGTAAGATAGCTCACAAGATAGCCAAATGTTCGTGTATAGATCAACATTGTCAAGATCAAAGAGAGAAGATGGAATGGATGAAATATGTAGAAGAACTACACATGATGCCTGATTGCCAAGTTTTCATCATAGTACTTATCCAAGGTGCCACAAGGGAGTGGTTTTCACCATAGGACAAATTTATTTCTCTTTACTTTTGCTACCAAGGTTCCTATTTCTAGGTTTTCACTAAGGCACATTTTCAATTTTTATTTTTATTTTTTTTCATTTTTTTTTTTGGAAGAAGGCAAGCTTTTTAGATAATGCTCCTTGAAAGGATAAACCATGATATGCCAAGGATTCAAAATGATACATGCTCAAAGATGCTGACAGGGAAAGGAAGATGGAAGAGAAAAATGGAGGATAAATTTTTATGTAAAGTGAGTGAGGTTGGAATATAGGAGGAATAGGCAAATGAGGAAAAAGGATAGAAGGTAGAAAGATAATGAATGGAAGGATTGTGAAAGGGTAGATGGAAAGGAAGGAAAGATCAACATCAACACACACCTTGAAGGGTGGCGAGAGGATGGAGGAAATGTGAATGAAGGAATACGTGAAGGAATATAGCGAATGGATAGTAGAGGTTATGGTTTAGGCGCATGGAATGGAAGAATATTTTTGGAAGAAGATGAAGTGGAAGCCTTTGGAAGCTTGAATGTCAACTTCACTTGTTGTTCAACACCAGACTCTTTCAAAAGAGACTTTGGAATCCATATAGCCATAGAATTTTTGTTTCTTTTTGATGATCTAGAGAGAATACCTTTAATGATGGATTTTGGAACCCATACTTGTCTTGTAATTTTTTTCTTATATATCTTTTTTGACTTTATGCCTCCATGTCGATTACAGGAGACATGGTGATCTTCTCTTTTTTATGGATTCTTGTATTTCTTATTTTTCTTGTATTGAACATTCAAGTTACTTCCAAAGAACTTGGGACTTGTGGAAGAAGAAGGAGGATATGACTGGTTTAAATGGGTGGGTGGATGAAAAGGATTCAAGGGTATGCATCTATGTTGATCTTGAGGAAAGATGGGAGATAGAGTGATGTAAGGACCCAATATGGATGGTGAATTAGGAGTGTTAGGAGGAGAAAGTGAAGGGACATAAGGGCCCAATATGGAAGGAAAATGTGAAGCCCTTAGTATTGGTGGAGGAGGTCCAAGGATGGAAGTGGAAGACGCAAAAGGATAATCAATAAGTTCATCAACATCTATGTGACAACCAAGGACATTAGTATCTTTAGAGTGAGCAATAGGATTTGCAATGGGATCATGAACATCTTAATAGGAGCAACTTCTTTGATAGGATTATTCAAAGCTTGCAAAGACTTAGGAAGAGTAGAAAGTGGAAACAAACATGGAGTGGTATAATAAGAAGATGGAAGACTTTGATCTTGACAAGGATCTTTGGATAGCATAAGCACATAATTTTTTTAAATATTTTTAATAGGCTTAACATTGGAAGTAACAACACCATTTTTACCAACCTTAATGGAAGTATCATCTTTGGAAAGCGCAAGTGTAGTAAGGTTATTTTGATTATCAATAAGCTCAATGGTGTAAAAAGTAACTTGATCTTGCTTAGGAGAAGACTTAAGACAAGGTGGAATGAATGAGAAAGGGTACATAGGATCAAAAGAACCATGGAATGGATAAGAGACATCATGAAAAGGATTGGATGACATGGAGGGTTCTTGATCTTGATCTTTCTTTATGTTCTTTTCTTTATCATTTTTAGAGTCCTCTTGACATAGAGCCACTTCTAAGGACAAGGAAGCATGTTGGGATTGTATGGAAGACTTTGGAAGAGATGGTGAAGGACTAGCTGAAGTAGGCATTATAGTGTATAAAGGCTTAGGCTCTTTGGGTTTAGCATCATTGAAAGTATTTGCAACCAAGTGAAGGTTAGCTTGAGTTTCTTTAAGAGGTAGCCCTTGAGGATAACTATAGGGAACCGCATGAAAAGTATTAGGACCTTTAGTGGATGAAGGACTTGTGAAAGATTTGAAAGACTTGGAAGCTTTAGGAAATGTATGGGCATTGGAAGAAGTAGGGGATGGAAGGGAACCATCACAATACAAAGGTTCAACATTAACATGATCTTTCTTGAGAGTATAATCTTTATTTTTAGCATGAGAGTTCTTAGAGGAGAGATCCTTATAGTATTGACATTTAAATTAGTGTGGTACATTTTATATTCCTCAATAGAAGTAGATGTATCATCTAGGTATTGTTCACAAAAATTATCAAAGTCTTTCAAAATCAGAATCATATGGATCACCATCATGATCTATCCAATGTGATGTCCCATTTCCAGTAAGCATGAGCACACGACGAGGAGGACTCTTAGGAAGAGAGGTGTCATAGGTATCATTATATTGTCCATCATCATAGTCATCATAGTCTTCAAAGATGGGCGTGTCACTCTCTATGGAAGAGGTATCAAAAGGGTTATCACGTTGCTCATTATGGTATGTCTTGAGAAGAGAAGTAAGACTCTTGGGAGAATTAGAAGAGGAAAGAGATCGTGGAGAAGAGGAAGGTGAAGACCTAGCAGAGGAAGAAGATGTGGATGATGAGGAATGATGAGAAGACTTAGAATATGAAAGATATTTGGAAGAAGAAGGTCGTGACATGACCATGTGTATGATCCTAGCAAAGGTGTCTGATTCAATCAATTTTTCCTTTATTTTCATCATAAATTTATCACTCATGGGCTTTTTGGAATAATACTCTTCGAATTGAGCAATGAGTTCGAGATCATCCATTTTCAAGAGAGGTTCCATAACAAGATAGCTGAAATTCATGGTTCTAGAAGAGGAGGAATCAAGCATGGAAGTGATAGAAGAGATGAATAGAAGAAAGAAGACTAGATAATAAGAGGAAAAAAATCAAGAAGACGTGAAGAGTTTTAGGAAGAAGAGGAAGAAGTGTGAAGGAATAGGAGAAAGGATGGAAATGGGAGACTAGGAAGACATGAGAGATGTGGAAGAAAGAAGACCAAGAGTCATTTTGTGCAACTTGATACCATTTAAGTTCATTTGAATGTTGAGCAACATGTCATAGCACCTGAGATTTGACCCAGACTGACCAAGGATGATTAGAAATGACAAGAATCAGTTCGCTATTTTGACAGAATTTGGAAATAGGATGTAAAAAGTGGATTTCTGACAAATTTGACCAATCTCTGACAACTTTGACTTTGGCTTTGATATGAGTTTTGAAATTTTAGGATGAATTTTGACACCAGAAAGGATTTTTGCTTCAGATTTGCAATTTTTCAGTTTTTCAGTATCAGTTTGTTTGCAAATTTTTCTATCCAGTTTTTGAAGATCTATGTAAAAGTTTTTCTCAAGTAACCAAGAAGATATCAAGCATGCAAACCAATAAGAAAGGGAAGCAAGTAATCATCTGAAAACAATGAACAAGGGCAAAAGCTACCTTGCGCATGAACAAGCAGTAGTGACTTATTGTGCTAATCCCTAGAAATACTACTTGTGTATGTTCCAAAAAGTTTTTCAATAACGCACATATTCTTAGAAAATGAAAAATTTGGCCTCACTAGGGTTTGTAGTAATGGTCTGACTCTGCAACTTTTGTGATCTCAAGAGGGCGAACTCCAATCCAGGTGCACCGGGGTTTTGACACAATTCAAGAAATTAATCAATCAGGAGCTGCTAGGGAGATCTGATAGCCCAACAAGAGACCACACTTGTGAAGATTTCTTCCACAAGGACATTTATATAGCGGCTGCTGCTACCATGATGAAAATGGCTATTACTGCTTGAGGTTCCATCCACATGGTTGACCCAATTAAGGGAATGTCCACTATGGTTAACCCTCTCTAAAGGTGACTCACAAAAGATACCACAGGGGGACTAGATCAGATTCAAGGATCTGGGTTTCTGGTACTATCCAAAAAAGAAGTAGAGCATAATCCCCTAGCCTCTTCACTTCACCAAAATAAAGCAAAAAAATTAATCTAACATGCTAAGACTAAGATTATCTCACAAATATCTATGATGTCAACTGCTTATGATCTATCAACCTCTCCGGAGAGAGAATGTATCAATCAAAAGTTGAAGATGCACAAATCTAGTAGAATGTGAGATGCTCTCAATAACCTCCCTACCTACAAGGGTTCTCTTATTGAGAAGAGCTTTGCTAGAAACCCACTCTCTCAAGAACCACAAATAGTGTTCATAGGGCCTATTTACTATGTGTAATAGATATGTGAAAAGCAAATCTATGTTCATTTTTATAGCCCAAAATGAAGTCTGTGATATGAAAGCAATAAAAGTCACACAAGCTTGACACACGAGAGTTATTTTTAATCCAAATTGAAATGTTATTAGTTTGAGAAAAATACCTGAGTTCCTCACAACGTGCTTAGTAGATTTTACCTATTTTAGCAATTTTTGTTGAGCTTTTCCACGCAAGCAAACCACGAACTCTCCAACAAGCCAACAAGCCAACAAGCAAGCAAGATATGCAAGGTATATTCAACTTATGCAAACCCTAGGGTTAGATCTGAAAACCAATTGTTAGGAGGAATAATAACTAGCAAATAATCCAAATCACAACTCATATCATGCATTGAATCATATGAAAAATAAGTGCATACCCATCACAAAATTTTTATTTTTTTTGCACTTGACCTAGTCAACAAGATCTAATTTTTTTGATATGATTTCAGCCATAAAAATAAAAATGTAAAATAGAGACCCCTACTAACAAACATAGAGCTTTCCAAAAATGTAAAAATTTCAGAAAAATCTCTTCATTTGTGCCCTAGAGACCCCTTTTACTAAAATAGATCAGTTTTTGTAAATTGACTATTTGAGCTATTATATTGCGTCCAAATTTAAAACACAAAGAATGGACCCCCTATAGAATTTAAAGAGCTTTCCAAAAATGGAAAAATTTTCAAAAAAATGATGATTTGCACTGAAAATGAATTATTTATGAAAAATAAAGAAAAAATTATTAAAAATTCAAAACATCTCAAAAAAATTTAAATTTTTTATCGAAGCTTCCCTGATATGCCTCCAACCTACAAAAATAATTTCAAACCAAAACTCCAAGCTGTTTGGGAGATAAAATTAAATCTTTAAAAATTTAAGGTTTTAGTCTCCAAGTAAATTTGCACAAGGGAGTTAGCTCCAAAAAAAAAACCAAAACCAGCATGTAAAGATGGGTTGCCCCATGGTGGGCGCTAGAAATGTGTGTGTGAATTTTGTACCTAGCTGTAGACACAACACTTCAATAAAACATTAGAGGTTAGCAAAAAACCCAAAATCTGTAAGTAATTGAATCTATGCTAACCAAGCAATTTACTGCCTTCTAGTAGGTGTGAGTATGATGTTCTCAGATTGAAATCGAGATCAGTGACAATGCAACACCTAAACGAAGGATTTAAAATGATGAAAGCAATGAAATATGAATGCAAATTAATCTTTTTTTTTTGTATTTTAGATGCAATAGGATGAAAAATTGTATGAATCTAAGCTAGAATGTATGAAATTGATCTAGAATGTATGAAATTGATATGTAAAAGTATCTAACAATGATATGATAAATGATATGAAAAACTATGCAAAAACTATGAAAATTATGAATGATCTCACAAATTCGCTTGTCACAAGTGCTTGATTCTTCAGATGTCAATTCGCTAAAGTAATTGTGCAAATTTGAGGTCCTGATTGAGATTGAAAGCTTGAGGGATTTTTAGAGAGATGATTTGTGAAGAGCCAAGCCTTGATTTTATAGAAATCCAAGGCTTGAGGATGCAAGAGGAAAGCCATAAATCACTCTTGATAAACTCAGGTTGATTTTTGAGTTAACAAGAAATTAAGAATATTTAATTCATAAAATCATGCAAAAGTAGTTTTTATCTCAAAATAGAGCTTTAGTTCTCTTTTTTTAACTCATCATCAAATGTTGAGTTTCAATTTTAAAATTGATTGTTAATTTCTAGTTGCCTGCTTTTTTTGATTGTGCATGATTTAATTATAAATTAATTTAAAAATAAAGTGATTTATTTTCCACTTAACTAATTTTTTGAATTAAAACAATTGATTTATGGGTTAATCAATTATTAAATCAAACTTTATTCCAATTAAATCATTAAATTTGACAACTTTGATTTTAAATCAATTAAATAAATATCCAATTGATTGTTTGTAGGACTTTTGATTTATTGTCAAAATAAAAACAATATTAATTAGGAATAAATACAATTAAATCTAATTAAATACTTAAGTGAAAAAATTAAATTAATTAATTAAATATTCATCATATTCAATTAATCAACTTTAGGATAAATAATAACATTTATCGCCAAATAATATTTAATTAAAGATAATTAGATAAATTAGGAATATTTAGGAAATATTCCCTGATGCAGAATTAAGATAAAATTGTAATACCCCGAAAATGGGCTATAAGTTCATTAATCTCCTACATCTACATATCGAACGAAATCGACATCAAAGTCCTAACCTAAGGCACATCTAAACATCATCGAATCCTAATTGATTATCATAAATTCTGCATCGGGGAATATTCCTAGTAATATTCCTAATCATCATAATTATCTTTAATTTAATGATTATTTGGTAATAAATCACATTTATCCTAAAATTTGATTAATTGAATATTTTCATATTTAATTAATTAGATTTAATTTTGCCACTTAATTATTTAATTAAAGTTAATTCTATCTATTATTAATTGTATTATTTAATTTTGACAATAAATCTAATATCCTATGAATAATTGATTAAATTCTTATTTAATTAATTAAAGCAAGTTGTCATTATTTAATAATATAGTTTTTAATAAAAATTTAAAAAAATAGTTGATTAACCCATAAATCAATTGTTTTATTTTCAAAAATCAATTAAGTTGAGCATAAATCACTTTATTATTAAATTAATTCATAAATAAAACATGCACAATCATAAAAGCAGACAACTATCAATTATCAATTAAAGGTAAACTCTATTTGGTGTTAAAACTTAGCTTTTGCATGTTTTTGTGAATTAAATTGTCTTTATTATCAGATAACTCAAAAATCAAGCTGAGTTAATTTGAGTGATTTATGGCTTTCTTCCATGCACCTCCAAAGCTCTGGATTTCTATAAAATCAAGGCTCAACTCTTCATAATTCATCTCATATTTTGCACAATCATGCTGGAGAATTGCAATTGGAAGGATCAAAGCTTATTGCGAATCAACATTGTTGTGAGATCAATTTCAAATTCATAGCTTTCATATTATTGTTAGAATTTTTATTCTCATATCATTTAGCATAGATTCATATCATTGTTGGATCAATTTCCATATTAGCATAGATTCATATCAGTTTTTCATTATTATTGCATAGAAAATACCAAAAAAATAGATTAATTGCATTCATATTTCATATCAGTTTTCCATTCAAATCCTTTATTTAGGTGTCATCTAGGTCATTGATCTCGATAACAATCTGAGAACATTAATCGCGCACCTACTAGAGGGCAGTAAATCGCTTGGTTAGATAGCTTTCAATTTTGCATGATTTCGATTATAGCTAACCTCTAATGTTTTACTGAAGTGTTGTGTCTACAGACCAGGTACAATTTTCACACACACATTTCTGGCGCCCACCGTGGGGCCCTGAAACGGGTTTCCAATTCAATTCTATCAATTTCTGTCTTTTTCTCCTTAGTTTCTATGCAAAAATATGACTTTTATTTTTTGTTCGTACAATCTTTGTACGAGTTTCTGACAAAAGTCGTACAAGTTTTAGTTTTCTTTCATACAACAATTGATCGAGTATCGTTTCATCAGGCACCCACAATCATTTGGAAGCTGAATTATCATTTAATCAAACACCTAATGTCGTACGAGTTTCCATACTATCATCTGGTAACAGACCCACTGTCGTACGAGTTTCGGTACCAGATTTCAATTGTCATTTCATTTTTGTAGGCAGTTTGTCAGATTTGATTTTTGGATTTTGACTAATAGCTAACCCTAACAATTGAAATTTACTATTTTTGATTGACTCCTACTGGGTTTGATTGGAAAAAGCGTAAAGTTTTCTAAAATCAGGTTAAAAATCTACTAAGCACGTTGCGAGGATCTCAGGTATTCCACTTGTGCTGATAATATTTTGATTTGGGGCTTAAAATAAATCTCTTGTGTGTCTAGCTTGGGTGATTCTTTTCATGCTTTTGTTTTACACACTTGCATAATTGATACTAGGTTGTGACCCCTTAAGGATTCATTAAGTAGTCTTAGATACTTGTGATTGAGCTTGATTGCTATCTTGGGTTATTGGACTCGCTAATCCGCTGGCCCCTCATTTCTACCCAGTGGTTGCAATCTCAGCGCCATAAAAGGGAGGGGTCAATAGAACAGAAGCGTTAAGTGTTCCACTTGGCAATCCTTTTGTGCTTTTAGGAACTCATTTGTTTTCTAAGTTGGGGACTCATTTTCAGCTTGTGTAAGGTGTTAAGTGTTCCACCTTGTGGACTCATCTCATATTCTCTTTAAGCGTTAAGTGTTCCTCTTTCTGCTTTTTGGGTACTTTTGGTAGATTTGCTTTCAGGAATATATCTGTGCTCACATAGTAATTAGGCCCTATGAGCACTATTCGTGATTCTTGAGAGATTGGATTCCTAGCGAAATTCTTCTTGACGATAGAATCCTTGTAGGTAGGGAGGATACTTAGTGCATTTCACATTCAACTTGGTTAGTGTGTCTTCTCTTATTGATCGATACATTCTCTCCCAGGAGAGGTTGATAGATCACGTGGGGTTGACATCAGGAGCTTTGGTGAATCAAAATTGGTTAGTGCATCTTCTCTTATTGATTGATACATTCTCTCCTCGGAGAGGTTGATAGATCACGTGGAGTTGACATCATAGACCTTGGTGAAGCAAAACTTTGTCTTAGCGTGTCGAATTAATCTGCTTGCTTTGTTTGGGTTAAAAGTGAAAAGGTGTCAAAAACCTTGGATCTGGAGCCAAGTCCCCTTGTGGTATACTATTGTGAGTCATCTTTAGAGAGGGTTAACCATAGCGGACAATCCCTTCATAGGGAAAACTGCGTTAATGGAACCTCAAGCGGTAATAGTCATTTTCACCGTGGTAGTGACAGTTGCTATATAAATATCCTTGTGGAAGAAATCTCCACGGGTATGGTTCATTGTTGGGTTGTCAGATCTCCCTAGTAGCTCCCGAAGATTAAGTTCTCAGACTGTGTCAAAACCCTGGTGCACCAGGATTGGAGTTCACCCCTTTGAATCATAAAAGTTGCAGAGTCAAACCATTACTAAAAACCCTAGCGAGGCCAAATTTTCATTTTCTAGGGTATATGTGCATTATTGCAAAACATTTTTGGAACATACACAATTAGTGCTTTTGAGGATTAGAATGAATAATTCACTTGATTGTTCATGCGCAAGGTTGTTTTTGCCCTTGTTCATTATTTTCAGACATGTTTGAAATCACTTGCTTGCTATTTTGCGTGCTTGTTTATCTATTGGGTTATTGAAAATGAATAAATCTATTACAATCCTCAAATCTGGACATTGAAATTTGCAAACAATTCAAATCTGAAAACTCAAATTTTGCAAAATCTAAAGTAAAATCTTTTTCTGGAGTCAAAAGTCATCTCAGGAGGTCAGAAAGTCATACGAGTTTCTATCAAGTGTCATTTCATTACAACCCATCTATCGTATGATTGAGTACCCAGTGTCGTACGAGTTTCCATGACAGCAAATTCTCAAAGTCAAAATCTTGCAACTATCGTATGATATTGTCAACTGTCATTTCGTTGCTACCCAACTGTCGTATGATTGAGTACCCAGTGTCATACGAGTTTTCATACCAGCATATTTCAAAAAGCCAAATCCTGCTTACAACTGTCATATGAGATTTTCAATTGTCGTTTCATTGCATACCCACTGTCATACAAGCTTTGCCACTATCGTATGAGTTTTACAACTGTCATTTCATAGCCTACCCACTGTCGTACGAGTTTTGCAGAGTGTCATTTGGGAAAATTTTGAAAGTTGTCAGAAAATTATCAAAATTGCCAGATATTTAGCTTTTTCAGCCTAGTTTCAAAATCTGTTGAATGAATCACTATGTCAGGAACAGAGCAGTAGCTATTAAGATTCCAATCATTTTCCTAAAGTGGCCTTTTGAATTCGATTCAGCCTTATGCTTAATTGATTTGAGTCTTTATCATCTCTTGTCAAAACCTTGTCATAACTATCAAATCTTCAATCAATCAATCATCAAAATGACTAAGTGTTGTGATATCTTGTCCGCTATCTTTTGGGAACCTACCCATACATCCAGGGCACAGTATCCTTCATCCATGTCTAATCAAATCTTCAAATCAATCAAACCTTGACAAGGTTACATCATCTGATCATCTTGATTCAATTCATTCTTCAGTTATCTGAATCTTATTCTTTTGTTTCACTCAAAGTTGATGGTGGAGACTAGAGCTTCCTCTCACAAGAAATCTATCACCACTATCCAAAATCTAACTTTTGAGCAACTCATCAATTCTGGTCTTTACAAGGATGATGGTATTGGCAACTATCGATTGAAATCTGGTTACATACCTCCTCCCTCAACTCACGGAGGTACTCAACATACCCCTCATCAATCTAATCCAGGGAGTCCACAAACTCCTACCATGTCTCAAGCAGGGATAAATTTTGGCTCTCAAAGAGCTCAATCTCAACATGGTGTAGATCAGGAACCCACACCTGAAGAAATTGCTCAATATCAAAATGATGATAACTTCAAACGAATGATGAAGCATTTCTTGAAAGAAGATAGAGAAGCATACTTTTTACAACTAGCTCATCAAGGAGCTAAACTTCCTCCCAACTTTAATGTTGAAGACATCATTACACATGAGGAAGAAAATCCACTCATAGCTATGATGAAACAAATGCATGCTATACAAGTTGAACTTAACAATCTCAACAAAGAGAAGGAACCCAAAGAGTTCTCCATGGAGGCTCTATGTCCTTTTCCTTTTGACAAAGACTTGTACATGCCGCCCTTTCCAAAAAGAGTGGAGATGCCGAAGTATGATAAGTATGATGGACACTCTGATCCCCAAGATCATGTCAAAGAGTTCTGTACGCAATCCATGGAGTTCATGCATGAACCGACCTATCTGATGCATCTTTTTCCTAGATCTCTGGGAGGAGCATCCATTCAGTGGTTTTCAAGATTGCCTCCTACGATCAAAATGTTTGAGGAATTGATTAAATTATTTTACCAACAATATTCCTACAATATTCAACATCTAGTCACCATGATTGATATTTGTAATCTCAAACAATATCCAGGAGAATCATTCCTAACTTTCCTCAAGAGGTGGCGAAAGAAGTTCTCTCTATATGCTAGACCAATTCCCGAAATGGAGAAACTTGAAATCTTTATCAATAACCTTGTTCTAGAAATCAATTATCCCTTACAAATGCAAGATCATACATCTTTTGACAAGATGGTAGATAATGCTATCAAAATAAAAAAAGTGCTTGTAAAAAAAGGGGAAATCACTCTCCAAAAAGACAAGTACGAATCTAGATCTAGTTCCAAAGACAAGAACAAAAATTAGAACAAGAACAAGGGCATCATCACAGATGGCGTTGTCAACACTGTCCATGCCCCATCAAAGGCACTAGCCTACAATCTCACTCTTGGCACTCAAGCCATTAAAGCTTCAGAGCAAAAGTCTTCTCAACCATCTCAAAGGAAGCTAGAATTCAAAAAATGGGATAAACATAAAAAATTTACTCCTCTAGGAGAGTCTTTAGAATCAGCTATAAAAACTCTACTAGCTGATAACATCATCTCTTTACCACCAATCCGACCGAATGCTCAGGACCCCAAACTGATATGGTGGAAGGAAAATGAATTATGTGATTCCATCGGAGTAAAGGTCACAAAACTAGTAGTTGCTACCACTTGAAGCATACCATTCAAGATCTGATCGATAGTGGAGACATCACAATTGACAATCCCATGAGTAATAATGATCATACAACATTCACATAACCATTTCTGAAACATGGTCAAAAGGTTTCAACTTCTTAGCCTAATATGGGGGCAAAAGTCAACTATGCCTACCTTGGAAATAACACTGTCATCAATATGGTTTTACCATGTCTCTCTGAAAGTTGCAATGTCATCACAATCATATGAAGAGACAGAGATCATTCCTTAGCTAACGTAGTTACTCAATCACAAGCTCAAACACATCTAAAAGGACAAATCCTAGATTCATCAAATGTCCCTAAGGTGCCCTTCAATCTTTCATCTACTTCTAAACAGAAGGCTGCTTCCAAATCTTCCAATCCAAAGGATACAAGGCCTATGTCTTATAGCATTGTTCAACAACTCCAGCACACTAATGCAAAAATCTCCATGTTTGAGTTGCTTCGAATATCTCCAGCTCACAGAGCCATTCTCGATAAAGCTTTGCTTGGTTCCAATGTTCCTGATGACCTTGATTTAGACAGGTTCCAGACTAT
Source organism: Chamaecyparis obtusa (assembly GCA_027943335.1). Classification (NCBI taxonomy): domain Eukaryota; kingdom Viridiplantae; phylum Streptophyta; class Pinopsida; order Cupressales; family Cupressaceae; genus Chamaecyparis; species Chamaecyparis obtusa. The sequence continues at coordinate 557,441 of BSBK01001784.1, forward strand.
GGTTGGACATCTTACATCTCCACAATATATCTCCTTTTCAAAGGAAGATGACAACTCCTTGAGTCACCCACATAATCAACCTTTGCATATAGAAGTCTTGATCCAGAACCGTAGAGTCAAATGTGTGTTGATAGATGGGGGCACTGGCCTAAACATTTGTTCTTGCAGCTTGATCACACAATTGGGATTTTTAGAATTGGCTATTGATCCTAGAAAGAAAATAACTATCAAGGCCTATGATGAACAAGAAAGATCTTTTAAAGGCACCATTATCTTACCTATCAGAGTGGGTCCAGTTATCAAAGATATCATCTGTCAAGTGCTTGATCTACCTTTGGCCTACAACTTCCTTCTAGGGAGACCATGGATACATGAAATGCAAGCTATTCCTTCTACATACCATCAATGTTTGAATTTTCCTTATGAAGGAGTAGAGGTTACTATCCCTGTAGATCTGAATACAACTTGCAGCACCTTGAAGGAAAGTGCAGATAAGCTTGTACCTAATAACAGAGAATCTCCCATAGAGCCAACTAAAGAAGCATCCACATCTAAAATGGAAGATCTTGCAAAAGAGGTTAATATCAAAGAAAATAGTATGGGAGAATATACTATCAAGCCAGTCTTATCTTTGACATCTCTCCCTATCTCACCTAAGTCTTATGGGAAATCTTTGAAACAATCCAAGCCCAAATCTCGAGAACCTCTTGAAGCATATAAAAAGAATTTTGTAGCAGAACAGGTATCCAAGCAAGAATTTGAAGAGGATGAGGCTGTGCTATCATGGTTGTACAAAGATGAACTTGAATCTCAAGTTGTTCAAACTAGTAACTGTACAGTATCCAAACTCCCTTCCAAGTCATATGGTCCAGGAGATAAATTAATAGCTAAGATGGGATATTCAGGTCAAGGACCTCTAGGAATTAGAGGAAAAGGTCTTGAGGCACCTCTCCCACATACTGGTAGAGAAAATAAAAACAAAGTTGGCTTAGGATTTAAGAAGAAACCTTATCACCTCAAAGGTAATTGTTCCCATGTCATAGAGCAGATCACACCAGGGGAACCTCTTCTTAAGAAAGAAGAAATAGAACCATCAGATAGTTCATAACTCATCCCCTATGAAAAATTGCCTAAAGAGATCAAAGACCTTCTTGATGATAAAGATGATCCTATCAAGAGAATTAATGTAGTAGAAACACAAGAACCTACTATCAATCAAGAGATAGTTACAAAACAAGAACCAGCTAATCTTGAAAACAATTAAGAAGAGGGAAGTGGTAGTGATTCTGAGACAAATTCCCATGAGTATGAATTCAAATCAAAATCTGAGGGTAACCCTTCTTGGGGTATTCACCCTGACTTTACTCATGTTCTAAGATTTCCTAGAGATCCTGAATCAAAAGCTGAATCAAATGACTATGAATGGGGAGCCATTCCAGAACCAGATGAGCTTATCACGGAGAAACATGTTGATGTTATTCACCAATATGCACCTCAAACCAACGTAAGTCTAGAGCAAAATGATGAACCTATCGAGTCTGATTCACCTATGGCTGAATTGGACTCCCATGATGACATTGAGCCTATTCACGAATTGGATGTCTTAAGTTGTAGTATCACCTTTGAACTCAAGCATCAGGTTAGGACCAATGATGACAAATCAATATCCGTAAACACTATCTCCCAATCTTTCCCTACTTTGACTATCAAATATCTAGAACTTATTGATCAAACCTCCGCGAATCTGAGCCATGGTATTTATACCTTCCCGAATGACTATGCCCTTGCCTGTTACGTCAATGTAGTTGAACCTATGAGTACTTCCATCAGTGAACCGAGCATCAACATGACCGAGTCAGAAATCAAATATCTTATTCAGAAAAACAAGAATAAAAAGAAAAAGAAAAAAAGTTTTGAGGGTGAAAACCACTTTGTGGCAGTCTCAGAACCTACAAAAGTAAAAATAAAAGATGTATCCGAAGGTGAAAACCTCTCTGAGGTGCCTAAGGATGAGATATTTGATGTCCTTTTGAGTCATTTACATGATAGATCTCTAGTTCTAATTGAGCCCACTCAATCCATCAATTTGGGTACAATAGAGGAACCACAATTGGTACATGTAGCACAATCATTATCAGAAGAAGAGAAGAAAAAATTTACAACATTCCTAACAGAGAAGAAGATCAACTTTGCATGGAAATATTCAGATATGCCAGGATTGGATCCTAATCTCATAATGCATCATTTATCTATCGCTCCAAATGTCAAACCTGTCAAGAAAAAATTAAGAAAGATGCATCCTCATGTTGCACTCTTGGTAAAAGCTGAATTAGAGAAGCTCCTAAATGCTGGATTGATCCGAGTTATTGACTATGCTGAGTGGATCTCCAACATTGTGCCTATTTCTAAACCAGATGGTTCAATTAGAGTGTGCACAGACTTTAGAGATGTGAATAGAGCATGCCCTAAGGATGATTTTCCACTACCTAACATTGATATGATAGTGAACATGACTGCGGGTTTCAAGATGTATTCCTTAATGGATGGTTTCTCTAGGTATAACCAAATAAAAATTGCTCCAGAGGACCAAGAGAAAACTGCTTTCACATGTGCATGGGGCACCTTCTGTTGGAATGTCATGCCATTTGGGCTTAAAAATGCTAGTGCTACATATCAAAGGGCAATGACATCTATTTTCCACGACATGATGCATCACACTATGGAAGATTATGTTGATGATACATTAGCAAAATCTATGATCAGAACTGAACATCTAAAGGACTTGAGCATGATCCTAGATAGAATGGAAAAGTTTAGTCTTCGACTAAATCCTAAGAAGTGTGCTTTTGGTGTCACTTTTGGAAAGCTCTTGGGATACATAGTTTCAAAGAAGGGCATTGAAGTTGATCTAGCTAAAGTCAAGGCTATAATAGAGATGCAACCTCCCACGAATATCAGTCAAATGAGGATGTTGCAAGGCAGAGTTCAATCTATCAGAAGATTCATATCACAGCTCGCGGACATATCACAACCTTTTACAAAAACATTACATAAGGGTGTGACCTTTGCATGGAATGAAGAATGTGAGAACAACTTTAATCATATCAAGAAGTATCTATCAAATCCGCCTATCTTGATGCCTCCTATTCATGGGAAGCCATTGATCTTGTATGTCTTTGCAACAGCCACATCACTAGGGGCATTGCTAGCGCAACATGATGAAGACAAAAAGGAAAGAGCCATTTATTATATAAGCAGAACATTGGTGGCGTATGAAAAGAACTATTCTATGATTGAGAAAGCTTATCTCACTGTGATCTTTGCATCATAGAAACTGAGACACTATATGTTTTCTCATACCACACATCTAGTAGCAAAAATTGATCCACTAAAATACCTACTAAGCAAGGCTGCCCTCACAGGTAGACTAGCTAAATGGGTCATGCTTCTAAGTGAATTTGACATTGAATATGTTGACAGAAAAGCTATAAAAGGTCAAGTTATTGCTGATCAATTAGCAGATGCACCCATGTTTGATGACACACCAATGCAAATGGAATTTCAAGACTCCTCTATTATGCACCTATCTTCTAGAGAATGGCAATTGTTCTTTGATGGCTCCTATACACAGAATGGATCTGGAGCAGGCATATTGTTCATAACTCCCCAAGGATACTCAATCCCCAAAGCATTCTGATTAAAGTTTCCTTGCAAAAACAATATTGTAGAATATGAAGCCCTTTTGAATGGTATGAAAATAGCAATTGAATGGAGAGTAACAGAGCTACACATTCATGGAGACTCTCAACTTGTTATTCATCAAGTCAATGATGTGTACCAAACTAAAGATGAAAAGCTCATTCCTTACAAGAGAATGGTCTATGATCTTAAGAAATATTTCATATCTATCACATTTGAGCAAATTCCTAGAATGGAGAACGAGGCTGCCGATGCAATGACAACACTATCTACTTTATTACAACAGCCTGAACATGAGCTACGCTACGAGTTCCTAGTGGAAGCACTATCTTATCCTGCATATGACTCCCCCAAAACCCGCATGATCTCCACTATTGTAGGTCATGATTCATCCCAATATAAAAACCTATTTTCCTATCTGCAAGACCAAATCATTCCCGATATCTTCAACTATCACGAAAAGAGATACCTTATCCGTAATGCCTCTTGATATGTCATCATTGGTAATGATCTATACAAACGAGGTCTAGATGGTATGCTACTTAGATGTTTAGAACAGGAAGAGTCTCAACGTGCATTAGAGGAAGTCCATGATGGTATTTGTGGGTCACACTCGAATGGTTTAACACTAGCTCGAAAACTTATTAGGGCTGGGTACTATTGGCCTAAAATGGAGAAAGAGGCTATCAAGTTTTCTAAGAATTGTCAAAAGTGCCAAGTGCATGGCAACTTAATTCATGCTCCAGGAAGGGATCTAATCCCCTTTACAACACAATGGCCTTTCCATCAATGGGCATTTGATCTTATCGGGATGATTCATCCTCATTCTTCTAACGGACATACCCATATAATCACAACCACAGATTATTTTACAAAATGGGTAGAAGCAGTCCCTTTGACACAAGCAACTGGAAAGCAAATATCTATGTTCATATTGAACTATATCATATGCAGATATGGGATCCCTCATTCCATAATCACAGATAATGGTGGGCAATTCAAGAATAAAGACCTTGATGATCTATGTGCCAAATTCAAGATCACCCAACATTGGTCTTTTATCTACTATCCACAAGGGAATGGCCAAGCAGAGGCTTCTAACAAAAATCTATTGAAGATCTTGCACAGAACAGTAAACAAAACTGACAGAGACTAGCATCTCATGATTAATCTAGCTCTATGGGCCTACAGAACAAGTATCAGAATGCCTACAGGGGCTACACCTTTCACTTTATTTTATGGGTCTGAAGCGGTACTGCCTATTGAGGTTGAAATCCCATCACTTAGAATCAAAATGCATGGTCTAGTAACTGATGATGACTACAGAGTGTCTAGGTTACAAGAACTGGAACTACTAGATGAGCGCAGACAAGAAGCATATGATCATCTCAGAGTATATCAAAAGAGAATGTCTAGAGGCTACAACAAGAAAGTTAGACACAGAGGATTTCAGGTTGGTGATCTAGTCTTGAGAGAGAATCCTAAAAATCAATCACATCGAGAACGCAAGGGGAAGTTTGAACCCAATTGGCTAGGTCCCTTTGTAATCATTACTACTTTTGACTCTGGTGCCTATCAACTCTCAATGACTGAAGGAGAACAGCTCCGAGAACCAATCAACGTTCTTCATCTGAAGAAATTCTACGCCTAAGGCATTTAGTCTATGGTAAAATGTCTTGAAAAAATCTTAAAAATTGGAAAAAGTCTTGAAAAAATGAACATCTTGGTGAAAACCTAGCAATAGGCACCTTGATAATTCACAAAAAAAATCAAAAATATCAAAAAATTTGAAAAAATTTGAAAAATGAAAAATACAAAAAAAGAAAAAAAAAAAGAAAAAAGTGCCTTGGTGAAAACCTAGAAACAGGCGCCTTGGTAGCAAAAATAGAATCTCTACCAAGATGGTGAAAACCCGGCAAACGGGCACCACTTGTTTCAAAATGCTCCATCTATCAGCGCAATCTTGGTCTTTCCCAACTTTTAGTCTTGGTTTAGTTTGTACATATCTCCCAGTTTGTTTTGCATTTTCAGTTTTCCATAGGTCAGTCTGTACACCAACCAGCTCAAGCATTTGTATCTTATCAATGCTTAACACTTGAGGGCAATCAATGTCATATCCTATGGTCTCCATGTATTTGAGATGTATCATATCCAATTAGAGTCCTTTGAAGCTTCATGTGAGTGAGTGAGTCAGTCTTGTCTCTAGAAAGGATTTTGCATCTACAACAATGCAATCAAACATCCAACTGAAAATAATCTATGATTTTTACATGCTTTTATCTCCTTGTATGCTTACTGATTCGCATTGAGATTTTTGCATATTGTGTCCCTTCGAGCTCTTTGATGATGTCCTTTATAGATTTTAGAGAGTGATGACTAGGGGCATAATCTTTTCTTTGTCTTCTGCTTGTATGTGAAAATTTAACAACTTTGGAAATTCTAGATTGAAATGGTGTCCGACTATAAGAGCCTCTATCTCGAATTGGATGGCCATGCGTACCTTGACAATTGATACCCAGAAAATTCAAGGAAGTTTGATCTAACTATTATCTTTTTGAGTGAGTTCTTTCTCCTACTATGAACCGCGATCTTGCCTAAGGATGTGAACGATAAAAGGTCACTATGGATAATTCACATTGGATTTAGAATGATCTCTTGACTGTTTGATGTGTTTGCAACGCAAGGTGTATTTGGGTCATCACGACATTTATGTTTTGATGCTTATACAAATTGCAATATCAAAATGGACATGATATTCAAGTCATCCTGGCGTTTATACCTTGGTGCTTATATCTCATCTGACATTCCGAAAATAAAATCAATGTTCATATATCCATGGTTGTTGACTAGTGGGTGTTGTATTGAATCTTGCGCATACAAATCGATATTCATATGTCTATGGTTTCATAGCTAGTGGGCATTGTATTGATTTATCTGGTTACCTAAAAGTTCAATGATGATAATAAATCGACACATGATCAGTGACTAGGTCCTAGGTCTTAGGTTGCATTTCATTTTGCATGTCTCTTTGCATTTTGCATGTTGCATGATCTCACAATGACTAAATGAACTTCGAAGCTTAAACAATTCTTCATATCCATTCTTCACATCTAACGAGAGCTGAGTCTCACTCGAAGGTCTCTTCATCAAACCGCAAGCAGTAACCGTCCAGGGTTAACCATCCTTTTGACATAAGACTGAGTACTTGTCTTCATCAACCTGCAACAACATATCATGTGTATCGCTGCATCTACATCTCATATCATTACCATTTGTTACATTACATTACATAAGCATAAATCATACATACATCAGTTCATAATCAATTACATTTGCATAACATCCATACATATGAAAAAAATCATTGCATTGCATCCATCCATAAATACATTCTACACTAATCATAGCATAAGCATAGCATGATATCATCATAAATCCACAACATGACAAGTACAAATGAAGTCACAATCAAAATATCGATCTCCTATATATCAAAAATCTCAAAATGTGTCAGGGGTGCACTACTGGCACAATGTACAAAAGAATGAGCTCCGAAAAGCTATCAGAATCAGAATGGTATATCAAAACATGACCACAGAGAATCAACTCTCGGCATGCTCCTTAGTATCTGGTGGAGGCGGCGGTGGTGCATCTGGTATGACCTCTACCCTCGGTGCCCTAGCTCCCTCAGAGGCTGCCATGTACTAAGAGTATGTAGGTACTCTCTACTCAGCAGGAACAACAACATAGTATGTCGACACATAATAGGAGGCCCATGAAGTCTGATGGGTCACCTCTATCTGTAGTCTCCAAACCTCTGAGAAAAGCTTTGCACGAAGCTCAGTACGCTGCCTGTATGCCTCCCGAAACCTCTCCTCCCATTTGGCACTCTGTACCTTTAGGTCCTGGACCTGAGCTCTGAGCTGTCTGATCATCTCTGATGAAGTAAGAGGAACAGTAGGCTCTGCTGCAGCTGCTGGCATCTCTGTATCCTGTGTTGGCTACTCTGGCTACTGTCTAGTGGTATCTAATCTACGCACCTTATAGCGTCTAACCTCCACACCCAAATCAAAAGTGGTGTCTCCCTATGGGAGATCTACATCACCACCTACAAACTGCTCACCTGCCAACACCTCATCTGTCACACCGACACTGCCCAAAGTACCCCTCTCACCCCTGGATCATCTATGTGACCCTGTGGATGTACCTGTAGGAGAAGTAGAAGGATGAGGAGGCCTCATATGCCCAGATGATCTCTGTAATGGAGCTATCACTCTCTATCTGGGTGGTGTAGGATGCACTGCCTATGGTCTCGGGCCCTGTACCATCGAAACACCTGTAACATCCATCGCCTCCTCCATGGAAGGTATCAACTTCGTAGGATCTGAGAATCTGTAGATGGGATGATCGGCAAGCCACGTACTGTATCCATTTGTCACTCCTGCATCGACAACTTGTGGCTGGTATTCCCAATCTCTACCTATAACGGCATTGTACTCCTCTGCACATAAGGAATAGGAAAGCCTTGGTGTCCATCCAAGCCTGATCTCACGCACAATGTGAGCATATGCAGTGTACTCTCATGGGGCATCCTGTCTGCGTCCATACTGATGCCACACTCTGGTAATCAAAAATCTCTCCAGCACAGTGGGAGAGCAGCCAATAAGTACTCGACTCTAAAAAAGAAAGCTATACTGCTCCCTCGCGGTAGGCCAAGCCTCTATCTGTAAATAAGGTCTCCAATGCACAAAGGTCATATCATCTAAGAACCGTCTAAAATACTCAATATGACCCATGCGGACCTATGTAACATAACCAGCATAATTATATATCACTGGCTCTTGTGGCTACCGTTGTGTCTGAAAAACTAGTCTCAACACTAGGATATGCTCCCATGCCCATATCTATAATACAAGAGCTCCAGAAGTGAAGCTCTTGCAATCCTGATACACAACCTCGTGCATCTCTGAAAACATGTGGGCCAACAAGCACTGACCCCAGGCAAGCTCAGTAGGCGTGGCCATAAGAAGGGCTACCATCAGAGCCCATCCCATCAAAAAGCCATTCTACTGATGACCTGGCATGATGAGCTCCCCGATCATACCAGCAATAATGCACTCTAACCGGTGCATCTGACCATATCTCTGTACAAGGGTCTCCCAGGAAATGGACCCCGTCAACTGTGTATCATCACCAAACAAACGCCTAAAGGCATGAAGACCAGTTTGGCCGGAACTCACATACTCAAGACGCTGACTGCTATGAAATGGAATGCGCAGTATCCTATAGACGTCCTCTGGAGTCACGGTCATCTCTCCAGTAGGTAAATGAAATGTCTGAGTCTCTGAATGAAATCTCTCAATCAAGGCAGTCAATAGGCCATGATTTACCCTAATGTTGGGTAAATGAATCAAATACTCGAATCCATAAGCAACAAGATGAACCCTCATCGGGTCTGGAAGCGCGATACATAATCTCTGTGTCACTGGGTAAGAATGACGAATATGTACATCTGGATAGGTGACCTAAATCATGTAGAAACAGGGTATTTTTATCAGAAATTGAGTTCAAAATTAGGCTAATAATACAAAATGGAACTGTTTGATATATCAGAAGGGGGGTCAAAGTGTCCGTAATCAGGCAAAAGGATCAGAAAAGTCAAAATTTGGCCCTAAAAGTCAATTTTTAACTCTCTATTTTTCATACGATAGTCCAGACTGGCATCAAATGTTGTACGACACTCCACAATAGACCAAATGACAATCCATGGTCATACGACACTGCGCCCGGGATCATACGAGTTTTCAGGGACCCGGTGAAATGTCGTATGACAGACGGGTCCCTCTCATACGACACTTGGGCATACTTGAAATGACAAAGGAATTTCAAATGAAATGTCGTACGAGTCTGGTTTGGGACTCTTATGAGTTTCGTACATGCAAAAATTAAAAAAGTAAAACGCGTATGAAAAAATTAAAAAAAGCTATGAAACATAAAAAAAACTGCAATTTCAGAGGGGCATAGAGGTCCACCTATCGGATGTCCATACTGTCGGGGTCTCTCATATCTCCGACTGCGCTCAAATCGATGCGAACTCACAAGAACCTTCGGATCTCGCTGTTCTGCCATTTTCTTGCTCAGAGGGCCCACACAATCTCCAAAGTCAAATGGTTGAAATGAATTGAGAATGACCCTTCAGGCCTTTATATAGCATTTGACCTAATTTTCAAAAGTGCTTCGTTTTTCATGAAAATTGCAGCCTTGGCTAATTTTGACGTTTTGAATCCATTTTCGGGATCAAAATCGAAATCTGAGATCATTTATTATGTCAAAATCACGATTTAAAATTTTTGGGCCCAGGACGGTCTACTGCTTGCATAATCGACCTTCCATCATCACAGAAATCCAGTATTCAACTTAACTGATTATCTTATATCAAACTATCAAAATTTCAACTTGGTCAACCATGGTCAACTCATGGTCAAACCTAGTCAAACTTGGTCTCCAGGACCTCTAAATGATGCAGAATGCGTTCTTGAACGTGTATAACCACTTTTCCAATCTATCAACATGCTTCTGAACTATCAACACTGACTTTTCTTGTCAGATTTCAATTTTAATCCCGAAGGGGGCATGGTATTGCACATCAATTCAAAGTCTGTAAATCAAAATTCTATCAATCTATTTCTATCAATATCTTTCATTAGTGATCAAGACAAACAATCACGTCTAGTTACCGATTCATCAAAAGTCCTCATCGCTTGGGGCAAATCTATCATCACTTGGGGCATATCAAATTCATCAAGATCCATATCAATCTGGTATTCTCCTAATCTTGTAAACTGTATCACTTTTTGCAACCATCGGATCATAGTGTTCTTTCCTTGGTTCTTCAGCAACTGAAGGATTCGGATGTGATACCTGCTAGTTCTGCTAAGACAATCGAGTCTAGAACGGGTCACTCACTTCTTTGCAATCCTAAGGTTTGGAATCAAGTGTTTTGACACTTTTTCGCAATCATAGGTTCATTTGCTGTTACAGTGAACATTATCTTTGGTCATTTAGGACCTATTATCTCCATATCAAATCAATATCAATCAACTTTTGTCTCATATCAATTATCAATATCAAACATCAGTTTCATATCTCTATCAAACACAGACTGTCTTTGAACCACTGCGCTTCGCATAGTAATTCAAAGAGGGGCAAAATGTAATACCTCAAAAATGGGCTATAAGTTCATTAATCTCCTGCATCTACATATCGAATGAAATCGACATCAAAGTCCTAACCTAAGGCACATCTAAACATCATCGAATCCTAATTGATTATCATAAATTCTACATCGGGGAATATTCTTAGTAATATTCCTAATCATCATAGTTATCTTTAATTTAATGATTATTTGACAATAAATCACATTTATCATAAAATTTGATTAATTGAATATTTTCATATTTAATTAATTAGATTTAATTTTGCCACTTAATTATTTAATTGAAGTTAATTCTATCTATTATTAATTGTATTATTTAATTTTGACAATAAATCTAATATCCTATGAATAATTGATTAAATTCTTATTTAATTAATTAAAGCAAGTTGTCATTATTTAATAATATAGTTTTTAATAAAAGTTTGAAAAAATAGTTGATTAACCCATAAATCAATTGTTTTATTTTCAAAAATCAGTTAAGTTGAGCATAAATCACTTTATTATTAAATTAATTCATAAATAAAACATACACAATCATAAAAGCAAACAACTATCAATTATCAATTAAAGCTAAACTCTATTTGGTGTTAAAACTTAGCTTTTGCATGTTTTTGTGAATTAAATTGTCTTTATTATCAGATAACTCAAAAATCAAGCTGAGTTAATCTGAGTGATTTATGGATTTCTTCCATGCACCTCCAAAGCCCTAGATTTCTATAAAATCAAGGCTCAGCTCTTCATAATTCATCTCATATTTTGCACAATCATGCTGGAGAATTGCAATTGGAAGGATCAAAGCTTATTGCAAATCAACATTGTTGTGAGATCAATTTCAAATTCATAGCTTTCATATTATTGTTAGAATTTTCATTCTCATATCATTTAGCATAGATTCATATCATTGTTGGATCAATTTCCATATTAGCATAGATTCATATCAGTTTTTCATTATTATTGCATAGAAAATACCAAAAAAATAGATTAATTGCATTCAAATTTCATATCAGTTTTGCATTCAAATCCTTCGTTTAGGTGTCATCTAGGTCACTGATCTTGATAACAATCTGAGAACATTAATCTCACACCTACTAGAAGGCAGTAAATCGCTTGGTTAGATAGCTTTCAATTTTGCACGATTTTGATTATAGCTAACCTTTAATGTTTTACTGAAGTGTTGTGTCGACAGATCAGGTACAATTTTCACACACACAAAAATCAATTAGGATTTCGATGTGAAGATGTGCTTTAGGTTAGGACTTTTGTATCAATTTCATTTGAATTGAAGATGTAGGAGGTTAATGAACCTATAGCCCATTTTTGGGGTATTACAGTTATATGGTATGGTTTGGGTGTTGTTGTGGCTTCTTGTTTGGGGTTTTTCAGAGGAGATCATACTTGGCATAGTTAGCATCTATAGGTGTGTGTAGAAGGACATGGTACAGGTTATGATTTGCATGGTCTCTTTGGTATTGGTTATCTTTCTAGATGTTTAGTTTCACTTATATTGGTTTGAGATTGGTTGGAATTTGTGATCAATGGTTTGTGTTTATGTGTGTCATGTGAGAGATGGCATGGCTATTCCTTTATCTCTTTGCTTTGTTGGTTGTGGAGAACTTGGGAGAGTGTTGCAGATTTGTTGTGAGAGTTGTTCTTGTTGGATATTGGTTTATATGTTTCATATTGTTGCGGATGTCCTTGATACTACATGGATTCACTTCTATGAGATGTTGTGAGTAGATTATTTTTAGATTTGACATTACCTTTGTAGTGGGAGATTCTTTATGTGTATGTGGCAGGTATTTCTCTTGAGGCTTGTGGTTGTAGGTTACAGGTTGGATATGTTGATTTTGGATTCACTTGGTATACCTCAGAGGCATGGATAGTTGGATGGGTTAGCACTTGCTATTGGTGTTATTTCAACTGTGGTTTTTGACAACTATGGATACATGCGATTACCTTTGGACTGAGTGTTTGTGCTTGGAATATCAGTTGGTACAAGATTTATGTTTCTTATATGACAAGTTGGGTGGCTTTCTCTTTGGATGGCTTCTATGTATGGCACGTGGATTAGGCATAATAGGAGGTGGGATCATTCATGTATGAGATGGTGGATACTTTGATTTTATTGTGGGTACCTGGATGGAGCACATGATGTACCTTGGTTCATGATGGTGTATGTGCTAGGAGGGATTGTTCCCTTATTCATTTATGTGGCTACGTATTGACCCTTATGCAATGTATACAAAAAGTGGGAGATTGTTGAGAAAATGGTGTTATACACATTGCATAATAATGTTTATTATTGTATTATTTCATTTTATTATGTAAATGTTGCACCTAGATGGACATGCAACATGTAGTGATTCCCATGGAATATTCTTTGTGAGTTGTATTGTAACATTGTGATAATATTATTGGATGTAATTATTTAATATTGGGGAAATAAAGTATATAAAGTACCCAATATTAAATGTGGGTCAATAGGGTTTGGTAGTACATGGTTTATGTAATACCACTTGATGGTTTTGTGGGAGCTTGTTTCTATAAAAGAAACCACAAGGGTAGTTGTTGAGGTGAGACGAGTGGAGACAAATTAACCAAAGGTAGTATTTGTGAAGGTTGGAAGCGTGGCATGGGATTTATGGATTCATGCTTGTTCATATGGATTGCTTGGTTGTGGCTAGGACTTTGAATGCTTCCATGGTTGTATTGCAATGGTGTTTTGTTGAATAATATATGGTGATGGATGCTTTTAGAGGTTGGGTTTTTCCCTCAAGAGGGTTTCCCGAGATATATCTTGTCTCACATTTTTGTGAGTATGTTGTCTATTCTCTTGCATGTGGATTTTAAGTGTTTATTTTCTTTAGATCTATAATAGGTTATGTGGAAATGTCATATTGTTGTATGCAAGTTTCCTATCAGAGAATGTATCCACGTCCATATCTAGCAGAGACTTATGGACTCATCTGACGCTGGTGCAGAGTTGGGGAGCACTTTCATGACTAATGTTTCTATGGAGCGAGGTACCTCAGGAATGTTTCTCAAGAATGGGCTCCTCATGTATCTCATAATCACTAGATTCGACCTGTATCCTTTCAGGATCTACAACCTTGACTTCAAGAACCTTGCCTGTGGCCTTTCCTCCTTTTATGCTAATCTTTAGAATAGATAGATCTAGAGCATTAGATGTAGAAGTACTATCCTTTCCTTTACCTTTGATTTTAGATCTTAACCCAACTAGACCAACAAGATCAAAACCTTTTCCTAGTTTGATGTTTAGGGTCTTAAGACCTCTTCTCTTTAGCTAGACATTTGTGTTTGCTAAAATAGACTAAAATCTATCCTAGATGGACACACTTTCCTTCAATGAGCATGAAGGTGAAAGAATAGGAAGATTATCCACATGATGCTTTACATAATCTAGATCAAGAATATCTCCATCATCCTCAAACTCATTAGGGATCTCTACAAGGTTGAAGTCAACTATCTGCTTGACGGTTGATCTACAATATTCCAATTTCCTGATGTCCACCTCTGTGCACAAGTCAATCCATAGCTCCTGAAGGTGATGCACATGTACAAACTACCTCCTTATCTTGTCATTAAATCCCCTCCAATCAAACCAACTCCTAGCCATAAACATCTTTAGAGTGATTTGTTGAAGTTCATGCTCCATTCTCTTTGCCTTTGGAACTGTGTCTAAGGAATATCCACCAATCTTAAGTGGATTTCATGAATAAATCCCTACTATTGGCCTATGAAATATGGACTGGTGTATTTGTACTTCCATGATTTGTCTTGCCAACTCTATTAGATTAATTTTATCGATAGGATACCATGGAAAGGTATATGGTTCACCTTGGAAATAACTAGCTCTTAGGTAGGTGAAGTTGGGGAAATGTAGGAAAAGGTGGTCGTACTCATTTAATTTATTCCAGGCCTCACCAAAAACATGCTTCTTAGGAAACTCTTTATCAAACACGCACATGTAATGACCATAGAATGTATCTTGCACCCTCTTGTAATGCATGTTATCTGTAACTAGATTCTCAACCCTTATGAGTAACTCATCCATATCTAAACGCAAGAGTTTTGTATCTTGAATCTCATTGTAGTATGAGGTAACCTACAGAGGAGGGTTGAAGTTCTAATATTTGTCATATTGGTACTTCATTTTTTTCTTTTCGTTTCCCTTTGATGGAACAAATTCTCCTGACATGGAAACTTGTGTGCATGAGAAATTGTTACATGAAAGTCCCAAAAAGTGAGTACATCCTCATGAACTAGATCCATAAAAAGCTATGTTGGTGCAAAAGGATGTAGATCTAGAAGCGTGCAAGTGGGGAATATAACTCGAAAGCCTTGGAGAAACAAAGGACAACTTATTTTAGGTAAAATCGGTTCTTTATATGGAGAGAAAAACCAAAAAAATGGTTTTTTTTAGAGTAGTGCATATGTAGACAATAAGATTTAGGTAAGAAAATTGGTTTTTATATCCCATTACAAGTCAAACAACAAGCTCTTGGAACCCACAAACAAGAATTTTAGGTCCCTTTGCATCCTTGGGAAAAGCATGGAATAGTATGTAATGAATTTGAAAGTGGGATTTTAGTTTGCATTTGCATGGAGTATTTCATGGTCTTAGAATGGGTTTTTTAATCTCAACTACGTATGCAAGTGAGATGAAACTCTTGCATATGAAACTTGGAGAATGACTGAGATAAAAGTAGAAGGATGAACAATAAAAACAAAAACATGCAAATCTGAAAATGAAATGAAAGACTTGCTTCTTCCTTCCTTTTGTTTCTTCTTTTAATATCATCACCCTAGTTTCCATTTCATAATTTACCCTTTCACATTCTTTTGTCTTCTTTTCCAAGGATTTCTCAATATTTTCTTTTTCTTTTGCAAGTTGCTCACATTTATTAGATAAGACTTTTAAATCATAATTGTTTTCTTTATGTTGCAACTATTCAATAAGATCTTTTCTCTTTTCCATAGATTTATTCAATTGATCTTTCAATTTTTGGATGTAACTTTCAACATCTTAAGTCTTTTCTTCAAAGCAATAACCTCTTTGTTAGTTTCATCAAGATATTCAAGTGCAATAAAGAGTTTTTGTTGTGCTAAACTCATATTGTGTTCCATCAAGATCTTCCTCAAGATGTTAGGTTTCCTTTGAGGCACAATCTCTAATACCAATTGTTAGTATCAAGGAGCACTGAGAGGGGGGGGGTGTGAATCAATGTTCTCCAAATTTTAACTTTATTAATCTGATTCTTTAACCATAAACCTAGAACAATGAAATGTAAATAATTGAAACATAAAGAAAGCATCCACAGCATCATAACACTATGATTTTTGTCATGAAACCTTGTCAGGGGAAAAACCATGGTGGAGTTGAAACCCACAATAAACTATACCCTATTAAAAGTATAACTTATTAAAAGGGGGATGAACATGCATTTAGGCACACTACCTATAGAACACTTCTCAGATTACAAAATAGGAAGGCTCAATTTCTTACAAAACATAAGTGGACTACAATCTAAAAGAGTGAACTAAAGATTAGCATTAACTATGCCTAAATAGTTCCATGTAGGTGCATATATTGGTAACAAACCAAAACTATATTTAATTATCAACCTAATCAAAATTCCTTTTCACATCTAGCACATATTTCTATCATTTCATTATCATTTATAACCTTCACAACTACAAATTAACACAAAAACTTGATCTTATATACTTAACCACAAAAACTAATTCTTCACTGGTAGGTCTCTGGAGAAACATGAGTAATGTGTGGAATGTTAGCCAAATATTCATGAAAATCTTCTACCTAAACCCAAACACAATCATAGATGTCTTATATAATTGCATCTCTATCATTTCCAATTCAAAAATAATTCATTCAATTCAATTGTTAGAAGTTTTGATCGATATAACACAACTCTATCCATGTCCTTCATTGTTCATTGCTAAATTGATACTCAAAGTGTCATAACTCAATCATATGATGCCCTTAGCTATTATCTATAATAAGGTATATAATGTTTTAATGAATCTCCCCCTAGGTTCTATTCCTAAAACTCATTCATAACTCACTATATTGAAGCATTTATTGTGACCTTCTCACTATCTTTGTTCTACCATACTAAGCCAATTTTCATCCTAACCTTCGGTAACATGAAAACATGACAAGTGGCCATCTAAATCATGTATGGTTTCCATAAATGACAACATTAAATCTATTAGGTAGTGTCTCTTGCCCAAAAAAAGTCACTCTGACATTACATGAATTCCTTCTATGAACACTTAAAAAACATTTTTATCAATGAATTAACTAGTGACACTCTTCTCACTATCCTTGAGGAGTTTGTTATTGATTGTATTCTTAGGAAAAAATACATTGAG
The DNA here is from genome assembly GCA_027943335.1 of Chamaecyparis obtusa. Taxonomy (NCBI): domain Eukaryota; kingdom Viridiplantae; phylum Streptophyta; class Pinopsida; order Cupressales; family Cupressaceae; genus Chamaecyparis; species Chamaecyparis obtusa. The sequence goes on from BSBK01001784.1 coordinate 574,773, forward strand.
AACAAAAAGTTTCTTTATCACTTCCTTTCTATAGAAGAAATTGGTTTTTCCCTTCAATGCATGTCGTTAGATAAAGGCCTAGGAATTGATGGACTCCTTGTTGAATTCTTTATAGCTCTTTGGTCTCATATTTGACAAGATTTTTATATTTTCTACCATGAGGAAATTGAAACCAAATTACTAGGAAATGTGATGAACCAAAGGCTGAAAATTATTCCCAAAAGAAAGATGATGCAGGAGCATCCAACGTGTAAGAGAAATCTTACATCGCCCAAGAATATTTTCTAGTTTTCAATAAGGGCTATCTTTGTGTAGAGTTTCTATTTTTGGAAATTTACTATTTTTATTAAGTTGTTCATTTGAGCACTGATTGTTCCAATTGCTTCCCTGGAGGTTCACTTTGGATATATAAGCCTCCACGTAAATTTTCATTGCAAGATCAAGTCTGGTTTTGAAGATATTGAAATTTTCATTTTAGTAGGCTGGTACTATAACATAAAAATTAGGGTGCATCAATGTGTAAGATAATAAATTAAGATTGTGTGTATTGATACCCCTAATTTTAGATAGGCAAAAAGGTTATTGAGAGTTATGGCGCAAATGGGTAAGATTCATAAATTGTAAGTTTCTTGTTTTGTTGGTTCATTACATCCTAAGGAATTGATAGATTGGATTAATGAACTTGAGGATTACTTTGAGCTTGAAAATGTTAAGAATCCACAAAGGGTTAGGCTAGCGCATACTAAGTTGAAGGGTCACACTGCCTTATGGTGGAAAGAATTGTAGAAAGATGGGGAAGATAATGATGAACCTAAGATCACTAGCTGGAGATTTATGATTCCTAAACTTAAGGATAAGTTCATACTAGAGGATTATGAACTAAAATTGTTTAAGAGATTGCGGAATCTAAAGCAAAAGGATTTGACATTTAAGGAGTACACCAAGGAGTTCTACAAGATGTCACTAAGAACTGGACACTAGGAATCATCTAAGGAGAAGGTGGCTAGGTATGTTAATGGTCTTAGACTTAACATTCAAGATGAGTTAAGTATGTCAAGGATTAGTACAATGAGGATGCTTATCAGTATGTCCTGAAGGCAGAAGATAAGTTGAAGAGAAGACAAATCACCCCAAAGGCAAGGGATAAACCAGTTGGTGATAAGGGAAAAGATAAACTTTTTATTGAAGAGGAACCTAATCATAAGATTTATGGAAGAGGTAGTGACAATAGAGAATTCAAAGGTACTTGCTTCAAATATGGGAATGTTATACATAGAGCTTTCCAATATTTGGTTGGTTTTTTACAAGTAGTGGTTGTCACTCCACCAAAAGTTTGACCTGTTAATGTTTGATACAACCACTAGACTTATAGAAGATATAGGAGGTAGTTAATCCATGTCATGAATCCCAAGGGGAGTGCTAACTATTTTGCCAACAATCTCCCCCTCAGCATTACCCGAGGGGATTCGAACCTATGACCAAGATCTAATACAACTTGTTACAAGTAGTGGTTGTCATTGCACCAAAAGATTGACCTATTAATGTCTGATACAACCACTAGACTTATAGAAGACACAGGAGGTGATTAAGCCATGTCACAAATCCCAAGGGGAGCATTGACCATTTTGTCAACATGGTTCTGGTAAGGGAAAAAGAAAACATAATCTAGTGGCACATGAGGACCAAGAAGAAGATGAACCTATCAAGAAAGAGGTTGCACCTGAGATGGGAGAATCTCTGATGTTCAAAAGTGTCATGTTGAATAAGAAGGAACCTTAACCTATGTAGAGAAGGTAATTGTTTTGTACCATTTCTAAATCAGAAAACAAATGTTGCAAGATGATGATGGACAATAGGAGTACTGAAAAAATTGTATCAAAAGAGATGGTACACAAACTTGTGTTAAGGAGAATTAAACACCCTTGTCCTTATGGGATAAGTTGGTTTCAAGATGAACATATGGTGGAAGTGAAAGAACAGTGTTGTGTTAAGTTCAACATTGGACCATACTGAGATGAGGTATTGTGTGGCGTGGTTAACATGAGTGCTTGTCATCTTTTGTTACGAAAACTTTGGTAGTATGATGTTGGAGCTATTCATAATTGTAAAAGGAATGTTGTGTCTATAGTGAAGGGTGACAAAAAGTTCACTTTAATTCCTTTGAAGAAGAAAGTAAGGAAGGATAAGAACCTAAGTGTAATAAGGACTTACACCTTAGGAGATCAAATTGCTTCAGATCGGAAGGTGATGGATTTGTAATAGGTGGCTGAGAAGGTTTTTGAGGTTGTTCAGTTGTTGAAGGATCTAATGAAGGAATCTAAATTGGTGGAGTTGAAGGATGGAGATGACCGAATGGTGTTGCAGCATCAGGTTGTCGAAGTGGTATCAGATGAGTAGCAGGGTCTTGTGAATGGATTAGATAGGAAGAAGTGGTTGAATAATATCAAAGGTAAACAACAAAAGCAGAAGCAAACATTGATTATTGACTACAAGTGTGACAAAGGCAAAAGCAACTAGTGTAAATTGAATATTCAGAGCAGTGGTTGTGGAAGCAGTGGCAAAGAAGTACCTGATGAGGGTTTGTATACTACTAGGTTTGAGGATTTGGATAGTATGTGTAGCCATTTGCAGAATATGATGGTTGAAGACAAAGAAGATATGTGGGTCAAGAATGAGCATTGGATTTATGTCTTGAATCCTATCAGATGTTCATAAGTTCCTCATATGGAACATCTTCTATTCACATGGGGTGTCTGATGCAAGAGCTTCCTTGGGTTGCTGGCATTCTTGCATCACCCAAAACATTTCCCTTACAATTTGTTTGTATTTTGTTCTAGCTAGGCATTTTTATGTGTTTGAGGTAGTGATCATTCTAGTTGGCTCCTTATCTTATGTGATCCTTATGTTGCGATCTAGACATCATGAAGATCCTATGTCTAGCTTCGCAACTCAATCTGATGTTTCCAGATGAAGTTATCTTATGATTGATCTATTCCTATATTGCTTTCTTGTTGTAACGGCTAGGTTAGTGAGATTCAACTTGTGATGGGGTTTCACATCATGCAAAGCTTCATAACGCATCATCCTATGTTCTTATACATGTGGTCGACCTCCTTGTGTGTTTGCACACCGTGATCGATCTATTTGGGGGTGTTCTTATGTATTTAGGTCATGACCTATATGTTTGTAATAAATTTTCTTTATCTTGGAGATCATTGATTGGATAAGCCGACTTGTGGATGGCGATCATGTATATAAGTAGGGTAGTAGTTCTTGTTTAGGGAGGGGTAGGATATTGGTAATGAGGAGAGACAATATATCTCATAATGAAGATTGAGAATAACACTTATGTCCTTAGTAATGAGGCATGTTTGTTGAAGATATGTAATCTGCATTTACATGCCAACTTGATGATAATAGAAGAACATTGTTCCTTATTTGTTAGTGTTGATTATTGCTTTATTTATTTTTTTCCGTTGTGTAATATCTAGCTACAAGGATGGGCATCTCCTTTGGGGATTTCTCCTTCCTTGGACTGTGTTATATACAAGTTGTGAAGAGTCATGAAATGGTCTAAGTCATAATAATGCGTGGTTTTCATAGTATACAAGGGTGTAGTGAAAACAAGTTTATGAAATAGACAACGTGCAATATGAGGATGGAGGAACCATAATGCATGATGTTGTTCAAAATCCTACTTTCAAGTCTGTGATGCTCAATGAAGATGGTGATAAGCTTGTAACGTAATCCCCTAGTAGTGATTTGGAAAACACACTTCCTTATATCATACATATTTGGATGAGGTTGTTATGCATTCCTTGTGTTTATAGTTGTTGTGCCAATATCTTGATGTTTCTAGCCATTTGTACAATTGCAGGGCTCTAAAGTTTTGAGAACATTTGCTAATTTGATATTATACTTTTGTTGATTTACTTTACATTATTAGTCATTTACTTGCAAACTATCACTTTATGATATGTAGATAAAGTATTAATTAATATATTCAATTTTAATTTTTTAATATAATTTCACTCAATAAAAAAAGAATTTACTAATACTCTAATTAAACTTCATCTAATTCAAAAATCACATGGATAAGAATTTTACATCTCATTAATGTGAAAAAAAACTATCCTTCATATTTTTATTATAAAATAAATCTAACGATTTAAAATTTCTGACCGTGTTTGAACCGGTGTAGATCTTTCCATGGTTTGTAATTGCAACCTGCTGGTTTTATATGACTTTGAATCTCTAGAACCTCCATCAATTGACCAAATCTGAAAACTATGGACCTCTTGACTGTTACATTTTTCTACTTACCAATGAAAGTCAAGACGCGTATTATCTACGTCAGATACGCAACCAATTTCCTGTCAATGAGAAAATTATCAACAAATATTCCTGGCAGACCATTTCTGTTTGTCCAGGCAATCGCCATCTGTAAAACAAGGACAATGGGTAGTTCTCTTATTTGCAGTCAAAACGATGAAAATTCAAAGTTTGTTTCTCACCGTTAAGTTTTTCGTTTGGATTTATGAGAAGACATGATCTTATTTATTTAAATATAATAGCGGTTCAATAAGATTTTGATCTTAATTTTTTATTTAACTTGAAAATTATTAAGATAAAAATAATAATTAGTTTTGACATAGCTAATATATTTCATTAATTGATTTGTTGTATTTTGCAAAAAAAAATGTGATTTATGAATTAGTGTAAATAGCATCTTTGAGTTAGTAGATGTTATGGAAACATATTAGTATTTGTATTCAATCAAACGATATAGTAAATTTTAAATTTATTCTTAATAATCATATTTAGAAGAAATGTTTAATAATGATAAATTCAAGATAAAAACATTTGAATGAAATAGTGTTACTTAATTTTCACAATTTTTGTATTTAAGATTATTTCATAAATGTATTGTTTAATGCATTCATTTTTGTTTGATCTTGTCTGTATGCCTTAAATATGATTAGATCAAAAAATATTTTAATTTATAAACGATGTTCTAGAGCCGTGTTGACTATAAAAAATGTGCTATAATTATAAACGTCTAATATGTTATTCCCTTCTATTTGACATGTTAGATATGTGTAGAGTATTATGATAGAAGTGTGGATTCATAACTATCACTTCTTCATAAGTGTAAGAGATTCATTAAATTATTTTAACCATTAGCTTGTTCATTACGTAATGAGAAAACTACAAGTAAATAACAAATGATTTTCCTTACTAGAATGTGTGTGTGTGTGTGTGTGTGTGTGTGAGAGAGAGAGAGATGGTTATGCATTAATATTTCTAATACAAAAAATGCCCATAGTAAGCATCATGGTCAAAAGAATCATGAGTGAGAGGTAAATTTTTGAAGGTAGATGAGGAAGAGATGTGTTCTAATTAAGGTAGTGGCTATGATAAAAGGGTTGAGAAGAATGAGAAGAGAACATGAATTACTTAAAAGGGGCCTATGTAAAGGAACTAAGAAGTAAATATGAGGCAAGATGGTATAGTAAGAGGGGAGAATAAGGAGTTTAAAAGTGTGGGTTAAGAAGAAAATAAAGAGGAAATCTAGAGGAAGATAGAAGGAAACAAATGAAGTGAAATAGGAGTGAGTAGGAGAAAGGATTGTGGATTATATTGTTAGTTTTCAATCTTTATCTTGGTGTAAGCGATCTTAATTAGTTATTTTTATATTTTTGAAAGGTTGGAATGAAGGATTGTTAGGTATAAAAAAATTAAAGTGCTTAATATGTTAAATCAAAATGTAATTAGACCTAATAAAAGAAAAGAAAAAGATGAGAGAATTTTGGAACCTACCAAAGTATGAAAAATTAGATGAATTATCAAAAAATGTTTGGCAATATACAAATAAATCCAGAAGTGCAGTGTCTTAAAATGTATCCTCATACATTACATGATCTCCTAACCCACACTTTAGTGCTCTCAATTTTGTGCCCACTAAGAGCATGATAATAATTGTTTGAGGTGGTAGTCAATTTGAGGGTTGAAAAATCCATCCTTCTCAATAGGTTTGTGTTGTAAATTTGCCCATTGGGATTGATGTAACACCATTTAAGAAAGAGTTTAATTTTGATGAAAGTAAAATTGTAACTTCACCACTTTTTGTAGATCTACGAGATAACCCAAAAGAAACATTATATAAACAATAAAACTAATTAATTATATAATAACTTAAAATTTCCATATAAAACATCAAATAACCTCTACAAACAACTTAAACATTACAATTATATATGGGTAAGTGCACAAAGATGGGGGACCAAAAAGATGCAACTTTTCTTTTTGGCCCCCCATCGCGCATAGTGCACATGCACTAAAGGGCGTGCGCCCTATAGGGCGCATGCCCTATGGCTTGGGTTGCCCAAGGGCAACCCAAGACATAGGGCGTACGCCCTTTGGAAAAACTTATATATTTTTGTTGCACACGGGTTTGAGTTCATTTTGCTTTCTCAAATCCACGTTTTCAGCTAAGAGGTTATTTGAAAGTGTGCACGCCCTATTATAGTTGTTTGTGAATCGATTATTTGTGTTCATCCATCGATCAAATGGCTCCACGACATCGTCAAGTTCAATCCCGGAGAGTAAGTAAGTGTTTTTACAACTTATCATGCCTCTTTTTGTTTTAAAATTTTAGTTTTGTTGTAATTTGTTTTTGTTTAAATTTGTTGTGTAATCAATATTTTAAAATGTAGTTTTTTAAATTGTCAAGAATAAATAATCTCCCTCCCCCAAACCCTCCACCAAACCCTTCATCTCCTCATGAAGAACCAAATGAAGAATCAAATGAAGAAAGAAATGAAGAAAATGAACCTCAATTACCTCCACCAATCAAGAAACCTCCTCCTGGAACACAACAAAATTTATTGAACCAAATTGAAAGAGGGAAAAAAGAATTAGAATCTTTAATTAATAGGTTAAAAGATTCTAGTGATACAAATCTCGGAAGGGCAAGACTTGCAAAATCATTGGAAGCAATCTTGACCCATGTAAGTGCAATTAATGGGCAAATTAATTTATGGTAGGATAAAAGAGAAGAACAAAAACAATACTATGCAAATAAATTATCTTATGTGAACATAAAAAAGAAAAAAATCACAAAAGATGACATTTGCCAGCTATTTAAAAAACCAGGGGACACAAATACTCTTAGAACTACAACAAGGAGGTTCCCAATTCATTGGTGCATAAATGAAGACATTAAAAACAATTTTTGGGAGAGATGGTGGATGGTCTTTGATTCGCCTCCTTGTAACAATCATGAAGTTCCCATATATTTCTTGAGGAAACTCTATTGCGAGTTTGTACTCAAGGTGGTGCCAAATTATTTTGACATGTTGGATTCTCAGGGTAGAGGAAGGGGTTCATCATTTGATTGAGCAGGGGCACATCATGACCCTAACGCACCTAGGGTTGTTGGTGGCAAGCCACCATTGGATCATGTTAGTATTCCTTCCGTCGTGAAGGAACATGTAGAGGCAGACACACTAGGCACGATTAGTGCTTTGACACAGACTCTCATTCAGTGTGCCACTCCTTTAGTTGAGGGTGACTATGGTCAATCCTCGAGGGGGCATATTTTTCGTTCATGTGGATGCTTGTGCACATTTGGTACCAGTGAGAGAGAGCAAGAGGATTCTGGATTGATGACTGATAATTTTCTAAATACGACATTTGGCATTGACACACAGGTAAATATTTCCAAGTTCATTAAATTGCTTTGATCATATTTCATTTATAAAAGAATAACTATTTAATTTAGTATCTATTGTTTATGATGAAAATTTAGGGCAAGAGTGTCAGTGGCAGTGGCGGTGGTAGTGGAAGTGGCAATGATCCTAATGTCCCCTTTTACACATCGTCATCAATTCCACAGGTATGTATCGAATAAAACATTTAATTAACATATTTGATTATTATGTAATTATATGAATAATTGTATCCTAACTTATTGTGCATTTGCATTAGATGTGCACTGGTGGACCATTGACGTTCACAACAGACAGGGAAGGGCATCGTGCAACTTTCCTTGAGGTATCTTTATTTTCATATTAATTGGATTTACTTGATCATATTTAATTAATGAATGAATGACTGAATTACTAGACAAATTATGATCAAAATCCAGAGGCATGATGATTACATTCTTTCACCTGGGTTTGTGAGGTCACCATTGAGTCCATAGGTATACATGTAATAATGCATTATAATTAACATGTCAGTAGTACGTTCTTATATGAATGGTTATCTTATAATTTTCCATGTACATGTGCACTAGTTGAATGTTGGAGCTTCGACTTCGACACCGCACACCGGAGCATGCGGTGGAACCTTCACGAAGGTATCATTTACTCATTAGTAGGGTTGTAAAAAATATATGTAATCTTGATAATTGCATAATTTACATTTTTTGTTTCATTTTCAGCTTTTGACATCAGAGACTCCTCCTTCTGTCCGTGATACTTTGGATCATGGAGTAGCTGCAGTAGTAGCTAGTTCTGAAGCACTGACTGAGGTATGAAAGAGATCACTTAACTTTAATTGTTATTTTAATAGTTTGTATTGAATTTTATAATGATATCCATGTATGTATTTTAATTATTATTTTGATCATTGTTGTAGGGACTTATGAATCCAGATCACCACCATGCACCTTCGATGGATGAACATAGTGACTATTTGCTAGTGGTAAGCCAATATTCAATTTTATGTCATTGTATAATTCAATTTTGATGTATATTAGTTATCTCTATCTATTTTTTTTTAATCAGGTCAAGCTATAGAAGAGTCTAGACAGGAGGATGAGTGAGCGCACTCGGAAGACTATGACATCCACTGTATCTCCATCGATGCGACGATCGAAGACAACTCGGGATTTGTTTTCTTCCCCTAGCGGGAAAGGACTAGATTAGGGATATGGATTGTATGCCTATATGGAATTAGTGGACATATTTTTTGTATATTGTATCAGTGATACGTTGTACATCCATTTGGCTTGAGGAAGCCAATTTTACTGTATTGAATATATTCAATGTATGACATTATTGGACATATATATTTGACTTCATGCCCTACGAATATATATTTTTTATGTTTTAGGTATGCAATTCATGTGTTTGGTGTATTGATGCATACTAAATTATTTTTATGTTCATGTCTTTGCTTTGTAAATTTCCCATGCCTTATAGTTATGCTTGTATGTTTAACTTGTTGACTGTGCTACAAATGCTAGTCATTGTCTTCAATAACAGTCAATTCCTTAGCTATAATAATAACAAAAGTAATGAAATGGATGCATAAATGTATAAATATAATATGTAAGAAGCCTAAGTGGCTCTTGTTCTTGCAATGATAATTTTTTAAAGAAATTCTGACAAATCCGGATACTAATGCTTCAACAATTTATTTATAGCTTGCTTGAAAATTCTTCATTTAAATTTCAAGACATTCAATAAATTGAAACTCCATGTTCATTATTATAATTTCTAATATTTCATAATCTCCTCAAATTAAAATAACATTCATGCACCTGTTATTTCATCTGCTATGATTGAAAGTATAATCTCCAGCTGAAATTGCTCATGCAACTTCTGTTATTGAATTTGCAGCTGCTAGAATGTAATATCAAAGCATCAAATCACACACCTAATAATTTTATCAAACCCGCGCCTGCTAGGAAGAACCATTTGTAGAAGACTTACACCTGGCAAAGAATTGAAAGACCCTGTGGTTATGATAATTAAGTCTAGTCACTGCAGTCTCTGTATTAAAACCTTCGAACAACAAACCTCCTGCCATTAATTCACAACACTACCAGAAATGCACCCAGATTTTCTAGCCACCCACCACTTTCAAAACATTCCATCAGCTCATGGGAATCGCATTAATGAACTGACAATAGCAAGCACAGGTACTTGCTAAATCAGGGACATTACATAATATAAGGATTCTTGGGGTACCCTAATGTTGGCAAGAGTTCTTTTATTAATAAGATTACTATGACAGATGTGGATGTGCAACCTTATGCTTTTACAAACTAACTTTTAATTGTCCCCTAACTGACTGATTGTTAATGACAAATACTAGAATACATATTTGCACTCATCCTGCTGCTCACCCCTAAGTCGTCAGGGTCGTTCAAATGACCATGTGTGCCAAAAATGGTTGTCACTAGTATTTATCCGACCATTCAAAGTTCTTGGAACAAACGGTTCGATGCTACGACCGACGGTTTGAAAGATACGCAACGTTGGCCATTTTAGCTGAGGAATACTATGAGTTCTGACACCGACTGAGAATGTGTTGCTGAATTTAAAAGAAGTTGAATCTTTGAAAATTGAGACAGGCTTTTGTAGGCCCCAGCAACACAATCCTATAGCACCTGACAGATTGATTCTACCTTTCATGAGCTCCGAGAAATGACCCCGCAAAGATCACTGATTTCATGCTTAAGGGACCTTGAGGGACACTTCAGCACAGAGTCGTCGATGGGGTTCGAATGACTATGCATGGAAAATGAGGTTGCCACTAGTGTTTACCTGGCCATTCAGAGCTGTTGGAACTGACGGTTCGATGCTATGACCGACGGTTTGAAAGATACGCAACATTGGCCATTTCAACTGAGGAACACTTTGAATTCTGACACTGACCGAGAATGTGTTGCCAAATTTAAAATAAGTTGAATCTCTAATAACTAATACATGCTTTTGTAGGCCCTGGCAACACGCTCCTGTAGCACCTAACGGATCGATTTTACCTCGCATGAGCTTCAAGATATGACCCCACAAAGATCATTGATTTCATGCTTAAGAGACCTTGAGGGACACTTCAACACGAAGTCGTCGGCGGGGTTCGAATGACTGTGCATGGTGAACGAGGTTGCCACTAGCATTTACCTCACCATTCAAAGCTATTGGAACTGGCGGTTCGATGCTACGACTGACGGTTTGAAAGATATGCAACGTTGGCCATTTCAGCTGAGGAACACTATGAGTTCTAACATCGACCGAGAATGTGTTTCTGAATTTAAAAGAAGTTGAATCTTTGAAAACTGAGACATGCTTTTGTAGGCCCTAGTAACATGGTCTTTTAGCACCTAACGGATCAATTCTACCTTGCACGAGCTCTGAGATATGACCCCGCAAAGATCACTGATTTCATGCTTAAGGGACCTTGAGGGACACTTCAGCACGGAGTCGTCAATGGGGTTTGAACGACTGTGCATGACAAATGAGGTTTCCACTAGCATTTACTCAGCCATCTAAAGCTATTGGAACTGACGGTTTGATGCTACAAATAACTATTTGAAAGATACACAACGTTGACCATTTCAACTGAGGAACACCTTGAGTTCTAACACTGACCGAGAATGTTTTGTCAAATTTAAAATAATTTGAATCTCTAAAAATTGAGATAGGATTTTGTAGACCTTGGCAGCACAGTCCTGTAGCACCTAACAGATCGATTCTACCTCACATGAGCTCCGAGATATGACCCTGCAAAGATCATTGATTTCATGCTTAAGGGACCTTGAGGGACACTTCAGCACGGAGCCGTCGGCAGGGTTCGAATGACTGTGCATGGCAAATGAGGTTGCCACTAGCATTTACCTAGCCATCTGGAGTTGTTGGAACTGATGGTTCGAAAGATATGCAATGTTGACCATTTCAGCTGAGGAACACTATGAGTTCTGACACTGACCGAGAATGTGTTGCCGAATTTAAAATAAGTTGAATCTCTAAAAATTGAGATAGGCTTTTGCAGGCCCTGGCAACATGGTCCTATAGCACCTAACAGATTGATTCTACCTTGCATGAGCTCCGATATATGACCTCGCAAAGATCACCGATTTCATGCTTAAGGGACCTTGAGGGACACTTCAGCACGGAGTCGTCGACGGGGTTCAAATGACTGTGCGTGGTGAATGAGGTTGCCACTAGTGTTTACCCAGCCATCTGGAGCTATTGGAGATGACATTTTGATGCTACGACTGACTGTTCGAAAGATACGCAACATTGACTGTTTCAGTTGAGGAATACCTTGAGTTTTGACATCGACCGAGAATGTGTTGCCAAATTTAAAATAAGTTGAATCTCTGAAAACTGAGACAGGCTTTTGTAGGCCTTGGTAGCATAGTCCTATAGCACTTGACAGATCAATTCTACCTCACACGAGCTCTGAGATATGACCTTGCAAAGATCACCTATTTCATGCTTAAAGGACCTTGAGGGACACTTCAGCACAGAGCCGTTGGTGCGGTTTGAACGACTATGTGTGGCAAACAAGGTTTCCACTAGTGTTTACCTGACCATCTGGAGCTATTGGAACTGACGGTTCGATGCTACGACCGACGGTTCGAAAGATACGCAACACTGACCGTTTCAGCTGAGGAACACCTTGAGTTCTGACACCGACTGAGAATGTGTTGCCGAATTTAAAATAAGTTGAATCTCTAAAAATTGAGATAGGCTTTTGTAGGCCCAGGCAACATGGTCATGTAGCACCTAATAGATTGATTCTACCTCACACAAGCTCCAAGATATGACCCCGCAAAGATCATCGATTTCATGCTTAAGGGACCTTGAGGAACACTTTAGCACGGAGTCATCGGTGAGGTTCGAATGACTATGCATGGTGAACGAGGTTGCCACTAGTGTTTACCTAGCCATTTGGAGCTATTGGAACTGACGATTTGATGCTACGATCGACTTTCGAAAGATACGCAACGTTGACCATTTCAGTTGAGGAACACCTTGAGTTCTGACACCGACCGAGAATGTGTTGCCAAATTTAAAATAAGTTGAATCTCTGAAAACTGAGACATGCTTTTATAGGCCTTGGAAGCATGGTTTTGTAGCACCTGATAGATCGATTCTACCTCACACGAGCTCTAAGATATGACCCCGCAAAGATTGTTGATTTCACACTTAAGGGACCTTGAGGGACACTTCAGCACGGAGCTGTTGGTGGGGTTTGAATGACTGTGCATGGTGAATGAGGTTTCCACTAGCGTTTACCCGGCCATCTGGAGCTGTTGGAACTGATGGTTTGATGCTACGACTGATGGTTCAAAAGATACGCAACGTTGACCATTTCAGCTGAGGAACACCTTGAGTTCTGACACCAACCAAGAATGTGTTACAGAATTTAAAATAAGTTGAATCTCTAAAAACTGAGATAGGCTTTTGTAGGCCCCGGCAACATGGTCTTGTAGCACCTAATAGATCAATTCTACCTCACACGAGCTCCGAGATATGACCCCGCAAAGATCACTGATTTCATGCTTAAGGGACCTTGAGGGACACTTTAGCACAGAGCCATCAGTGGGGTTTGAACTACTATGTGTGGTGAATGAGGTTTCCACTAGTGTTTACTCAGCCATCTGGAGCTATTGGAACTGACGATTCGATGCTACGACTGACTGTTTGAAAGATACGCAATGTTGACCAATTCAGTTGAGGAACACCTTGAGTTCTGACACTGATCGAGAATGTGTTGCCAAATTTAAAATAAGTTGAATCTCTAAAAATTGAGACAGGCTTTTATAGGTCTTGGCAACATAGTCTTGTAGCACCTGACAGATCGATTCTACCTCACATGAGCTCTGAGATATGACCCCACAAAGATCATCAATTTCATGCTTAAGGGACCTTAAGGCACACTTCAGCATAGAGTTGTTGGCAGGGTTCAAATGACTGTGCATGGTGAACAAGGTTGCCACTAGCATTTACCAAGCCATCTGGAGCTGTTGGAATTGATGGTTTGATGCTACGACCGACTATTCGAAAGATATGCAATGTTGACCATTTCAGCTAAGGAACACCTTAAGTTCTGACACCGACCAAGAATGTGTTGCTGAATTTAAAATAAGTTGACTCTCTGAAAACTAAGATAGGATTTTGTAGGCCTTGGTAGTATGATCTTGTAGCACTTGACAGATCGATTCTACCTCACATGAGCTCCAAGATATGACCTTGCAAAGATCATCGATTTCATGCTTCAGGGACCTTGAGGGACACTTTAGCACGGAGCCCTCGGCGGGGTTCGAATGACTATGCATGGCGAATGAGGTTTTCACTAGCATTTACCCGACCATCTGGAGCTATTGGAACTGACGGTTTGATGCTACGATCGATGGTTCGAAAGATATGCAATGTTGACCATTTTAGCTGAGGAACACCTTAAGTTCTGACACCGATCGAGAATGTGTTTCCAAATTTAAAATAAGTTGAATCTCTAAAAACTGAGACAAGCTTTGGTAGGCCTTGGCAGCACCGTCCTATAGCACCTAACAGATCGATTCTACTTCATACGAGCTCTGAGATATGACCCCGCAAAGATCATTGATTTCATGCTTAAGGGACCTTGAGGGATAGTTCAATATGGAGCCATCAGCGGGGTTCAAATGAATGTGTGTGGTGAATGAGGTTGCCACTAGTGTTTACCCGACCATCTGGAGCTATTGGAATTGACGGTTCGAAAGATACGCAACGTTGACCATTTCAGCTGAGGAACACCTTGAGTTCTGACACCGACTAAGAATGTGTTGCCAAATTTAAAATAATTTGAATCTCTAAAAACTAAGATAGGCTTTTGTAGGCCTTGGCAATAGGGTCCTATGGCACCTGATAGATTGATTCTAATTCGCATGAGCTTCGAGATATGACCCCGCAAAGATCATTGATTTCATGCTTAAGGGACCTTGAGGGACACTTCAACACAGAGTCATCGGCGGGGTTCAAACGACTGTGCATGGTGAACAAGGTTGCCACTAGCGTTTACCCGGCCATTTAGAGCTATTGGAACTGACGGTTCGATGCTACGACTAATAGTTTGAAAGATAAGCAATGTTGACTGTTTCAGTTGAGGAACACCTTGAGTTCTGACACCAATCGAGAATGTGTTGCCGAATTTAAAATAAGTTGAATCTCTGAAAACTGAGACAGGATTTTGTAGGTCTTGTTAGCATAGTCCTGTAGCACCTTACAGATTGATTCTACCTCACATGATTTCTGAGATATGACCCCGCAAAGATCACTGATTTCATGCTTAAGGGACCTTGAGGGACACTTTAGCACAGAGCCATCCGTGGGGTTAGAATGACTGTGCATGGAAAATGAGGTTTCTAATAGTGTTTACCCGACCATCTGGAGCTATTGGAACTGACGGTTTGATGCTACGACCGACGGTTCGAAAGATACGCAACATTGACCATTTCAGCTAAGGAACACCTTGAGTTCTGACACCGATCGAGAATGTGTTGCCGAATTTAAAATAAGTTGAATCTCTGAAAATTGAGACAAAATTTTGTAGGCCCCGACAACACGGTCCTGTAGCACCTGACAAATCGATTCTACCTTGCACAAGCTCTGAGATATGACCCTGTAAAGATCGTTGATTTCATGCTTAAAGGACCTTGAGGGACACTTCAACATGGAGTCGTCGGTGGGGTTTGAATGACTGTGTGTGGTGAACAAGGTTGCCACTAGCATTTACCCAGCCATCTAGAGCTGTTGGAACTGACGGTTCGATGCTACAACCGACGGTTCGAAAGATACGCAACGTTGACCGTTTCAGCTGAGGAACACCTTGAGTTCTGACATCGACCAAGAATGTGTTGCCAAATTTAAAATAAGTTGAATCTCTAAAAAATGAGATAGGCTTTTGTAGGCCTTGGCAACATGGTCATGTAGCACCTAACAGATCGATTCTACCTTGCACGAGCTCTGAGATATGACCCCGCAAAGATCATCGATTTCATGCTTAAGGGACCTTGAGGGACACTTCAGCACGAAGCCGTCGGTGGGGTTCAAATGACTGTGCATGGCGAATGAGGTTGCCACTAGCGTTTACCCAACCATCTGGAGCTATTGGAACTAATAGTTTGATGCTACAACCGACGGTTCAAAAGATACGCAACGTTGACCGTTTCAGCTGAGGAACACCTTGAGTTCTGACATCGACTGAGAATGTGTTGCTGAATTTAAAATAAGTTGAATCTCTAAAAATTGAGATAGGCTTTTGTAGGCCTTGGCAACACGGTCCTGTAGCACCTGACAGATTGATTCTACCTCGCATGAGCTTTGAGATATGACCCCACAAATATTTCTAATTCCATGCTTAAGGGACCTTGAGGGACACTTAAGCACGGAGTCATCAATGGGGTTGGAATGACTGTGCATGGCATGTACTTGCATGAGGACATTATATATTACAAAAATCCTACATAGAAGTAGCTAGCAAGCCTCTCAAAAAGTAGTAACTGATAGCAAGTGGGATAATGCAGATGCTTTAATAAACCACTATCTTCTTTACTCAAGCAACATATGGTTCATCTTCTCAACTGGGGCATGTTTGGGAACAGATAGTCTCCATTTAAACTCAAGTCTCTGGAAGTACTTATATTTGTCAGTGGAGGAGATACACCCATTGTATCTGCAATAACTTCATGCTCACTGGAATTTCCATTACTCTTCAATTGGGATACTCTTTCCAAAATTGCATCTACCCTTTGTGGACCTCAAAGGAGTTGGTCACCTAAATGAGAACCTTGAGATGAAGCAGGAACTTCTCTACGAAAGAGATCAATAGCTTGAGAAGCTCTCCACTTGTCAGCTGAATTAAAACCTTGGACCATAGATGGCTGCCCTTTGTTGTAAAATGAGGAGTGAGACTGCCTTGCCAAAGGTGGCAACGAACTGGCATTTCAAGGATAATGCCCAAGTCCCGTAAATGCAAGGCCATTGACGAATAGGCATTTCTAATAGAAATATTTGTGGTGCTAGAATGAAGTGCATGACCAAATTCTTTCCCTGCTAATGAACCAATTTGGGAAATTAATGGGTCTATTTGTGGACCTCGAAGGAGTTGGTCACCTAAACGAGAACCTTGAGATGAAGCAAGAACTTCTCTACGAAAGAGATCAGTACCTTGAGAAGCTCTCCACTTGTTAGCTGAATTAAAACCTTTGACCATAGATGGCTGCCCTTTGTTGTAAAATGAGCAGTGAATCCATCATAGGATGGTCAAATGATGGCAAATGAACTTTAGTTTAGTTTCTATGGTGCTGGGAGATGAGACATTGGGCGAGCCCTAGTTTCTAGGGGGTTTTGTGGTGTAGGGAACCCTCCACTAGTAGGAATTTGAATTGCTTTGTGTTTGTAATAAATAGGATGGATCTAAATAGATCATCCAAATTTTGGTTTGAAAACCCTGATGTATGATCAAGGATCTTTCGGTAATGTTATAAGCCTAAGATACCTTAGGTCATAGCGTTTACCTAGTTAGTGATAATTTTCTAGGTTAGGCTTATGGAGTTTTAAAGGTTAATTTTAGATTATATTTACTTTAAAAATCATTTTGATAGGTTTTGATCTCAAAGAGAAATCATAAACTCTATTGAGTTCAAAAAATTGCAAAAATGCAATAAAAGTTGTTGCAACTTTCTAAAAGTTGCTCGAGAGATTGGAATTGGAAACCCAAGAGTCAAATAGGTTCTCCAATTGATATACCTTCATTTTGAAGGTTATATATGCTTTTCACTTTGAACCATAATGGTAAGAAGTTGATTTTTGTAAACTAGTGCCATAAATGAGGAATACAAACCATTTTTGAGCCATTTCTTAGAGTTGTACGGGCGTGTACGGGCTTGCAGAGCTGAGATTTGCATGTGAAAATATTGCATTGCATGTTATTTCACCTTACTATTGATTTGGTAGAGATTTAGATTCATTGGTTAAAGTTATCTCAGTTTTTCTCAAAACAATTTAGGAAACAAACTTTTCTAGGGCCCTGAACACTAATGGCGGCCTAACTTGCATTCTAACCGTAGGTTTTACCTAAGAATTTGGAAAATGCAAGTTAGGTCTATATGCTAATGGATTCCAAAGGCTCATGCATTGGATCGAAGGGAAAGGCCCTCATGCATCAGGCCCTAGACTGAATTTTTGTGAGGATTCAGTCTAGAAAGTAGGAGAAAGTTGTAAAGAAGTGTATAGAGTAGATAAGTGAGTGAAGCAATGGTGGTTTTGAGTCATTTGGAATTGGAGAAGAGTATTTGAAGCCTTGTATCAGTTCCATCAACCCTATACCTCATACTTTCTTTGTAAACCAAGCCTAACTAGGCCAATTAGGTCTGTGTCCAAGGTGGGTGTTAGGTGGTGCTGGAGTGGAGTTGGAAGGCAAGGCTTTGGGATCTTAAATAACTTCCAAATGGGTGTCTAAAAATTCCCTGATTGTGTCAAGATACTCAGTTGTGAAAAAGTTAGAATAGAAAACCTATGTTGAGAAGGCTACAAGGAAATTGGTGTGCAGGTCTAGTTTTCTATGGTACGGTTGTGATGTGAGTAAACCAAGGGTTATTTCAAAGGCCTTAGGTCATATGAGGACCATCTACATGCTTGGGAGTGGTCAGGAAGTCCACTGGTGAAGAGTTCTAACAATAAGTTAGTTTTAGGCCTAGTGTCCCTAAAGCCAAAAAGGCATTGAAGTTTGATTGAGTGTATAACTTTGCAAAGGGAGTTTATTGGGATAGAAGTCCATTTAATTGGTTGTGTTACACCATCATAGGAGTTTGGGAATACCCTTAAGCCTTTGTAGTTGATTGGTGAGTTGTGGGAGCTAAGAGAAGGGCACTCCATTTCCTTGCCGCAACCTCTGCATTATTTTGGGTCTTAAAGTAGATGGTATGAAAGGAGAGAATGAAGTAAAGGATTCTCCAAAGCTGAGAAAAGCAAAGAAAGTGATGTTCAAAAGGAAGAGAATAAGAAAAAGAAGAGGAAGAGAAGTGTAGGAAGTTACAAAAGGTTAATATGCAAGGTGTTGAAACAAGTGCATCCCTCCAAGGGAATATCTAGTGCTATCATGGATATCATGGAGAGCTTCATGATTGATATTTTTGATAAGATTACTCCTGAGGCTGCTTCTCTGCTGAAATATAACAAGATCATGACACTTTCCTCTAGAGAATTTGAGATTGCTATCAAGTTTGTTTTGCAAGGGTACAACAGTAGATGTTCTATCCTTTGGAGAGGGTATTTTATGCATGAATCCATCATAGGATGGTCAAATGATGGTGAATCAACTTTAGTTCAATTTCTATGGTGCTAGGAGACAAGACATTGGGCGAGCCCTAGTTTCTAGGGGGATTTGGGACCAATTTGGGGTTTTTACATCTAGAAGTGTCAAATATTCAAATTGATGGCAGAATCCTCTAATTAGAGTCATCAAGTATTACTCCTGAGGCTGCTTCTTTGCTGAAATATAACAAGATCATGAAACTTTCCTCCAGATAAATTCAAATTGCTGTCAAGTTTGTTCTGCTTGGAGAGCTGGCTAGGCATGCTGCTTCTGATGGAAGTAAGGTTGTTACCAAGTTTCCTATTGCTCTGGGTTAGGTTTTGTTGGAATATTTTAGGTTTTTTATATGTGGTGTTTTTTTACATGGTGTTTAAACCCTTAGTTTTATTGGGAAGTGTGTGGAGGTGTTAGATTGGAGAAGCCATAGGTGTGAAGGCCTTAAATAGAGGGTTTTGTAGTTGGGTGTTTAAAACTTGTTGTCTATTCCTAAAAAGTGGAAAATCCTTGGTTTAGGATCATAATAAAAGACTATTTTTGGTCGTGGAACCCTAGAAGTAAGTGGGTGATAGGGTTGCTTTGTTAGGAGGGGCTAATTAGGCTTGGGAGAAGAGCACTTAAAAAAGGAAGTCTACACCAGTCAAAGAGTTAAAGTTTGTGATTGATATCAACTTAGGAAATCTGAAAAGGGTACTCAAAAATGTAAAAAAATTGATAGGTTGTTTGGGAAGTTTGGGAGAAAAATGCTGATTTTAGTTTTGGCAGGGCTACTAGGCAATCCTGGAAGGCTATAGTGGAAGAATGGTGAAAGATGAGCGGATAGGAGTGAAAGGGGAGTTTGAAAATTTCTAATGTACCATGTTAAGATGATCCATAGCATTGGGATCAAGGTAAGAAATCTGGTTTGGTTTTTGGTGTGTTGGAGGCACTAGGTGCACTAAGTGGCCTAGGAGGGTACTGGTGCTTAGAGAGATTGGAACAAAGAAAAGTGATAGTGAACTCATGAGTGTGGTTGTGGAAGTGACTTAAAAAGTTACAAACTTCCCATTATACATATGGGGTAATGCATGAGCAATTTACAATCCACCCAATTTACAGTGCTATATAAATTTGACATGTTACGATATTTTGTATCTCCATTTAGTCCAATGAACCAATTGGGTCTACCCTACCCTTGATTGTCTCAAGTATTGCCTCATGTTCTGACTCATGAACCTTCCAAAGATTTTTATTTTTTGGTCTTCCCCCATATCTGATTAAGTGGACATTTGATGCAACGACGAGGTTTGAATAATGAAGAATCTTTCTATGTGTCTCCCAATCCTCGAACAACCACAACCTAGGGTTCTTCATAGCATACCATCTAAGCCATGTAATAGTTACAACCACTGCTCCTATAGGGTATTCTAATTCTTCGCCATCGATAACTGAGCAATCCAATTTATTTTTTGCCTCTACACAACGACACAAATAATAATTTGTCCCTTCTTCATTGTCTTCAGGTGCAATAACAACAAAAACATGGTCTGTAATGATATAAACATAATGAGGACATTAGTTTACTAAATATTTATGATAAAGTACTAAATTTGAGATTATTTGTAGGTGGAAAATACTGACCTGGTTGTACTAGATCAGATAAGCAATCAAAGTCAATGGATGATTCCATTTATGTCAGTTGTAGTGATTCATGGGGATGATAGGAGGCAAGTGGACTCAAAATACATGTATACCATTCGTCAACCCATTCCTTTGACTCACACCCATCCCAATCTTCATCTACACATGATGAACAAAAGCATGCCATATGTCATGTGTGGATACTCCATGAACTTGCATTACAACTTCTAAAAGGGTGTAGCTCACTCGATCCTGTCAATGTACAACAATCCTCATATGGTGCAATGTTAGTTTCATTCATCAACCAAAAAAATCTATGAACCGTAGAGTCACCTTCATTACCTAGACCCCTTGTAGCATTACACCACTGGAAAATACATCTCGCATCTGACAATGTTTCTTTCTCTTTGTACTTTAATTCTTCACGTGCTAAGGCTCTTTTAATACATGCACCTGCGCCATCGTGTTCTCCCTTTCCATGATCGGCCTCTGTGAAATTCCACATATATTGAATTCTAGTAATCTTATGCATCCTACACAACCAATAAAACATCCGTGAATTATTGAATTGGGATGCACAATTATCTAACCAAATGATATGTCGATGATATTTTATGCCCCTATTTGCCAAATGACATAAAATAGTTGAAAGCAACTGTGTAAAAACTCTGTAGAATGTGAGTGATCATCACTGATATAAAAATGATACTCCCTCAATATCTTCCTGTTCTCCTTTGTACTGTCTGGTGCATGCATGAATGCTATATGAATAAATATAGCAACCTGTTGAGAGTTGTAATACTTTGCTTGCACCTCATTCTGTGGTTGTAGTGTGTAGTTCTCTGCAAAGTCCACAACTAAAACAATGGTATCAAGTGGGAATGTGTCCTTGCACAACTTGAATTGCATATCTAACCATCTAGCTCTATGTGTATGCCTTGCATACTCATAAATAATTTTTTTACAAAAAATGTCCATGAACTGATACACTGGAATTTTTTCAATTACTAAATCACATCTTTTAGCCTCTTTTCCATCTTTTAGATTGTATGTCACAGTCTTATATTTTTCAAATTCCACTATTTCATTACCAATTGCATGTGTACTCTCCATATGTTGACAAATTGGCAAATGTCGCAAACCTCCGCAATCTATGCATGTACCATTCAAGCATGAGAGCTTGTAAAATTGTTGACCATCCACTCTTTGACATAAAATGGTAGATATTAATTCCCTTGAAGATCTAGGTGGGACATTTATGTTACAATCCTATAAAACATTGTTAGAGTGCAAAGCTACACATATATTCCTATAAACTTCAAAATGGTTAGAAAATTCAATATGTATCCTACAAAAAGTTGTGTGTGTGTGATTTATCTTGACATAAAAAGGTTTACACATTTCAAAATATCTCTAACTAATTTTAATTTGAGGATACGTATGCATAAATTTTGCAAAGAATTGTGTCTGAGTTGAATCCAAAAAATGTTTTGGATGTGGAACACGAATTCGACTACCAATCCTCCTTCTTACAACATCTCTTTGATTAGGAGATACTTGTGTATTATTCTTCCAAAATTCTTCAATCAAGGATTTCAAAGCTTCAACAATTACTTTATCTTTTCGCAGTAGTCTACCGGAAAATGCCCATAACTCATTTCTATTTGGATCTTCCACTCTTTGACGCCTTCCCAGGGCTCTCATTAGAGACTTTCTACTTATTTTCAATGTTTTTCTTGTCTTTCTAATGAGTTGAGCTTTCTTCATTTGAGTGCTTACTATCATTAATGTAAGTACATGTCGTGTGACATTACTATCTTTTGTGCATGATGTAGAACTCACACTCTCATATGCAGTCATTAGATTCTTTACAATAGATTTTTCACTTGACTCGTCTATCGTTCTTAGCCCAAGAATCTTCATGATGGACCTAAATTTCAGATTTCTCATCATTTCAAAAAATAGTTGACATCTTCCTGTCATGTTTAAATTCTCAAAAAAATGATCTTCAAATATGATTAACATTTCTTTGACAAGTACGCTTGGGAATCTTGTCAGGCATTACTTGCAAAATGTTAGATCAATATCAATCAAATATTTTGGTTTTCTATATTTAATAATTCTAGGAGCATCAAAAACATTGTGTGAATTGTGTACCATCTTGAGTGCCTTCAACATGAGATGATGTTGTGCCCACACCTTCGGAAGTAGACAATGATGTGCCTTCAGCATGATAGAAGAGTGTGTCCACACCTTCGGAGGTAGTTATTGGTGTGCCTTCAACATGAAACATTGGTGTGCCTCCACCTTTGAAAGTAGACAATGGTGTGCCTTCAACATGAAACATTGGTGTGCCTCCACCTTCAGAAGTAGACAATGGTGTGCCTTCAACATGAAACATTGGTGTGCCTCCACCTTCAAAAGTAGACAATGGTGTGCCTTCAACATGAAACATTGGTGTGCCTCCACCTTCGGAAGTAGACAATGGTGTGCCTTCATCATGATACATTGGTGTGCCTCAAACATTGGATGATGATGTCTCTTGAACTTGGGAACACATAGATGATG
This sequence comes from Chamaecyparis obtusa, assembly GCA_027943335.1. NCBI lineage: Eukaryota > Viridiplantae > Streptophyta > Pinopsida > Cupressales > Cupressaceae > Chamaecyparis > Chamaecyparis obtusa. The sequence continues at coordinate 598,056 of BSBK01001784.1, forward strand.
TCCCCACATCTTCATAATTCAATTGTCTCGTTGCATGCAAGTTTCTCATTCGTTGTCTTTTTTATTCCAATTTCAATTCTCTCTTACTTTGTATTGATGTTTCATGTTCCTCATCCAAAGGAAAATCTTCTTCTATAGTATCTAATTTTTTTTGTTCACGAAGTTGTCTCTTTCTTTCCCTTTTCTTCTCTTTGTCTCTTTCATGCTTTTTTGGTGTTAAATTCTTTGCTCGTTTCCTTGGCATGATGATGATTTATACATATCAATTGATTACAATTTTTAAAATATAATATAAATAAGTCAAATTATAATATAAACCTCTTACAATATGACAAATTATAATATAAATTTATTACACTTATATCAAATTATGTAAGAAGAACAAGTCTATATCATACAAATTATAAACCAAAACACTATTAAGATTTGACATGTAAAAAATAAAAAAATTACCTCAATCTCTTTTTGTCTTTTTTATTACAATAATTGACTTTCATGATGGTGCAAAGCAAAAAAATTTCACTATGGTGCAAAATGATGTTGATTTGTCACTATCAACACCATGAAAAGTGAAAGCTTGTCAGAGAAAATGCAGAATTCAGACAACAAATAGAAAGTGGGCCTCTTTCACGAGATCCTTACCAAATAAGACCGTTTCTTCTAGTTTTACATAGTGTGAGCGTGCTATAGGGCGTATGCCCTATAGGGCATGCACCCTATACAAAACAAAAAACATGTCATGCGCATCTAGTCTTAAACATAGGGCGCACGCTCTATAGGGTGTATGCCCTATGTAAAACAAGAAAAAGGGAGAAAAGAGAGAGATGGAGAGAGAGAGAGAGAATGGAGAGAATAGGAGAGAAGAGTAAGGATAGAAAGAAGGGGAGAGGGAGAGGGAGAGGGAGAGAGAATAGAGATAGGAGAGAAGGGTAAGGAGAGAGAGAGTAGGAGAGAAGGGGAAAGGGATAGAGTAGGAGAGGGAGAGAAGGAGAAGGAGAGGTGTGTGTGTGTGGGAGAGAGATGTTAGAATAACTAAGAGGGGGGGGGGGGGTGAATCAGTTAACCAGGTCCTAAAACAAAATAAGTAACTTAAAACTTGTATCTTCAAATACTGTCACTCGGTAAACATATATCTTCTTCATTGTCACTATATTTACCGATTATCAGATAAGCTCAAAATAATTTACAGATTAAATCTAATAGTTAACATGTAAAGTATGATAACAAATAGATAACATGCTCAACACATAACATAAAATATTTTAACGTGGAAACCCTGTTAAGGGAAAAACCACCTGGGAATCGGCAACCCAAAAATTTCACTCTTCTGAAGTGAGGCCTGTGAGGACCAAACCCTGTTAAAGGTTACAATGCACATTGTTAGGTGTGACCTGGTTAGAGGATTTTCCAATAGGAGTTATCTTTCAATCTTCTGTCACTCATTGTGCTGATTTACAGGATAACCATGTTTCACTGATTAGAATGAAACACCAATCAGAACTTAAAAGTCCACTTGGTTAAGAGATTTTCACTAATTACAATTGTTAGAAAGTAACAGTAGTTTGATTCACCTTATTACAACAAATTGTAGATTACGAATCAATGTTATGCTCAAACAATATTTTCTGACCATTTAACACTTCAGATCTTAAATCAACTTCACTTACAATCAATCAATACTATGCTCTGTGTAGCTTGGTTTGTTCTTTGTGTAGCTTAGTTTCTACAGTCTCGGTTCAGTAACCAATTGATCAGAAATTGCATCAATACAGATTCACGCTTAGCTTCCTGCAGTATCTCCTTCTTCTTCTCTTTTTTTTTTTTAATATATATAATGCATTTTCTTTCTCCTTAAATAAACAAGTAAGCCGTTTCATTTTCATCCATTAGATTTTTCCACTTAATCCTGTTCATTGCTTTTGTTGCTTTAAGCTTCTTTGGTAGATGTGTCTTTAACATGTTTCAATCTTCTTCATCAGATCTTTCTTGAATTTTGTCAGTCGTCGATCTTGTAACAAACTTTATTCCTTTTCATATCTTTACGCTGATTTCGAGGTGCCAGCTCATCAATCTTCCTGGCCTACAACATCATTAAATGATCTTCTATTCTTCTCGGTCAAGTCAAAGAAATGTGTCAGTAAACCTTATCAGTTAAACTTGTTCTCAGTATACAACACACTGCGTCGATGTATACTGTCATCGGTGTTCATACTGAGAATCTCGATAAACACTAAATTGTCTTCTTTTACCGACCAACACTACTTTGTATCTTTGAATTCCTTTCTTCGTAATAGATGAATACTGTGTACTAGGATCAACATAATGAGATTAGAGACTCATCAATAAGTTATCCAAAGCATTCCATAACCTCATATGCTGTGACCTTCTTCCACCATTCTTTAGATGTCTCGGTAATGAATAACTTACAAGATAAGTACTGTCAAAATAATAAGAAACTAGTTGACATTAATGAAAACATCATACTGATTTAGCAAACAGTATTATCTATCCATCTTCAGCTCTATAATCTTCAATCACTTGTTCAACAATCTCTCCATATGATAAATCAATTGTAGACTTAACAATCTCTCCCTTTGGCATTGATGGCAACTTAAATAATATGAATGTATCATACCCATACCAATATCTATTCTACAACATTGTCATAGTTCATCCTTAACTCTTCTTTATATAGTTCATCCTTAACTCTTCTTTTTTGTTTCTTCAGCATTCATCATATTCTCTCCCTTTTTCCAGCATTCATTCATATTTTCTATTCTCTCCCTTTGACAACAATGCCAAATGAAAATAATAACAAAGTATGAGTATACTAACATCTCCATTGTATCTGAAATACTGATATCTCCATCTTTTTAAAAAAAACTTAATCACAACCTTGAACTTAACCAAAGTGCGATCTATGCTAGCATCAACATGTATGATCTTTTGATAAAATAGGCTGATGTAGCATGCCAGATCACCTTAGTGACCTATAGACAGGGGACAGACCCCAAGTCTATTCCTCAAGTATTCAAAAGTTTCTTTTAGTAGAGGCTTTGTAAAAATATCAGCAAGTTGTTCTTTAGATGATACAAACTCCAGTTTAACTTGCTTGTCTTGTACTTGCTCCCTTAAGTAATGATACTTAATTGAGATGTGCTTTGTCTTTGAGTACATTACATGATTTTTTGAAATGTTAATAGCACTAGTGTTGTCACAATAAATAGTCACTAGATCTGTGATCACTTCATTCATCCCTTCCAACACTTTCTTGATGTAAGCTATATTCGAGCAGTTTGTCGCAGCAACAACATATTCAGCTTTGGCTGTTGTCTGAGAAATACAACTCTGCTTCTTGCTAGTCCATGTAACAAGTCGGTCTCCAAAGAAAAATGCACCTCCAATTGTACTTTTACGATCATCCACATTACCAGCCCAGTCAGCATCAGTATATACCTTCAATTCAAATTTTCCATCTCTCAGATACCAAAGGCCATAATCTTTTGTTTTCTTAAGGTATCTCAGGATTCTTTTTGTAGCTAGCATATGAGATTCCTTGGGGTTAGTAGGAAATCTTGCAACAATTCCAACAACATGAGCAATATCAGGTCTAGAATGTACTACATACATCAATTTACCAATCATGGATCATTAAAGAGTCTTATCAACTTCGGTAGTATCATCTTCCTTTGTTAATTTACATTTGGTAACCATCGGTGTTCCTATAGGTTTTGCATTTTCCATACCGAATGTCTTCAAGACCTCCTTTATGTATTTTGATTGAGTGATGAAGATTCCATCACCGTGCTGAATCACCTGCAGTCCTAGAAAGAACTTAATCTCTTCGAACATTGACATTTCTAACTCTTTCTGCATCTCATTAGCAAATTCCTTACACACATTGTCTCTTCCTCCAAAAATTATATCATCAACAAAGATTTCAGCTATGATAATAGTGTCATCAGAATTTCCTTTCATGTATAGATTACTATTATCACTTGTTCTAATAAAACCAATACTTAACAAATATGTGTGCAGTCTTTCATACCATGCTCTTGTTAGCTTGTGGTGACTAATCAGGAAAGTACTATCCAGGAAAGTACTGTATACTTTTCCTCCCGACCTCGTCGGGGTTCGGTTATTTGGGCCGACTACTTATAACTCATTCTAACCCTAAAGTGGGAAAAATATTGTATAATATGGCTTAGGGTTAGGGATTTTCATTATGTATGATTTTAGTACTTGCAGCAAAATTGGGTTGTAAGGGATTACGGATTGTAATCAGGTTGTAATCACTGGATAATAATAATATTGGACTCGCTGTTGGTGGACGTAGCCTAGGGATTGGGTGAACCATGTTAAATCTGTGTCTTGTGTTCTATTCTGTGTGGTTTATTATTTTCTGATATTAGTTATATTTGCACATAATTGTTATTTCTGCCTTGTTAATCCTAACAAGTGGTATCAGAGCGAGGTTATTTCATTCGTTCTTTCATCTATTCTCTGAAGTAGGTCTCACGAGTTAGTGGGAGAGTCTCTCGGTTAAGTGGGAGAAATGGCAGATGAGGGTAGGCTGAAGGTTGATAAGTTTAATGGGTAGAACTTCTAGTTATGGAAGATGCAAATGGAGGATTATCTCTATCAGAAGGATCTATGGCGGCCATTAGAGGGAGTAGCCAAGAAAGAGAAATCAATGTCTCAAGAGGATTGGGATATTTTGGATAGGAAGGCACTGGGGAGTATTCGTCTATGCCTGGCACAATCGGTGGCATTCAATATTACTGAAGCAAAGACAGCTAAAGATCTGATGGAAACCCTAGCGAAGTTGTATGAAAAGCCTTCAGCTTCAAACAAGGTATTTCTTATGAAGCGTTTATTTAATATGAAAATGGTAGAAGGTGGATTAGTTACTGATCATTTGAATGAGTTTAATACAGTTACAAGTCAATTAACCTCAGTTAAAATTACTTTTGATGAAGAGGTTAGGGCTCTCTTGATTTTGTGTTCTTTGCCAGAAAGTTGGAATGGCTTGGTAATGGCTGGTAGTAATTCTGTTTCTAGTTCTAATACCCTAAAGTATGATGATGTTATTGGTGTTATATTGAGTGAGGAAATTCATAGGAAAAGCTCAGGGGCATCCACATCGGGTAGTGTATTGAACACAGAAAGCAAAGGCAGAACAAGAGATAGAGGAAACAACTCTGGAAATCGTGGGAAATCAAGAGGAAAATCAAAGGGAAAGAGGTCTGAATCTAAAGGGCCAAATGATTGCTGGTACTGTGGAAAACCAAGTCATAAGAAGAAAGATTGTTGGTCTCGGAAGAAAGATCAAGGAGACAAAAATGATGGAAACAAGGAGGCAAATGTGGTAAGTAACAAATCCAAGGAGGATGCTTTGCTCTTGTCCTTAGAAAGTATTGATGATTCATGGGTTTTAGATTCTGGGGCTTCATTTCATGCTACACCCCATAGAAGTTATTTTGTTGATTATGTCCAAGGGGATTTTGGGCTTGTTTATTTGGGAGATAATGAACCTTGTCAGATTGTTGGAAAGGGAAAAATTAAGATTAAGTTGCAGAATGGGAATCATTGGCTACTACAAGAGGTAAGACATGTTCCAAGGTTGAGTAGGAATTTAATTTCAGCAGGGCAACTGGGTGATGAGGGTTGCACAGTTACTTTTAATGATAAAAATTGGAAGGTTTCAAAAGGTTCCTTAGTAGTATCAAAAGGTGTGAAAGTAGGCACCTTATATCTTTGTACAGGTCATACTCTTCCTTCTACTTTAATTGTTTCAGAAGATAATGAATGTTCAGGAATAGTGGCTGCAGTTGAGCAGGAAGAACATCAAACTGTTGCTGTAGATTCTGACACAGCACTGTGGCACAACAGACTCAGGCACATGAGTGAAAAAGGTATGAAATTACTTCATTCAAAGAAAGTTTTACCTGGTCTGAAATGTGTCAATATGGATTTCTGTGAAAGTTGTGTTTATGGAAAACAAAAGAGAGTTAGTTTTGTGAAGAGTGGGAAGGAAAAGAAAAATGAGAGATTAGAGCTTGTGCATACAGATGTATGGGGACTGGCTCAGGTATCTTCCCTTGGTGGCTCTCTGTATTATGTTACATTTATAGATGATGCAACAAGAATGGTATGGATTTATTTCCTTAGACAAAAATCTGATGTATTTCAAACTTTTAAGAAATGGAAATGCCTGGTTGAGAATGAGACTGATAAAAAGTTAAAATGTCTCAGATCTGATAATGGTGGTGAGTATTGCAGCACAGAATTTGAAGAATATTGTTCCTCTAATGGTATTCGTAGGCAGAAAACTGTACCAAGGACTCCACAAGAAAATGGAGTGGCTGAACGCATGAACAGGACAATAAGGGAGCATGCAAGGAGTATGAGGTTGCATGCTAGGCTGCCCAAACATATGTGGGCAGAGGCAGTGAACACTGCTATTTATTTAATCAATAGAGGCCCCTCTACTCCTTTGGACTGTGGTATTTCAGAGGAAGCATGGAGTGGTAAGAAGGTGAGTTATTCTTTTCTCAAAACCTTTGGTTGTGAAGCTTTTGCACTTATAGATTCTGAAAATAGAACCAAGCTGGAAGCTAAGTCAAAGAAATGTGTATTTGTTGAGTATGGCATTGATGAATTTGGTTATAGGCTTTGAGATTTTGAAAATCATAAAATTGTAAGAAGTAGGGATGTCATATTCAATGAGAAAGTATTGTACAAAGATCTGTTGCTGCAGCATGAGAAGAAATAAAATGACTATGTAGTACTGGATGATACTCCACAAGTTCATGTTCTAGTAGTTCCTTATGCTCTGCAACAACAGCAACAACAAATACCACACACCCCAGTGAGTATTAGACGGTCAACAAGGCTAAGTAGACCTCCAGAAAGATTTTCTCCATCTTTGTATTCTATTTGTTTAACAGATGCTAGTGAACCTGAATGTTATAATGAAGCTGTGCAGGTGGATACAAAGCTTTAGTGGGAGTCTGCAATGACAGATGAAATGGACTCTTTGCTGAAAAATCAGACATGGGATTTATGTAAGTTACTTGCAGGTAAAAGGGCTTTACAGAATAAATGGGTTTACAGGATAAAAGAAGAGGATGGAGGTACGAAAAGATTTAAAGCCAGATTAGTCGTAAAAAGATTTGCACATAAACATGGTATTGATTTTGATGAGATATTTTCTTCAGTTGTTAAAATGACTTCTATTTGTACTGTTTTAAGTATTGTGGCTACTGAAGATTTGCATTTAGAGCAGCTTGATGTTAAAACAGCCTTTCTTCATGGTGATTTGGATGAAGAAATATATATGGTTCAGCCACAAGGATTTGAGGTCAAGGGTAAGGAGAATTTGGTGTGCAGATTGCAAAAAAGTTTATATGGCTTGAAGCAAGCACCTCAGCAATGGTATATTAAATTTGACACTTTTATGAATGGGCATGGATATAGTCGGTGTCATTCTGACCATTGTGTTTATTTTAAGAGGTTGATTGATGACAGCTACATTATTTTATGTTTATATGTTGATGATATGCTTGTAGCTGGGTCTAACATGAATCACATTAAGGGGTTGAAACAATAGTTAGCAAAATCTTTTTCTATGAAGGATTTGGGGGCAGCAAAACAAATCGTTGGTATGAAAATTTGTAGAGATAGGAAAAATAGGAAATTGTCTCTATCTCAGGCTGATTATATTGAGAAGGTGTTGCAACATTTCTCTATGGAAAATGCCAAAGCTGTCAGCACACCTTTGCCTGGTCATTTGAAATTGACTAAGGATATGTGTCCCAAGACACCAGAAGAAGAGACTAAAATATCTAAGGTACCTTATGCTTCAGCTGTAGGGAGCTTAATGTATGCTATGGTATGTACTAGGCTAGATATTGCACATGCAGTGGGAGTCGTTAGCCGTTATATGAGTAACCTTGGTATTGAGCATTGGAATGCAGTCAAATGGATTCTCAGATATTTGTGAGGCACATCCAGTAAGTGTTTACACTTTGGGGGTTCTACTACTACTGTACAAGGCTATGTTGACTCAGATTTGGTAGGAGATATAGATAGCAGGCAGAGTACTACAGGTTATATATTTACTGTTGGTGGGACAGCAGTGAGTTGGATTTCTCGACTACAAAAGGTGGTTGCTTTATCCACTACAGAGGCAGAGTATGTTGCTGCTACAGAGGCAGCCAAGAAGATGATATGGCTTCAATTCTTCATGGAAGAATTGGGACATCCACAAAAGGATAATTTTCTACATACAGATAGCCAAAGTGCCATTCATCTTGCAAAGAATTCTGCTTTGCACTCAAAGACAAAACACATATAGTTGCGGTACCATTTCATTCGATTAGTTTTGGATGATGGACAGTTAAGGCTGGAAAAGATTCATACTGATGATAATCTAGCATATATGTTTACAAAAGTAGTAACAAGGGAGAAGTTGAACTCATGTTCAGCTTCAGTTGGTCTTCTAGACTGAACAAAATAAAGGAACAGCTGAGTCCAAGGTGGTTCAATCCAGTGGGAGCCTCATGTGGGTAGCGGTATTGCTACAGGATCAGTCTCCAAGTGGGAGGTTTTTTAGTATAGTGTGGATACTGATCAGTCACCAAGTGGGAGATTGTTAGCTTGTGGTGACTAATCAGGAAAGTACTGTACACTTTTCCTCCCGACCTCGCTGACTACTTTTTCAATTATTTGGGCCAACTACTTATAACTCATTCTAACCCTAAAGTGGGAAAAATATTGTATAATATGGCTTAGGGTTAGGGATTTTCATTATGTATGATTTTAGTACTTGCGGCAGAATTAGGCTGTAAGGGATTACGGATTGTAATCATGTTGTAATCATTGGATAATAATAATATTGGACTCACTGTTGGTGGACATAGCCCAGGGATTGGGTGAACCACGTTAAATCTGTGTGTCTTGTGTTCTATTCTGTGTGGTTTATTATTTTCTGATATTAGTTATATTTGCACATAATTGTTATTTCTGCCTTGTTAATCCTAATAGCTCTTGGAGCTTGTTTCAGTCCATACAATGCCTTGTGCAGTCTACAAACCTTTTCTTGGTTGTTTGGATCTTCAAAACCTTCAGGCTATTCAATGTAGACCTCTTCTTCAAGTATTCCATTCAGAAAAGTAGACTTCACATCCATTTGATAAACTTTAAATTTCTTATGTGCAGTGTATGCCAGTAACATTCTAACACCCTCAAGTCTTGCAACAGGTGCAAATGTCTCACCATAATCAATTCCTTCTTCTTGTGCATATCCTTTACATACAAGTCTAGCCTTGTTCCTTGTCACTTCACCATTCTCATTCAGCTTATTTCTAAAAATCCATTTAGTACCGATTACATTCTTATCCATTAGTCAGGGTACTAAAGTCCATGTTTTGTTCTTCTTGATTTGTTCAATTTCCTTAGTCATTGCCTTGATCCATTCTTCATTATTCAAAGCAACTTGTACAGTTTTAGGTTCAAATTCACAAACCAAACAAGTACCTTGTCGTGATTTACTTCTAGTTTTCATACCAGCATTCTTGTCTCCAATAATCTAGTTTTCAGATGATGTCTTCTTACAAATCTTGCTAAGATGCTAGATCTTCTATCTTGTGCATCTTACTCTATATTCTGCTATGCATTCGGTTCAGGTTCATTAACTTTCTTGGTAGGTGTTCCTTGATCATCATTCTATTCTATCAGTTGTGTTGATTGCTATGCATTGCTCGTCTGTCTATCGGTTACAGTAGTCTATGATAGTCTCAGTTGAAACTCAGGGACATCATAGTATGTAAACTATCGGTAGTCTTCAAGTTCCTCAGTCTTTTCTTCATATGCAAGCTTGTCATCAAATTCATCAACTTGAACATTTACATTTTCAATAATCTTGTTAGTCATCTTGTTTAGACATTTGTAAGCTTTACTTTGGGCAGAATATCCTAAGAATATTCCTTCATCTCCTTTGGAATAAAACTTACCATTCCTATCATCTTTCAGGATAAAACACTTACTTCCAAATATTCTAAAATAACTTACATTAGGCTTGTGTCCAAACCAAAGTTCATATGGTGTTCAGTTGGAGTCCTTCTTTAACTGTACTCGGTTAAGTACATAGATAGCAGTACTTACAGCTTCTCTCCAGAATTTTTGTGCAACGTTCTTTTGTATCATCAGTGTCATTGCACAATCAACTATTGATCTATTTCTTCTTTCAACAATGTCATTCTATTGTGGTGTTCTCAGTGTAGACACTTGTCTCTGGATTCCATACTCATTGCAGAAGTTAGTAAATTCATCAGATATAAATTCACCACCTCTATCCAACCTTAAACATTTAATCTCCTTACCGGTTTCCTTTTCAACCTTATTCTTATATCATTTAAACATCTTAAATTCTTCAAACTTTTCTTTTAAAAACATCACTGTCATCAATCTAGTATAATCATCAATAAAAAGAATAAAATATCTATCACCATAGTAGCTTTGAGTTCTCATAGGTCCACATAAGTCGGTATGTACCAACTCAAGAATTTTCTTTGTTGAGAAATCTTTGCTTTTAAAACTAGATTTAGTCATCTTTCCTTTTTGACATTCATGACAAAGAGTATGATCAGACTTAAGTAAGTTAGGCAAACCTCTAACTCTTTTCTTCTTATTGATCTTGATCATATTATCAAAATTTACATGACATAATCTCTTGTGCCATAGCCAAACATCTTCATCTTTCATTAGTAAACAAGAAGATTCATCAATATCAAGATAAAAAAGGTTACCTCTGGTCTGAGTACCAGTCCCAACAAGTCTTTCATCGGCTTCATAGATTTTCACCTTTTTGTTTTCAAATACCAATCTATGACCTGAATTAATCAGTTGTGCAACACTCAACATATTGTAATTTAGTCCATATACCCAGTAAGCATTCTCACATCTTATCTTATCATTTATTACTAGGGTACCTTTACCTTTCACAATGCACAGAGCATCATTTCCCATTTTTACAAAACCACCATTATATTCAACTAATTCTTCAAATTTGTCTACATCACCTATCATATGATGTGTGCATCCACTGTCAATAATCCATGTATCATTCTTTCTTACTTGTGAAATCAGGGTAGATTCTTCATGTTTCTCATCTTCTTCTAAATCATCCTTCATTGCCACAAATACAATCTCTACACTAGAATCAAATTCAAAGTTAGTCTCTTCAGCAGCAAAGTAAGCCTTCTTACCTTTATCTTTTCAGTCATCTCTATCTTTATGTCGGTAATTCTTATGAACTCTCCTTCCATAACTTCCTTCAGATCTATCTCTAGGTTCATCATCATCATTTCTTTTATGAGGACATCTAGCAGCAATATGACCTACTTCCTTACAGTTAAAACAAGCCAAGGGTAATTTACCTTTATACTTCCCTCTACCTTTTGGTAATCTTCTAGCCATTAACGCTTCAAGCTTATCAAGGTCATCATTAGTGTCACTATCATATTTACTAGATTTCCCAATCTTCAGTTTTGACATGAAAGCAGACTCAATATTACTTCCAGAAGGTACAACGATGTTATCAAAATTATTTAGCTCAAAGGTAGTAAGCTTACCGATCAAAGTATCAAGAGTGAGATTGGAAGAATCTTAGTTTTCATGAATTGCAGACACTCTGATGGCATATACAGGTAACAAAGTTATGAGGATTTTACTGATAATTGTTTCTTCATCAATGACTCCATCAGAAGCTCTTACAGCATAAACAACTTCTTTGATTCTGTTTGAATATTCCACAATATTTTCTCCTTCTTTCATTCTAATTTCATCAAATTTTCCTCTTAAGCTCTCTGCTCTAGCTCTCTTGACAAATGTGTTACCACTGTATACTTGCTCTAGTCTATCCCACATTGCCTTAGCAGTACTCAATCCTTTGATTTCTTCAAATTCAGCGTCGGTACAGGCAGCAACAAGTTCCATCATTGCTACATTGTGATCATGCTTATCTTTTAGTTGTTCCATAGTCAGAGGACCAGTCAGTTCATTGTAGCTAGTTGTCATAAAATGTAGTGCATTTCCACCAATTCTAGCTATATGCAATTTCATTCTTTGTTGCCATATTGAGAAGTTGTTTTTGTTCAGTCTGGGCACTTCCCTCTTATTCATTTTGTGATCTTTATGCTCAAGTCCTTAAAACTCTATTTCAAGCAACCAACGCTCTGATACCAATTGTTAGAATAACTAAGAGGGGGGGGGGGGGTGAATCAGTTATCTAGGTCCTAAAACAAAATAAGTAACTTAAAACTTGTATCTTCAAATACTTTCACTCGATAAACATATATCTTTTTCACTGTCACTGTATTTACCGATTATCAGATAAGCTCAAAATAATTTATAGATTAAATCTAATAGTTAACATGTAAAGTATGATAACAAATAGATAACATGCTCAACACATAACACAAAAGATTTTAACGTGGAAACCCTGTTAAGGGAAAAACCACCTGGGAACCGGCAACCCAAAAATTTCACTCTTCTGAAGTGAGGCCTGTGAGGACCAAACCCTGTTAAAGGTTACAATGCACATTGTTAGGTGTGACCTGGTTAGAGGATTTTCCACTAGGAGTTATCTTTCAATCTTCTATCACTCACTGTGTTGATTTACAAGATAACCATGTTTCACCAATTAGAATGAAACACCAATCAGAACTTAAAAGTCCACTCAGTTAAGAGATTTTCACTGATTACAATTGTTAGAAAGTAACAGTAGTTTGATTCACCTTATTACAACAAATTGTAGACTACGAATCAATGTTATGCTCAAACAATATTTTCTAACCATTTAACACTTCAGATCTTAAATCAACTTCACTTACAATCAATCAATACTATGCTCTGTGTAGCTTGGTTTGTTCTCTGTGTAGCTCATTTTTTGCAGTCTCAGTTTAGTAACCAATTGATCAGAAATTGCATGAATACAGATTCACGCTCAGCTTCCTGCAGTATCTCCTTCTTCTCTTTATATATATATATATATATATATATATATATATATATATATATATATATATATATATATATATATATATATATATATATATATATATAATGTATTTTCTTTCTCCTTAAATAAACAAGTAAGCTGTTTCATTTTCATCCATTAGATTTTGCCGCTTAATCCTATTCATTGATTTTTCTACTTTAACCTTCTTCGGTAGATGTGTCTTTAACATGTTTCAATCTTCTTTGTCAGATCTTTCTTGAATTTTGTCAGCCATCGATCTTGTAACAAATTTTATTCCTTTTCATATCTTTATGCTGATTTCAAGGTGCCAGCTCATCAATCTTCTTGGCCTACAACATCATTAAATGATTTTCTATTCTTCTCAATCAAGTCAAAGAAATGTGTCGATAAACCTTATCAGTTAAACTTGTGCTCGGTATACAACACACTGCGTCAGTGTATACTATCGTCAATGTTCATACTAAGAATCTTGGTAAACACTAAATTGTCTTCTTTTACCGATCAACACTGCTTTGTATCTTTGAATTCCTTTCTTCATAATAGATGAATACCGCGTACTAGGATCAACATAATGAGATCAGAGACTCATCAATAAGTTATCCAAAGCATTCCATAACCTCATCTACTGTGACCTTCTTCCACCATTCTTCAAATGTCTCGGTAATGAATAACTTACAAGATAAGTACTGTCAAACTAATAAGAAGCTAGTTGACATCAATGACAACATCATACTGATTTAGAAAATAGTATTATCTATCCATCTTCAGCTTTGTAATCTTCAATCACTTGTTCAATAATCTCTCCATATGATAAATCAGTTGTAGACTCAACAAGAGAGAGGGAAGAGAGAGAGAGAGAGGAGGGAGAGAGAGAGAGAGGGAGAGTGAGAGAGGGAGAGGGAGAGGGAGAGGGAGAGGGAGAGGGAGGGAGAGAGAGAGGAGGGAGAGAGAGGGAGAGAGAGAGATAGAGAGTAGGAGAGAAGGGGAAAGGGAGAGAGTAGGAGAGAGTGAAGGAGAAGGAGAGAGAGAGAGAGAGAGAGAGAGAGAGAGAGAGAGAGAGAGAGAGAGAGAGAGAGAGAGAGAGAGAGAGAGAGAGAGAGAGAGAGAGTAGGAGAGAGAAGGATAAGGAGAGAGAGAGGGAGGGAGAGAGAGTATGGGGAGAGAGGGAGAGAGAGAGGGTGATGAGAGAGAGAGGAGAGAGAGATATAGAAGGTGAGAGTGAGCGTGATAAGTGAGAGAGAGAGTGATAAGGGGGAGAAAGGGAGAGAGAGAGTATGGCAGAGGGAGAGAGATAGAGCTCTCTCTCTCTCTCTTTGAATATTTCTCATCACTATGTGAATCTCATAAATTTACATAGGGTGGATACACTATAGGGCGTACGCCCTATGTAAATTTATGAGTTACATAGGGCGCACGGCCTATAGGGCGTGCGCCCTATGTAACTCATAAATTTGCATAGGCTGCATGCCCTATAGGGCATGCATGCTTTGTAAATTTTTTGAATTTACCAATCCTAAGGCTTGGATTTTCCTTGGAGGTCCAACCCAAAGGCTTGGACGATTGAAATAGGCCTGAGACGTGTTTTCCAGCAGACATACAAAAAAATGACATCTTTTTTTGTGTGCTCCTCATCAAGTTTACTCGTGGCTCAAGAACGTAAAAATCAGACGACATGATATTGTTGATCTCTCTATTAGCTATCTAACCATATAATTTATTTTGAATTCTGATTATGTTAAGTTTTTCAACTCTAATTTCTTTTGTGTGTATGTCCATTCTGATTTATAGTTACTAATGGTAACTATAAATATTAAAAATTTCTCACCATTTTTGAAGCATTGTAGATCTTTCCATGGTTTGGAATCACAATCTACTAGTTTTATATGACTTTGAATCTTTAGAACTTCCATCAACTAACCAAAACTGATAACTATATACCTTTTCAACTATTACATTATTAGTTCCTGCCAAGGCCAAGATAGAGAACTATTGCGGTGAGCTCTTCCTCTAACTAGTGATTAATCTAAATTGTAACTGACCAATTGCTATTCAATATCTAACTTAATCCTAATGTTTTGATTACGTAAAAATAGGTTTTGAAAGGACCTAAAACCTTTTACAGAAAAGTTACAGATAAAGCATTAGAAGCTCAAACAGAGTCAGTGCAACAACACAACAAGAAACAACAAAAACATATGACTCTTCCCAATAAAAAAGGAAGAGGTCAACAAAAAAGAACAATAGGACAGAAAAAAGATAGCTAGATAGCCTTCATAAGTTCAGCTGCCTGATCAGCCAGCATCTTCATATTAGAAAAGGATGCCTTTAGCTCCTCCAAGTCTTTATTCTTGTTGGATTTCATCTTCTTAAAGCTTTCTCTAGTCCTCTTACTGGGCCCCTGTCCCTCCTTGATCTCCTTTGGTTCCTACTCCCCTTTACCTTGTTCCAACTTGTCCACTAGGATTTTGACATGCCTTGTACAGGCTTTAATGATGGAGTATCTCTGCTTAGCAATATTATTGATAGTTCTATCCAGGTGCGCAAGACTACTTTCCATTTTATCCATCCTTTTCATCTGTAACCCCTCCTTAGAATCTGCCTTCTTCATTCTGTCTTCCATTTGTTGAAACATCTTAATCCTAATGTTAGATCAAAGTAAGTGCACATTTTTTAGAGCTAAAATTTCTTTATAATGTTTTTCTACAATCTTATTGGGTCTGGATTTAGCGATGGTTGTTTGTCAGAAAGAAAGCACAAATTTCTGTTAGGAATGGGAACATTGAGAGGGGGGGGTGAATTAGTGTTCTATAATTAATTTCTAATACTTGAAACTTAACTCAATTACTTAAATACTGAAATCAATAGTAAGGCAAATGAAGTATTCAACCATAACACATAACACAAGATATTTTTATGGGGAAACCTTGGCCAGAGGAAAACCTTGGTGGGAATTAATACCCATGAATAATTGTACTTTGTATTATAAACCTAATAATGTTCCTTTGCCCTGTTAGAAGAAGTCATTACAAAGATGAGTACACTGACTCAGTTAAGAGTCTATAAATAAAAAACCATGTTAGGGATGGATGGCTCACTGCCCGAGCGCACTACTCAATGAAGAAGGCTACACCCTCCTAGTTATTAGATACACACTATATCTGCAAGGTGAACTATTGCTTGACACTGTTGTCTGTTCAATTCCTTTTGTGTGTTGATGCTTTAACCTCTTGTAAAGCTCTATATCATTTTTACTGCTCTAATACATACTTCACATACTTCTTCTCATCTCTATATGACATACATTTCTTCTCATATCCAAATACAAAAGTGCATGTCATATATATACATGTTGAATAGATGCAACCAACACTAACCACTAGGTCGGCCTATAACTTAACACATACAATGCTTCCAAGTTAACTGGCTCAAGCATGTTTACATAAAATGATATTAACACATTTATAACACAATTACAATAGGTGCATAGCCTTTACAAAACAAAATGATATACGCTAATCAAAATACTATCACTTACTAACTATGTCACTTAGACTTCTTGTAACTTCTTCATGCTATCATATCTAGCCATGTGTTCTTAGAATTAGCATAGTAACATATTCAAAAGCTTATATCTAAGGGCACATACCAAAATTTGATCATACACACGTGCGTTGATGCTCTGATCATTAGGTGCTTCTATGTTTTCTCTGTCTTCCATACTTAGCTGAATTCTAATCTTCTAAGTTAGTGCGCTGACTCCAAAACTTCATATGACTTTGTTGCCATAATGAAAACATAAATATTAGTCATATATACTAGTAAATTCAACTTTCCAACAATCTCCCCCTTTGTCATTAATGACAACAAAGGAATGTGGCAAAGTTACTAAACTTAACTTATACACACAACTTGCTAACAAACTGTACATCATCTTCTTCTTCTCTATACACTACTATCTCCTTTATATCATATACACTACTCCCCCTTTGACATTAATGACAAAGGTGTTAGGAATAAGGTGTCTCAACCTTGGATAATTCCTATTCTTATTATTTGTTTTGTAAATGTAGTTTTTTGCAAATAATGTAATTAAGTGTGAGTGTACATGTCTAGGTGGCATGTTGATGTGTCACTCCACTTGATGTGTCGGCATCTTGTGCGTAAGGAGATCATGACTGAAATGGTCATGACAAATTCCTATGATGCGTAAGAACTATTTAAGGAATGTGCTATGATAGGTGTAAGAGCATCTTATGACTTGGGCCTATTTGGGCGCCCAAGAAGAAGTGGTTGGTGTGTGTAAGAGAATATGCCAAAAATAGGTTGGTATGATAGATTCTCTTACACTTCTCTTGTGACCGTTATTTTTGGTGGATTCTATGACAAGCTGTCATAGTCTATTCTAGGGATGGACACCTATTCTTGGGATTGCATGTAACAACTGTGTACATGTGGCTTTGTGCATGGGTCTTGGTGGTTGTGCCTATTTTTGGGTCCAGAGGAGTCTATATATATGATGCTGCTCCTATGGGAGAGATATAACAAAAAATTAAGTCTTGTTGGCTTTGTCTCTCGTCTCCTGAAAGAACTTGCATTGCAAGTGTATTGTAATCTTTGTGTTGAAGATAATACATTGTGCAGGTTTTGGAGTGCTGGGGTTTTTTACCGAAAGGTTTTCCCCAGGGTATATCATTGTGTCATTCTCTATTTTTCTGTATGCATTGTATGTGGTTGCAATTTATTTGTTAAAGTAGTTAACGAATCTGAAATTGTAAGGATTAATAAGAATTTGCACAATACTCTCCTATAGAGATTAGCATAGGAAGCTGTTTCTGCACCTAAGTTTCCTTACAAGTGGTATCAGAGCTTGATCAACTTTTGATCCTAGTTGTTGGGTAGGGTTTTTTGAGCTAATCTCAAGTTTGAGTGGGAGTTTTTTGCAGAGCATTCTGAATCTTATTTGCAGATTGAGATGGCAAGTTCATCATATGGAAGAATGGAGGTGGAGAAATTTAATGACACTAATTTTGAGTTGTGGAAACTCAAGATGGAAGACATGTTGGAAGATCGTGACCTATGGGAAGTGACTTCAAATGCTACAAGACCAACAACTATAGCTCAAGCAGATTGGGATATCAAAGACCATAAAGCTAAGGGTCTCATAAGACTCTGTTTAACCGATGCAGTCCTTCTGAATGTTCTAGATGAGAAAATCACAAATAGTTTGTGGGAAAGACTTGCGGCCATGTATCAGGCCAAATCTCTAGTGAACAAGTTGTTCCTGAGGAAGAATTTGTACTCTCTGTGAATGGAGGAAGGTGGATCCTTAACGGATCATTTAAATTCATTTAATCTGTTGGCTGCACAATTGACATCAGCTGGTGTCAAGTTAGAGGAGGAGGATCGTTGCTACACACTTTTGTGTTCTTTACTGGATTCATGGGACCATCTTGTGTTGGCTCTCAAAAGCACTTTAGTCACTTTCAAAATGGATGATGTGGTGTCTTCACTGCTATCAGAGGAGATGTGGAGAAAGGCTTCCGTTTCAGAAAAAGAAGCCCTTGTTGTTCGTGGGAGATCCACTGAAAGAGGGAAGAAAAATGACAATAAGTCTGACAATAAGGGTAGATCCAAATCCCGTGGGAAGTCAAAGACTTCCAATAAGTCTAAGGCAAAATGTTGGAACTGTGATAAATCTGGGCACTTCCGTAAAGACTGCAAAGAGCCGAAGAAGAAGAAGAAAGGTTTAGATTCAGCTTCAGAAAGATCTCAAGATGGTGATGCATTCATCACAGCTTTGGCAGCCCATGCATCTGATGATGTGTGGTTGGTTGACTCAGGTGCATCTTTTCACATGACCTCTCATTGAAACTGGTTCTCAAAATATGAAGAGTTCGATGGTGGAAAGGTGTACTTGGGTGATGATTCTCACCTAAAGATAGTTGGACGCGGAAGGGTCACTATCAAATTTCCTGATGGACGAGTAAAGGGAATCAATGGAGTTATGCACATTCCGGGTTTGGCATGAAACCTATTATCTATAAGTATGCTGAATGATGGTGTGAAATTTTTTTTTTTGAAAGAAGGATGCAAGATGATGAGAGGATCGATAGTGCTTGCAAGGGGTACTAGGAGAAGTACCTTATTTCAGCTAGATGCATGTATTCCTCTATGTAATAGTTCTTCATCCTCACCATCTGAATAAGGAGTGAAGAAGTCTATGGCTATTGGTTCTGATGGTAGTGCAAATACTTTGGAAGGTAAGCTTCCTGCAGAAAAGA
Source organism: Chamaecyparis obtusa (assembly GCA_027943335.1). Taxonomy (NCBI): domain Eukaryota; kingdom Viridiplantae; phylum Streptophyta; class Pinopsida; order Cupressales; family Cupressaceae; genus Chamaecyparis; species Chamaecyparis obtusa. The sequence goes on from BSBK01001784.1 coordinate 617,382, forward strand.
CAATGTTGTGGCATATGAGATTTGGCCACATTGGTGAAAAGGGTCTCAAAATCCTGAAAAATAAAAATCTCGTTGAGGGGTTAAATGATTGCAATCTTGAGTTTGACTTCTACGAACACTGTGTCTATGGTAAACAAAATTGTGTTTAGTTTTACTCTAGTTCTCACAAATCTTCTGATGTTTTGGATCCTATTCATTCTGATGTATTTGGTCCTGTAAAAGTTCCTTCAATCTCCAAGTCTATATTTTTTGTATCTTTCATAGATGATTACAGTAGAAGGATGTGGATTTATTTCCTTAAAAGTAAGACACAAGTCTTTAGTCGGTTCAAGGAATTTAAAGCTCTTGTAGAGAATCAGACTAGTAAGAAGATTAAGTGTGTGAGAACTGACAATGGTGGTGAGTTTTTCTCAGCAAACTTTGAACAGTTCTGTAAAGAACAAGGTATGGAGAGGCATAAGACAACTCCTTATACCCCACAGAAAAATGGAGTTTCAGAGAGAATGAACATGACAATGATGGAGAAGGCTAGGAGTATGCTTAGTGGAGCTGGTTTAGAACAAAGGTTTTGGGCCGAAGCTGTGGCCACTGCTTGCTATATGGTTAACAGATCTCCTACATCAGCCCTTGTTGGTAAGACACCCATGGAGGTGTGGTCTGGTAAGAAGCCTTCAATTAGACATCTTCATGTTTTTGGTTGTGAAGCTTATGCACATGTTCCAAAGGAGAAAAGATCTAAGTTGGAAAACAAAGTTGTTAAATGTATTTTCATCGGATACAATGCTGGTGTGAAAGGATACAAGCTTTGGGATCCCGTGACTAGTAAGGTGTTGTATAGTAGAAATGTTATTTTCAGAGAGCTAACATCTTCTCCTATTGTGCTACAACCAGATGAAAAAGAAAAGGAAAAAGATGTTGTTTAGTTTCCTCCTACCCCTGAGAAGACTGAACAGAGAGACCATGTTGGGTCTAATGATGAGGAGAGCTCTAGCAGCTCTGATAGTTCGGAAGAAGAGGAAGAACAACCTCAACCTCATCCCTTGAGGAGATCCATGAGAGAAAGAAAGCAACCAGAAAGGTTTGGTTATTCTATGTTAGATTCCAGTTGTGCCTTTGCTTTGATTACTAACACTGATGAGCCTAGATCTATGAAAGAGGCTTTGGGCATGGAAGATGCAGGTTCCTAGATTGAGGCTATGGATGATGAGATGGCTTCATTGGAGAAAAACAAAACTTGGGACCTTGTACCTTTGCCTAAAGGGAGAAAATCTGTTGGCTATAAATGGGTGTTCAAGAAGAAATTATGTGTAGATGGCAATGTTGAAAGGTATAAAGCTAGATTGGTTGCAAAGGGGTATTCACAGGTAGAGGGAATAGATTATGGTGAAATATTCTCTCCTGTTGCAAAGTTGACATCCATTAGATTTTTGTTATCTCTTGCTACATCATATGATTTAGAGATAGAATAGATGGATGTGAAGACAGCTTTCTTTCATGGTGATTTGGAGGAAGAGATTTATATGTCACAGCCTGAGCACTACATTGTTAAAGGTAAAGAATCCTTAGTTTGCAGATTAAAGAAATCTCTATATGGTTTGAAGCAATATCCTAGGATGTGGTACCTTAAGTTTGATGCCTTTGTGTTTTCAATTGGATTTGTAAGATCAAAATCAGATCATTGTGTTTATTTTAGAGTTGAAAATGATCGCCTTCTTATTGTTGCATTATATGTTGATGATATGTTGCTGTTTGGGAAGGGTAAGGGTATGATTTCTGATTTTAAATCTCAGTTGTCAGCACAGTTTGAGATGAAAGATCTTGGGGCAGCTAGGTACATCTTGGGTATGGAAATCAGTAGAGACAGGTCTAACAGAAAACTTTGGTTGAGTCAGAGTAAGTATGTGAAGTCTGTGTTGGACAGGTTCAGCATGGCAGATTGTAGACCACTATGTGTTCCTATTTCTGTGGGAACAAAGTTATCTGTAGATGATTGTCCAAAATCTCCTAGTGAGGTGGAGGACATGAGTAGAGTACCTTATGCTAGTGCAGTTGGTAGTCTTATGTATGCTATGGTTTGTACTAGACCAGACATTGCCCAAGTAGTGGGAGTCCTGAGTTGGTTTATGGCTAATCCTAGACGGGTACATTCGGATGCAGTTATGTGAGTATTCAGATATTTGAGGGGTACATCAGATTACTCCATATGTTATCATGGTAACTCTTCTGGATCTCCGCTTTTAGTTTGTATTCATGGGTTTGTGGATTTAGATTGGGCAGGTGACATTGACAGCAGGAGATCCACCAGTGCTTATGTGTTCACTATGTTTGGTGGTGCCATCAGTTGGATGAGTAAGCGACAACCTGTGGTTGTTTTGTCCACTACAGAAGCTGAGTACATGGCTATTAATCATGCTTGTAAAGAAGCCATTTGGCTTAGAAGATTGTGTTCTGATGTTGGTGTTGATGCAGAACAAATTACTATTTGGTGTGACAGTCAGAGCGCTATTTGTCTTGCAAAGAATCCAACTTTCCATGCTAGAATGAAGCACATTGATGTGCAGTTTCACTTTGTGAGAGATATGGTGGAAGATGGAAAGGTAAATTTGGAGAAGGTAGATACTGTGAAGAATGTTGCAGATGCATTAATGAAACTAGTGGGCACTGAGAAGTTTAGATGGTGTTCGGAGTCTATGGGCCTTTTGGCCTATAGTGGTTAAAGTTCCTATTATGTTCCTGTTGCTCTTACAAGGTGTTCGACAAGTGGGAGAATGTTAGGAATAAGGTGTCTCAACCTTGGATAATTCCTATTCTTATTATTTGTTTTGTAAATGTATTTATTTGCAAATAATGTAATTAAGTGTGAGTGTACATGTCTAGTTGGCATGTTGATGTGTCACTCCACTTGATGTGTCGGCATCTTGTGCGTAAGGAGATCATGACTGAAACGGTCATGATGGATTCCTATGATGCGTAAGAACTATTTAAGGAATGTGCTATGACAGGTGTAAGAGCATCTTATGACTTGGGCCTATTTGGGTGCCCAAGAAGAAGTGGTTGGTGTGTGTAAGAGAATATGCCAAAAATAGGTTGGTATGACAGATTCTCTTACACTTCTCTTGTGACCGTTATTTTTGGTGGATTCTATGACAAGCTATCATAGTCTATTCTAGGGATGGACGCCTATTCTTGGGATTGCATGTAACAACTGTGTACATGTGGCTTTGTGCATGGGTCTTGGTGGTTGTGCCTATTTTTGGGTCCAGAGGAGTCTATATATATGATGCTGCTCCTATGGGAGAGATATAACAAAAATTTAAGTCTTGTTGGCTTTGTCTCTCGTCTCCTGAAAGAACTTGCATTGCAAGTGTATTGTAATCTTTGTGTTGAAGATAATACATTGTGCAAGTTTTGGAGTGCTGGGGTTTTTTACCGAAAGGTTTTCCCCAGGGTATATCATTGTGTCATTCTCTATTTTTCTGTATGCATTGTATGTGGTTGCAATATCTTTGTTAAAGTAGTTAACGAATCTGAAATTGTAAGATTTATAAGAATTTGCACAATACTCTCCTATAGAGATTAGCGTAGGAAGCTGTTTCCGCACCTAAGTTTCCTTACAAAAGGTGCTCAAAAAGGAAAACTTTATGTACTTACATAGAAAGTACATCCAGGTATGAAATTTGAAGTTTCTTGATTTCTTGCTACCAAAAAACCTTGAGTGCATCCATTGTCTAAAGATGGGCACATAATGCATAAGTGAGCTTCTCCATCTTTTCTAGATTTTTGCAAGGATCTTGATCATATGTCACAATTATGGCATCTATCTGCATGATATTCTGATTCAATACATCTAGAGAGGGTTCTAGTGCATGTCTTAGCTAAGTTTGCCTAGCCCTTATCTTTGCCATTTCTTTTTCTGCTGCTCAATTTTATCCAACTATCCTTGATAGAAATTATTGCACATGTTAATGTCTTGAGATGGATCTTCCACTAATTTTCTTACTACTGCCATTAGATATTCTACTTCCTGAATCTTTTTAGTGTGGTATGTATTGAGTTTTTCCTTATTCATGTAGTCAGTAATTATCTTCCTTCCTTATGTTGCTAACACTTTTAATATTTCTTGACCAATCTTAAGTGAATTAAGGTCAAGTGAGAAATTCCCTATCAATTCAGTCAACCTTTTCTTGATATATTTTTCTTCTATAATCTTTGATGCTGATTCTTCTAGACTTGAGAAATTTTCTTTGAAGCTTGACATGATGGTGCTGACATCATCTATTGAATGAACACTGGTCACTTTCTTATCCTCAGGCAATAAAATGTTCAATATATTGACTGATTCCACAAACAAAGGATTTCTCATTACTTTTTTTTCTTTGGCTTTCTCCATAGCCAACACAGTTATTTTTATCAGATCTTCTTCTCCCCAAGAGTCTAGGCTTGTTGTATCAGGTGTCAAACTTGACAACAATGAATAGATGATTTAGGAGTAAGGAGTGTGCCTTGACTTACATCCATGAATTTACTTTTTACCTTCACTAGTATCTCAACAAAAGGTTCTTCTTTAGGTTCATCTTCTTTCTCTTCTTCCTATCTAGCTAAGTCCTCAACTTGGACTTCTTCTTGCTACATAGATGTGTCATCACCACATAGGATCTCAGCTTCTTTTGTACTGAAAAAATTTTCTTCAAACTTATCCAGCTCATTATCTATTTCCGCCATGGTGATTTCAACATTATCAATCACAAATGTTTCATTCTTAGCTTCAAGCATGGGTGCAGACTCCTATGGACCTATCATAGGTACATTTTGGATCTCTGATTCCTTTTATTTCTTGGAGGGAGCTTAGGTTTCAGGCGCAAAAGATGGATACAATTGTCTTTCTAAGAACACTTTTTCAAATTCCTTTTCTACCTCCTTCACAACTAACTCATACTCTTTGTTCATTATCTGTAGAGTTTTGGTTTTGGTTCTTAGATGCGGTTTTACAAAATCTACCAACAATATTTTCTCTTCCAGTGAACATATAGGAAGGTTGTCATCCAGTGTCTTTCTCTTATCCTAAAATCCTCTTCTATGGCTTGTCTCTTCAAAGAATCCAAAATGTTCCATACATTATGAGGAATGACTGTCTTAAGTTCCAAAACCATCCTTTTGAACTTAATCATGTGCATGGTAATCATAGAATGAATCTCTAATTTGTCAATCTTGTGATACTTGTCATAAAACTTTTCTATTTGATCTATCCTTCCTTCATCAACAATTCTAGTTCTAAAGACTTGCAGATTTGGTCTGAACCCTACCTCTAGAGGTTCTTGAGTGTTTCTTCCTTTACTTCTAGTTTTTGTTGAGGATGGGTGGCTTGTGCCAGTCTATTTCTTCCTTTTAGGCATCTTACTTGGCTTGGGAGGTGGAGTGGACTCCAGATCAATTGTGGTTGTGGGCACAGATGTGCTATCATCAGTCTTTTTCTTCTTCTCCTTCAGATCATCAGATTTCTCTATTTTGACTTCAGATGTAGGTACGCTCTCAAGTTGAATGGAAATCTTGGCTTCCCTTGCTTTGTCCAGGTCTTCTTGGGTGACACCATGAATTTTCAAAATGTCTGAAGTAATCCTTGATGCTTTTCTCTTTATCGTAGCACTGTATAAGACATAGTCTACTTGTCTTGTCTTCTCTTCATAAGTTCCCCATCTAGGTTCATTGGGGTCCTTAGGCGCTGATAGGAGGACTTGTGCATAAGCTTCCAAAATGTGTTCCTCTACTTCATATCCAAGTGGATGAATCCACTTTGTCCTAGCCTCAACTTCTTCCATGCATGTAATGTTTGTTTCCACCATGAAGCATATAGTGTCTTTGTACTTCTCCACTATACTCTCAGGTATCCTATACCTTCTCTACATCTTGATTCTGAATGTTTTGATTTCAAGATCCATGAAATCCTTCAAGGCTCTCTCTAATGTTTCCTTAAATGAGATTTGAGGCAATGTAGGTAGGCTTTTGTCAAGATAAAGATCAGAGACTTTACCAACTATATGAAAGTACATGTAGATAATCAGTGAACCAAATCTGAACACTTTACTCTTATCATGCTTTATGGCTCTAATGTTGTCTAACAACTATGTGCGCAAGATCTCACAGAGGTTAAACTCTCCATTTTCCTTAACTATCCTTATAGCTGCCAAAATAGTTGTTGTGGATACACTGTTTACTCTGTTAGCATGTTGGAACTTATATCCAAGTATCATAGCCATGAGTTTTATGTCCTTCTCCTCAATTGGCTCACTTTTCATGTTGCACTTATCACTCCTGGATTTACATGCTTGCTCGACCTATTTCCTGACATCTTTACCTGCTATAAGTATGGCACCGGTCTTAGAGAGTCCGGTCATCTCATGAATGAGATCAGTTATTATGCAAATAGGGACTTCTCCAATCCAAAACAAATCATCATGAATTATTCTTAGCAATATCTTGATCCATTTAGATTCATAGAACTTATACGCTGTCGCATACTCAATTATAGGGTGATTTGTGAAGTGCGTGAATTCATCCTTGAATATCATGTCTGGATTAACCATTGTTTCTATGTGTGACCTTATCATGTCTACTCCTACAAGTTCCTTCTTAAAATATATGTAAGCATGCATATCTTCTACATGCATAACTCCCATCAGAGTTCTAGAGAATGTTCCTTCTAGGTCACCTAGGACTGACTTAAATGGACGCTTCTTGAATACATATCACTTTCTCTCTATGACATCAAATACAATTGGAGTGGCCATTACTTAATTCAACGCTTAAGTAGGGATCCAAAGGGTTTCTAAAATGTCACATCTGAACAAGGGTTTCGCAACAATTTAACTCCTTTTCGCTGATGAAAACAACTTCAATCTTTCAACACTTACTGCTATGAAATCATGTGCTCTCCAAGGGCTTGATCTCAAATGCAAAAGTGAAGATAATAAATCTCTGATGACTTATAAATCAACTTTCTACAATTAATGCCTTTCGTGTAAACATGAGTTGCGATTAGTGAATTCTAATCTTCGTCTTTGCTATCAATCAGGTAGTGCGATCTTGCATACTGTATCACCTATCAACCAAACAACTATAACCAAAGGTGCATACTTTGAGGATGAGTATACCAACTGCGTAGGGGTCTAGAGCTTATCTAGCTCCCCCTATGACCATGAGGGTCATTTATCTAGAAGTAGAAGGTGTGTCCACTAAGGATGCATCTACTACTATGGCATTGACATTATCTTGCTTTACTTCCATCCAAATCTTTCTCGCATCTTCTATTTATTTCACAAACTTGACTTCTCCAAATTCATCCAATATTGATCCTTGAGACTTATCAAGTTTTTCTTGTCTTTGCGCTTGTGATCTACACAACTTTGAGATGTGTCTAACCTTGTTACAAGAGTGACAAATTACTGGAGGCCTTACATTCCTTGACGCATTGATGTGGGTTACCATACTGCATTGTCTAGCTGTGTGACCATTTTAATTGCATATCTAACATGAGTAATGTGTGTAATGTTATCCAAATATTCATGAAAATATTCTACCTAAACCCGAACACAATCATATATGTCTTATATAATCACATCTCTATCATTTCCAATTGAAAAATAATTCATTCAATTCAATTGTTAGAAGTGTTGATCGATCTAACACAACTCTATCCATGTCCTTCATTGTTCATTGCTAAATTGATACTCAGAGTGTCATAACTCAATCATATGATGTTGTTATCTATTATCTATAATAAGGTATATAATGTTTTAATGAATCTCCCCCTAGGTTATGTTCCTAAAACTCATCCATAACTCACTGTATCGAAGCATTTATTGTGACCTTCTCACTATCTTTGTTCTACCATACTTAGCCAATTTTCATCCTAACCTTTGGTAACATGAAAACATGACAAGTAGCCATCTAAATCATGTATGGTTTCCATAAATGACAACATTAAATCTATCAGGTAGTGTCTCTTGCCAAAAAAAAGTCACTGTGACATTACATGAATTCCTTCTATGAACACTTAAAAACCATTTTTATCAATGAATTAACTAGTGGCACTCTTCTCACCATCCTTGAGTAGTTTGTTATTGATTTTATTCCTTGGAAAGAATACCTTAAGAACAAAAAGTTTCTCTATCACTTCCTTTTTATAGAAGAAATTGGTTTTTCCCTTCAACACATGTCATTAGAAAAAGGCCTAGGAATTGGACTCCCTGTGGAATTCTTTATAGCTCTTTGGTCTCATATTTGACAAGATTTTTATATTTTCTACCACGAGGAAATTGAAACCAGATTACTAGGAAATGTGATGAACCAAGGGCTGAAAATTATTCCCAAAAGAAAGATGACACAGGAGCATCCAACGTGTAAGAGAAATCTTACATCGCCCAAAAACATTTTCTAGTTTTCAATAAGGGCTATCTTTGTGTAGAGTTTCTATTTTTGGAAATTTACTATTTTTATTAAGTTGTTAATTTGAGCACTAATTTTTCCAATTGCTTCCCTCCAGGTTCACTTTGACTATATAAGCCTCCACGTAAATTTTCATTGCAAGATCAAGTCTGGTTTTGAAGATATTGAAATTTTGGTTTTGGCAAGGTGGTACTATAACATAAACATTAGGGTGCATCAATGTGTAAGATAAGAAATTAAGATTGTGTGTATTGATACCCCTAATTTTAGATAGGAAAAAAGGTTATTGAGAGTTATGGCACAAATGGGTAAGATTCATAAATTGGAAGTTTCTTGTTTTGTTGGTTCATTACATCCTAAGGAATTGATAGATTGGATTAATAAACTTGAGGATTACTTTGAGCTTGAAAATGTTAAGAATCCGCAAAGGGTTAGGCTAGCACAAACTAATTTGAAGGGTCACACTACCTTATGGTGGAAAGAATTGTAGAAAGATAGGGAAGATAATGATGAACCTAAGATCACTAGGTGGAGATTTATGATTTCTAAACTTAAGGATAAGTTCATACTGGAGGATTATGAACTAAAATTGTTTAAGAGATTGTAGAATCTAAAGCAAAAGGATTTGACAGTTAAGGAGTACACCAAGGAGTTCTACAAGATGTCACTAAGAATTGGACACTAGGAATCATCTAAGGAGAAGGTGGCTAGGTATGTTAATGGTCTTAGACTTAACATTCAAGATGAGTTAAGTATGCTAAGGATTAGTACAATGAGGATGCTTATCAGTATGCCCTAGAGGTAGAAGATAAGTTGAAGAGAAGACATATTACCTCAATGGAAAGGGATAAACCGGTTGGTGACAAGGGAAAAGATAAAATTTTTATTGAAGAGGAACCTAATCATAAGATTTATGGAAGAGGTAGTGACAATAGAGAATTCAAAGGTACTTGTTTCAAATGTGGGAATGTTATACATAGAGCTTTTCAATGTTTGGTTAGTTTATTACAAGTAGTGGTTGTGATTGCACCAAAAGTTCAACTTGTTAATGTCTAATACAACCACTAGACTTATAGAAGATACAGGAGGCAGTTAATCTATGTCATGAATCCCAAGGGGAGCGCTGACTATTTTTCCAACAATCTCCCCCTCATCATTACCCAAGGGGATTCGAACCTATGACCAAGCTCTGATACTACTTGTTACAAGAAGTGGTTTTTTTTGCACCAAAAGATCGACCTATTAATGTTTGATACAACCACTAGACTTATAGAAGAAACAGGAGGTGATTAAGCCATGTCACAAATCCCAAGGGGACCACTAACCATTTTGTCAACATGGTTTTGGTAAGCGAAAAGGAAAACATAATCTAGTGGCACATGAGGAGCAAGAAGAAGATGAACCTATCGAGAAAGAGGTTACACTTGAGATGGGAGAATCTCTGATGTTCAGAAGAGTCATGTTGAGTAAGAAGGAACTAGAACCTATGCAGAGAAGGAAATTATTCTGTACCATTTCTAAATCATAAAACAAATGTTGCAAGGTGATGATGGACAATGGGAGTACTGAAAATGTTGTATCAAAGGAGATGGTACACAAACTTGGGTTAAGGAGACTTAAACACCCTTGTCCTTACCGGTTTCAAGATGAACATATGGTGGAAGTGAAAGAACAGTGTTGTGTTAAGTTCAACATTGGACCATACTGAGATGAGGTATTGTGTGGCATGGTTAACATGAGTGCTTGTCATCTTTTGTTACAAAAACCTTGGTAGTATGATGTTGAAGCTATTCATGATTGTCAATGGAATGTTGTGTCTATAGTGAAGGATGACAAAAAGTTCACTTTAATTCCTTTGAAGGCAAAAGTAAGGAAGGATAAGAACCTAAGTGTAATCAGGACTTACACCTTAGGAGATCAAACTACTTCAGATTGGAAGGTGATGGATTTGTAATTGGTGGCTGAGAAGGTTTTTGAGGTTGTTCAGTTGTTGAAGGATCTAATGAAGGAATCTAAATTGGTGGAGTTGAAGGATGGAGATGGTCGAATGGTGTTGCAACATCAGGTTGTCGAAGTGGTATCATATGAGTAGAAGGGTCTTGTGTATGGATCAGATAGGAAGAAGTGGTTGAATAATATCAAAGGTAAACAACAAAAGGGGAAGCAAACATTGATTGTTGACTACAAGTGTGACAAAGGCAAAAGAAACTAGTGTAAATTGAATATTCAAAGTAGTGGTTCTGGAAGCAATGGAAAAGAAGTACCTGACGAGGGGTTGTATACTACTAGGTTTGAGGATTTGGATAGTAGGTGTAGCCATTTGTAGAATATGATGGTTGAAGACAAATAAGATATGTGGGTCAAGAATGAGCATTAGATTTATGTCTTGAATCCTATCAGATGTTCATAATTTCCTTGTATGGAACATCTTCTATTCACCTGGGGTGTCTGATGCAAGAGCATCCTTGTGTCGTTGGCATTCTTGCATCACCCAAAACATTTCCCTTACAATTTGTCTATATTTTGTTCTAGCTAGGCATTTTTATGTGTTTGAGGTAGTGATCATTCTAGTTGGCTCCTTGTCTTATGTGATCCTTATGTTGTGATCTAGACATCATGGAGATCCTATGTCTAGCTTCGCAACTCAATCTGATGTTTCCAGATGAAATTATCTTATGATTGGTCTATTCCTATATTGCTTTCTTGTTGTAATGGTCAGGTTGGTGAGATTCAACTTGTGATGGGGTGTCACATCATGCAAAGCTTCATAACGCATCATCCTATGTTCTTATACATGTGGTCAACCTCCTTCTGTGTTCACACGTCATGATCCATCTATTTGGGGGTGTTCTTATGTATTTAGGTCATGACCTATATGTTTGTAATACGTTTTCTTTATCTTAGAGATCGTTGATTGGATAAGTCAACTTGTGGATGGCGATCATGTATATAAGTAGGGTAGTAGTTCTTGTTTGGGTGGGGGGGGGGGGGGTAGGATATTGGTTATGAGGAGAGACAATATATCTCATAATGAAGATTGAGAATAAGACTTATGTCCTTAGTAATGAGGCATGTTTGTTGAAGATCTGTAATTTGCATTTACATGCCAACTTGATGATAATAGAAGAACATTGTTCCTTATTTGCTAGTGTTGATTATTGCTTTATTTTTTTTATTTCCGTTGTGTAATCTCTAGCTGCAAGGTTGGGCATCTCCTTTGGGGATTTCTCCTTCCTTGGACTGTGTTAATATACGAGTTGTGAAGAGTCATGAAATGATCTAAGTCGTAATAATGTGTGGTTTTCATAGTATACAAGGGTATAGTGAAAACAAGTTTATGAAATAGACAACGTGTAATATGAGGATGGAGGAGCTATAATGCATGATGTTGCTCAAAATCCTATTATCAAGTCTGTGATTCTCAATGAAGATGGTGATAAGCTTGTAACTTAATCCCCTGGTAGTGATTTGGAAAATAAACTTCCTTATATCATACATATTTTGATAAGGTTGTTATGCATTCCTTGTGTTTATAGTTGTTTTGCCAATATCTTGATATTTCTAGCCATTTGTATAATTACAAGGATCTAAAGTTTTGAAGACATTTGCTAATTTGATATTATACTTTTGCTGATTTAATTTACGTTATTAATCATTTACTTGCAAACTATCACTTTATGATTTGTAGATAAAATATTAATTAATATATTCAATTTTAATTTTTTAATATAATTTCAGTCAATAAAAAAAGAATTTACTAATATTCTAATTAAACATCATCTAATTAAAAAATCACATGGATAAGAATTTTACATCTCATTAATGTGAAAAAAAAAAACTATCCTTCCTATTTTTATTATAAAATAAATCTAACGATTTAACATTTCTCACCGTGTTTGAACCGGTGTAGATCTTTCCATGGTTTGTAATTGCAACCTGCTGGTTTTATATGACTTTGAATCTCTACAACTTCCATCAATTGACCAAAACTGAAAATTATGGATCTCTTGACTTGCATTTTTTTATCTACCAATGAATTTCAAGACGCGTATTATCTACGTCAGATACGCAACCAATTTCCTGTCAATGAGAAAATAATCAGCAAATATTCCTGGCAGACCATTTCTCTTTGTCCAGGCAATCGCCATCTTTAAAACAAGGACAATGGGTAGTTCTCTTATTTGCAGTCAAAACGATGAAAATTCGAAGTTTGTTTCTCACCGTTACATTTTTTACATAACTAATATATTTCATTAATTGATTTGTTGTATTTTTTTAAAAAAAACATGATTTGTGAATTAGCGTAAATAGTATCTTTGAGTTAGTAGATGATATGGAAACATATTAGTATTTGTATTCAATAAAATGATATAGTAAATTTATTCTTAATAATCATATTTAGAAGAAATGTTTAATAATAATAAATTCAAGATAAAAACATTTGAATGAAATGGTGTTACTTAATTTTTACAATTTTTTTATTTAAGATATTATTGCATAAATGTATTGTTTAATGCATTCATTTTTGTTTGATCTTGTGTGCGTGCTTTAAATATGATTAGATCAAAAGATATTTTAATTTATAAACGATGTTCTAGACCCATGTTGACTAAAAGTATAGAATATTATGATAGAAGCTTGGATTAAGTGTAAGGGATTCATTAAATTATTTTAACCATTAGCTTGTTTGTTAGTTCATTACATAATGAGAAAACTACAAGTAAATAACAAATAAATTTAGAGAGAGAGATATATATTTTGCAAGGGAAAAAGATTTAGATTTGAGAAGAAATACTAGTTTGGGTTGAAGCTACTTTCTAAGAAGATAAAACAATGAAAAAGAATAATACAAAGTTTGTAATAAATTTGGTCAAGGTTGATTTGTTTGACACATTATTGACTGATTCAAGACTTATAATTGGGTGAAATGAGAGTTGGGCATGATATAAGAGATGAACACTAAAAGGAGTGGAAAACATTGAAGTAAAACTTACAAAATATAGTTTTTTGATTCTAGAGATGTATGCAGCTTTGAGCATGTAACAAGTTGCAAGAGCATCCTAAAAATTATTTGGGATGGTAGCTAATTTGAGGGTTGAAAGATCTATTCATCTCAAATGTTTTGTTTTATAAATTTCACCATTAGGGTTGGTGTTGCACCAATATATAAGGATGTATTAATTATTTAAGAAAGTAGAATGATGTTTACACCACTCTTTATAGATCAATCAACTATCCCCAAAGGAAAATTCTCGATTGAGAGTGCACCACAACCCTTATACTAGCCAAACCACAAAAACTATGTTATTACTATCAAATTCAATGAGAGATTGGCTCCTCTATAAATTTTCAATATTGCTCATTAACTCACAAAACACTAATTCAACAAAGGCATATATGAAGAGAAATATATAGATATTATTAGAGATAGAATTATTGATATAAGGACATCATTTGTACCACACGGTTGAGTTAATAAACCTTTAATTTGAAGCATGCACTTTATAGAAATATAATAATAAATAAATAAAATCAATTAGTTACATAATCACTTAAGTTCTATATTTAAAAAGCCAAATAATCTCCACAATTAACACTTCACGTACAATTCTAATTAAATAACATCTAACACAATAACGAGGTGAAAAGATGGATGGAGGGACATTTAGTTCTGCTCGAAATAAAGGAATTAATGGAAAGTGAAAGAATCCTGGGCAGATTCAGAAAAATCAAAATATAATGATGAAACTTTATGTGTTATAGAATTTGTGCCAATGTATGATGTGGGAGAACACGAGCCAAAGTACAAATCACCTGGATAACTGCCATCATTGCACGTCAAGGCCTTTTTTGGGGTGTATTTCTCAAAATGTAAAGGGAAGGATCGAGAACATATTTCAAACCAGCAAATTGCCCAAAGCTCCGAAGTGCTCTGTGATCAGAAGCTTTGTTTGCAGAAAGAGAAGGATAATGGTGGGGGAACGCCACATAAGGGAACCCGAGGATGAGGTCGAGAAATGGCAAAGGCGGTCGAAGGTGTGGGGGATTTTGAGCAAAGGGGAGGTGACTTCATTCATCGAAAGATTGCACGGATGGAAACCCTCGGTCACCAAAACAATGGTGAAAAACTGGAAGGAGGGGAGTGTTAAAATTGATGGAGTTGAGTTTAATGTTACAGAGGAGGTCATTTTTGCTGTGACGGGCATACCAATTGTGGGGAAGAAATTCTACATAGATCGTCACATTTCTAGTCAAGCTATGGCAGAATTTACCAAAGGAAAAGAGGAGAAGAAAGCCCTTGAGAAACATGGTACTTACTACCTGCCGAGGTCTATCAAACCATTGTGGAGGTTTGTGTTGAGAGCGATAATCAAGTACATTTCTCTGGACATGAGGTTTGATCGCATATACTCCTACCATTTTGTGCTTCTCAACCATTTCAGGTCTAGGACTAAAATCTCTATTCCCTTTTATCGCTACTCGTCAATCAATGAAAATATAAATGATTATAGGGAGAAACCAATTGGTAATCTTGCTTTTCATGAAGGATTGTTGTTGTTAATTTATGAGTATTTCAAAGCAAAAACCATAGGTAAAAAAATTAAGCAGGGAAAAGAGGGCATGGAAGAATCTGATGAAGAGCTCGACTCAGGGGGAGAAGAGTATGTTCCTTCTGACACCGAGGAGAGCCAAGACATGCATTCTGACTCGGATGCTGATGCCTCCCCATATTCCAGAAAAGGGAAAAAGAAGATAAAGAAGGAAAAACAAGTTAAAAAGGAGAAACATGAATCTAAACATTGCATTGAGGTCTCCTCCAATAGGGATTATGATGAGGAAGTGGAAGGCATGGACACAGAGGGAGACAATGCTGAAGCTAAGGAAGATACTTCTGGGGAGGAGGAAACTAAGGAGAACAAGAAGGGGAAGAGAAAATTCACCATCAAAATGCCTACGAACAGGGAAGAAGTTACGGATTGTGGCAAGAAGCAGAGGAAAAGGAGGAAAATGGAAGAGGAGAATAAGGAAGAAGGACAAGAAGAGAAGGAGAGCGAAGAGGAAGAGGAGGGTCAGGGCAGAGAGGAAGATCATATGCAGGATACCGAAGATCAAGGGACTAACCAGTATGCATGTAAGATAACAGACAAGGAGAAGAGTGTGGTTTGGAGAGACTTCCACAATGTGTCAGTCAGGATGGGATTAAAGAGAGAAATGATGAAAACCCTTGTCAAGGAAAACAAGGAAGGCAAGATACAAATAGAGGATATCATAGACCCTGCCCTAGTGATTCTGAGTGACATCACCAAAGAACATCCTCATATGGATGTCCTCAATAATGCCAAAAATAGTGTCATAGATAGCTATGGGACAACCAAATGGACTTTCCATGAAATTCAAGAATTAAAATTTCGGGTGGGTCTGTTGGAGAGGGAGGGTAATAGCAGAAAGATCACGCTTATGGAGGAGAAGAATGAGATGGAGAGTAAAGTGGAGGAAGTGAAGAAAAGAATGCAGAGTTTGGAGGGGACATTGCAGAAGATTGCTAAGCAGAGCCACAACATCCTCAAAGCCTCAAATGATAATATAAAAGTCTTGATAAATAAATTTGAGGAACACCGGAGCAACAAGGAGGAGTCTCCAAATAGCAGCAAAGATAAAAACACGGAGGAAGGGTCGAGGAAGAGAACTAGGTCAAGCACAATGAAGAAAGACACACAAGAACCTGACAAGGATTTGGCTGAACTCAAGGATGCAGCGGACAAGACGTCTGAGCTTGAGTTTCAAGCGGCAGAGATCCTTAGAGAGTTCGCTTGAGCTGCTCCCCTGGTTTTTTTGGGCTTGGCCTGGCTTTTTGCTTTATGTTATTGGTCTTGTTTTTTGGTTTTTACTGTTTGTTTAAATGATGGTCTGTGCCTGGCCTATTTTTGCTATGGCTGTCGTATCTTGGTGAACTTTAACTGCTATATTTCTATATATGCTTAATACTGTTTGGGTTTCAGGGCCCCTTTAAAACCTGTTTTCCTTAATCAAAAACATCTAACACAATAATTAAACATCACTATAGTGTTACCCGAGGATGCATCCCCATGCTTATTTGATCCGTACTGGAAACGAGGACTACCTAGAAACTTGAGGACATGTGGAAACATGTCCAATGGTTGTCTCATAGTGTTGATGTTTGAGTTTTGATAATTTGTTTGACTTCAACTCTCATGTGAACTCTCAATTTGAATTATTTAACATAAATATTATATGACAATGCTCTGTAAACATGCTTTATCCATGCTTTCATATAAATATTTAAAATTTCTCTATATAATTTAAATTTTCTCTATTTTTTATATAGTTGTCATTTTTACCATTCTTTTAGTCCCCTAAAATGTTAAAAAAAAAATCTATCCCAAACCTATTTTCTCCCACGTCCCACTTTAGGAAACTCAGAATAACATCGAACAATTAGTAGAAAGGATAATTAACTATTCTATTTTTATTTACCAAAATTTATGATCATATAAATCTTAACACCTTAAAACTTATCCTCATGTGTGAACAATTGTAATTATTTCCATGGTTTGTAATTTTCATTATTCCGAATTTATGTGACTTTGAGTTTCGACAACTTCGGACCTTTTGACTGTTATATTTTTCTACCTACCAAAAGAATTTGAAGATGCGTATTATGTACGCCACAAATATCTGGTCAATGAGAAAATCAATAATATTCATGGTAGAGTGTAGACCATTTTACTTTGTCCAGGCCATCGTCATCTCTAAAATAAAATCAAAGGTGGGTTCCATATTTGTTTGTCAAAACGATGATAATTTGAATTTTGTTTGAGTTTATATTTATATTTTATTTGATTAGTTTATTATACAATATGTAATTAAATGTAGTTGGTACTCTTGAATTAATAAATGATATTAAAATATATTAGTATATATTCTATAATGTTCATTAAAAAAAAACATAATAAATGAGATTAAAAAATTATAATTCTCATATTTTAAGATGTTATTTCATATATACATAGTAGAATGTATTCATTTTCATTTAGTTGTATGTACATGTTTTAAATGTTTTTGGTTTAACAAATATTTAAAGTCAAATAATGTTTTAGACCTATTTTGTCTCAACAAAACTGTTATAGTTTATTTTATTTTGTCATGTTAGGCATGTGTAGGAATATGTAATAAAATAATAGATCTACAACTATCGCTTCTTCAGAAGTGTAGGAAAGTGATTGAATTCTTTCAACCACTATCATGTTCATTCAATCATTACTAAGTTTGTTTGTGTGAGAGGAGGGGAGGAGAGAAAGGGAGAAATCTATCATCTAACCATATAGCCTCTCTATTCAATCATCATACATTAGAGAAATTAGAAAGAGATAGCATATAGATTTTCTTATGCTAATTATTCTAATTTTAAAGGAATTGTGTTTGTGCTTCAAATGTTTGTCAAACAAATTTTTATTTTCTTGAGAGAATCTTGGTAGAAGTCAACGATAGATTCTTAAGGTCTTTTAGGAAACTTTGCATGTTCAAATTTTGTGAAAAATAAATTACCTAATTTTATATTTGATTTCATGACAATTGGCATCTCTAATTTGATTTAAATTTTTAAGATAAATATTCTTCTTTATCAAATGCACTATAAATTCTAGTGAGGGCTCCATAATTTTTTATTCCAATAGATATACTCTTCATAGAAGACATATATACCCTTACTTCCAACCACCCTATTTGTTAGAAATAGAAAATACTGAGAGGGGGGGGGGGAAGGGGGGGTGAATCAGTATTCTACAAACTTTTACTTTTGCCCAATTATGGATATAACAGATTAACTTGATACATGCATAACAGGGTAAACTAAATAACATGCATAGCAATAAAGCAAATGAACTCATAACACATTATTTGTTCTCGAGGAAACCCTGGCCAAGGGAAAACCCCAGTGAGGATGGTACCCACAAAGATCTACTAATCAAAAGTATCATGTTAAGGATGTTGACCCTATTAGGAGCCTATTACATATATATAGTGTCTCAATCCTGATTAAGGGACTCTAGGCCTTGTTAGAAGCCTCAACCCTGCTAGGAGTTGGTAGTACAAAAATGATTACAAGATGAGCCCACTACCCAAACAAGTAATGTACAATAGTATCTGATTACAAAGGGTAAGGTACATAACCTTTTACTATTGCCGAATAGCTTTCCTATTCTGATCTTTCACATATACAACTTTGCATCAATAGCTTTTGCATACATATGTTATTCTTACTTTCACTTCTTACTTTTCTTTTTGCATTACATAACTTTTACATTTATACCAATTATTAGGAATAATAACTTTTACAGTCAACTTTACAATACATAAAGTTTTACACAAAATACATATTTACCCAAGGGTTAACATCTAGGATGTCATCCCTTTATATGATTATGACATTATTTTGATAAACAAAATAATCCCTTAACTATTTACCAATTTTGTCTTCTATTCTGTCATGTCGGCTTTAACACTTTCTGCTAATACTGCAATAACTTTTTTCGTACATGTCGTACAGACTTGCACTCTTAGGTGAGTCTTCAATATACATCATAGCATCCATGTCCAAGTGCTCAAGCACTGAACTTACTCCAATCGACATCACCAAACAAAATTGTCTCGAGTTGTTAGAAATAGGGAATACTGAGAGGGGGGGTGAATCAGTATTCCACAAACTTTTACTTTTGCCCAATTATGGATATAACATATTATCTTTACACATGCATAACATAAGAAGCTAAACAACATGCATAGCAATAAGAATAAAGAACTCATAACACATTATTTGTTCTCGAGGAAACCCTAGCCAAGGGAAAACCTCGGTGGGGATGGTACCCACAAAGATCCACTAATCAAAAGTATCATGTTAAGGATGTTGACCCTGTTAGGAGTCTATTACAAACATATAGTGTATCAGTCCTGATTAAAGGACTATAGGCCTTGTTAGAAGCCTCAACCCTGTTAGGAGTTGGTAGTATAAAATGTGATTACTAGATGAGCCCACTGCTCAAACAAGTAATGTACAATATACACTGATTACAAAAGGAGGTTAAGGTACATAACCTTATACTGCTTGCATCAATATCTTTTCACTTCTCTTTTCACTATATCATACTTCGCATCATATCATATCATTTTCTTTACAATTTACAATTACATTTATACAAGTTATTAAGGCTAATAACTTTACTTGGTCGGCTACCATAATACAAAATAACTTTATCCAAGGGTTAACATCTAGGATGTCATCCCTTTATATTGTTAATTCATTATTTTGATAAACAAAATAATCCCTTAACTCTTTACCAATTTTGTCTTCAAAATATGTCATGTCGGCTTAACACTGTCTTTGGTAAAACTATCATAACTTTTTCCATACATGTCGTACTGACTTGTGCTCTGAGATGGGTGATTAATAGACATCGTAGAGTATATGTTCAAGTGCACAAGCACTAAACTTACTCCAATCAACATCGCAAACAAAAACTATTTCCTGGTTCATTGGTGAAAATATTGTCTCACACTTAGACAAATTTGCAATGTGCTCTGTCATACTTGCTCTCTAACCTGTGCAATCTTCATGTGAATCATATGTTGCCATAATGACAATATCTATGAAACCAACTCAGCCAAATTGCCAACAATCTCCCCCTTTGTCATTGGTGGCAACATATGAGAAAATTGGCTAAGTGTACAAGTTCAAAAATCTCAAAATTGTGGCTATAGTATATAAGATATATATACTATCCTTATAACTCCTCAAAAAGTTTTATCTCTAATACAATACTCCCCCTAAGAGTATCAGTCCTTATCATAAACTATCAATTTTCTGCTATATCTCTCCCCCTTTGACAACAATGACAAAATAAGGTAAGGAGGGTTACAAAATTGTATCACAAAAAGATTATACCTTAATTCATTATTGCAAAGCCGGTAGGCTTGCAACACAATCTGCAAAATCAATCTTCATAACTTCTATCTCCTTCTCCCATGATTTCTTAATGGAATCTGCCACAGTGAGTACTGTGCTCAGTCCATAAGATGTTATTTGACATGCCTGGAGGTTCTCAAAGTTAAACTTCTGAAAAGATGTCTTAGCTGAAAGACATTCTTCCAAATGCTCTTCAATAATGCCTAACTTCATAGAAGTATGTTCTCTCAAAAGAGTGAATCTTTTCATTTTTCTGTCTCTCTCATCTTGCAAAACTCTGATTTCATCATATAGCTTCCAAATTTTCTTCTCCACATCACATACCTTCACATTGGGGCTAGAAAGAAGGTTAGATTCATTCTGAATTTCTGCTTCCTTCAACTTCATCTTCTGATCTTCTTCTGCTATCAAGGTTTCTGATTTTGTACATTGTATGTACAAAGATTTTCCTGTTTCCAAACTCTTCCTCAAGTTTTTGATACAAATATCAAGATTGTTGATATCATTCCTGATATTCTGGCTGATGTTCAAAAGAATTCTAGCCTCATAGGCTACTTGTGCTCTGACTTTTGCAATATCAGATAAGTTTGTAAATTCATTGTCAAAAGTGCTCATTACCTTCTTTGCTTTCTCCAAAGAGTCTGCCTCTGCAATTTGTGTAGTTACAATACCTTGTAACTTCTCAATTAGTTCCTTCAGACATCCTTCAAGATTCTTTACTTTCTTATTCTTGCCAATGATTTTATTCAGGTAAGTGATCAATTCCAACTTATCATCATCATCAACTTCTTTTCCTAAATCCTCAAACAAAGATCCAATTTGCTTCTTCTTTCCAGTTTCAGGAGTAAGACTGATGTCTTCTTTGGTGGGAATGGGTACTTGGATCTCAGTCTCTTTAGGTTCTTCATTGATGGTTTGGGTCTGTTCTAATTCTTTAGTTCTATCTGGTTCATCAAGAGCCGAATTGTCAACAATGTTCTCTAAATTCTTGAATACATTATCATCAGTATCCAAGGTGATCTTTGTACCTTCAACATTCATAGATTCTTCTTCAATGTTAATGGCTGGAGGAGAGGGAATATCCTCTTGCTCTGCTTCACCTACTTGCTCTGCTACAACTAATGGTTCTCCAACAATTTCTTCCATAACCTTGATTATTGCATGCTCTGTCTTAGAATTAACTTCTTCATATCTGCCTCCCATAATTAGAATGGTTCTCCTTTTGGTTCTCAAATGGGTGCTTAAGGCTTTCAAGATTTTCTTAAGGTGTCCATCATCTCTTACCTCACAAAGCTTCCTCACAAGATTTTCTCTGATAGTTTTGTCTTCCTCAAATGCTCTCCGCTTCCTATTTACAAGTTTGTTATACAAATCATCAGGTATCTGACCCTGAATTGAATCAAACTTCTTATTAGCCAAAATCATATGCTTTACAATTGCATTCTCTAGATTTAGTTTGTCTGAATAGTCATAAAGACTATAGTACTTGTTCATTCTTGTAAAGTCTCCATCCTCAATGATCTGTTCATTAAGCTTTTCAACTTTGGGTTTCCAAGCTTTCTTCTTAATAGTAGTGTCATCATCTTTTATTTCTGCAATTTTTCTTGGAACTAGTTGTACTAAAAAATTTTGTCTCTTTCCTGGTCCAGTAGCAATTTCCTTTACTCTTTTGCTAGGTGTGGAGGAAGTGGATCTAGTAGGTTTTCTTGCTACTTGTTCCTTCTTTGGTTCCTCTACTTTCACCTTGACTTGTGTAGCTTCTTGATATACTGCACTTGATGACAAGGGAGGTATAGACAAAATCTCTTTCTATCCAATATCTCTGATTGCTGCTATTGTCTACTTTGCCACTAGGAATTCCTGCTCTGTCATTCATGTATCTTTCAATATTTTCTTAATAGCGCTTTCAAATCTCTTCTTAGACTGCTTCTCTTCAATTAAGGTCTTTGTGGAATTGACGTTCTCCTCAAAGGTTCTAAACCTGTTACACTGAGTGTCCAACTTACACTTAAGTAACCTGCTAACATACTCTTCTATTTCTACCTCAGAAATCTCATCGCCAAGAGGGTCAATGAACTCAATTCCAGGTTCCACTGCTTCAATATAGGTAAAGTCAGTATCAACCATAAAACATATTTCATTCTTGTATTTCTCCACAAGAGACTGTGGGATCCTTGATCTGCTAGTTACCAAGTTCTGAAATGTCTTTATCACCAACATTGCACTCTCATTCACTTTGTCAATAACATGCCTCATATATACTTTATTGATCCTTTCCATAGTAGTTTGTCCATCATTCCAATCATTTGCAATGGTGTAAGGAAATCTTCTCAATAGGTGGAAAAACATGTAAGTGATTAAAGATGAAAATCTAAATTGTGCATACTTTGTCTTCTTGATCTTTTCCAAATTCTCAAACAGTTGAATTCTCAGAATTTCACACATATCAACTAGTACCTTGTCAACACACATCAAATAAGCTATGTGTACCATTCCAGCTGCCATGTCATCCTCTCTTGAATTAGCACAAAACTTAGTGGTTAGGATCTTGCATAAGTATCTCACATCATCTTGTTTGATCTTACTAATCACAATTCCTCTACCATTATAGGATGAATTTGTGTTGTCAATAATTATTTTCCTCGTGTTTTTCTCATTTAAAGGAATAGCTCCAGTTTTAGATAATCCAGTGACTTCATGAATCAAATCAGCTGTAATATATATCACTCTATCTTCTAACCAAAACTTTCCATTGTGAATTCTACTCAAGATAATCTCAGTACATTCTTCATTATCAAATTCATATTGCAATGCATAATTAGTAATCCCATTGTCTTTCAAATTATCATATCCTTCTCTCAATGACATATCCTGGTTGTAAATCTTCTGATACTTATTGGTGAAATCAATATCATTGATGGTTTCTAACTTGCATCCAAGATAACTTCTTACATTCTCTAAATGCAAAACTCCGTCTGGTACAGATGACAAAGCTAACCTAGGATCATCTTCCAAGGGTTCTATTGGTTTTCTCTTCATTCTAGGTCTATTTTTGTCTTTGACATTGTGAATTAAAGATACATCCATGATTACTTCTAATTCTTTATACCGATTCAAAGATATGCCAAGTAAAATACCTTGATTTCATGATTTTAGGGCTTGCGTAGATTTGACACTCAAATCCTTCACCAAATCATTGCAAAATGCTTCCAATCACTGCTCTTTGATCTCCTTAACACTTGAATTCTCTTTGATGATCAAATAATACTGATTATAACCTTTTATTACTTCAATCTCACTTAGATCTGACATCACATTCAATTCTTTTGCCACTTCTTTCCAAAAAATTATTTCTGCTAACCTGCAAAACTTAAAACTTCTTGCGATCTTGCAAAACATAATATTTTTCTTTGCGCTCTTAACCATAGCATTAGTACATCATATAATACCTTGCATTAAATGCACAAGACTTAATTCATCATAAATCTTGATGAAGGGTGCTCCCCTTAATACCACAAACACATAACAAAAACAAAGAAACAACAACAACAATATGCAAGAACAGAAAATTGGCTTCTTATTATCTCCACAAATGTGGAATTACAAACTTTCAGAATTACAATATGCAAAGCCACATGGGCATTCCCTTACAATATTCTGTAGGACAAAGCCTCGAATCAATACCCAGATCTACTACCCCGAACTGCCCTAGACAACACTACGGGCCTTCTTTATATAGGCATTTTTCCACCGCCCGAGAAGGTTCCAGAAATTTAGCCCTAAGGGCCGACCAAACTTAGAATTATTTTATTTTTCAATTTATTACATCAAAGTCGGCTCAAAATAACTTTTGAAACCCGAACAAAAATTTTGAAGAAAAATTATTTTCTGCCATTTTAGGTGGCCCAACTTTCGGAGACCATAAGTCATCACCAGTTGACCCGATTGACTATTATAACCCCATTTCGGAAAGGGCACGACGAGCTCTACAATGCCTAAATCAAGCAAGCTTCATTTAGCTGAAATTTTGACCTCATCCGGGGCCTCTAAAGCCTTCAAAATTGAGTTCAAAGTTTTTGTACCCTGCTGCCAATACCGAAAATCTTCAATATCTTCAAAACTAGACCTGATCTAGCCATGAAACTTTACTGGCAGGCTGATACAACTGAGATGAACCTCCACATGTAAAATTAGAACATTTCAAGATCGTATGACCAACTTACTAAAAATAGCAAGTTTCCATAAATAGCAGCTCCACAAGATAGCCCTTATTGAAAAGAAAACCACAAATATTTTTGGGTGATGCAAGATTTCTCTTACACCCTAGATGCTCCTACATCAGACACCCGGGGTAATTTGAGAAGTGACTTCGTCACGCCTCAAGTGTGTAGAGGAAAACCAAGATGGTTAACCTCCTCCTTTGTTAGCCATGATGAATCTTCAATAGGTCATCCTTTCCATTTGACCAAATACTCTTCATATATCCTGTTCCTTGTGCTTCTGCCAACATGACTATCTAGTATGTCTTCAATCTCCTTGATATCTAAACTGGTTGCTGGAATACTCCACTGTGCTGCTGTAACCTCATCTTCAACACCTCCCTCATGATACTCTGTCAAATCTGAAATGTTAAACACTGGTGAAATATTTAGTTCAGTAGGCAATTCTACCTCATTTGCATTTCATGAATCATGCTTCTTCAGCATTTTACATGGCCCAAACTTCTTCATTTTCAACTTGTTATATGTACCAACCAGAAATTGCTCCTTCTGCAAATGAACCATGACTTCATCTCCAACCTTAAATTCCTTATGCCTCCTTTTCACATCTACCTTCGCCTTATACTATGCATTCATCTTGGTAATATGCTTCCTCACCTCCTCATGGATGTTCTTCAAATGTTTTGCAAAATCCTCAGCTTCAGCACTACTTATTTCTCCTTTATCTATCTTTCTCAACTCAGATGCATTTCTGGGACTACTCTCATGTACAATCTAGAATGGTGATTTACCAGTGCTCCTGTTGACAGAATTATTATAGGTGAATTTTTCCTGTGGTAGAATCAAATCCCATTCTATTGGCTTATCTTCAACCAAACATCTTAACAAATTTTTCAAACTCCTATTCACCACCTCTGTCTGTCCATCGGTCTGTGGATGATGTGATGAGCTAAACTTTAAATCTATCTTCAACTTCTTCCACAATGTACACCAAAAATATCCAATGAACTTAGTATCTCTATCTGAAACTATGGTCTTTGGCAAACTATGTAGTCTCACTACTTCTTTGAAAAACAATTTTGCTATATGAACAACATCATTAGTCTTCTTGTAGGGAATGAAATGTGCCATCTCAAAAATCTGTCAACTACTACAAAAATTGAATCATGTCCCCGCTGTGTCCTTGGTAAACCAAGAACAAAGTCCATACTGATATCCTCCCAAGGCTTCTCTGGTACAGGTAATGGCTGATACAACCCTGTATTCTGCTTCACTCCTTTCACCATCTGACATACTCTGCAACTCTGTACAAACTTCTTGACATCTTGCTGCAACTGTGGCCAATAATAATTTTCACTAACCAAAGCAAGGGTTTTATCTCAACCAAAATGTCCAGCCAATCCTCCGCTATGCTTCTCCTTGATGAGATTCTCCCTCATCGAACTTCATAGAATGCACAACTGACTCCCTCTGAATAGCATATCATCTTGGATGATAAAATCCAGCCATTTCATCATGTCTAGAGTAACAGGTTCTTTACAAGCTTTCCAAGCTTCACCAAAATTAGGATCCTTTGGATACAAATTCTTGAGTTCCTTGAACCCAACCATCTCAATCTACATCTCTGTCAGCAATAGTTGCCTTCTGCTAAGCGCATCTGCAACCCTGTTAGACTTTCCACTTCTGTGTTTCAAAACAAATGTATAACTCTGCAAAAACTCAACCCATTTCAAATGCCTTTGATTCAACTTTCCTTGACTATTCAAATATTGCAAAGCTTGATGATCAGTATACAAAACAAACTCCTTAGGAAGCAGATAGTGTCTCCGCTTCTTCAATGCCTGAACTATAGCATAAAATTCCTGATCATAAATAGAATATTTTCTCTTGGCATCATTTAACTTCTTACTGAAATAAGCAACAGGTTTACCTTCTTGGCTCATAACAGCTCCTATTGCAGTACCACTAGCATCACAGTCTACTTGAAACACCTTATTAAAATCTAGAAGTGCTAAAACAAGTTGTTCTGTAACTTTTTATTTCAACAATTGAAAACTCTTTTCTGCCCCATTAGTCCACTTAAACTCTTTTCTATCCCCTCTCATTGTTTCAGTCAAGGGACCACAAATACTGCTAAATTTTTTGATAAACTTTCTGTAAAAACTAGCTAGACCATGAAAAGATCTTACCTCGGTAGCACTCCTTGGAGTAGGCCATTCAAGGATAGCCTGTACCTTCTCTGGGTCCATTTTTAGACCTTCTGTTGAAACTACAAATCTCAAATACACCAACTCTTTCTTCACAAAACTGCACTTCTTCAAATTAATCAACAATTTCTCATCTCTAAGCTTCTCAAACACCATACGAATATGCATCATATGCTCTTCCAATGTCTTACTAAAGATCAAAATATCATCTAGGTACACAATGACAAACTTACCCAAAAAAAATTTTAGAACCTCGTTCATGAACCGCATGAAAGTGCTCGGTGCATTGGTTAGCCTAAAAGGCATGACTAACCACTCATACAGTCCTTCCTTTGTCTTGAAGGCAGTCTTCCATTCATCTCCTTCTCTGATCCGAATCTGGTGATATCCACTCTTCAGATCTATCTTTGAGAAATACACAACTCCACTCAAACAATCCATAATATCATCTATTCGTGGCAATGGAAACTTATACTTGATTGTGATCTTTTTTATTGCTCTGGAATCTGTACACATCCTCCATTCTCCATTTTTCTTTGGTGCTAATACTGCTGGTACAACACAGGGACTCAGACTCTCTTGAATCAACCCCTTCTGCAATAACTCATGTACTTGTCTGTTCAACTCTTCACTTTCTGCTGGTGTCATTTTGTGTGCTGCCTTTTTTGGCAAACTGGCTCCTGGAATCAAATCCATCTGATGACTGATCTTCCTTACCGGTGGTAATCCATCAGGTACATTATCAGATACAATATCTTGAAACTAATTCAACAAATCTGCAACCTCTACAGGTACATCCTCTACTTCTTCTTTACCAGCTTTTGGAATTAAAGCAAAACACACATGCTCATGCCTCATACCATCTAGGAATTTTCTTCCATCAACAAATATTATTCTTGCATTTCCACATACCTTTTCTTCGGTCTCCTTCAATGACTTTAGCTTATGTCGCACTCCATCTTTTGTCAAGGAATAGGTATTCGCATGACCATCATGTACAACACATCTGTCAAACTGCCACGGTCTACCCAACAACATATGACATGCATCCATAGATATGATATCACACAGTACCTCATCTTGGTACCCGCCGATCTTGAACTTTACCAGGCACTGTTCACTGACCATGACCTTGTGGTCATCCTGCACCCAAGCAATCCGATATGGATGTGGGTGTTTCTATCTCTTGAGCTTCAACTTTGTCACCATCTCTTCTGACACCTAATTGTCAGTGCTTCCACTATCGATAATCACATTACAACATTTACCCTCACACTTGCATCTAGTGCGAAATAGGCTCCTCCTTTGTTCAGGTTCATTCTCACAACTCAGCAGGACTCTTCTGTTAATCAGCATTTCTCCTCTTTCAGCATCTTCAGAATTTGATGATCTGGCATCTTCATCTACATGTGCAACTCTGGCCTGGCCTTCATTCCTCCTATCTATCCTTCCTTGGCATTGAGGACATTCAAATTTCGTATGACCTTCTTCTCCACAGTGAAAACATGTTTCACGAAAGCCTCCTCTTCCCGAACCTTGTCCTCTTCCTCTTCCTCTTTGATCTCTATTATTCTGATCTTGGAAACGATTGGAATTGTTTCCTCTCTGATTTTGACTGCTACTAGCCTCATCTTTCTTTTTCGGATCTTTATTTCAGCCTCCATATGACCGTCCACCAGATTGTCCACCACGACCTCTTCCATTTTGTTTTCTCTCAAACTTCTTGTTCAGCTTTTCTTCCAATTTTAGGGCAAACTGGTATGCCTCTTCAATACTGTTCATTCGAACCAGATTTAGCTCCTCCTAAATGCTGGGCCTCAACCCATTAAGGTAACGAGCAACTTTCTCCTTATCAGCTTCCACATGACTTGTTCTGATGAGGATTCGATAGAACTCCTCTGTATACTCCTAAATAGATCACCCCGCTTGTTTCAAACTTTGCATTTTCTTCAGTAGGTCAAGCTCATAATCAACAGGGATGAACTGTCGCTTCAATTTATCCACCATCCAATCCCATCTTGTGATTTTATCTTTCCCTCTTCTATTTCGCTCCAATTGAATCTCTTGCCACTAGATCTTCGCATGACCTTTCAGTCTGGCCTTCGTGAATTTGACCCTATCATGATCCTCAATATCTTCATACTCAAAATATTCTTCACATTCATTGATCTAGTCAATCAATTCTTCTGGGTTAAGATTCCCTGAAAATGCGGGAACCTCGATCTTAGGTCTTTTCCCAATCTTGGAAATGGCCCGAAAAAGTCTTTCTTCCTCTGGGTTCACAACTTTGACTTCTCCTTCTCGATCTTCTTCTTCGGCTTCATCCTCGCTTTCATCTCTAACATTAAGATTCATTCCTCTGCGAATCTCTTCTTGCAATGCTCGCACTTGTCTCTGGAGTGCTCTAACCTCAGGTGTTACAACACCAGCTCTTCCACCACGTTCCCTTCGTGGAGGCATTTTCACGATTCTCACTAAAACCCTAACCACGGTCCTGGTGCAAACTGCCTCACAGTCGGCGATCTGTTTACACACTCAGGAACTCTTGCTCTGATACCACTTGATGAAGGGTGCTCCTCTTAATACCACAAACACATAACAGAAACAGAGAAACAACAACAACAATATGCAAGAATAGAAAATTGGCTTCTTATTATCTCCACAAATGTGGAATTACAAACTTTCAGAATTACAATATGCAAAGCCACATGGGCATTCCCTTACAATATTCTGTAGGACAAATTCTCGAATCAATACCCAAATCTACTACCCCGAACTGCCCTAGACAACACTACGGGCCTTCTTTATATAGGCATTTTTTCACCGCCCGAGAAGGTTTCAGAAATTTAGCCCTAAGGGCCGACCAAACTTAGAATTATTTTATTTTTCAATTTATTACATCGAAGTCGGCTCAAAATAACTTTTGAAACCCGAACAGAAATTTTGAAAGAAAATTATTTTCTGCCATTTCAGGTGGCCTGACTTTCGGAGACCATAAGTCATCACCAGTTGGCCCGATTGACTATTATAACCCCATTTCGGAAAGGGCACGACAAGCTCTACAACACCTAAGTTAAGCAAGCTTCATTCAGCCAAAATTTTGACCTCATCCGGGGCCTCTAAAGCCTTCAAAACTGAGTTCAAAGTTTCTGTACCCTGCTGCCAATACCAAAAATCTTCAATATCTTCAAAACTAGACCTGATCTAGCCATGAAACTTTACTGGCAGGCTGATACGACAAAGATGAACCTCCACATGTAAAATCAGAACATTCCGAGATCGTATGACCAACTTACTAAAAATAGCAAGTTTCCATAAATAGCAGCTCTACACAAGATAGCCCTTATTGAAAAGAAAACCACAAATATTTTTGGGTGATGCAAGATTTCTCTTACACCCTAGATGCTCCTGCATCAAATCTATTTCTACACTAATTCTAAGCTCCTAATCTATTGTAATTTTCATAAATTAAGTGCTTTGAGATAGGTTAGGTAAGGATTCATTCTTACCACTTGATACTTCACCTTTCTAATTGCCTTCAATGTTGAATATGTCTCCTTGATCTGTGCTTTTAACAAACTTTACTTCATCTATATTACTACAACATCCTTTTTGTTTGTTACTTGCATCTTCATTTCTTCTTGCATGACTTCTAGGGTTAGGATTAGGATGAAAAACTCCATTGTTCATTCTGCAAAACCTTGTTGTATGTCCAATAATTTTGCATATCTAACAAACAATTCCATTGTTCCCATATCTTGGTCTATGTGGATTGATTTATGATCTGCAGTTTCTAGCATTGTGTCCAACTTTGTTGCATCTGTAACATATTACTCCATTTCTTCTATTCATGTCTTCAGTAGGTTTCTTATCTGCATGGTTAGTATTTCTAAATATTAAAATATTATTGTTATTCTCAATAAACTTAGGTTTTCTACACTCAATAGCTCTATGTCCAAATCCATGACAATTATAACAATAACCTTTAAGAGGTTTAAATTGCTTACCTGTGCAATCTCTCTTCATATGACTAATAGTGTTACAAGTAAAACATCTACCTTTGAAGTCTCTTTGCATACCTTTAGATGATGCCTCTTGTTTAGGTGGTTCTTCTCCTTTAGGTGTATCTTCAGATTTGTTGATCTCATCAAACTTCTTCTCATCTATGCTTTCAGACATTTTCAGAACTGGTTCCTTGCTTTCATCATTTGCTTTAAAAGTGTTGAATCCAAGACCAGTCTTATCACAGAATCGTTTATGATAAGATATTTGTTCATCAATCTTCTCACTAGTTGAGTATAGCCTTTCAATTTGTTGTTTGGATTGAGTCAATTCACCTTTCACAATTGTATTGTATTTCTCAAGTTCGGCATACTGCAAATTAACTTTCTCAATTTCAGATGTTGCTTTGCCAAGTTTAGATTTTAGTCCTTCATTTTCAATCTTCAACCTTTCTTTTTCAGATCTCAGATTTTCTTCATTCTTGCCATTTCCATCTTTCAAACTTAGTTTCAGATTTGCTATCTTTAGTTCATGCTTAAGGATCTCATTTTCTTTTTCTAAATTGTTATCACAATCTTCAATAAGAACTTTGGATTTTTTTTCAGATTTCAGATCTTCCAACTTATTTTTTAGTTTTTCAATGAGGTTCTTTGCATCATCATATTTCCCTTTTAGAATGTCTCTCTCATCAGTAACCATATCAATTTACTCAAGAGCTTCTTCAATGTTCTTCTGTAGTTGATCCATATCCATAGAGATCTTACTCAAGCTGCTAGGCTTTCCTTGAATGATTCTTCTCCGAGTAACTAAGCTCTGATACCAATTGTTAGAAATAGAGAATATTGAGAGGGGGGGTGAATCAATATTCCACAAACTTTTACTTTTGTCCAATTATGAATATAACAAATTATCTTTACACATGCATAACATAAGAAGCTAAACAGCATGCATAGCAATAAGAATAAAGAACTCATAACACATTATTTATTCTCGAGGAAACCCTAGCCAAGGGAAAACCCTGGTGGGGATGTTTCCCACAAAGATCCACTAATCAAAAGTATCCTATTAAGGATGTTGACCCTATTAGGAGTCTATTACAAACATATAGTGTATTAGTCCCGATTAAAGGACTATAGGCCTTGTTAGAAGCCTCAACCCTGTTAGGAGTTGGTAGTATAAAATGTGATTACTAGATGAGCCCACTGCCCAAACAAGTAATGTACAATATACACTTATTACAAAAAGAGGTTAAGGTACATAACCTTATACTTCTTGCATCAATATCTTTTTGTTGTTCTTGTCACTATATCATACTTCGCATCATATCATATCATTTTCTTTACAATTTACAATTACATTTATACAAGTTATTAAGGCTAATAACTTTACTTGGTCGGCTACCATAATACAAAATAACTTTATCCAAGGTTTAACATCTATTATTTCGTCCCTTTATATTGTTAAGTCATTATTTTGATAAACAAAATAATCCCTTAACTCTTTACCAATTCTATCTTCAAAATCTGTCATGTCGGCTTAACATTGTCTTTGGTAAAACTGTCATAACTCTTTCCCTACATGTCGTCCTGACTTGCACTCTCAGATCGGTGATCAATAGACATCATAGAGTCTATGTTCAAGTGCACAAGCACTGAACTTACTCCAATCAACGTTGCAAACAAAAACTATTTCTTGGTTCACTGGTGAAAATATTGTCTCACACTTAGACAAATTTGCAATGCGCTATGTCATACTTGCTCTCTGACCTGTGTGATCTTCATGTGAATCATATGTTGCCATAATGACAACATCTATGAAACCAACTCAGCCAAATTGCCAACATGGGTTACACTAGGAAAATACTACACACACTTAGACAATTTTTTTCTGCACTATGTCATACTTGCTTTTTGTCATATGCGGTCTTCATGTAGATCATAAGTTTCCATAATGACAATATCTAGGTATCTAACTCAGCCAAATTGCCAACAATCTCCCTCTTTGTCATTGGTGGCAACATATGATAAAATTGGCTAAGTCTCAAAACTTCAAAACTCTCAAAATTGTGGCCATAGAAAAAATTATGTCTTCACTATCCTTATGACTCCATATATCTTATCTATGCTCCCCCTAGGAATATACTTCCTTATCATATATATATCAATTTTTTTCTATCAATCCCCCTTTGACAACAATGAAAAAAAAAAAGGGTGCCAAAAACTGTGTTCTCAAAACTGTTTACCTTGATTCGAAATTGTATAGTCGGTAGGCTTGCAACACAATTTGCAAAGTTCACTTTTATGTTCTCTAACTCTTTCTCCCATGTCTTCTTTATGGTGTTTGAAACACTGAGTAGTGCACATAGAGCATAAGATGCGATGTCACATGCACGAAGGTTTGGAAAATTAAACTTCTCATAAGATGTCTTTGATGAAAGACATTCTTCCAGTTGTCCTTCAACTATGTCAATCTTTACTGAAATGTGCTCTCTAAGAAGAGTGAATCTTCTCAATTTCTTATCTTTCTCATCGTTAAGAATCTTTATTTCATCATACATTTTACTGATTCTTTTCTCAATATCCAGTATCTTCACATTAGGACTGGCTAACAGATTCACCTCTATTTGAATTTTAGTCTCCTTTTCTCTTATCTTCTCAGTCACTTCAGATACATGGTTGTTCATATTTGTACATTGTATATACAGAGCTTTTCCTCTGTCCAAATTCCTTCTCAAATCTTTTATACAGATATCCAGATTACTGATATCATTTCTAATATTCTGACTTATATCAAGAAACATTTTGGCCTCATAGGCTGCCTGAGCCTTTACTGTGGCTATATCTGATAAGTTTGTGAATTCATTGTCAAATGACTTCATCACTTCTCTAGCTTTTATCTGATAAGTTTGTGAATTCATTGTCAAATGACTTCATCACTTCTCTGGCTTTTATTTGTGGATCTACCTCTGTTACCTGATTGTTCACCACACTCTGTAATTTTTATGTTACTTCCTGCAGTAATCCTTCAAGGCTTTTTACCTTCTTGTTCTTTCCAATTATCTTGTTTAGGGATGAGATCAACTCCATCTGATCATCATCAACTTCTTTTCCTATATCAGCAAAAAGTGATTCAATTTGTGGTTTCCTTGCTGCAATCTCAGGGATAGGACTGATTTCCACTTTGCTTGGTGTTTCTTTTTGTCCTTGAATCTCTAAATTAACTTGAATTTTTGCTTGTTTCTCTTCTTTCCTTATTTCTTTCCTTTCCTCTTCAATTGACCTGTCCTGCTCTTCCAAAGCCGAATTGTCAACAATGTCTTCTAGGTGGCTAAAACGATTATCATCAGTGTTCAGTGTGATATCGGTTCCTTCCACATTCATTGATTCATCTTCAATGTTAATTGAAGGTGGTGTAGAGGGACTCTTCTGATGTTCAGTTTCCATAGCTTGTTATGTTGCACTAGACTTCTTACTAATACTTGTTGTCATCGCCTTTACAACTGCCTGCTTAGTTTCCTCATTTATTTTGTCATAATTACCTCCCATTATCAGAATTGTTCTCCTTTTTGTTCTCAGAAGTGTACCAAGTTCTTTCATGATTTCCTTAAAGTGGTCTTCATCTCTGACATCACATAGCTTTCTTACAAAGTTCTCTCTGATCTTGTTATCTTCTTCAGCTGCTCTCTTCTTTCTGTTTACTAGCTTCTCAAATAGATCATCAAGAATCTTTCCTTGAATTGTATCAAATTTCTTGTCAGCTAGGATCATATGCCTCACAACTGCATTTTCCAAGTTTAATCTCTCTGAATAGTTATAGAGATCATAATACTTGTTCATCTTTGAAAAATATCCATCATTAATGATTTGATCATTTACTTTTTCAATCTTAGGCTTCCACTTCTTCTTCTTAACTTCTCTATCTTCGTCATCTTTTATCTCTACTATTTTCCTCTGCACTAGGGAAACTATTGTCTTTTGTCTCTTACCTGGTCCAGTAGCTAATTCATTTACTCTTTTCCCTGGTGGAGTGGAGGAAGATCTTGTAGACTTTCTAATTTCGTGTTCTTTCTCAACTTTCTCCACTTTTACTTCATGCTGCAAATTTCCAATCTCAACTGCTGATAGGGGTGGAACAGACAAAACTTCCTTTTGTCCAATATCTCTAAGTGTTGTTGATGTCTGCTTTGCAATCATAAATTCATGTTCTGTCATTCTTGTGTCCTTAAGAATTTTCTTTATAGTACTTTCCACTCTTTTCTTAGATTGTTTTTCTTCTTGAATAGACTTTGCAGAGTTGAAGTTCTCCTCATAAGTCCCAAATCTATTGCTTTGTACATCCAACTTGCTCTTAAGCAATCTGTTTACATATTCTTCTGCTTCAACTTCAGAAATTTCATAGCCAAGAGGGTCTATGAACTCTACTCTAGGTTCAACTGCTTCAATAAATGTAAAGTCAGTGTCAACCATAAAAAAAATCTCATTTTTATACTTCTCAACTATACACTGAGGGATTCTTGATCTATTCTTCATCAGGTTCTGAAATGATTTGATCACTAAGGTCACACTCTCATTAACCTTATCTATAGGATATCTCATATATACTTTCTTAATTCTATCCATGGTGGTTCTATTATCATTCCAATCTTCTCCAATTGTAAATGGAAATCTTCTTAACAAATGGAAAAACATATATGTGATCAGGGATGAGAATCTAAACTGAGAATTCTTAGTCTTCTTAATCTTCTCCAAGTTCTCAAATAACTGAATTCTCAAAATTTCACACATATCCACTTGCACTCTATCAACACACATCAAATAGGCTGCATGAATCATACCAGCTACCATGTCATCTTCTCTAGAGTTGGCACAAAACTTAGCTATTAGGATCTTACACAAGTATCTAACATCATCTTGTTGAATCTTACTAATCATAATTCCTCTACCATTGTAGGATGACTTAGTATTGTCCAGTATTGTTTTCCTCATATTTTTCTCATTTAACGGTATAACTCCAGATTTAGACAAACCAGTTACTTCATGAATTAGGTATGTTGTTATGTTGATAACTCTATCATCTAACCAAAACTTTCCATCATGTATTCTGCTCAAAATTATCTTGGTGCATTCTTCATCATCAAATTCTTGTTGTAGTGAATATTTTATGATTTCATTGTCTTTCAAATGTTCAAACCCTACTTTCAAAGACATATCTTGGTTATAAAGCTTCTCATACTCCTTAGTAAAATCACTTTCACTGAGGGTTTCAAGTTTGCATCCCAAATAGTGTCTAACATTCTCTAAATGTAAAACTTCGTCTGGTACGGACGACAATGATAATTTAGGGTCTTCCTTTAAGGGTTCTACCAATTCCCTTTTAATCTTAGGTCTGATCTTATCTCTTATACTGTGAACCAAAGAAACATCCATATCTTCTACAAATTCTCTAACTGACTGATAGATTTTCTTAGTGAAATACCTCAATTTCATGATTTAGGGCTTTGCATAGATTTAGCACGAAATTCTTTCACCAAATCCTTGCAATCTGCTTTCAATAACTGCTTCTTTGATCTCCTTAACACTTGTATTTTCTTCAATGATCAAACAATACCGATTATAAGCTTTTAACATTTCAATCTTACAAGATTCTAACATCGCATTCAATTCTTTTGCCGCTTCTTTCCAAAAAGTTGTTCCTGCTTACTTGCAAAACTTAAAACTTCTTGCGATCTTGCAGAACTTCATATTAGCTCATGCGCTCATGACCTTTGGAATCATAAATTCCATGATAGAACCTATGAGCATGCTTCCCAAAAAATTTCCTCTCCTAAGACACCTTCTAATGCTTTGATTCCCTTTGTCCAACCTATCTATAGCCCAAGCAAGGAAGTTAATCTAAAGAAGATGAAATTGAACAAACATGATATAATTCTATTCGTATCTTAAATTATATTATGATTAATTTTGATGAAGAAGATACACTTGATGGTGATTTCAATGTTTATAATGCAAATAATGTTCATGCTATCGATTGTGATGATATATGAGTTTATTGATGTTAATCATGATTTACCTGCTAGATTTGTAAAACAATTATGTCTTGCTCCTAGTGACAAACAAAATGGTCATCATTAGAGCATGGTCCTTGTTTGAAACTAACAATAATTCCATCTATTGTTCTTGATAGTGCTCCTCTTACCTATTTCCCACCTTCCCTAAACAATACAAACTGAGATGGGGGTAGGCGATATTCTTGACTAGCTCCTCTTGTATGGTAGAATATTTTGTGAATTTTCTTGTTGTGATATGATTTGTGCTACTTGTTATGAATTTTATTTAGATTTCTTTAGATAACCCTTATTTCTCTATTAGCATAAGGTGATAAAGGAATTGATATGTTGTGACATTCTTCTATTCATATCTTATTTCTCCTATATGTTGTATACATGTTAAGTCATGCATGTGTTATTGTCAATAAATGTGCCTTTGTGTTGTTTGATATGTGATGATGCAAAGAGGTAGATACCACTCTTTTTGGTCTTTTTAATGTCAACCCAAAAAGACTCTCCTTTATATCTCTTATGTTATCTTCTTCTATTGTGCTTGTAGTCCTGCTACCTTCAAGGGATGATTTCAATTCATTTTGATATAATTATGATATACATAAGTTATATGATCACACTGACCCTAGATTTAGTAAATC
Source organism: Chamaecyparis obtusa (assembly GCA_027943335.1). Taxonomy (NCBI): domain Eukaryota; kingdom Viridiplantae; phylum Streptophyta; class Pinopsida; order Cupressales; family Cupressaceae; genus Chamaecyparis; species Chamaecyparis obtusa. The sequence goes on from BSBK01001784.1 coordinate 654,932, forward strand.
CCATTTGTTCTCTCTTTATCATGTGCTTCATTTCCTTTGGTTTGTTCTTTATAAGGAGAATCTCATAGTAGAAATATTTTTATGGGTGCATGTATGCTCTGTTAAATCCATTTTTCCTATTAAGGCATTTGTAATCACTTTAACATGGGGGCATACATTCTACTCCTTGTTTCACATTTTGTGAACATACATGATGATTCAATATAATATCTTATGTAGATGGCTAAGGAGATAGTGATTTTTTTGGATTCATCTCCACATTAAATTATCATGACCTATGCATTATTCAATGAATCCTTAGACCGATCCTCCTTTTTTAGATCCCTTTGGAGAGTATTCTTTCCTTAGGACTAATCTCTTTTCTGGATCCCTTAATGGATGAAATTCTTTCCTTAGGGACATATCCTCTTTGTGGATTTATTAGTGGACTATACTTCACTTGGTTATCCTTTTTTGATGGGTTGACTAGCATCTCATGTCTTAATATACCTTCAATGCCATATTTTCCAACTTTTCATGGCCCATAATAAGTCAAACCTTACAAGGCTAGTTGGTCATGTCTTTCACCTTACACCCCTCTCTCTTTTTAAAGATTTGCCTCTTTTGTCTTGGTTTTAGATTTGATAGAGAACTAAGTTAGTTGGGGGATTAATGTCTCTTTGTATCCTCGACCCCTATAATTTTTTTCCTATGCATTGATCTACTTTACTGTGAACATGAGTTTGTCTCATATTCCCACTAAAGTAGGGGCTAAATGTATTATCCTAAAAATTTAGCACCTATAATTAGATGCTCTATGAGGCCCCATTTTGTTGATTTGAAAATTTTTTGTTCATTATGCTTGATCCCAACAACCTAGCTCCACTTATGATGCAAGGGTAGTACGGGGAGAGGGGCCAAAGGCACACCCTAATCCAAATCCACCTTGTAGAGATCACACGCAGAAGCAATAACACACAAGTGAGAGAGAGAATACAGATCAACTTCTTAATATTTCATAAAATAGATTCATACATGTCGGGCTATAAGGCCTTCCCGGTTAGGGCTAGATATTACAATTCAAGTACAAAAGTCCTCCAACATGCGATCTTCTAAAACTATCTTCAATCTTCTAACTTCTATCTTCTATCAAAAAAAATTTTCCCTAAACTACAACCAAAGACTGCAATATATATAAGAGGCTACCAAACAATTCGGCCTTCAGATCCATCATCAATGGAAGGAACGGCTAGATCTAGGTCCACACACTTCCTAATGATAGATACCAATATTAAATCCACAAACATAATTAATTGTACAAGTCGGCCTCAATAGGAAACAAAAATAAACAACTCGGTAAGTAAGGATAACTGACTGCCAGGAAAAAATATCGAGCACCAGGAAAGAGATAACTGAGCATCAGGGAATTAACCGACCAACTCAGTTAACAAAGGAAACCGAGCAACTACCAAGCCAACTTGGTTAAAGAAGGAACCGAGCAACACAAACTTCAAACATTTTTTGGTGAGACAAGATTTCCAAGGACTCAAGATGCTCCTGCATCAGACACCTAAGGTTATTTGAAATGATTCTCTGAATCATGCAGTAGGTACAACCCGAGATGAATCCAACTCAGATTGCGAAATCCATGAACTATCTTCAATCAATTTTTTTTCCACTTTACCAAATATTCCATATATTGTTTTCCTCTTGTACTTTTACCAACTCTTTGTTCCAAAATCAACTCAACTTCATATATCTTTTTCTTAGGATAATCATTCGGTACTATCATTTCTTCATCCAATTCATGGTACTCATACAAATCAACAATGTTGAATATAGGTGATATATCCATGTCATCAGGTAACTCAATCTCATATGCATTTCCACTGTAAAATTTTCTAAAAATCTTGCAAGGACCAAACTTCTTCATTTTTAGCTTCCCATATGTTCCAACAGGAAATCTGCCTTTCTTCAAATGAACCATTACATCATCACTGACTGCAAAAGTCTTATGTCTTCTTGATCTATCAATTGTGTCTTTGTATTTTTTATTACTTTTCTCCAACTTATGTTTCACATCTTCATGCAATGTCTTCATGAACTCAGCAAACTTTACTCTTTCAACACTTCTCTTTTTTTCATCAGCAATATCCCTCAAATCAGATATACCTCTCGGTTGTATGTCATTTACAATTTCAAAAGGTGACTTTTTAGTACTCCTATTCACTGAATTATTAATGCAAACTCTGCTTGTGCCAACATAGAATCCCAATTACTTAGTGTGTCTCCAACTAAACATCTCAAAAGATTACCCAAACTTATATTCAGAACTTCTGTTTGTCCATCAGTCTATGGGTGAAATGTAGAACTATATTTCAACTCGGTGCCAAACTTTCTCCAAAGGGTCTTCCAAAAGTATCCAACAAACTTACTGTCTCGATCAGAGATGATACTCCTCGGTAATCCATGCAATTTGACAATTTCCTTAAAGAAAAGATCTACTATATGTACTGCATCTGATGTCTTTCTATAGGGTATAAAATGTGTCATTTTTAAAAATCTATCCACAACAATAAATATAGAATCATTACCTCTTACTGTCTTCGGTAAGCCAAGAACAAAATCTATACTAATATCAATCCAAGGTTGCTCAGGAACAAAAATCAGTGTATAAAATCTAGTATTCTAACTTACTCCTTTTGCAACTTGACAAATTCCATAATTTTTCACAAATTTTTGAACATCCTTATACAACTATGGCCGAAAATATTTCTCCTTAAGCAAATTCAATGTCTTATCAATACCAAAATGTCCAGCTAAACCACTACTATGTTTCTCCTTTATCAAATTAGTTCTCATTGATCCTCTTGGTATATACAATTGAATACCTTTAAACAACATACCTTCTTGAATGAAATAGTCTTCCCATTTAGTACTCGATTGATCTTGAATAGGTGCTTTGCACTTTCTCCACGGCTAAGAACAATTAGGATCAAATTCATATGAATCTCTCATGTCATCAAAACCAAGAACTTCAATTCTCATCTCGGTCATCAAAGATCTTCTACTCAATGCATTGGCAACTCGGTTAGTGACTCCACTCTTATGCTTTATCACAAATGTATAACTCTGCAAATACTCAACCCATTTCATATGTCTCTGATTCAACTTATTCTGACTACCCAAATACTGTAATGCTTTATGATCAGTATACAACACAAATTCACTCGGTATCAAATAATGTCTCGATTTCTTCAGAGCTTGAACAATAGCATAGAATTCTTGATCATACATAAAATATTTTCTTTTTGCATCATTCAACTTTTTGCTAAAGAAATAAACATGTTTACCTTCTTGACTTAACACAGCTCCTATTGCACTACCACTTGCATCGCATTCTACTTGAAATACCTTATTGAAATCAGGCAATGCTGACACAGAAAATTCAAAAACCTTCTTCTTCAGAGTCTCAAAACTTTTATCAGCTCCATGTGTCCACTTAAATTCTCTTTTATCTCCTCTCATAATCTCAATCATAGCATTACAAATCAAACTGAAATTTCTAATGAACTTTAGGTAAAAACTTTCCAAATCATGAAATGATCTTACCTCACTAGCATTCTTAGGTGTAGGACAATTCAAAATAGCTTCAACCTTTTCAGGACCCATTTTGTAACCATCAGCTAAAATCACAAATCCCAAATACACAATCTACTCTAGCATGAAAGAACACCTTTTCAAATTTATCAGCAACTTTTCTTCTTTCAACCTCTTCAATACTTGTTTAACATGCAACAAATGCTCTTCTCTGGTCTTACTAAATATCAGAATATCATCTAGGTATACAATCACAAATTTACCTAAGAATTTCTTCAAAACCTCATTCATCAACCTCATAAAAGTACTTGGTGCATTAGTTAAACTAAAAGGCATAACCAACAACTCATACAAACTTTCTTTTGTCTTAAAAATAGTCTTCCACTCATCACCTTCTCTGATTCTGATCTGATGATATCCACGTTTCAAATCGATTTTGGTAAAATACTTTTCTCCAGTCAAACTGTCCATTATGTCATCCATTCTTGGTATAGGAAACCTATATTTCACTGTTATCTTGTTGATTTCTCTGGAATCTGTACATATTCTCCATTCTCCATTCTTCTTAGGTGCCAATACAATAGGTACTACACAAGGACTCAAACTTTCTTGGATCAAACCTTTCTTCAACAATTCTTGAATCTGTCAGTTCAATTCCTGATTCTCGGTAGGTGTCAATTGATGTGGTGCCTTATTCGATAAACTAGCTCTAGGGATAAGATCCATACAATGATAAATGCTTCTCTTCGATGGAAAACCATTAGGTACATTATCAAAAATGATCTCTCTATACTCGGTGAGTAACTTATCAATCTCTTCTGATATGTTATCCTCTGTTTTCTTACTCGGTTTGTTAGGAATCACAACAAAACATACATCATTCTTTTTCAAATCCTTAACAAACTTTCTTCCTTCCATCAAATAAATTTTCATAGATGTGCAAACACTACTAATGGGTTCTTCAATCAAAGGTAACAAAATTTGTCTTCTCCCATCAGCCCAAATAGTATACTTATGTAATCTCCCATCATATATAGCATGTCTATCATATTGTCAAGGTCTATCCAATAGAATATGACAACAATCCATAGGCATGAAATCACATAACACCTTATCATAGTACTTTCCAATTTTCAAATTCACATAACATTGTTTACTTACCAAGAGTGTATGCTCATCCTTGATCCATGAAATTTGATAGGGCTTCGGGTGTTCCAACCTTTTCAATTGCAACTTTGTAACCATTTCCTTAGATGCCAAGTTCTCCAAGCTTCCACTATCAATTATTACCTTCCATACTTCATCGGAAACTCTACATCTAGTCTTGAACAAACTTTTCCTTATCGGATCTTCCTTATTACTCTCACTCCAAAGTGCTCTCCTTACCATCAAGTTCTTTTCCTTCTCAAGTTCATTCGGTGAATCTTCTTGCACCAAAGCATTTCTACTACTACCAACCTTCTTACTTGAATTTGTACATTCAAATGATCTATGTCCTTCTCCACAATTGTAACAAGTTCCTCAGAAACCAACTCCACCTTGATAGTTATTGCCTCTTCCTCTAGATGAACTTTCACCTTTCCACTTGGTTTTACCTTTATCCAAATTTGTCTTTTCCAAATTAGATCTATTGTTTTCACCATAAGATTTACCTCTTCCTCTAGGGAATCTACCACCTCTACCTCTTTTTCTTTTATCATGTCTTTTGTTTAATTTCTCCTCAGCTTTCAAGGAAAACTAATAAGCGTCTTCAATGTTCTCCAATTTAACCAAGTTGATTTCTTCTTGGATGGAAACTCTTAATCCATTCAAGTACCTAGCAATTCTTTCCACATCATCTTCATCATGTCTAGATCTAATATCTAATCTATAGAATTCCTCAGTATAATCTTTTACCGAGCTATCTTTCTGCCTCAAACTTTGCATTCGCCTAACTAGGTTAATCTGATAATCACAAGGTAAGAACTTTCCTTTCAACTTATTTACCATCTTATTCCATACCTTAATTTTTTCTTTGCCTTTCCTCTTTCGGTCCAACTGCAGATGTTCCCACCACAAAGATGCATGACTCTTCAACTTTGTGCTTTCAATTTTAACCTTCTTTTCCTCAGGAACATTTTCATATTCAAAGTATTTTTCCATCTCGGTGATCTAGTCCACCAATTCATCTGAATCTAGCTTTCCACTATACTCAGGAGGATTGAAATGTGGTGTAGAATTCAGATTTGTCAAAGCCTTCAACAATCTTTCCTTACCTTGATCCATCATAGGTGCAGGTTCTACATCACCTTGTTCTTCCTCAATTTCATCATCGCTAGCATCTTCAAGATGTCCTCTTCGCTGGGATGTCTCAACAACTTTTAATCTAGCAGCAAGTTATCTCGACATGTCTGCTAATCATGGATCCGCATCTCGCCTCCCATGAACCATCTTGAAACCCTCTACAATTGCAGGTCAGATCACAATCTACTACCCTACAATAAATCAACTAGGGTTTGACAAGAAGGAACCCTCAAACCTAGATTCACAAACCTAGATCCAAATCTCACCTCGCTCTAATACCACTTGACGCAAGGGTAGTACGGGGAGAGGGGCCAAAGGCACACCCTAATCCAACCACCTTGCAAAGATCACACGCGGAAGCAATAACACACAAGTGAGAGAGAATGCAGATCAACTTCTTAATATTTCATAAAATAGATTCATACATGTCAGGCTATAAGGCCTTCCTAGTTAGGGCTAGATGTTACAATTCAAGTACATAAGTCCTCCAACATGCGAGGATCTAAAACTATCTTCAATCTTCTAACTTCTATCTTCTATCAAAAAACTTTTCCCTAAACTACAACCAAAGACTACAATATATACAAGAGGCTACCGAACAAGTCGACCTTTAGATCCATCATCAACAGAAGGAATGACCAGATCTAGGTCCACATGCTTCCCAATGATAGATACTAGCATTAAATCTCTAACCATAATTAATTGCACAAGTTGGCCTCAATAGGAAATAAAAACAAACAAATCGGTAAGCAAGGATAACCAACCGCCAAGAAAGAATGTCAAGCGCCAGGAAAGAGATAACCAAGCGTCAAAGAATTAACCGACCAACTTGGTTAACGAATGAAACCGAGCAACTACTGAGCCAACTCGGTCAAAGAAAGAACCAAGCAACACAGAAACTTCAAACTTCTTTTTGGTGACACAAGATTGCCAAAGACCCAAGATGCTCCTGCATCAACTTAATCTGACATATCCCTTTCATTCCTAACTTCCAATTTGAATTTGAGCTTATTTACTTCAGTACATAACAATTTTGGTATTATGTACCCTGAGTTTTGGGCCCAAATTTGAATGGTTGGCCTATTGTAATATTTTGGTGAGATTTTCATATTTATGGTCAGCATGGATCGATTTTGAATCTTGAAATGTTGTGAGAGGTATATAAGTGGCCTATCTCTCCTCATTTTAAGTTCTCTCCTACAATTTCACATTCAAGCATTAAAGATCAGGTTTCAGTAATTTTGAAGGCAACCTTATCCATTGTAGAAATATTCTCTCCCACAATGGCCAAGTAGAGGAGTTCTTAATCAAGAAAAAACATTCCTTTATCCATCTACATGCATTTCATTCATCCATTCTTCAAGGCAAGAGCTATCAAGCATACAAAATTGAAGATCTTGGAGTGACATTCATAGATCCATGCATTTGTGAAGGACACCCTTGATTTAAAGTCAAAAAGTCAACATTCAACAACTAAATTCAATCAACATACAAGCATCTTCACGAATATGTGTGATCCCAATATCCATTCATGAAGGTATATAGTCTTACAAGGTAGATATATTTTTTACATTTACATTTACATTACTTTACCTTATGCAGTTTCATTTCAATTTTAAGGTTAATTCCTAAATAGGGGTTTGACCAAGGCAAATCCCTTTCAACCCAATAATTTCCCATTTTTGTGTGCATAAATAGGTGGCACAACTTTCGTCAAAAATCTGAAAGGTACAAGATTTGATAGCTTATCTTAACAAATTTCATGCAAAGTTGTAGGGAACACAGTGAGGAAATAGTTCTATTATGGGGCACAAAATGCCCAAACCATTTTGTACCTCCCAAAACAAATTCAAAATTTAACTATAGGTTAGATCTGCTTCCTAGTTATAGTTTCAAGTCACTACAGGTGCTTGCCTAATTTATGTTATTCTGTAGATGTTAAAAGTTGTTAATTTAGTTTGTTTAGCCTCCTATTTTTCATTGGTCATCTATATCCCCTCAAATCCAACTTATCTTAATCATAATCATGAAGGATCATCACACCCTCGTATCACTTAAATCCTACTTGATCCTATTGGGACACCTTTCTTCTAATTGTGCAATTAAGAAAAGGAAGGATCGCAGCCACTCAATCAATTAATAAAAGAAACATGCAAAAGAACATGTAGAATTGATGTCTACACCTTGTGGCACCTAGGCGTGCATGATAATAGTGTTGGCAATTTGGCTCAGTTAGATACCTAGATGTTGTCATTATGGCAACATATGATCTACATGAAGACCGCATATGATAGAGAGCAAGTATGACAGAGCTCAGAGCAAAATTGTCTAAGTGTGTGCAGTATTTTCCCAGTGTAACCCGAGACAATTTTGATTGGTGATGTCGATTGAAGTAAGTTCAGTGCTTGCACACTTGAACATGGATACTATGATGTATATTGAAGACTCACCTGAGATCGCAAGTCTATACAACATGTACGAAAGAAGTTATTACAGTATTAGCAAAAACAATGTTAAAGCCGACAGTACAGAATAGAAGACAGAATTGGTAAATAGTTAAGAGATTATTTTGTTTATCAAAATAATGTCTTAATCATATAAAGGGACAACATCCTAGATTTTAACCCTTGGGTAAATATTTATTTTGTGTAAAGTTTTATGTATTGTAAAGCTGACTGTAAAAGTTATTATTCCTAATAACTGGTATAAATGTAAAAGTTATGTAATGCAAAAGGCAAAGTAAGAAGTGAAAGTAAGAATAACATATGTATGTGAAAACTATTGATGCGAAGTTGTATATGTGAAAGATCAGAATAGGAAAGCTATTCGGCAGTAGTAAAAGGTTATGTACCTTACCCTTTGTAATCAGATAATATTGTACATTACTTGTTTGGGCAGTGGGCTCATCTTGTAATCATTTTTGTACTACCAACTCCTAGCAGGGTTGAGGCTTCTAACAAGGCCTAGAGTCCCTTAATCAGGATTGACACACTATATATATGTAATAGGCTCCTAACAGGGTCAACATCCTTAACATGATACTTTTGATTAGTGGATCTTTGTGAGTACCATCCCCACCGGGGTTTTCCCTTGGCCTCGAGAACAAATAATGTGTTATGAGTTCATTTGCTTTATTGATATGCATGTTATTTAGTTTACTATGTTATGCATGTATCAAGTTAATCTATTATATCCATAATTGGGCAAAAGTAAAAGTTTGTAGAATACTGATTCACCCCCCCTCTCAGTATTCCCTATTTCTAACAATTGGTATCAGAGCTTTGTTAGTTAGAGAAGAATTATTCAGAGAAAGCCTAGCAACTTGAGTAAGGTCTCTATGGATATGGATCAACTACAAAAGAATCTTGAAGAAGCTCTTGAACAGATTGATATGCTTACTGAAGAAAGAGATACACTGAAAGGAAAATATGATGATGCCAAGAAGCTCATTGAGAAGTTGAAAAAGAAGCTTGAAGAACTTAAATCAAAAAAAGAATCTACAATTCAAATTGAAGATTGTGATGATAATCTGGAAAAAGAAAATGAGATCCTTAAACATGAATTAACGATAGTGAATCTGAAATTGAGTTTGAAAGACGGAATCAACAATAATGAAGCAAATATGAAATATGAGAATGAAGATCTAAAATCTAAACTTTGTGTAGTGACATCTGAACTTGAGAAAACCAAATTGCAGTATGTTGAACTTGAAAAGTACAATATTATTGTGAAAGATGAACTAACTCAGTCTAAACATCTTGACAAACTATATTCCACTAGTGAGAAGATTGATGAACAAATATCTTATCAGAGGTCATTCTATGATAAAACTGGTCTTGAATTTAACTCATTCAAGGTAAGTGAAGAAAGCAAGGAACTGGATCTAAAAGTTTCTGAAAACAAAGATGAAAAGAAGTCTGATGAAGCTAACAAATCTGAGAATATGCCTAAAGAAGAAGAACCACCTAAACAAGAAGAATCATCTAAAGGTACACAGAGAGAATTTAAAGGTAGAAGTTTTATATGCAATACTTTTGGTCATATGAAGAAAGATTGTACAGGTAAACAATTTAAACCTCTAAATGGTTATTATTATAATTGTCATGGTTTTGGACATAGAGCTATTGAATGTAAGAAACCTAAGTTTAATGATAAGAATAATAGTAGTAAAATGTTTAGAGATACTAACAATGTAGATAAGAAACCTACTAAAGATATGAACACAAGAAATATAGTAGTATGTTATAGATGCAACAAGGTTGGACACATTGCCAGAAATTGCAGATCACAAATTAGTCAAACAGAACTGAGATATGGAAACAATGGAGTAGTTTGTCAAATATATAACAAATTTGGTCATACAACAAGGTTTTGCAGAATGAACAATATGAGAAACCCTAATCTTAGATGTTATACAAGGAGAAATGAGAATGCAAGTAACAGTTAGAAAGGCTGTTGTAGCAATTCAAAAGAAGTACAATTTGTTAAAGGCACAGATCAAGGAGACATTCAGCACTAAAGGTAATCAGAAAGGTGAAGTATGTAATAGTAAGAATGAATCTCTTCCTAACCCATCTCAAAGTACTTGTATACACCTAAAAATGGCTTCATTAATTAATTAAATATTTATTATTTAATTACTATTGACTTCATAAATGAATTAAATATTTATTATTTAATTAATAATTATTCCTCTATTTATTAATTAAATTATTTAATTTATTTAATAAATTCACTATAGTCTAATTCTATACCCTAAGTCTTCTAAATAGTCTATTAAAGTGATTTAATTAAATACACAATCACCTAAATATGACTAAGTCTTCTAATTCACTTCATCCACCTAGTCAACTGACACATCACCTTGGCTAAAATAAATAATTATTATTAATTATTTATTCATATTTATCCTCACCCACACATGTCCTATTCTTAAGGGCTATGTGGCCTCATAGGACTTGGTCTCATGACCACATGTCCTCTCAACAACCAAGTCAAGAGACATTCCCTATTCCTAAGGGGCTTCTCAAGCCACCTTTAAGGGTCAAAGGTGACTCATGGGACACTTGTACAAAGAGTCCTCATGAGGAAAATGTCTCTCCCCCTTTCTCTCTTTGATCTTTGTGAGACACTTGACATGTGTCTTTCCCTTCCACCTTCTTCTCCTCCATGTCAATGTGAGAGGAACATCATCCCTATTCTTTCTCTCACATTCCAACTACATCCCCCTTTCTCTCAACTCCTTCAACCAAGTCAATCCTAACCATAAGATCTTCCACCTTTCATTCTCAACCGTAGGATTGTGCCACCTAGGCCTAGATCCTCCAAAACTCTATAAAAGGAGCCTCATTTCCCATTTGAGAGACTAATAGATATTTTTTATAACAAGCATCCAAACATTCAAACATTCAAGCATCCAAGCATTCAAGCAATCAAGCATTCCATAGCAATCACCATTTCATTTGCATTTCATCCATTAGTTTGCATAAGCTATTGTGCACCCAATTTCACTCAATCTCCACACTTTGGTAGCATCTTGGAAGAAGGCTTCATTTTGGAAATCTGAGAGCTCAACATCTTCAAGAAATCAAAGCTAGGAGGACAATGGAGACAAGCTGCATGGTAGGTGAAGGTAATTAAATTAGTTTCATCATTTCATAGTTACTTTGCATTCTTCATTGTGTTTGCATTAGATAGATTCATTAGCTTTAATAGTTAATTTATCATTTCTAATTGTTAGACATCTAATTTGCATACATTTTTGGCACTAGAAGGAGGGCCAACCTCCATTTTTAACATTTTATTTTCTTAGTTTTCCGTGTGCAGACATTTCCAGGTTGTTTCTGCATATTCATTCACGATTACTGCGCATTCATTCATCTATGTTGCGCATTCATTTTTGACCATATCAGTCATTTTCTATCTTTCCCATGTTTATTTTGATTAAAATCTGCGCATTTGTTCAACTTTGTTGCGCATTTGTTTAGATTTTTTGCGCATACATTTCATTTTCTGCGCTTACATTACATTTTGCTGCGCATTAATTATTCTGTTCTGCGTATCTATTTCATAATTTTGCACATTGATTCACTATTATTGCGCATTTTTTATTGACAGTTTTTAGATTAAAATTTTTGATTTATTTTGATTTTAGCTAACCTTTAACAAGTTTTTGTTTGTTCTGGTAGCTTTTAAGCTATTTTGCAGGACGTAATTTTGAAGACCCCATTGCTAAAAAAAAATTAAAAAATTCTAACAGTTTGTTTGCAAATTGCCAAGGGGTTTGCAAAATAAACTATAATCTCGTTTGGGCTTAAAATACGACATGTTTTTGCTTTGTGTGTCTTCCTTAGCATAGATTCAAGTGTCTATTGTGTTTTACTTAATAGCATATTTGTAATCCCAAAATTATAACAATGTATCCTCTCACCTCGCCATTCGTGGACCTTGGGTGTAAGAGAAACTATTATAATGTTTAGAGGGCAGTCTTTGGTGGGAAAAGAGGTACTCACCCCAAGGAATGACCCAACCGGTAACAGGCTAAATCCAAGCCCTTCCAAACCGGTATATAAAAAATGCTAGTGTGATTAGTCTCACATTAGACAGGTGTGAATTCGTTGTAGCAACCAAAATCTCCTCCAATACCCTAGTGGTGTGTTAAAGTCCTACTTAGTAGAGGTGAAAGCCTTGCTTTGAAAGGATTGGGAGAGCCCCCTTAATTGGGAAAATGACTTGATCACAACCACCTGAATGGATGTCCTTACTAAAAACTTTTGTTTAGTGGCCAAAAACCTTCTATCTGCTGGCTCGAGGAGTCACCCAAGCTCGTGAAGAAACCCCACATTACTCACAGTTCATAGTAGAGATAGCAGTTCTTTGAGAAGTAATGACCCATTGAATTCGGAACTTGGTGTGCCTGAGAAGTGAGTGCACTATAAGGAGGAGCCCGTGCCTCCAAGTTCCTAGGCTGTCCGCTGTGAATTTGCGTGGCTGGATTTTATTATGCTAGTGGGGATTCAGTAGACATTGTCCTTGCCAACCATAGGATTGTAAGCGTGTTTGTGCATTCATATTAGCATAGTCAGATTAACATCATTTATGTCTTGTGTGCATGTGTTTATGCATTTTTCACTTTGCCAAAAACAAAAACAAAAAAAACAAAACTAGCCAACATTAGAAAAATCCAAAACATTTCAGTTCAGATCAAAATTTCAAACACATGCGCATATATCACCTTTTTCTGTGCATTTATCAAAATTTGTTGCACATCTATTCAGACTGTCTGTGCTTTTGATTATTACCAGTCGCATCTGTTACATATTGTTGCGCATCTGTTTCATTTTGTTGCGCATTGATCAATCTGTCCTGCGCATTTGTTGTTGCGCATTTACAACAGTGAGCATTTCCATACACTTTGCAATTTTCAAAATCACTTTTTCAAATACCCATTTTCATCCTTAGTAAGATTCTGGAGAAACTGTCAAGTTACACAGACCTTTGATCTTTAGTTTGACCATTCATCACTTTTCATCATTCCTTCATCAAGATTCATCAACCATTTTTTCTTCCAAATCTTTGTAATTCTCAATTTTGTGTTGAAACATTATCTTATCCATTAGATTTTGATCTTTGTGAGTTTACCATACCAGGATATATCATCCTTAATCATCAAACTTGCTTGGGTTATTATCTCTTGATTTCTCTTTGTCATATCATAGTGAGATCTATACCTCCTATTGACTTAGAGTTTACCAAGTTGTCTTATCACTTTTCAATACATTTCAATATCTTTCCTATCAATCACTTTCTGTATCTTCTCATCAAAAATATTTCATCCCACAATCAATTCTTTCAATTTTATGGTTCAAACTTGATCTCAGAAATTTAAACAAGCCACCAATCCAGAATCCCTAGACAAGATGGAAGACAATACCAGAAATGAAGCAAATCCTTGGCCCAAAGCTCCTAAGAAACCTTCACTTTTTACATCCACTGATGAACCCACCGATGAAGAACTTAGGGAAGCTTCACAAGATCCTCAATTTTATCATGTCATGAAAAGACTCTTAGGCTTGGATAAAGAGATGTATTTTCTCATGCTTGCTCAACAAGGAGCTAAGTTACCAAGTGATTTTGATGTTTCTTATCTTAGACAACCAGCTCACACAAATAATCAACAAATTCCTAAAGGTTCTCAAGATACTCATGGAGCAAAGGAAACCAATCAGCAATCCAATGCTTCTCATATTCATGAACAACACACTATTTCTCAAAATGATCAGCCAAATCACGCTTCACAAAACAATGCTTCTCACAACAATGTTTCCCAAAACACTCAAGGAAACACACCATCTTTGGATCCCGTCCTACAACAAATCCAAATGCTTCAACAACAAATCCGTGACATCCAAACTGGATCATCAACAAAGAAGTATTCCTTGGATGATATATGTCCTTATCCTTTTGATAAGAATTTAGCAATGATTCCATTTCCTCCTCATTTTGAGGTACCAAAATTTGACAAATACAAAGGGAATTCGGATCCACAAGACCATATTCATGAGTTTTGTGCTGCTTGTATTGAAGTTGCTCACAATGACACTTATCTTATGCAACTATTTCCACGAAGTTTAGGAGGACAAGCCATGGAATGGTTCTCCAAACTACCCCCAAGCATCGAATCTTTCAATGAGCTTCTTGACAAATTTATGACTCGTTATTCATATAACATCAAACATGAGGTCACTATGCTTGATCTTTGCAATGCACATCAAAAGAATGGAGAACCTTTCCTTACTTTTTTGCAAAGATGGCGTCAATTGTTTTCTAAATATCCACGAACAATTTCTGAACAAGAAAAGATGGATATCTTTGTGCATAACTTTACACCAGAAATGAGTTATAGGTTGCAATTGCAATGTCCACCAAATTTCAATAAGCTCATAGAAAATGGTATCAAGATTGAGGAATCCATGGTCCAAAAAGGTGAGATCAAACTTTATTCTAAAGACAACGCTGGATCTTCAAATTCCAATTCCAACAACTATAACAATGACAAATCAAAGTTTTGGAATAAAAACAAAAATATTGTCAATGATGGGATTGTTGATAATCGTAATGTCAAACAATGCAACCCCTTCTTAATCTCACCAGTCAGGCCAATGCTACTCAAGGAACCTACAACAATTAATCATCCAATCAAAATACCAACAAGGATTCATCTAAACCAAGATTGCCTTTTATGTCACCTCAAAGAAACTTTACTCCTTTGGGGGAATCTCTTGAATCAGCATTACGAAAGTTAATCACAAAGAAACTCATTACACTTCCTGAAACGAAAGATTTTGAACCTAGAGTAAAGCCTTCTTGGTGGAATGAGAATGATTATTGCGAATTTCACAGAGGCAGAGGACATAAAACAAATGATTGCAAAAGACTCAAAAATGTAATCCAAGATTTAATCGAAAGCGGTGAAATTGGTGTTGACGGACATGTCTCGAAAGAATCACATACAGCTTTCAAAGATCCACTTCCTGAGCATGAAAAGGGGGGTTCTTCCAACAATAAGGGTGACAATCAAGCTAATTATAATTCCACTCCCTATCAATATGTTGGTAACATTTCTGAATGTCATCCTTCTATGTATTATGCCAATGTTATTACCATCAAAGAAAAATCAGAGAGTCAACCAGTCCAAGCAACTACTCGTGCTCAAGCCAAAGTTACTCTTCAAGAAGTCCAATCTAAACCAAGTACTACATAAAATAAGTCTGTTTATGTCCCAAAGTCTATCCCAAATACTTCCAATCAGTACAATCTTTTGGAACAACTCAAGAAAACACCTGCCCAGATATCCATCTTAGAGCTTTTGCGTCTTTCCCCATCTCACAAAGATATCCTTGAAAAAGCTATCTTAGAGACCCAGGTTCCAACAACTCTAGATCCTGATCAATTTCAAGCTATGGTGGGCCATTTAACAACCCCACACTATTTTTCCTTTAATGAAAATGATGATTTAGGCATTACCCAACCTCATAATGCTCCCTTACATATCGAAGTCCTTGTTCAGAATCACAAGATTAAAAGAGTATTAATATATGGGGGAGCTGGCTTGAATATCTGCACGTTAAAGTTAGTCCTTGCATTGGGATTTTCTAAGAATGTTGTTGATCCAAAAAAGAAAATCACAATAAAAGCCTATGATGAGGAAGAGAGATCATCCAAGGGGTCCATTGTTCTTCCAATTAGAATTGGTCCTATTGTCAAAGATGTACCTTGTCAAGTTCTGGACATGGCTCTTGCTTATAATATTCTTTTGGGAAGACCATGGATGAAAAGAGTATTAATATATGGGGGAGCTAGCTTGAATATCTGCACGTTAAAGTTAGTCCTTGCATTGGGATTTTCTGAGAATGTCGTTGATCCAAAAAAGAAAATCACAATAAAAGCCTATGATGAGGAAGAGAGATCATCCAAGGGGTCCGTTGTTCTTCCAATTAGAATTGGTCCTATTGTCAAAGATGTACCTTGTCAAGTTCTGGACTTGGATCTTGCTTATAATATTCTTTTGGGAAGACCATGGATTCATTCCATGCAAGCTGTGCCATCAACTTATCACCAATGTATAAAATTCCCTCACAATGGTCAGGAGATCACTATCAAAGGAGATTCTAATCCTTTTCAATATTGTAGCAATGTGAGAATTTCTGATTCTTTAGTTCCTTATAATCGTACTGGATCTTCTGCAACTACACCCAATGACCCTAGTAATATAGCATCAACTTCTAAATCAGATGGGATCAAGATAGACATCAAAGAAAGAAGTATGGGAGAATATACTTTAGGTCAAGCTCTTTGTATCACTGAGTTACCTTTATCTCCCAAATCATATGGTAGATCTTTGATCACTAAACAAAAATCAGAACCCCCTTCCACACTTGTTTATAACACATTTATAAGTGGGGGCACAATATCCAAAGAGGCGGCTGAGCGTAATGCAAATTATTGGCTTAAGACACAGAAGATTGAAGAGGATCTTAAACATGAATGTATATCACTTGATGTCTATGGAAAAGGGTATACTTTGCTACAAAAGATGGGATATCAAGGTGCTGGACCTCTAGGGTTACAAAGAGAAGGTGTTATAAAATCAATTTTGCAAAATCCCAATTATCAAAGAGACACTACAGGATTAGGATATAAAGGTGAAGAACCACAAGAACCAAAAGGAAAAGAAAAAATACCACCTTTTCATGAGACATCTAAAGCTCCTGCCTTACAATTCAGAAAGCATGGTATGTACGTAGATCCAGAGAAACAAAGGATAGCTCAAAGAATCATTGATAGACTTGAAGATAATGATGATTCTGATTCTAATGATTATGAATGGGATTCCTTATCTGATTATACTGAAGAAATAGGAGTCGATGTTGTCCATCAATATAGTAATGATTACCATGAGGGCGAGAGTTCAACGAGTGACTCACTAGGATTGGTCCCACGTAATACTACTCATGTTGATCGTGAGCGAAGTGAGCGTTATCTTGTGACAGACAATTCGGATGAGAGTATGGAAATAGATCTTGCTGATACTATCATAAACCTTGACAACTTTTCCATCCATACCATCTATGCTTTTGAAATCGACCCAAATGATCCAATGCCCCTTGTCCGTCCTGACCTTATCGATTGGGATTCTCTTGATCACCCAGAACTTGATGTCTTTCATAATGATGATGCGATCATTGACTATCTTGGCATCAGGGATCATTTACCACCAGGGGATCACAAGTCAGGATTTTCGATAGAACTCAATGACATGGCCTATTTTGGAGAGAGTGCCAATCCTTTCAGTCATAAAAATATAAAAATAATCAGCAGATCTAATGGTGAAAACCACTCAGTGGCAGTATTAGATCCAAAAATAGTAAAAAGAAAAGACGCATCTGATGGTGAAAACCTCTCTGAGATGCCTGATGATGGAAGGATTGACACTCTTCCCAACTATCTAGATCGAGAGCAATCTGCCATTCTTATAGAACCAACAATACCACTTAACATTGGAACAGAGGAGTCTCCACACATCCTCAAAGTAGCAGCATCCTTGACAGAACCAGAGAAAGAAGCTTTTGCAGAGTTCTTCAGAAAAAGACAAATCAACTTTGCTTGGTCCTACGCTGATATGCCTAGTTTGGACCCCAATCTCATTATGCACCATTTATCTATCAAACCAGGTGTAAAACCAGTTAAGCAGAAGCTCCGCAAAATGCATCCTCACATTGCTCTAATGGTGAAAGTAGAATTGAAGAAGCTCTTAGATGTTGGATTCATTTGGGCTATTGATTATGCTGAGTGGATTTCAAATATTGTTCCGGTTTCAAAACCAGACAAGTCTATCAGGATTTGTATTGATTTTCGAGATCTTAATAAAGCTTGTCCGAAAGATGACTTCCCTTTGCCAAATATTGATATGATTGTTGACCTAACAGCTGGGCATGAGATGTTATCCTTAACGGATGGATTTTCTGGCTATAACCAAATCAAGATTGCACCAGAAGACCAGGAAAAAACTACTTTTACTTGTCCATGGGGTACATACTACTAGAATGTGATGCCATTTGGCCTCAAAAATGCTGGAGCAACTTACCAAAGAGCCATGACCACGATCTTTCATGACATGATGCATACCATCATGGAAGATTATGTTGACGATATTTTAGCAAAATCCAAAGACAGAGTTGGTCATTTGCGAGTGTTGGATAGAATATTCACCCGGATGGAAAAATATCAGATTCGACTAAATCCAAAGAAATGTGCATTCGGGGTCACATCTGGCAAACTGTTAGGGTACATTGTCTCAGCTAAAGGAATCGAAGTAGATCCAGAAAAGGTTAAAGCAATATTGGAGATGGCTTCCCCCACTAACATTAGTCAGCTAAGATCTTTACAGGGGCGTCTACAATCCATTCGAAGATTTGTTTCTCAACTAGCAAATCGCAGTCATCCCTTTCAACATTTGCTGCATAAAAATATCTTATTCCAATGGGATGATAAGTGTGAGGAAGCTTTTAACAAAATCAAACAATATCTAGCGAATCCTCCAACTCTGATGTCACCAATTTCGGGCAAGCCACTCTTGCTCTACATTTCAGCCACGACAGCCTCATTAGGTGCTCTTCTCGCTCAGCAAGATCATGAAGGAAAAGAAAAAGCCATCTACTACATCAGTCACACTTTAGTGGGATATGAGTTAAACTATTCCCCTTGAAAGAGCATGTCTGGTTGTTGTCTTTGCTTCACAGAAGTGGTGACATTACATATTGTCACATTCTACTCAGCTTATTGCAAAGATTGATCCTTTAAAGTATTTGTTAAGCAACATTGCATTGACAGGCAGGTTGGCTAAGTGGGTCATGCTACTTAGTGAGTTTGATATTGAATATGTAGACAGGAAGGCTATCAAAGGTCAAGTGATCGCAGATCAACTAGTTGATGCTCCATTAACGGATGACCAACCTATACACACCGAGTTTCCTGATAATCATATCTTAGCTTTGTCTACACAAACATGGAAATTATACTTTGATGGCTCATACACTCAACAGGGTTCAGGAGCTGGTATTCTATTTATCATGCCACAAGGATATACTATTCCAAAATCTTTCAAGTTGTTATTTTTTTGTACCAATAATGTGGCCAAATATGAGGCTTTGCTGATTGGGTTAAAAATGGCTTTACAATGGAACGTATCTAAAATAAATGTCTACGGAGATTCTCAGTTGATTGTTAACCAGGTTAATGATGATTATCAAACCAAAGATGATAAGTTATTGTCATATAAACGTATGGTTGATGACTTTAAAAATTATTTCTCTGTCATCACTTTTGAGCAGATTCCTCGGCATGAACACAAGGCTGCTGATGCCATGGCAACGATTGCTTCTTTATTTGATATAGAAGATACCAAGGCCCATTTTGAGTTCTTGGTGGAATCCCTGACTTGTCCTGCATATGATGACCCTGATACAAGTATTATATGTCATCTGATTGGACATGACTCCCCAACCTATGGAAAGATCTATTCTTACCTCAAAGATAACACTTTACCTCCCGACCTATCCTGCAATCAAAAATGAACTTTTCTCCACCAAACCTCCCGCTATATCTTAATATCTAACACCCTTTATCGGCGAGGTTTTGACGGTACTCTCCTGCGACGTCTCGAACATGATGAAGCTCAACTTTCCTTACGTGATGTACATGAAGGTATTTGTGGGACACATTCGAGTGGTCCCTCTTTGGCTAAGAAACTCATGCGTATGGGTTATTATTGGCCTACCATGGAAGCAGACTCCTTTCATTTTGCTATGGGCATGCAAGAAATGTCAGATACATGGAAACCTTATCCATGCTCCAGCTCAAGAGTTACATCCTTTTACAACTACTTTGCCATTTAGTCGATGGGGACTCGACCTCGTGGGCACTATCAATCCTCCATCTTCCAACGGCCACAAATGGATTCTCACCGCCACAGAATACTTCACTAAATGGATTGAGGCCATTCCATTAATTACCGCCATAGGGAAACAAATCTCCATGTTTATCTTAAACTATATCATTTGCAGATATGGTATACCTATGTATCTTATCACTGATCATGGGAAATAGTTTCAAAACCAAGACATGGATGACTTGTGCGCAAAATTCCACATCACCCACAACTATTCCACAATCTACTATCCTCAAGGAAATGGCCAAGCTGAGGCGTTAAACAAAACAATTGTTAAAATCTTACAAAAGATTGTCAATGACGTTGGCCATGACTGGCATCTCCAACTTAATCCAGCCTTATGGGCTTACCGTACCTCCATCCGTACTCCTACTGGAGCCACTCCATACTCCCTTGTCTATGGATCAGAAGCAGTCCTGCCCCTCGAGGTCGAGTTGCCTTCACTTCGTGTTACTCTTAAAGATTTAATTCCTGATGAAGAGTATAGAGTTGCACGCCTAACTGAATTGGAACTCCTAGATGAACGTCGTCAGCAAGCCTATGATCATTTGAAAGTTTATCAGCAGCGTCTGTCCCGTCAGTACAACAGCAAGGTAGAGATCAGAGATTTTCAGTAGGGTGACTTAGTCCTTCGAGAAAATCCAAATAATCAACAACACCGTGAAAAGAAGGGCAAGTTCGAACCTAATTGGTTAGGACCTTTTGTGATTACAGCAGTTTATGGTTCTGGAGCTTATCAGTTATCTACACCTGAAGGGGATCCCTTGGATGAACCTCTTAACAGCATCCATCTCAAGAAGTTCTATCCCTGAAATCCCAATGCAAGGGGCATGTATATAGTCTGTATATATATTCTGTAAATAAATAAATAAAAATCACAAAATCAAAAGAAAAACTGCAATAAAAGCATATGGTGATAACTTGGAAATAGGCGCTATGTGTGACAAGTTAGCTCCTCTATCTATTAGGATTCTTTTAGTGTGTCCGTTCATTGTATATATCCACAATAAAATAGTTATTCAATCCTTGTCCCCGCCATGTATATATCATAATAAAATGGCCAGTTCGTACACCATCCATTGTATCTATCCGTAATAAAATCCCATCATAGCTTGATCTTTTGTCATAGTCTTCATCCTAGTCTTGTTGCGTCTTTCTTCACCCATAATAAGTCAGTCCATCACCTTGCTGGGGGCATGTCCTCGACCTAGTTTGGGAAGTGGATCTATGATAGTCGTGACTCTTAGAGGACATAATGGAGTTATTTTCACCAGGCAAGGCAAACGCAATCAAATGTTCTTTCACAATGGTATCTTCATGCTGAATCAGAATCTATGATCTATCTTTCGAAATTGTGACTGCTTATCTATACATCTTGACTATACATCATCCCTTGAATTGATCAACATATCCTAAATCAATCTTTTTGGCAAAAGAAATGTATATTCATGGCAGGCATGTTAGAATGATTTGTTATAACTTATGCATTCATATCTAGATTTCATTGTTATCATGTTTCCTATGCTATTCCAGGATATCTTTGACATGAGTTTGAAACTCTCATATGTCATTGATTAGAATAGCCGGGATGGGGCATGATATTTTCTTTGATTGCTGTTTGTGGGGTATTTTCTGATGAAATCGAAGGAACAAGTAATTGGGGTGTCTGTGTATAAGTGCCTTCATCCATTTTATAGTATGGACAACATACAAATCATGTTGTTCTAACAAATGCTATTTATGGTGATACGCCATCGCATACCTCGACTCCAAATATTTGTTCCCCGATGGAGGGGGAGAATATTCCTTGTCTGTTATGCAAACGACACTCGGGTCATCTCGGTTCAATTATACCTAGATGCTTGTCAAGTTTGCAATATTAAACTCCATGCAAAAAGTGCTCAGGTCATCCTGGTTTAATTATACCATGATGCTTGCATTTTCTTGCAACATAACGAGCTCAATGATGAAACTCAAGTTCCAGTTATTATGAAGTTCTAAGATGCTACCTAAAGTTGTGGAGATACATTCATTTCATATTGCATTTCATTACAACAGTTCATGACTTACATATCAGTGCTCCTTTTATAGAGATTTATAGGTTACCTTTCTTATTAGGTTATCTGTTCTCTTAGTATATTCTTCTTGTGTCAAATATATTGTTATTTAAGTTGAGGACATTTGGACAACCAAACATATTATGACTTTTGGCATTTAACATTTTGCACTTAATCATTTAGAAACATATGTTATCTTCATTAGGAGTGTTCATTTATATATAATTTGATCATTTATTATAGCTATCGTTTCATCTCATTTTCTTTTATCATGTTATCAGTTATTACATTCAATCATCTTAGGTACATTATCATTTATTACATTAGATATCATTTGCATTACACTATTATATATAATATGCATTTTATATCATTCATTTATTATACATTATCATGCATTTTACATCATTTATTTATTATCCATTATCCACATTGTTCATCACAACATTGCATTGATAATCACATAGCATTAGTAAACTCATTTAAGACATGCATTTATATCACCATCATATGATTATTAACCATTAAGCATCACAAATATCAAATCGGATATAAATCATTTTGCATTCTAAGACATACATTTTATGCATATTAAAGTAAATCATCACATTCTGCATATGTCAATACGCACATGTATATAAATCATCAAAGAAAATCATGATAGAACTGCATCACTGTCTATATAGAGTCAATCATATAGCATCCATCATATAAACTCCATAAAACAAACAAATATCCGAATATCCAATGATATAAATCAATAACAATGTGTCCATAGTCAGTGTCCATCAAGTCAAAATATAATGATACAATGAATCATAATGGTACAATAGTGTATACAATGCTCTCTCAACATCTATGAACCACTGCCTCTAGACTCTGTCTGCCGTTGTCTACGGGATGCAATGTGGCCCTGTGCTGCTGAACTCCCTGATGTTGAGGATCCACCCTGACCTCTTGAACCGCGGTGCTCTCGAAGGGCATGATGACACACCCTCTCCACCAGCTGGTGCTCCTCTGTCACACACTGTTGTCCTGATCGCCACTGAGCTCTCCCTATAACTCCCGATCCACTGATCCCTCGGGACTGCCTGTCTATATGCCTCTCGCCAGTAGGATATCTCCTTCCTGGCATGTATCATGGCTCTCATGATATCTCCATGGGGACCTAGGTCCTCTGTCCTCTATAACTCATCTAGTAGCATCTCAGACTCCCCGAGTCTCTCAATCGATGCATCTCGCTCATGTCTCAGGACATTTATCTGACGCCCTAGCCTCTCAATCTGTCTCTCTAGACCTGGCACCCGCTCTGCCTGTACCTGTTTAACTGCTAGTCTGACTAGCAGTGCATCAATATCTGGCTCCTCCTCCGCCACGTCTCTCTGTAAATAGGGATCCTGTCCCCCAATGTCCATGTTCGCCTGCTCATCTTGTGCCTATACATCTGGCATCTCAACGTCAGCCTCATCCTGTATATCATCCTGGACCTGACCACCCTGTACCACATCAACCTGGCCCAATAAAACATCTGCCTCATCATGTCCCTACCTCTGTACCTGTGGCACCTGTACCTGTGCAGCTGGTCTGTACTGCGACAACTGGAATCTGTGCCGGAGGGACTGGTACCTGTAGTCGCACTCCTGTAGCTGGCTGTGTTGGCTGTACTGGAGGCTGTCTTCGTCCCTGTCTAGCTAGAGGTGGCATCAATCCTCTCGGCCTCACACCACCTCCTCTCATCCGAGGTCCTGCTCTATCCCCTCTCCCTCCATCTCCACCATCATCTCCTCCTCCATCACCTCCACCACCTCCACCATCACCGCCACCTTGTCTCCCTCGTCCATGTCTATCTCTCCCTCGGAGTCTCCCCCATCCTCTCTCTGTCGGAGCTCTCTCTGAAGGCCTCGCTGTTGGATCTATAATCCGCGGAACTGGAAAATCCCTCAAAAATTGCTCCAACTCAGCAGTCATCCCTGGGTCTACCATCGTTGGTCTCATCGACCATGCCTGAAATGGGGCATCCAAAAACTCCTATCGAGCAACATCGAATGATGCCATGGGCCCCCAGTCTCGTCTCTCCTGATGCGTGCGAGCATGCTCTGTCACTCCCTGCGGCATGCCCTATATCCCGCCAAACTGGCGCAGGACCCGGGTAACCAGCTGTCGCTCAAGGATAAATGGCATCCGTCCTATCAACCACCGTGACTCAAAACAAAAACCAAGCTGCCGCTCATCATCTCACGGCTCACACCCTAGGTAGGGTCTCCATGTCACTGTGTCTAATGTGTCAAAGGTATACCGCCAAAACTCTAAATGGCCCAGTTTTGCCTGAGACAAAACTGAAGCGTATAAATGAATATAGGGCTGCCCTGCGCCCCGAAATCTGATAGCCACTGGTCGAGTCACTGCAATATGCTCCCATGCCCAAACATGGAGCAGTGCCACATTTACTGATAATGATGCACCTCTATGGTACACCACCTGATGCATGTCATGATAAAGATGTGCTAACAAACACACCCCCCAAGCATATCGGGTCCCCTCCATCATCCGCTGTAATGTGCGGCCCCATCCAACTACAAATCCATGTGATCTACGATCAGGGCATACATATCCCCCAATCACTCCTGCTAGCACTACTAGCAAAGGATCATACAAGTCAACCATATCCTCCCAGCTGATCTCTCCATCCTCTATCTCATCATCACCGAAGACGGCTCTGCACTCCGTAACTTCGTCGTGCCGATCATAATGTACCAGCTCGCCTGTGATGGGAAGACGGAAGATGCGATATACATCCTCTAATGTAACTGTCATCTCCCCTATCGAAAGATGGAAGGTACTTGTCTTCGAGTGCCATCGCTCTACTAATGCTATCATCATACTCAAATTCGCTCGAATCTCAGGCGTGTAAATCACATAATATAATTCGGATGCTCCAATCAACAGTCTGTCTATCTCCGACAACGCCGGTCTCAGATTTTGAGTCACTGGGTATCTCTCCCGTGACATCAGACTATCTGTGATATCCTCCTATTCAGGTCAACAAACAATCAACCTATTAGATTTCGATAACCTGATCTATCAATCTATCTATCCTATCATATCAAATATAAACATGTTCTTATCACATGTTTCAACAGATGATTCTATCAATTATCTACGTTCAAGACTGGTTAACTAGTGAACATGCTACAATGTTGCCTATCTTGATCAAATCGATCAAAATCAAACGCTGACAGATCCAATCAGCTTATCGACATCAAGTTTGACCTAATTGACTATCTATTTTCACCACATTCTACCACCTAACACAGATGCGCAACATTTTATCATGTATGCGCAACATTATTTAACATTTGCGCAGTTTTGTTGGATATTTGCACAACAATTCATCACGAATGCGCAGGTTTTAACATATGCGCGCTTTTATTGCATATTTGCGCAGAAATTACATTTTTATAGTATGAATGCGCAGCTATTCTTAACAAATGCGCAGAAACTTAACATTTCTGTGCAAACGTCGAAAGTTTCTGCGCATTGGTGCGCCGAAACTACACATTCATGCCTTGCCTAGAAAACTAAAAATTTTCTAATCTAATCTACCATTTCATCTACCCTAAACATGCTACAAATCTAATCTAACATGCATCAAATCATAAAATCACAAAACAGGATCGAGTCACCTACCGGTTCACCCGAATCGGGTGGTCGCTGGAAGCGTCTGACTCTCTCAAAGCGGTGATCCGACAAGGGGAACAGCATTGTGGCGGCTCTGCTCTTCTCTCTCTCGCGCTCTGATCTCCTAATGACAAGTGTGCACAATGAGCCTATTGTGGACCCCTAAGCCCTATTTATAGCCTGTGGACCCTATATGCTTGGTGTGTGGACCCTATCTACCGTTTTTCTTCCATTCCACCCCGTTTTCCTCCATCTTTTCTACCGTTCTTTCGTGAGATTGATGGCACAACAAAAAATAAAAATAAAAAAAATAAACATTCAAATAATCTTTTTTGTCAATCAATCTCTCGAGGGGGCACGCATAAATTGTCTGAAACATTGTCTGCGGCTGGGGCAAAAATGCTTGAAATTTTCTTTGAAACAATGTGATACACACATTATTTCAAAGAGGGGCAAAATGTATACACCTAAAAATGACTTCATTAATTAATTAATTATTTATTATTTAATTACTATTGACTTGATAAATTAATTAAATATTTATTATTTAATTAATAATTATTCCTCTATTTATTAAATAAATTATTCAATTTATTTAATAAATTCACTATAGTCTAATTCTATATCCTTCTAAATAGTCTATTAAAGTGATTTAATTAAATACACAATCACCTAAATATGACTAAGTCTTCTAATTTACTTCATCCACCTAGTCACCTGACACATCACCTTGACTAAAATAAATAATTATTATTAATTATTTATTCATATTTATCCTCACCCACACATGTCCTATTCTTAAGGGCTATGTGGCCTCATAGGACTTGGTCTCATGACCACATGTCCTCTCAACAACCAAGCCAAGAGACATTCCCTATTCCTAAGGGGCTTCTCAAGCCACCTCTAAGGGTCAAAGGTGACTTATGGGACACTTGTACAAAGAGTCCTCATAAGGAAAATGTCTCTCCCCCTTTCTCTCTTTGGTCTTTGTGAGACACTTGACATGTGTCTTTCCCTTCCACCTTCTTCTCCTCCATGTCAATGTGAGAGGAACATCATCCCTATTCTTTCTCTCACATTCCAACTACATCCCCCTTTCTCTCAACTCCTTCAACCAAGTCAATCCTAACCCTAGGATCTTCCACCTTTCATTCTCAACCGTAGGATTGTGCCACCTAGGTCTAGATCCTCCAAAACTTTATAAAAGGAGCCTCATTTCCCATTTGAGAGACTAATAGGTATTTTTGATAACAAGCATCCAAGCATTCAAGCATCCAAGCATTCAAGCAATCAAGCATTCCATAGCAATCACCATTTCATTTGCATTTCATCCATTAGTTTGCATAAGCTATTGTGCACCCAATTTCATTCAATCTCCACACTTTGGTAGCATCTTGGGAGAAGGTTTCATTTTGGAAATCTGAGAGCTCAACATCTTCAAGAAATCAAAGCTAGGAGGGCAATGGAGACAAGTTGCATGGTAGGTGAAAGTAATTAAATTAGTTTCATCATTTCATAGTTACTTTGCATTTTTATTGTGTTAGCATTAGATAGATTCATTAGCTTTAATAGTTAATTTATCATTTCTAATTGTTAGACATCTAATTTGCATACATTTTTGGCACTAGAAAGAGATTTTTTACCGTTCTTTCATGAGATTGATTGCACAACAAAACAACAAAAAAAATAAAAATAAACATTCAAATAATTTTTTTTGTCAATCAATCTCTCGAGGGGGCACGCATAGGTCGTCTGAGACATTGTCTGGGGCAGAGACAAAAATACTTGAAATTTTCTTTGAAACAATGTGATACACACATTATTTCAAAGAGGGGCAAAATGTATACACCTAAAAATGGCTTCATTAATTAATTAAATATTTATTATTTAATTACTATTGACTTCATAAATGAATTAAATATTTATTATTTAATTAATAATTATTCTTTTATTTATTAAATAAATTATTCAATTTATTTAATAAATTCACTATAGTCTAATTCTATACCCTAAGTCTTCTAAATAGTCTATTAAAGTGATTTAATTAAATACACAATCACCTAAATATGACTAAGTCTTCTAATTCACTTCATCCACCTAGTCACCTGACACATCACCTTGGCTAAAATAAATAATTATTATTAATTATTTATTCATATTTATTCTCACCTACACATGTCCTATTCTTAAGGGCTATGTGGCCTCATAGGACTTGGTCTCATGACCACATGTCCTCTCAACAACCAAGTCAAGAGACATTCCCTATTCCTAAGGGGCTTCTCAAGCCACCTCTAAGGGTCAAAAGTGATTCATGGGACACTTGTACAAAAAGTCCTCATGAGGAAAATCTCTCTCCCCCTTTCTCTCTTTGGTCTTTGTGAGACACTTGACATGTGTCTTTCCCTTCCACCTTCTTCTCCTCCATGTCAATGTGAGAGGAACATCATCCCTATTCTTTCTCTCACATTCCAATTACATCCCCCTTTCTCTCAACTCCTTCAACCAAGTCAATCATAACCCTAAGATCTTCCACCTTTCATTCTCAACCGTAGGATTGTGCCACCTAGGCCTAAATCCTCCAAAACTCTATAAAATGAACCTCATTTCTCATTTGAGAGATTAATAGGTATTTTTTATAACAAGCATTCAAGCATTCAAGCATCCAAGCATTCAAACAATCAAACATTCCATAGCAATCACCATTTCATTTGCATTTCATCCATTAGTTTGCATAAGCTATTGTGCACCCAATTTCATTCAATCTCCACACTTTGGTAGCATCTTGGAAGAAGGCTTCATTTTGAAAATTTGAGAGCTCAACATCTTCAATAAATCAAAGCTAGGAGGACAATGGAGACAAACTGCATGGTAGGTGAAGGTAATTAAATTAGTTTCATCATTTCATAGTTACTTTGCATTCTTCATTGTGTTTGCATTAGATAGATTCATTAGTTTTAATAGTTAATTTATCATTTCTAATTGTTAGACATCTAATTTGCATACAGTACTTAATTCATGAAAAAAGCATTAGAATAAAAACTTATGATAGTGTAGAAATTAGCATAGGATGAATTGAGTCTTGTACAGTTAATGTAAGGTATTATATGATGTAATGATGCTATGGTTAAGAGTGCATGAGCTAATATGATTCCAAAGGTCATGAGCATAATAGTTATGTTTAGTTTTTTCTAAAATTTGAATCGGTTTAGGGTCAATCAACATTAGGTTCTTTTGTTCGTTAGGAGGAAGAAATGAAGGAACCTCTTTAGGTTGAGAGATGGAAGATACGTGGAGTATACATGATATAGGAGATGGAAGTGAAGCATAAATAGGAGGTATATAAGGTGTAGGAAGGATTCCAAGTCTAAGGGAAGGAGATGGAACAACATTAATATTTCTAAGTTCACACGTCTTTTGGATTTTGAATTTTTGGTAGGATAGAAAGAAATTGTCTTGGAGAGGTTGAATTGGTTGAGGCGTGCTAGGCCAAAATAAGTCAAGATCAAAAGTTCCCCTGACTAGCTAAAGGCTGATGGAGACTATGATCAATCGTTATGATTTATCCATCATGGATAAATTTCAAACACTTATGGATAGGAGAGTCTACAACGTTCATGGAAGTGAACCAAAGAAGGCCAATTCTAACTTGAAACTGATCAGAAGCTAGGATGATAAAAAAAAGGTGACATCTAAGGTTTTCTTACCAACTTCTATGAGAAAGGTAATGGAATTATAGTTGGGACAAGTGGAACCATTGAAAATTGTAATCATCATATTGAATTTGTTGTAGGAATATTACTATATATGTCTAGTGTAAAGATATTCTTTAGTTATTATTGATCCTTAATTTTGCAACTTGGGAAGGTAACATATCTTATGGGAAGTTCAAATGGTGTGGGACCAAAATGATATCATTTGAAACAACCTCTAGGATTTATAAGTTAACTCTTCAATGAATAGGGGGGTTTGGAAAAGATAAGAGTTGAATTAAAGCTAAACTAAGGTGATGCACTAGATTATTGTACAACTCAAAAAACTAACCAATGAATCAAACTTGATCATAAAGATTAGAAAACATTTATTGTCTTATATTTTGGCATAGTATACCACAATCGCTTCATTTTCAAAATGAGAACAAAATAACCAGATCTAAGGCACATGTTATAATTTTTATATCATTTTAATGGGTGCATCTAGCCCAAAAATAGTTGATACTTTCAAGAACAATCATACTCGTCCATTAACTTTTAGCGCTCTTATAGACATGGAACAATTTTAGATACTAAATCACCCTTAGTTGGAAGAGTACAAACATGGTCCAAAATTGAAGACGAATCCATTAATCAAATGCTAGAGGCTAAAAAATACAACTATAGCTTGAAACAACATAGATCTCCAAGATATTTAAAATTAATTTAAAACCTAAAAGGCATAGTTGAGCACAATCAATTTTCCAAATTAACATAAACAACATAGAAATAAAGTCTACAAATAGTTTTCTTGAACGATAGCGAAAAATAATAGTCTCTTTGATAACTCAATTATCTTTATTCTATGATCTATCCAACCACTAAAACATAAGAAACTTCCCCCTTTATATCCAATTCCCTAACCAAAGAATATTCTCCAATAATAATATCTCCATAGAAGATGCCACCTCCATCCATCATGCCTTTGATAGCTAGAAAAGAACTACCACGGTCGAGCTAGAAAAACATCATTGTGAATTGAACATGTGTCCTAGGATAAAAGTGAATTT
Organism: Chamaecyparis obtusa; assembly: GCA_027943335.1. Taxonomy (NCBI): domain Eukaryota; kingdom Viridiplantae; phylum Streptophyta; class Pinopsida; order Cupressales; family Cupressaceae; genus Chamaecyparis; species Chamaecyparis obtusa. The sequence goes on from BSBK01001784.1 coordinate 685,797, forward strand.
ATCAGCCCCACCACATCCATTGAACAAATAGAAACAACCCTTCTCCTAACATGTGTCCCAACTTTAGAATTTATACTAATAAATCTCTCTTTCATTGCCTCCAAAGTTCTACGAACATGATGTTTGTCCCATGGATGATAAAATTTGCAAATAAAAGAAAATAGGGATGCATCGAAAAGACTACTATCCTAACCTCCAAATGGATGAATCTCAAACAAGGGTGAATGCATTATGTGCCTTGAGTTGTCTATATAGACACATACAAAATTGGTAACTCCTGGAAGACCTCACTTATGAGATTTGAATCCAAAACTCCGGTACCTAAAAAAATGAGGAAGTATAAAATATTAGAAGAGTCGGAGAAAAGGCAGAGAGAACTCCAAAGGATCCCTCTCTTGATCACTTGGGAAGCTGTGGAGCTAGAAATCCTAGAAATTGTTGTAGAGTGTGATATTTTCTCAAAAAGAGAAACCAATTAGACTAACCCTTACAACGTCTAGACTAAAATGAAGACAGGAAAAAAGGGATCCAAAACTAATCTGACTTGAGAAAGTTCAAGATCAAGCCCTAGGATCTATTCATGAGAATGATCTTGTCTTCTCTACTCAATTGATTGGTTTATATGTTCTTCCTCTAGTAATGATCCATCCGACCTGATGGTAAAGGAAAGACCTCTTCTATGAATGCACTAGTTTGCATTTTGTTTTGTACAATCTGAGCAACAACTCAACCAATATGAGCACCAACCCAATTACAACAAAATGAATTGTTTAAGAACCAGATTACATCTCAATTCACATTAAGAACATTTTGATACACCCCTACTATCTTTGTACAAACAGCAATGAACTGAGATTCTGATATCAATGCAAATCTGATCAGGTATCTGTGAAGCACTCAATACTCCAAATGAAATAGTCAACAAGTCCAGAATATAACTGTTTCAATCTTGTGTTTAAACTGAAACAATAACCCTTGTAAACCAAAACTCAATCTGACTCTATGTCACATTCTCTAATACAACTTTGCTGTCATTAAACAGAACGTTGATCAAATATATATCTTGAGTAGAACTGCATTAACTTAAGTCTGAAAGCTGTCTATATTGATCGTAGGAAATTGCACTTAACAGTATATCATAAAGGTAACTTTTAATGATGTAATTCTGTTAAAACATGAATGAGTAACTGTATTAATATACTTGTTCTTCTCTTTAATATGTCTCTTTCTTTATCAACTGAAACTCCTGCAAACTTTCAGCAGTACTTGAATCGCCATAAACTTCTACCACACTTTAACATAATAAATGTGGTTATTCAGGAGACTACGCAACTTATGCTTTCCACCACTACACCCATACAGCAACAGAACTAGATTTTCATACACTACAGATTTCTTCTTCTCAACTCCATGTCCACAACTTTTCATAAGAAGGAATATATATACGATCTGCATATAGAGAAGTTTTATTAAATTGGTTATAAACTCTATTTCAACTCCTTCCACGTGCAAATAACCAATCCATTGTTTAGAGCAGTTGAATAAGACAAACTAATGAATCAATATTTTAAACAAATGAATACTGTTTTGAGTTTTAAGTGGCAACAGGAAAATACAACCGCATGCTTTGGTTATATTACAAGGCATAAATAATTCAAACAGCTTCTTCCCTGTCAGATTAATTTGCCTGAACACATGGATTTCCAGCACAAAAAATATGTTATGCCACTATATTTGACACTGAAGGTGTTGTTGCCGTCAAAAATAGAAGATGACACTGTTTACGTGTTTCAAAATAGGTAAATATTAATACCAACGCAACCACATCCAATAACTATATATGTCGTTTATCATTTACAATTTTCATTCTTAACACTTGTAGAGATACAACGCGGCCCACTGCTGTGTTATATACAGTTTCCCCATTGTGACTTAAGACTCTTTGGCAAAGACTTATGCAGGGCACACAAATCTGTACAGTATTGACTGAAGTGTTTACAGTAATAAGAAAATATGACAAATTTTGAAGACAGTGGACACAGATTAATCCAAATGATCACAGGAATAGAAGATATTAATTCTCATCGGATCATTGCATACATCAGTCCTGAATACAAATACTCCCTATCCATGTTCCATGAATTGACAGTGCCATCTACTGATTGAATGCAACTAGTAAGTAATAATACTATGATTCAAATTGTTTTATGTATCCTGACATCAACGACATCCAACACCTAATTTGTGTTAATACAATAAGGTCCAAGAATACTAAGAGGGGGGATGAATCAGTAATTTATCAGATCTGAAACTTTTCACAATTCATTCAACAGCATTAACCACATTCATCAACTTTAAACTTTATGCATGCAATAAACAAAGTAACCAAACAATCATCCAAATATGCAACAAAGTGACACCAGTATTTTTATCGTGGAAACCCAAACTAAGGGTGAAAACCATTGTGGGAATTAGCACCCACTAATAATCTGCACTCTTCTGAAATGCGCCTTGTTAAAGGCCTAGCTCTATTAGGAGCTTACAATGATGCCTGGTTAGGAGCAAACCCTATTAGGGGTCACCCTTTTAAGGGATTTACCTCTAGCCCTGTTAGGAGCTTTACCCTGTTTGGAGTAACCTTGTTAAAGGATTTTAGACCCGAGTTAAAGAGTCACCCTATTAAAAGATTTACAAATCAGACATGTAAAAGTCTACCCGGTTAAAGGATTTTCTTGCAGAAACTTTTAGGAATCAACAAGTACAATGAACTAGGTGTAGCACTTCTCCTCTGCTTGTTTAGATCCAATTAAGCACAACACTTCTGCTTCTTGCAGACAATTTTCTCTCTTCTGACACCTGCACCTTTGCATCCACGATCTTCACTTGCAAAATTCATCGATTTACATATAAATACATTACAAGTTCATTAGGCAGCCACCACCTCAAACATGACCTAATACATTTGAATTTCATCATTACAATTCATTCTTGCTCGATCCTTGAACCCTAAAATGTGTTACCAATTATTAATTACAATTTCAAGTTCGTGTCGGCCTTCAAATCCATTAAGTCAAGAACAATCTAACCTTTTTTACTTCTTCAACACGCTTCCAAAATTGACTAAATTTTATCACCTCGAGCAATGAAATAGCAAATCAGCATTACAAATTTGTTATGTCACGTCACCTTGACACCTAGATTATGAAAACATCCACTGCGACCGATCGCATCATCACCACTCACCAATCTAACACCATATGCTCAATCTTGTTCAAACATGTTGCTATCTTGCACTAAACAATCTTCTGTCAACTGAAACGATGCCTTGCAGTACTCCAATCCTGTAGCGATCATAGTGTAAACAACATATCCTAGTCAAGATAATCATATCATGACCACAACACATGAATTCAAACTGATTTGATAGAACAATCAAATCATTCACTGTTTGTCATTGTTTGTTCTCTTGTCTGCCATGTTTTCTCTTCAATCGATCATAACTTCTTCCATCTTTGTTCCCATCAAGTGCAATCATACAGAATGCATCTAGAGACATTCCTGAGTCTCCAACAACGATCGCACACTCCAATTCCTATCGCAACACATAATTCATCTATACACATACTTAGCAGTACATCAAGAACACTGTCAACAAATATAACACCAAGTTGACATTAACGACAACACAATAACTGACCTTCCTGTCACCAAATTTGTACCAATCATCATTCAATCAAGCTCTCCATTAGTTATGCCAACAATCTCCCCCTTTGGCAATGGCAGCACCACAATGATCTGATAATAATAGCTCCCCCTTAGCCGATGCACTAAACTTTGTGTCTAGATCTTCTTGGTCTTCTCCTTCAAATTCTTCTTCTGATCTTCTCCCAAATACCTGACTTCTATGCTCTTCTTCCCCTTTGACAACAATGCCAAAGGCGCCATATAGGTCACCAACTATTGCAACATCTTCCTTTGCCTCTAACTACTCCCCCTAAGGTGTAGGCCCATTTAACATCAATCCAATAGAGAAAGATATTCAATGAGTCCACTGGATTGATGCCTACAACTGCATCTTAGTATCCTTCAAGTAGGGGAATAACCCCTAACTACTCAGATACTCAAAAGTATGCTTGGGTAATGGTTTAGTGAATATGTCTGCTAGCTGCTCCTTGGTTGGCACATATTCCAACTTGACTGCCTTTTCCTGCACTTGCTCTCTTAATAAATGATACTTGATTGCAATATGTTTAGTCTTGAAATGTTTTACTAGATTCTTTGAAATGTTGATTGCACTTGTATTATCACAATAAATAGTCACAAGCTCAATTACCTTCTCTTTGATACCTTCTAGGATTTGCTTCATCTATGCAATTTGTGTACAATTTATAGCTGCTGCTACATACTTAGCTTTTGTAGGAGATTGGGAGATGCAATTTTGTTTCTTACTTGTCCGTGACACAAGTCTTCCTCCTAGGAAGAATGCTCCTCCACTTGTACTCTTCATGTAGTTAATGTTTCCTGTCCAATTTGCATCAGTAAAAACACTCAAAGAGAAATCACCTTTATGAGCATACCAAAGACCATAGTTTTTTGTCCCTTCAAGTACTCGAATATCATTTTCACTGCTACCATGTGAGATTCTTTAGGATTAGCTTGAAATCTGACCACTATTCCAATAGCTTGTGCAATGTCTGGTCTACTATGAACAACATAATGCAACTTACCAATTATGGATCTGTACAGAGTTGCATCCACTACACTTGACTCATCATCCTTAGATAGCTTACATCTTGTCACCATGGGGGTTCCAACTGGCCTAGAACCTTCCATTCCAAAGATCTTCAATACTTCCTTTATGTACTTGGACTGACTGATATAGATACCATCCTTTAGTTGTGAAATTTGCAATCCAATAAAGAACTTATTTCTCCTATCATTGACATCTCAAACTTGTTCTTCATCTCTTTTACAAAATCCAAGCTCATCTCATCATTTCCTCCAAAAAATATATCATCCACAACATTTCAGCTAACAGTATCTTATCACCTTCAACACTCAAGTACACATTGCTATCTTCACTGGTTCTTATGAAATCAATCTTGGTGAAATAAGAGTGTAATATTTCATACCATGCTCTAGGAGCTTGTTTCAGTCCATACAATGCCTTTTGTGGTTTGCACACCAAGTCCTTGTTCTTAGTCAAAGCAAATCCATTTGGTTTCTCTATGTAAACCTCTTCTTCAAGAATCCCATTTAGAAAAGTAGATTTGACATCTATTTGAAAAACTTTAAACTTCTTATAGGCAGCATAAGCAAGTAAAATTCTTACCCCTTCAAGTCTTGCCACTGGAGCAAATATCTCACCATAGTTCAATTCTTCCTCTTGTGCATAGCCCTTACACACAAGTCTTGCCTTATTAGGAACTACTTCTCCATCTTCATTCAGTTTGTTCCTGAGGACCCACTTTGTACCAATCACATTCTTGTCTACTGGTCTAGGAACAAGTGTCCAAGTGTTATTCTTCTCAATCTGATTGAGTTCTTCCGTTGCTTTTATCCATTATTCACTCTTCAAGGTTTCCTTCATAGTTTTAGGCTTGTGCTTTAAAATCAGACATGTACTCTCTCTAATTTTCCTTCTTGTCTGTACTCCAACATCTTTATCACCAATGATCTAATCAGGGGAATCATTCAATCTCACATACCTTGGAATAACATGTTCAGGTCTAGGTGCTTCTTCTTCTTGCTCCACCAATTGAACCGCTTCTTCATCATTATTTTGTTCAACTGTTTCTTGCTCTTGCGGTTGCACATACACAAATTCCTGAACATTTCTTGGTTCTTACTTGCTTGTTTCATCAGATTTCTCTAGATATTCATCTAATTTTACATTTGCACTTTCAACCATCTTGTTAATCTTTTTATTGAAACATTTATAGGCCTTACTTTAGTAGAATATCCCAAGAAAATACCTTCATCACTCTTACGATCAAACTTGCAAGTAAAATTATCTCTTTTAATATAGCATGTACTACCAAAAACTTTAAAATGTTTAACACTAGGTGAGTGGCCATTCCATAATTCATAGGGTGTCTTATTTGTTCCTTTCTTCACTTGCACCCAATTCAAAGTGTATACTGCAGTACTGATGGCTTCTCTCCAATACATCTTTGGTGCATCACTTTGAATCAACATGTTCCTAGCAGCATCTACTATGGTTTTGTTCCTCCTTTTAGCAACTCCATTCTGTTGAGGTGTTCTAGGTGCTGACATCTGCCTCTTGATTCCATTTTCTTCACAATATTTGACAAACTCAGCTGAAGTGAATTCTCCTCCTCTATCGAACCTTAAGCACTTCAATCTTTTTACTTGTTTCATTCTCAACAAGTGCTTTGAAAGCTTTGAACTTGTAGAATGCATCAGACTTGTCCTTCAAGAAAGTTACCCACATCATCCTTGAGTAATCATCAGTAAACAATATGAAATATTTATCACCATAACTTCTAGTCCTCATGGGACCACACAAATCAGTATGCACTAAATCCAGTATATTCTCTGATGAAAAAGACTTGCTACTAAAAGTAAAACTAGTTAACTTACCCAACTGACATTTTTTACACATCATGTTGTTTGGTTTGACTAATTGTGGCAAACCTCTAACTGCATTCAACTTACTAACTTTGACCAAACTATCAAAGTTCAAATGACAGAACCTTCTATGCCACAACTAACTATCCTCAACTCTAGCCACCAACCAACTGTTTACAGTAGTATTCAAATAGAATAAATTATATCTAGTTTGCCTACTAGTTGCAATCAAATCACCTGATCTTCTAAGTATCCTGCATACGCCTCCTTTGAACTCAAGTCTATAACCTTTGTCATTCAACTGACCCACACTCAACAAGTTATGTGTTAGACCTTCTACAAAATAGACATCATCAGCATTACTCTTACCATTCAAAGAAATTGTAGCTTTCCCTTTAACCAAGCAGGGTGTATTGTTACCAAACCTAACCACACCACCATCAAATTCTTCAAACTTGATGAACTTACTTCTGTCACCGGTCGTGTGATGAGAGCAGCCACTGCCAATGACCCACTCATTGGCTTGATCCATGTGAGAGACTAAGGCATGTTCATCTTCTGCAGAATCCTCTTTTACTGCAACAAATACTATCTCCTCTTCTTCGTTGTCTTCCGACTCCTCATCAATCACACCTTCATCTACTACAACATAACATTGCTTCTTTCCTTTTCCTTTCAATCTTTTGATCTTATCTTTTTGTTCACCATTAGGACACCTAGAAGCAATATGTCCAATCTTATTTCATGAGAAACACTTTAAAGGTAATTTGCCTTTGTACTTATCGGTTCCTCTAGGTAATCTCTTTGCAAGTAAAGCTTCAAGTTCTTCTTTCTTTCTTTCTTCTTCAAAAACAGCTTCAAGTTCCCTGGAATAATTTGTCAAGTTGGCTGAATCATGGCATATCTCTTTACTCTTCTCTACTTGAGTAGTAGTTAAAGAGGCTTTGAAGGCAGCTTCAACTTTAGGAACACTATTGTCAAAATTGCTTAATTCAAAGGCAGTGAGTTTACCAATCAAACCATCAAGAAATACTTTATCAATTGTTCTTAAATCATAAATAGCAAAGACCCTAACGACATAAACTGGTAGTAAAGTTCTCAACATTTTACTTACCACATCGTCATCTTTGATTTCACCTCCAGCACTTATAATAGCACCAACAATTTCTTATCCTTTGACCATATTGAGCAACATTCTCTCCTACCATTTTCATGTCATCATACTTGCCCTTCAAACTATCTACCCTAGCCCTTTGCACATGTATATCTCCACCATAGATTAATTTCAGCTTTTCCCAAACCTCAAAAGCAATCTCAAGTCCTTGTACATCAAGAAACTTAGTATCAGATAGAGTACTTACTATAGCCTCCAATGCTTGCATATTCTCCTGCTCCTCCTTCAATTGATCACCTCCAGCACTTCTAATAGCACCAACAATTTCTTATCCTTTGACCATATTGAGCAACATTCTCTCCTACCATTTTCATGTCATCATACTTGCCCTTCAAACTATCTACCCTAGCCGTTTGCACATGTATATCTCCACCATAGATTAATTTCAGCTTTTCCCAAACCTCAAAAGCAATCTCAAGTCCTTGTACATCAAGAAACTCAGTATCAGATAGAATACTTACTATAGCCTCCAATGCTTGCATATTCTCCTGCTCCTCCTTCAATTGATCAGCTGTGAGAGGCCCGCCAGGAGCTGTGTACGTCTCAACATGATTCTAGAATTGTGATCCCATGCCTTTGAGATAGATCTTCATCCGGTCACTCCATACTGTGTAGTTCTCCTTTGTGAACTTAGGACTTTCCTTCTTCATCATTGGATCTTTTCCTCAAGCTGTTAAGCTCGCCACAAAGAGGACCAGGCTCTAATACCAATTGTTAATACTATAAGGTCCAAGATTATTTGGGCAGAAGGGGGGGTGCGGGGGCGGAGGAGGGGGGGGGTGAATCGGTAATCTATCAGATCTGAAACTTTTCACAATTCATTCAACAACATTAACCTCATTCATCAACTTTAAACTTTATGGAGTGATTCTAGACCAGTGTTCCATAACTCGTGGTGAGTTATGCAAATTCAGTCGAGTCGCAAGGCATGTAGTTGCTGGCGGGTTTTCATGACCCGTCACCATGACTCAGCAGGTCATGGGCCATGAACCGCATGACTCACCGGGTCCGACAGTCATGACCCACACATATTGCAAAAAGAGGTTTCTTTATCTTAAAGCTACAATAGTTTATACTAGGGTTTCCACGATAAAAATACTGGTGTCACTTTGTTGCATATTTGTCCCATCCCCGAAACCCCGGTACTTCTGCCCCCTATCCTCCAGTCCTGAAAGCTCAGAAAATCGCCAATAAATGATAAGTTATTGATTTCATATAGATAGAAGTCATTGGTAAAAATCCCTCGGTAAAAACAATTTGCAATGCACTCAAATCACAGTACAATCCCATTGTCACAGATTTTCAAAAAAAAAATGCATATGTTTTGTAAAACTGAGCACTCCTTATTCTGGAGAGGCACCAAGTTCACGATAGAAGTTTTGCAATATTTCATTTGCTAGAAGTTTCAAAAATTGTTGAAAAATCCGTAATTAAGTTCTACTCAATGGCTGAAACAAAAGAAATTAAAAAGTCACCTCCGTACCTTGGCTGAAGAGCATTAAGACTTGAAAACATAAATCAATTTTATTTCAGCGCAGTAGCTTTTGCTGATGTCCACTAATCTTGTTTCTTGCGTACCCAAATCCTGTGAAGCCAAGGAAAATTCCCTCCTATCTTGCTAAAATAAGGTCTCTGCAAAGAACCAAGTCAAGCTGTATTGCCAGCTGTGTGCATAAAGCATCCTTTCTCTGAAGGAATGCAAACAGCATTGCTATTCACTGTAATTTGCAGAAGGATTTCTCTTTAATTTTGTGTCGTTCAAAGCCATTCTTTGAATATCAGAAACTAGCATGTGTGTGATGGTTTCTATACCTGACTCTCATCAGCTCAAAATCAAAAGATCAAAGGCTCAATAAATGGCAGTTTTCCTTGAGATCTTTGCGCCACTTGAGATATTAAATATGGCCTTTTCATAAACTCCATATAGTTTCGTGGATTCAGGATGTACTTCCACAATCTTCCTAAGAAACGTAGCCTCGGGCATTTCGATAATCGAAGGAAGCTGTTCAACATTAAATTTCCCAAGCCCATTCAAGGATTTTATTTCTTGCAAAACTAGAAACCTAGGCTTTATGACCTTTTCCAAATTCCTTGATAGAAGTTGAGGCCGCTTTACCAAAGAATTTACAGGCAGTCCCACGTCATTAAGAAGAAATTGCATTGTCTGCCTGACATTTTCTGTGGACAAATAAAAGACAGAAGGACTAGTCCTAAATAATTCCATAGTTTCCTCAGAGGAGAACCCACAAAGTTGAAGATTGTGCATTTTAGACTCTAATAATTCCATGCGCAAAATGGCCACGACGCCCAAAATGTATTTGTACATTTTACTTTCTTTAGGGACGCCGATCTTGTGAATGAGCTCAACTTTGGCAGGCGTCAAAGAAAAGCATCGCAGAAGCTTCAGTCTCGAATATAAGAATCTGGCCAGTTGCATCCCACGAATACCATGTCCTTCAAAAAAGGCGAGTGAGGGTTTCACGGCTTTCTCCAGACTATACGTAAGAATTGAGGGGTTTCTTACGACGGCATTGACGAACAGATCATGAGATACAAACGTAGTTTTAAGAAGCGCAATTTTAGGAAGAATCTCGCGCTCGAGGCTTGAGGACAACAGCTGCGGCCTGCACGTCACTACCTTTGCCAGATTTGGCTCCTCAATCCCCGATTCTTTCAGTAGTTGAAGTTTGGGTTGTATCTTTTGAACACTAATCATCAAATTTTGGGGAAACCGCTTAATTATTTTTGAGATTTGGTCTGAATTGCAGCCACTATTTTCCAACACACAAACAAACTGCTCCACCGTTTCTAGGTCTGTGAGTTTCTGCAAACGTGGGTAAGCTTTGAACATACGCTCGATATCGGCCAGAGAAATGTTCAATTTGGAGGCGGCGAACTGTGCAAAGGGGTTTCCTATAAGTGCGACGCCATCAAACGTGGTAAATTTACTGAAGAATTTCCTGAAAACAGTTGAGGCAATTTTTTCTGACCTGGCTGGTAAAGTGGATGAGCGGAAAAGCTTCTTCACCATGGTTGGTGGTCCTGCTACTTGGCGCAATGGGAGATTCGATCCTCTATTAGGGTTTCGCTACGAATGGATGCAGACGAGTATCCGAAAGAAAAAGGAAGTGGGAAAGTTCAATACTTTTCACCAATGACTTTAGACCATTGTCTAGGCAGCACCCACATAGACGTTGCCTCAGTTTAGAGGGTTTATGCTCATTCCGTTTTTACTGATAATTATTTTTTTTCTCATGAATGTTGTAATGGTGAAAGTTATTATCGGTTCGTTGAATAATTATTAGTCCCAGCCTCTATGGCGGGGACTAAAGTTTTCAACTTCTTATTTGAAATTAATGTGTGCTTCGGTAGTTGGAATTTGACGGTCACCCCTATTTGTGATATGATTTTTTAATAATGGTTTAATTATTTTAGTATCTTTCATTTTACGTTTTATAAAAAATATTGATTGTAAAAAATTATTTGCGATTAAGTTATATTAAATTTTTTTAATAATAATAATATATAATAAAAAAAAGCAAAAATGGCTTTTTATCGAAAAATTTGTGATAATGCGATTCTAAATAAACAATTGGTCTTCTATGGCAAAATGAAATATACTTCTCAGGGCTTTGTATCTGCATTTCGAAGGAACTGGGCTCCCCTTCCTCAACTAGAGAATGAAAATGGATGGTGTTGTGTGAAGTCAAAATGGAAACGAAGTGGGGATCAAGGTTTCTAGAAAAGAAAGCAGAATTTTGGAAGGCATCAAACGGATCCCTCCATCCCTCTTCATCGCAATCAATTTCAAAATCTGCAACTCGTGGAGAGGTTCCATAAAATTGGCTCTTAATCAAAGAAAGAGGCCCTTTAAGAGGATCCAAGTGGAGAGGAATTAGATGAATCAAGGGAGGACACGGTCCACATCTGAGTTCCTCAGTTATCATGACCCTATGGATGAGCATCTTTCAAAGGCCAGGTCGCATTCCACTAAACCCTAAGCATACGAAATCAGAAATCCCGATGGAAACCCTAATCACTCATCATGGGGAAAGTATTGAGAAGGAATTACCAAAAATCGAGACAACAGATAAACTAATAGTGGAATGCAAGGATGGAATAGTAGAAGCATCGCAAAAAATTTGTAAGAAATTTGGTGTCCTCGCAAGGTAGATTGGTTACAGAACCCCAATAGAACAAATAGTTGAGTGGTTCCAGAAGGCCTATAAACAGGTAAACATTATGATTTTATTAGAAAAAAAATTTATACATTGCTTGTCTAGTAGAACTAAAGAAAAGGTTTTTAAAAGAAGAGTCGCTTAGATTTAAAGGGGTTGGTTTTAAATTTCTCGACTCACAACCCTATTTCAATCCTAAAAACTTAGGAAATTTCAAAATTGAAAGAGAAATCTTGCTCCCTAATTTACCAATAGAATTAGTAAATAAGGAAAGTATTAGGAAAGTAGGTAATAAGATGGGAACTTTTGTAGGAATGGAGGAAGGAAGATTTGTGAAAACGAATGTAATTATGGTTGTTAAAATGAATATAAACATTGAATAATTAAAACCAGTAGAGGTCAGGATTAAGGAGTCTTCATACCTAATTCAACCAGAATTTTTTAAAGGCTCTCCTTTGGAGGAGGAAACCCTAGATGAGGAAGGGAACCCTGAGTTATTGGATTTAGGATTAGAGGTAGAAGTGAAATTCTCAAAAAATTAGGGAGGGTTTATAATTGAAAAGAAAAGCAAGGAAGAAGAAGTAGAAGTGGAAGAAGGTGAGATTGTGGAAACACCAATTTCTGATACAAACAGAAAGTATGAAGGGTTTTACAGAAAAAAGGAAAAATAACTGGTAAATGTCAGTAGGAAGGCAGAAGGGAATAAGAAGGATAATCTTGCAACATTTATAAAGGTTGGTAATAGCAAGGGCATGATCGAGGAAGGAAAAGAAAGGGAGGCTGAAGAGGGAAAGGAAATTAGTATTGACCAATATAAGGAATCCTTAAAAGATATTTTAGACCAAACAGAAAGGATGAAAGGTTAATCACGAGCTTAGTTTTATAGAAAAGAGTGTTTTTGAAGGAGAATGGTATGAAGAGGAGATAATGGGTGAATTCAATGAGGAATTAGACAAGGAGCTTATTAATAAAGAAAGAGCTGAGCTAGAAGAATTGATTGATTTCTTAGGTTTAGACCTTATCAAAGAAGATAATGGATTGAACATAACACTAGTACATTTTGCACCATTTTTTGACGACCTATTGGTCGAAGTTTCTACCCAACTCGGTCAAATAGTCAACTAACTGGTTCGTCGCTATTATCGGCGTCAAAATATCGACCCATTGTTGCAACTGTAGAATGATCGACACCAATATTGGTCGAAATGAGGGCAATCTCGGTCGAAAATAACATTAGCAAGTGTTGGTATATTGGTTGATCATTTGACCAATATAGATTAATATTGGTCGAAAACTTTGGTTGCTTTGACTAGGATGCCCAACTCGCGACAGTCATATTTCGACCATATTTCATCGCACGTTAGACCAATATTGGTCAAAATATTTAGTAGCTCTAACCAGGATTTCAAACCCACGACACCACATTTTGACACATAATGGTCAATTTTTAGACCAAACTAGGCCAGACTTTCAACGACAATGAGTCAAAATTTTGATGCAAAACAAAGTGTTTTAAAAAAAATTGAAGATAAATATCCAAACTAATCACCAACGGCATCCTGATCAATGATTAGTCTAGATATTTATCTTCAGGTGTCCACACTCATTCTGTTGCTTGTTGCCAACAGGTCCCAGCTCATTCTGTTTTCCAAACTGCTTTGGGCTCTAGCAATCCATATGCTCTACTTTGCGTGAAATTGTGGGTTTTTTCATTTTGTTTGAACTATTTGAGAGATAAGCTCTGACTGGTGATCCATGAATTGGTAGAGCTTCCTCTTAAACGCCCACAACTCTTCAAATCTATTGGTGTGAATCCCCTAAAGGGTATTTTTCTCTATGGGCATCCTGGTTCTGGGAAAACTTTAATTGCTAAGGCAGTGGCAAATGAAATCGGTGCCTTCTTTTTTTGTATCAATGGACCTAAGATCATGTCAAAGTTGGCTGGAGAAAATGAAAGAAATCTCTAGAAGGCTTTTGAGGAGGCTGAGAAGAATGCCCCGTCCATTATATTTATTAATGAGATATTACAGAGATTTGTCAATGGGCTTGCAAGTATGCTATTAGAGAAAATATTGAGAAGGTGAGTTTCAATTTTGCCAGCTTCTGCAAACTAGATTTGGTTATGAATTTCTTAATGTTTTTTTTTTAACTGGTTTGTTAGAATTTTACATTTTTTGATTCAATTTTCCTCAACTTGTATCTTATTATTTCAATTTGTCATGTTCTCTTTCCTCTGCACTTTTACATGATATTGAACGTGAAAGAAAAAGAAGTGAGAAGCCCGAGGCAATGGATGAGGATGATAGTGATGAGATAGCTGAAATAAAGGCTGCTCATTTTGAGGAGTCAATGAAATATGCCCGAAGAAGTGTCAATGATGCTGATATTCGGAAGTATCAAGCCTTTGCACAAATACTACAACAATCTCAAGGCTTTGGTTCTAAATTTTGATTTCCCGGTGCTTCGGATGTATTTCCTACAGCAGATAATAAAGATGACGATGACTTATACAATTAGGAAACTTAGTACACAATTGTCATCTTAATGAAGTGACAAATGTGTCTATTCTAGCAGGGACCTTCCGCTGACAAATAGGCAATGCTATTCAATTTGGCTCCGACTTTTGCTTGTATGAGTTTTATTTGTTCATATGTTTGAAACTTTATTTAGTTTATCAGCCCTTTAGCCGAGGACTTACTAACTTGTAAGTCTTTAGAGCAATATTAACTGTGGAAAGGAAATTTAGCTATGGAAACTTTTGCTCAAGTGGTAGATAATGCTATGAAAACCTTACTTTTTAAAAAAAAATCATGTTGGAAAATATTCTATACTAAATCAATTCTACAACAAAGAAAGTCTAGTTCAACTAGGATAGGTATGGTATGCATCCATTTTATGGAGATCTGCCAAGATGATGTGCATCCATTTTATGGAGATCTACTAAATGTTTTATATAATAAAGACCACTACAAGTTGGCCCTTGGCCAGATCAATATTGCTCGCAATCTGATTGCCAAAGTGGCCAAAGACTATGTTAGGCTGATAAAATATGGGGATTCTCTTTACTGTTGTAAATCTTTGAAGGTTTCTGCACTTGGACGAATATGTACCATTGTTAAGAGAATTGGACCGAGTTTGGCTTACCTCAAACAGGTGAGGCAACATATGGTTATGTTCTTTTTTCTATCTATCTGGTTTTCACTACCTATCGTTCCTTGTGATATCTTGCAAGGGTTCTATAAATTGATGGTCTATATTTTGGTGGGTGTCTTGTATGGGCCTATGAACTTTTTTAGGGTACTTGTTCTAAATTAGATGTAATAAGTTAGAGAAGTATGTCTCAAGGAGAATTTATTTTGCAAATTCAAAGTTTATAAGAGCAGAGATGTTTTATTTTGAGGGTATTGATTCTCAAAATTTCACCTTTACATATGGCTGCTTCACATAACATTTGTGTTCTTGAAGCTATCCATGTTATACCTAATAGATATTTTGGATGTTTACTCTCAAAGAGTCGAATGCAACATCAAATTAATAAAGTATAATAGGTTAATATTGGAGGTTGGAGGCATCAGAGGCATGAGGTATTTTTATCAACTTAAGTTAGCTTCTCGCTCAGAGACAATACTTTGCATAAGAAGCACTAGTTTCATTTTATGTCCCTTCATGGAGTAAAGGAGGGTTCACATCTCTTGGCGGAAATGTAGATTGTGTAATCTCTAAAATAAAGTGAGATCGGTGTATTTTTTTCAATTAATTAGGAAAAAATTGGGTAAGGATTAGGAAAACTTAGAACAAAAAGAATGCCACAAATGAGAAAAAAAAGCCTATAAACCATTAAAAAATTTACCAAAAAATCATGTTTTTATCTTTAAAAATAGATTTTTCTAATGAAATCACTAAAAAGGGGATCAATAGTTGGGTTAACCAATTAAACTAAAAAATCACAATATTTTAAATGAACAAATTGGAATTGAAATGTCAGTCCCATACATACCTATTTCATCTTAAGTGGAGTTGTCGATGTCACCTAATCTAGTGGACGAGGTTTCACCGACAACATTACTTGACTCAACATTCTCATTAGATGCCTTTCTCCACATAGTGTTCCTTAGCTTCATGATATCTGCAATAGTGTGTCCACTCTCAAATACATGATTTTCTTCTAGTGCTCGTTTTGTGCAGTCCTTGCTTAAATGACTAACTTTGTGACAATGCATACATGTCATTCCAGTGCTTGTCCAGCTTCTTGATTGCCCAGCCCATCTCTTTCTGTAACATTTTTTTGCAATGTGCCCATACCGACCACATACAACACAGTTAGTCCATTTATTATAATCCCAAACATAAGAATTACCTTGTCTCTTCGGTTGATAAGGCTTTCATTGTGTTTTCTGCTTAGGAGTCCACACTTGTTTCATTTTTGCTTTGCACTCTTGTGCAGTATGTCCATGTTTGTTGCATGTATAGCATAGCTTCTCCATAGCAATATTGTTAGCATTCTGTTTAGCTTTGCATTCATATGCTTGATGTCCATATTTTCCACAATAGTAACAATATCCATCAAATTTAGGAATAGCAGGAGGTTTACCTTGTGCTCTACTTCTACAAACATTAGAAGTATGGTCTGGTTTGCCACAGTGATAGCATGTCAACACTTTAGGTCTTTGATTTTGATTGTTGTTGACCTTTTCAGCTTGTTGTGATAATTCTCCTTTACCGGTGTAGCCTATACCGGCTTTACTTCCAAATCTTCTTTGATTAGTCAGAAAGTCATCAATCTTCTTGGAACTGTCTAGCTATCTTCATCATTTCATTATGTTTCTTTTGTATCTTTATTTCATTTCTCAAATTTTCATTGTCTTCTCTAAGTGTTGCAACATCTTCAAGTCTTCTTGATAATTCTCCATTTACTCAGTTCACTTCTTGATTAACAGTCATCATCTGATTAGATACTTGGAAGTGATGATTGGTGAGTCTCTGTATTTCACTTTCTTTAGCTTGAAGTTGTTCAGTCATCAGTCTTCAGTCTTCAATATCCAGATTCCTATCTTGTTCAGCCTGTCTAGCATTGTTCATGATTTTCACCATTCTCACCATCTGGGATTCTTGACCAATTTGAAGTGCTTTCACTTGTTTGGATAAATGCTAATTCTTTTCAAATAAATCAGTGATTATGCTTTCAGATCCATCAAAGATGCTTTTAAAACTAGATCTGGAATGTGCTCAAACATTTCATCAATAGGTTCTTCATGATAACCGATTTCACTCTGCAGAATTGCAAGGTTCTTCCTTTCAACCAGTAATTTCTTCAGTTCTTCCTTAGCTTGTTTATACTATTCCACAAACATCTGCATTTGTATCTTCTAATTCTTGATAGTCTTGTCAAGCTTATATCTCTCCATGACTTAGATCTTTACCATTCAGTGGTTAAACTGTTCAATAAGAGAACTGCGCTTTGATACCAATTGTTGGAATTAGGAGAGATAGGTACTGAGAGGGGAGGGGTGAATCAGTGCCTCTAAAACTTTACTTGTAAACCTTTCAGTTCTATAACTGAAAAATAGTGATAACCTTTCAAAATAACTTGTATACAATTGCATATATCAATCATCCATTTAACTTAAAAAGATAAACAATATGAAATCCAAATAGCAATCACATGACACAAATATTTTGGTAACACAGAAACCCTTGTTAGAAGGTAAAAATTGCGGTGGGGATGACACCCACAAATTCTTTACTACTGCAGATAGAAAATGTTTGTCTATTAGGGCTACAAGTTTTGATCACTTCTGGTGATCTTACCCTGTTAGGAGTAACATGTTAGATTAGCTAGATCTACCTAGTTATAAGATTTTAACAACACTAATGAAGTGTGCACTCGGTTAAGAGATTTATATAAGACTGTTAAGTCTACTCTGCTAAGAGATTTTATCCAAAACTCTATTACAATTGTCAGAAAGCAATAGGTAATTATCTTCTATTTGACAACTTAATTGTCTAATACAGATCTATAAGTTCTGATAAAATATCACCTTACTTGTGATGAATCTCTACTCTGAACTTCTCGGTAGCCTTTTCTGATTCTGCTAATCTGATTTCCTCTATACTCTGTTCTGCTCTGTTAACTGATAGACTTGAAGTTAGGCAATTGCTTCAAGTGATCCGTGATTCATATATTAGTTTACTCCAAAAATGATGCGAACACACAAATATATAGTGTTTTGTTTTTGCCGCTTTAACAAAATTAGGTTACACAACATAGTCATAACCCTAAGATCTACGGTGTACAAAAATAACCTAGATCAAACTATTACAACAGATATACATTGCATTTAATGAATATCATCATAATAAATGCTCCTCGATCTTGGTAAACCGTTTTATGATCCGTTGTAACCGTTTGCATAGAAGTATGTGCCATTTCAGATTACTATGCTATTTTCTGTGATCCTCGGTAAACACTGTATAAACTGCTCAGTGTGTACTGATTCTTGGTGTTTACTGTCTGTCGGTGTCGGTGTCGGTGTCGGTGTCGCTGTTGCTCGGTAAACTATATAGTGCTCGGTGTGTATGCTTTACCGACTAGTCTGTCTTACTTCTAGTTACCGACTTGCTCAATGTAAGTGACTGGCCGATAGCTTGATAACTTTTGATACTAAGTGACAACCTTAAATGCTCAATAGAAATAACAATACATCTATTATTTTATTACATACTTCTACACGTGCCTAACATGACAAAATAGAAGGAACTATAACAATTTTATTGAGACAAAATAGATCTAAAACATTATTTGATTTTAAATACATTTTGAACCAAAAATATTTAAACTTGTACATGAAAATAAATGCATTCAACAATGTATATATGAAATTATAATTTTTTTAATCTCATTTATTGTGTATTTTTTTATGAACATTATAGAATATATACTAATATATTTTAATATCATTTATTAATTAAGAATACCAACTACATTTAATTACATATTCTCTCACAAAGTATAATAAACTAATCAAATAAAATATAAATATAAACTCAAACAAAATTCAAATTATCATCGTTTCGACAAACAAATATGGAAACCCATTGATTTTCTTTTAGAGATGACGATGGCCTGGGCAAAGTGAAATGACCTCTACACTCTACCATGAATATTATTGACTTTCTCATTGACCAGATATTTGTGGCGTAGATAATACGCATCTTCAAATTCGTTTGGTAGCTAGAAAAATATAAGAGTCAAATTGTCCGAAGTTATCGAAACTCAAAGTCACATAAAATCAGAATAATGCAATTACAAACCATGGAAATAATTACAATTGTTCACACATGAGGATAAGTTATAAGTTTTTAAGATTTATATAATCATAAATTTTGGTAAATAAAAATAAAAGAGTTAATTATCCTTTCTACTAATTGTTTGATGTTATTCTGAGTTTCCTAATGGGGGACAGGAGCAAATTGGTTTGAGACATTGATTTTTTTTTTACATTTTAGGGGATGAAAAGGTTGGCAAAAAGGACAACTATATAAAAAATAGAGAAATTTAAATTATATAGGGAAATTTTAAATATTCATATGAAAGTATGGATAAAGCATGCTTACATTATGGAGCATTGCCATATAATATTTATGTTAAATAATTTAAATTGAAATTTCACATGAGAGTTGAAGTCAAACAAATTATCAAAACTCAAATATCAACACTATGGGACAACCATGGGACATGTTTCACATTTCCTCGAGTTTCTAGGTCCTCGTTTCCACTACAGATCAAATAACCTTGGGGATGCATCATCGGGTAACACTATAGCGATGTTTGATTATTGTGTTAGATGTTATTTAATTAGAATTGTACGTAAAGTGTTAATTGTGGAGATTATTTGAATTTTTTAATATAGAACTTAAGTGATTATGTAACTAATTGGTTTTATTTATTTATTATTATATTTCTATGAAGTGCATGCTTCAAATTAAAGGTTTATTAACTCAACCATGTGGTACAAATGGTGTCCTTAATAATTCTATCTCTAATAATATCTATATATTTCTCTTCATATATGCCTTTGTTGAACTGGTGTTTTGTGAGTTAAGGAGCAATATTGAAAATTTATAGAGGAGCCAATCTCTCGTTGAATTTGATAGTAATAACATAGATTTTGTGGTTTGGCTAGTATAATGGTTGTGGTGCTGATGCAGGAGCATCTTGGGTCCTTGGCAATCCCTTGTCACCAAAAATATATTTGAGTGCTCGGTTCCTTCTTTGACCGAGTTGGTTCAGTGTTGGTCGGTTTCCTTTGGTTACCGAGTTCGGTCGGTCATCTCTTGGGTGGTTGGTTGTTTCTCTGGCGCTCGACGATGCTTGTTTGTTGCTCGGACATCCTTGTTACCAAGTAGTTTATTTTGAGTTTCTGTTGTGGCCGACTTGTGCATTTATTATGGGTTGCAAATTTAATGTTGGTATCCATCATTGGGAAGCACGTGGTCTCAGATCTGACCGTTCCTTCTGTTGATTATGGATCTGAAGGTTGACTCAGTTTGGTAGACTCTTGTATAAATGTAGTTGTTTGGTTAGAGTTTAGGAGGTAGTTTTGATAGAAGATAGATTAGAGATTTTGACAAATCCTTGCATGTTTGAGGACTTCTGTAATTCATTGTAATATCTAGCCGTAACCGGGAAGGCCTTACAACCCAGCATGTATGAATCAATTGAAGCTAATATATGATTGATCTGGCATTATTCTCTCTCCCACTGTGTTGCTGTTGCTTCTACGTAGTGTTGAGCAAGGTGGATATGGTTAGGGTGCGCCATCCTTTGGCCCCTGCCATTCTCCTTTGCATCAGGTGCACTCTCATTCAAGAATTTTCCGATCTATAAAGAGAGGTATAAACACCATTGTACTTTCTTCAATAATTAATACATCCTTATATATTGGTGCAACACCAACCCTAATGGTGAAATTTATAAAATAAAACATTTGAGATGAATAGATCTTTCAACCCTCAAACTAGCTACCAGCCCAAATAATTTTTAGGATGCTCTTGCAACTTGTTACATGCTCAAAGCTGCATACATCTCTAGAATCAAAAAACTATATTTTGTAAGTTTTACTTCAATGTTTTCCACTCATTTTAGTGTTCATCTCTTGTATCATGCCCAACTCTCATTTCACCCAATTATAAGTCTTGAATCACTCAGTAATGTGTCAAACAAATCAACCTTGACCAAATTTATTACAAACTTTGCATTACTCTTTTTCATTGTTTTATTATCTTCTTAGAAAGTAGCTTGAACCCAAACTAGTATTTCTTCTCAAATCTAAATCTTTGTCCCTTGAAAAAAATCTACTATGTTTTGATAAAATGGTTTTATAAAAGTACAATCTCTCTCTCTCTCTAGGAAAATCATTTTTTATTTACTTGTAGTTTTCTCATTATGTAATGAACTAACAAACAAGCTAACGGTTAAAATCATTTAATGAATCTCTTACACTTACAAAGAAGTGATAGTTGTGACTCCACACTTCTATCATAATACTCTACACGTTTAGTCAACACGGGTCTAGAACATCGTTTATAAATTAAAATATCTTTTGATCTAATCATATTTAAGGCATGCACACAAGATCAAACAAAAATGAATGCATTAAATGATACATTTATAAAATAATATCTTAAATACAAAAATTGTGAAATTTAGGTGACACTATTTCATTCAAATGTTTTTATCTTGAATTTATCATTATTAAACATTTCTTCTAAATATGATTATTAATAATAAATTTAAAATTTACTATATCGTTTTATTGAATACAAATACTAATATGTTTCCATATCATCTACTAACTCAAAGATACTATTTACACTAATTCATAAATCATGTTTTTTTTTTCAAAATAGAACAAATCAATTAATGAAATATATTAGTTATGTCAAAAATTTAACGGTGAGAAACAAACTTCGAATTTTCATCGTTTTGACTGCAAATAAGAGAACTACCCATTGTCCTTGTTTTACAGATGGCGATTGCCTGGACAAAGAGAAATGGTCTGTCAGGAATATTTGTTGATAATTTTCTCATTGACAGGAAATTGGTGCGTATCTGACGTAGATAATACGCGTCTTGAAATTCATTGGTAGATAGAAAAATGCTAAGTCAAGAGGTCCATAATTTTCAGTTTTGGTTAATTGATGGAAGTTGTAGAGATTCAAAGTCATATAAAACCAGCAGGTTGCAATTACAAACCATGGAAAGATCTACACCGGTTCAAACACGGTGAGAAATTTTAAATCGTTAGATTTGTTTTATAATAAAAACATGAAGGATAGTTTTTTTTTCACATTAATGAGATGTAAAATTCTTATCCATGTGATTTTTGAATTAGATGATGTTTAATTAGAATATTAGTAAATTCTTTTTTTATTGACTGAAATTATGTTAAAAAATTAAAATTAAATATGTTAATTAATATTTTATCTACATATCATAAAGTGATAGTTTGCAAGTAAATGATTAATAACGTAAAGTAAATCAGCAAAAGTATAATATCAAATTAGCAAATGTCCTCAAAACTTTAGAGTCTTGTAATTGTACAAATGATTAGAAACATCAAGATATTGGCACAACAACTATAAACACAAGGAATGCATAACAACTTTATCCAAATATGTATGATATAAGGGAGTTTGTTTTCCAAATCACTACCGGGGGATTAAGTTACAAGCTTATCACCATCTTCATTGAGCATCATAGACTTGATAGTAGGATTTTGAGCAGCATCGTGTATTATGGCTCCTCCATTCTCATATTACACGTTTTCTATTTCATCAACTTGTTTTCACTGTAGCCTTATATACTATGAAAACCACACACTATTATGACTTAGACCATTTCATGACTCTTCACAGATCGTATATTAATGTAATCCAAGGAAGGAGAAATCCCCAAAGGAGATGTCCAACCTTGCAGCTAGAGATTACACAACGGAAATTAAAAAAACGAAGTAATAATCAACACTAGCAAATAAGGAACGATGTTCTTCTTTTATCATCAAGTTGGCCTGTAAATGCAGATTACATGCCTCATTACTAAGGACATAAGCCTTATTCTTAATCTTCATTATGAGATATATTGTCTCTCCTTATTACCAATATCCTACTCTCCCCCCCCCTAAACAAGAACTACTACGCTACTTATATACAAGATCGCCATCCACAAGTCAGCTTATCCAATCAACAATCTCCAAGATAAAGAAAACGTATTACAAACATATAGGTCATGACCTAAATACATAAGAACACCCCCAAATAGATAGATCATGACGTGCGAACATGCAAGGAGGTCGACCACATATACAAGAATATAGGATGATGTGCTATGAAGCTTCACATGACGTGAAACCCCATCACAAGATGAATCTCACCAACCTGATTGTTAGAACAGGAAATCAATATAGGAATGGACCAATCATAAGATAACTTCATCTGGAAATATTAGATTGAGTTGCAAAGCTAGACATAGGATCTATGTGATGTCTAGATCAAAACATAAGGATCACATCAAATAACGATCCAACTAGGATGATTGCTACCTAAAACATAGAAAAATGCTCGACTAGAACATAATACAAACAAATTGAAAGGGAATATTTTTGGGTGATGTAAGATTGCCAATGACCCAAGGATGCTCTTTCATTAGACACCCTAGGTGAATATCAGATGTTCCATACGAGGAACTTATGAACATCTTATAAGGATTTAGGACATAAATCCCATGCTCATTCTTGACCCACATATCTTATTTGTCTACAACCATCATATTCTACAAATTTTCTGGCTATGCCTACTGTCCAAATCCTCAAACCTAGTATTATACAACCCCTCATCAGGTACTTATTTACCACTACTTCCACAACCACTACTCTGATTATTCAATTTACACCAATTGCTTCTTGCTCTGTCATGCTTTTAATCAACAATCAATGTTTGCTTCCCCTTTTGTTGTTTACCTCTGATATTATTATGTCACTTCTTCCTATCTAATCCATTCACAAGACCTTGCTTCTCCTCTGATACCACTTAGGCAACCTGATGCTGCAACACCATCCGGTCATCTCCATCCTTCAACATCACCAATTTAGATTCCTTCATTAGATGATTCAACAACTGAACAACCTCAAAAATCTTCTCAGCCACCTATTGAAAATCCATCACCTTCTAATCTGAAGCAATTTGATCTCCTGAGGTGTAAGTCCTCATTACACTCAAGTTCTTAGCTTTCCTTCCTTCCCCCTTCAAATGAATTAAAGTAAACTTTATTGCATCCTTCACTATAGATACAAAATTCCTTCAACAATCATGAATATATCCAACATCATACTGCCAAGGTCTTCCTAACAAAAGATGACAAGCGCTCATGTTAACCACATCACACAATACCTCATCTCGGTATGGTCCAATGTTGAACTTAACCCAACACTGTTCTTTCACTTCCACCATATGTTCATCCTGAAACCAGCTTAACCCATAAGGACAAGGGTGTTTAAGTCTCCTTAACCCAAGTTTGTGTTCCATCTCCTTTAATGCAAGGCTTTCAGTACTACCATTGTCCATCATCACCTTGCAACATTTGTTTTCTGATTTACAAATGGTACAAAACAATTTCCTTCTCTGCACAAGTTCTAGTTCCTTCTTACTCAATATGACTCTTCTGAACATCAAAGATTCTCCCATCTCAGGTGCAACCTCTTTCTCGATAGGTTCATCTTTTGGTTGCTCCTCTTGTGCCACTAGATTATGTTTTCCTTTTACCTTACCAGAACCAACAAAATATTGAAAATCTCTATGTCTAACATTCCCACATTTGAAACAAGTACCTTTGAACTCTATGTTTCCACTAACTCTTCCATAAATCTTCTAATCGGGTTCCTCTTCAATAACAAGTTTATCTTTTCCCTTGTCACCAACTAGTTTATTCCTTACCTTTGAGGTCATTTGTCTTCTCTTCAACTTATCTTTTGCCTTCAGGGCATACTAATAAGCATCCTTATTGTACTAATCATCATCATACTTAATTCATCTTGAATGTTAAGTCTAAGATTGTAATAATTTGTGTAAGGCAAAGAAAAAAATGCCAAGTTCTAGAAGCTCATGAGAAAGAACAAATAAGAAAGACAAGATAATATGATCAAATGAATAACTCAATAATGATCAAATGATAATGGATGTAATCAATCCATAAATCAATCTAAGTACAATGTAGAATTGCCTAAATATATAGGCAATGCAATAAGACTACATGATAATGAGATGATAAGCTATCAACCACACTAGGTGGAACCACATGTGCACAAAATGTGGATCATCCTCTATTGTACAACAAAGTATGTGCAACATGTGAAACAATGAGAGGATGATAATATGATAAGAATACTAAAGGTGGATCTCATACACAAAGAGGTATGAGATGAAAACTATCACCATCTAAAGTGAAATTTCTCTTAACCATGTGCTAAAATAAAATGCAAACTCCTAGGTGTCTAAATGACAACTAATATGTGTTGGTGTAATTAAATATTTCTAATTACATTTAACTTAATCTTACTTAGGATAATGCATTGCATAGTAGTTAGCGATTGAGACACCTAGGAGTGTGCACCTCATTCAAGCACATGGTGTAGGATAATTTCCACTTTAGGTGTGATAGTTGTCATCACATACCTCTTTGTGTGTGAGATCCACCTTTTGTGCTCTTATCACATTATCATCCTAATCCATTGCACATACTTTATTGCATAATGGAGGATGATCCACATTTGGTGGACATGTGATTACACCTAGCATAGGTGATATCTTATCAACTCCTTATCATTGTCTCTTATCTCCTTTCCTATATAAGGAGGCCTATTATGTACATTTTAATCATGTCCATGATCAATAATATCATTCTTGCATCTTAATGCAATTGTCTTGCCAATCTCTTGTGGAAGTTATCTTGGTCTTGCATTCGATCCTGGGGGTTTTGTAGAGTCACCTAAAACTCTAACATGGTATCATAGCTCTCAAGGTGTGAAGACCTCTTCTCAAGAAGTGCAATCTTGGCTTGATTCAATTGTGGGTGTTGTAGAGTCACCTAAAACTCTAACATGGTATCAGAGCTCTCAAGGTGTGAAGACCTCTTCTCAAGAAGTGCAATCTTGGCTTGATTCAATTGTGGGCGTAGAATAAAGGTATTTGGACATCACCATTGTATAGTCTATTTGGAGAAAATTTGGAGTTTTGTATTTTGTGGCTTTCTATTGCAGGTCAATATTGGTGCTTGCTAGTGCAAATCAAAGGTTGGCATCATATTAAGGAGGTCCAAAAACCTCTAAATCAAATTTTATTTCATCCAAATCAGACACCTGAGACCAAATCTAGAGCTATTTGAATTTTGGAAGTGCGGCGGCGGCGATTCATAGAAAATAATTTCAGAGGCAATTTTCAAATAGCGTTATCTCAGTCACCTGGACTCCTTTTTTCGAGCAATTTTTTTTATTTTGAGGTACAATTTCATGATCTACACAATGGTTCAGGTGGTTTCTGATCTCTATTCTTGAATTTTTCTAAAAATCACAAATCTCAGTTTTTGCAACTTCCAAGGCCTCATTTGAAGCTCATATGAACTCCCTTTTAGGTGCAATTTTTTTTGAAAGTGCATAATTTTTTCTGTATTTTCCAGATCTGGAATCAGATTTTAGTGACTGTGACCAAAAACTGTACTTTCAAAAATTGGCTTAGTTTTTTCATTTATAATGCATAAGCCTTAGCTTGGTCTTTTGCATACTGATCTAAGTCTATTATAGCCTGATTTTGGAGTGTAATAATTTGTTGATCTCAATTTGTAATGAGAGAAGTGTATCATTAATGTATTCATGGATTATGAAACACATCCTGCAATAGTACTTTTGACTAAGGATAATTATGAGTCATGGGCAAAAGGAATCATCACACATTGTAGATGGCTTAATCTCTTGCCTCATCTTTATGGACTCATTCCTAAGCCAAAGTCATAGGAGAAGCAATATGTTTGGGGAGAAAAGAATGCTCATATTATAAATTTGATTATTAGTAGCATCAGTTTGTGTCTCTTCTATGACATCTACCCCAGATTTAGGTGTTCAATGTCCACACATAATTTGGACAATCATTTGGGAGATTTTTGGTGATCCACATGTTCCTCCATTCCCATATGATCTTGCTTCAGATTGCCTCATTCCTCTTGATGATGCAGATAATATTCCCTATGATGATTATACTTTAGATGCAATTGAAGAATTTGCAGCAATTGAGAGCAAGGATGATCCAGTGGCTCCTCATGTAGCTCCTACTTCTCTAGTGGAGATCAGACAATCATCTCTTGTTGGTAATTCCAGTGATTCATTGCAAGAGATATATATTTGTCTTCCTGATTGGGATTCTTACTTGCCAAATATTGGTTCATTATTTGTGGAGTCTCATATTTCAGATTTGGGAGACATACTTGAGGGGGTTTCTCTTCTCTTTGATGATAGTTTCATCACAGTTGGAGATACTTCTTCACATTCTTTGGAGATTGACATTCTTGATTCTTCTTCTTCACTTGGTTTGTCACATGATGTGATAGATTTTTTGAGCTTGGAGATTCCTATTCAGTCTTTAGAGATGCATATTTGGAGACCTTCTTCCTTCTTTCATTTGGATATGGATTGGTTCATGGCATCATCATCATACTTCATTTGGATTCCACTTCCTAGTTCCTATCCAGAATGGGAACCACACCTACATTTGTACTTGGTATATCTTCTTCCCAAGGGGAGAAATGTTGTTTGTAGTCATTGGATTATACATTGTCTTCAAGCACTCACCATTTTTGTAGGAGATTCTTCATTATGGGGGGATATCATGTCTCCAACTATCCTTCTTATGGGGGGAATAATTATTTGTATATACATGATGTATGTAGTTCTTGGGGGGTCTTGAGCACTCCATCCATCCATGCATCTTGTTCTCTTCTCTTTTTCGGGGGGGAGGGTTTTTTCCATGAGGTTTTCCCTCTTTCTCCACTTTATGAGAATTATGCATTTCATGTATTGCATTTTGTACATGGGTACCTAACATGGCCTAGTTGCCAGGACCCATCTTACATTGTGAGTTTAAGTGCATTCCCTTAAGTTACACTTAAGGGGGGGTGTTGGTGTAATTAAATATTCCTAATTACACTTAACTTAATCTTACTTAGGATAATGCATTGCATAGTAGTTAGTGATTGAGACACCTAGGAGTGTGCACCTCATTCAAGCACATGGTGTAAGAGAATTTCTACTTTAGGTGTGATAGTTTTCATCACATACCTCTTTGTGTGTGAGATCCACCTTTTGTGCTCTTATCACATTATCATCCTAATCCATTGCACATACTTTATTGCATAATGGAGGATGATCCACATTTGGTGGACATGTGATTACACCTAGCATAGGTGATATCTTATCAGCTCCTTATCATTGTCTCTTATCTCCTTTCCTATATAAGGAGGCCTATTATGTATATTTTAATCATGTCCATGATCAATAATATCATTCTTGCATCTTAATGCAATTGTCTTGCCAATCTCTTGTGGAAGTTATCTTGGTCTTGCATTCGATCCTGGGGGTGTTGTAGAGTCACCTAAAACTCTAACAATATGAAAATGCATTATCCTAAGTAAACTTAAGTAAAGTGTAATTAATGAATAATTAATTATACCAACACCCTCCCTTAAGTGCAACTTAGGGGAATGCACTTAAGCTCACAATGCTAGATGGCAATGCATGATGGATACCGACTACTAGGCCATGTTAGGTACCCATGTACAATATGCAAGAGCAATGCAATGCAATGAAATCTCTCATAAAGCAGAGAAAGAAGGAAAATATCATGGGAAAAACCCTCACCCAAAAATAGAGATGAAAGAAAAGATGCATGGATGGATGGATTAATCAAGACCCCCCCATTATGACATACATCATGTATATACAATAAAGAACTATGAGAAGGAAAAAAAACCCCATATGAGGAAAAAGTCCCCCCCATAAGAGAGACGTAGTAGAAGATGAAAGACATGGTAGCCCCCCTCAATGTAGAATTCCCATTAGTGATAGATACTCTAGGATGAATGTAGAATCTAGTCCATGAATGTTGAACAATGTTCCTCCCCTTAAGAAGAAACAATGCCATAGGTGTATAGGATATGTCTCCCCAATCTATTGGATGAAACCTCAAGATGAATGTTGTCTCTGAAAACTGTTCAACTGTCCCTATGTCAATGTTGAAGGCTTCCCCTTCCAAAAGTGCTGAAAAGAACAAGTTAGGATCAAATAAGGATAGATGTAGAACATGTCTTAAAGAACCAAGTGTCTTCCCTAATGATAGAGACACCTCCTACAACTTTTGTACATAAGGATCCACAATCACATCAACCTCAAAAGATTAATCATGTAGAGAATGGAAAAGAAGTTTAGAGTGTGCCCTCACAACAACTGAAGAAGGATCTTCCCCATCAAAGAGAAGATGTATATAATCAATGATGTCTCTCATATCTACAATATAGGACTCCACAAGAAAACCTGCAATGGCTGTCAAGTAGTCATCCCCTAATGCTGTAACTGGAAGACAAGGTGTACCCTATTGTGCTAAATCATATGGACCTATCACTATAGCAATGTAGATGGCATGTGGAATGTGATGATTTTGTGACCTTTTCCTATGGATTTCTGAAGGATCCCCCGCAAGTGAACCTATTGAATCAAGAGTTTGTCTAACCCAACAAAGTCTACTGGAAGATGATGGAGTATCCCCAACCTTAAGTTTACCAAGAAAAGATGTAATCTTTTGTATAGGGGTTAAGGTAGATGAACCATCTGAATCAATACCACTATTGTCACTACCAGTTTCCACAATGTCTGAAGTATGGAGGGGACTAGATGATAAGCTAGGTGAACTTTCCTCAAAGTGAACATTCCTCTCTATGAAGATCTCATGAGTCTTAGGATCCATAAGTCTATATGCCTTAACACTTTCTTCATATCCAATTCATGTACAAGGCCTTAGTGGAGGTACCTTTCATTTATGTCCTCCATTCCTTCTATCCTTGTCCTCCACTCTTTTGTTCCCCTTCAAGGATCTTCTCTCCTTCTTCCCCCTAACAATTTTCCATTTGTATCCCCATTCCCTATTCTATCTACTTGGTTGCTAGGCTTTCCTTGATACCTTCCCACCATAGAATTTATCAAAGAACTAGGTTTACATGAGTCCCTTATTCCAAAGGGTGGATGGTAAATTGGAACCCTATCCCTATTATTTGATGCAAAAAAGTGTGTTGAGCAACTTGCCAAACCATCCTTACTTGTCCTCATCTCATTCCCTAACCTACAAAAGGAATAATTGACTGGAATTATATTTCCCCCTTGAATGAAGGGAGGTAGGGAAGACAATGCAAAAAATTGGTTTGTAGAGCCAACATAATCATTGTGAATATGGTAGGAGATATTGTCTGAGGTTGATGAATTTTGATTTAGGGGTTTTCCTTTTTGCATGTAAAGAAGAGTCATCGTTCTCTATAATTTTTACAAAGCTTGACAATATTGTATACTTCCCAATATAAAGAAAAAATGAAATGCACACAAAGCATTCTACCTAATAATTATTAAGTTATTATTATTATTATTAAATTTAGTTTTTTATAATATAAAATTTATTAAAGTTTTAATAATTATTTTTATGTTGGTTGTTTGAGTATCAGTGTGTTCCTTATTGTTCTATGGAACTTATTTGGAAGTCATTTGTACCATATGATATTATTTTGATTTATGAGCCCGTAGGTTATCTAGGTGTATAGAGGGGGAGTGGCTTTCAATGAGCGTCAGAGGCCTAAAGTGGTTTCCAAGATAACTCATTATAAGTATCTTAATAAGTGATAACTTAATACATTAATGAGGTTCTAAAATGAATTAATAAGATATTTTATATACCTTTCCCATGCCTTGAGCGCTAGTACATGCTAGGATGGAGTGCAATATGATGCTTGCTTGTCCAGTGAGATGTTTAGGTTTATCATAGTTAGTATCCTTATCTATATGAAATGTTTATTGATCTGCATATGTTCAGTTGGGCATGGGGTCTAGAGAGGCTCCCAAGATAACTCAAAGGTTAGATGTATGTGATAAAACTTCCATATATGCATCTTAGGTTTCCTACATATGTCGAGTGGCTCTTGAAGAGTGTGTAGCACATCTTATGATAAAGATTTTCAAGATCCTAAGTTTATACTTTATGGTTTTTCTGTGGTTTTATTTCCAAATGGGGTTTGGTATTTATCTCCTTAACATTGTGGGGTAGACCTCTAGGTTCTACGTGGTCAGATGGTAGTGATTCATTTTTACCATTTGAGATTCTGAAAAACATATTTAGGTGTTGGATGATCCTTGTTGTGGTTACTAGCTTCTTCTTATTCATCCTTAGAGATTTTTTCATGTTTATTTGTATGATGTGTACTTGGATTGTGTATCCATATGTTGGTTGAGATTCTTATTTAGAGATGTTGTATATTATACTATGTGTATATTCACATGCCCTATAATTTATGTAGTGGATGATGGTTCATTATGTACACTATGTCTATTAGTTGTATCTATGTCACATTGTTTAAGGATGTATTTTTTATTCTTTTATATTATGTGAGTTTGTGTTCTTATTATTATTCTTGGTAGATTAGTTAACATATATATAATTCTACATTATGGAACCCTAGATATTAGTTAATTATAATTGTGTTTACTAATGTGTATATTTCATCCTATGTTGTATTGTTTCGCACTATTGTTGTATAAACTTTTAAGAAAAAAGTATTCCATCAACTTAGTATCATGTTTTGGGTTAATATCTCATGGATTCCTAAATGGGGTGTTACACAAGGTAGTGAGGTGAAACATTTGGGACAAAAAGAGGATACATATTCTGATAATTAATTACATTCTCTATCTCATGCGCTTGCTTCATACAAGGTGTATTTTCAATTTTTTGAACAAAATCATCTTGCGTTTCTTTATGTATATACTTAAAATTGGCTTGATAAATTAATTAAATATTTATTATTTAATTAATGTTTATTCTTTCTATTACTAAGTAAATTATTTAATTTATTTAGTACATTCACTTATTTATTCTTCTTATATTAATTCCTCTAATTAGTCTTATTAAAGTGATTTAATTAATTATTCAATTATACAATCACTATATGACTAAGTCTTTTAGTCCATCTCTTAGACCTAGTCACTTGAAATATCATCTTGGCTAAGATAATTAATTTATATTAATTATTAACTATTCCCAATTATCCTCACCCATGTGTCCTATTTTCAAGGGCTATGTGGCCTCATGAGACTTGGTCTCATAACCACATGTCCTCTTTGAACTTAGTCAAGATCACATTCCCTATTCCTTAGGATCTTCTCTAGCTACCTCAAAGAGTCAAAGGTGACTCATGGGATACTTGTACCAAGAGTCCTCATGAGGAAAATGTCTTCCCACCTTCTTCTCAAGACTCTTTGTGAGACACTTATGTGTCTTTCATTTCCACTTTATACTCCCTTTTGTCAATGTAGGGGGAACATCTGTCCTATTCCTTCTCTCACATTCCAACTAAATCTATATTTCTCTCAAATCCTTCAACTAAATTCCATCCCTAGGATCTTCCATCTTTAAATCTCCACCCTTGGATCTTTCCACCTAGACTTGAGCCCTCCAAAAACCTATAAAAGGAGCCTTCCTCTTCCTTTGTGAGCCTAATAGCAATAGTGAATTCAAGAAATCAAAAGCAATCAAGCCATTTAGCATTATTTTGAGCATTTTCATACCATCCATATTCACCAAAAACTTGCATTAACCATCATAGCACAAGAAGCATTCTAGATTTAGGCTAGTTTTGCATTATTTCAACTATCTCCACACTTTGGAAACATCTTGGGAAAAAGGAGAAGATCTACAATTCTGAGAGTTCACCAATCAAAGAATTTAAGGCTAGGAAGACAATGGAGACAAGCTACATGGGTAAGTGAAGGTAAAATATCATTTTAGTTCATTTTCACTTTGTAATCTTCATTGCAAATGCATTTTAGATAGATTTGATAACTAATTAGTGGTTAGCATTTCAATTCTAGAATAATATTGTTAATTTACATAAATTTATGTTGCCCACTGTGGGGCCTACCCACAAATTTTAACAATCAAAATTTTTAGTTTTCCATGTGCATCATCTACAAGCTTTTTTTGTGCATCCATACTCACAACTGACACATACATTTCATCTACCTGCACATCCATTTCAGTCACAACATTCATCAACCTTTTGTCTATATTCTATCTTCTTTCTGTACATATATTCTCCATCGTTGCGATTCCATTCTGCATCGATGCACATCTATGTTTCATGCACATACATCCATTATTTATGTGCTTTCATTTACTGTTGTTTCACATTTCTCCTTTGTTGCGCTTTGGTTTCCTATTTCTGCGCATTGGTCTACTATAGATCCATCTATTTAAATATTGTTTAAATTTAGTTTTTCTATTGCATTTAGCTAACAATGTAACATTTTGTTATCTCTGTCATTTAGTCAATAGGTTGTTTTTTAGGATGTATTGTTGAAGACCCCTCTTATATTACTCACAAATCTCCTTGCAGGTTCCTTGGAAGAAAAAGGGGTTTGTTAAGGAAACTATAATCTCATTTGGGCTTTTAAATACAACATGCTTTTATTTTCATGTGTCTTCTTTAGTGTAGACTAAGTGTTTGTTGTGTCTTTCTATTTAAGCACTCTGTAATCCTAAAAAGTTATAACAACGTATCTTCTCCCCTTTCCTTCATGGATCTTGTGTGTAAGAGAAACCGTTATATCTTTTAGAGGGTGGTCTTTGGTGGGAAAAGAGGTACTCACCCCAAGAAACGACCCGACCGGTAAAATAATAAATCCAAGCCCTTCCAAACTGATATATTAAAAATGTCATTGTGATTAGTCTCACAATGAATATGTGTGAATTTTTTATGGCAACCAAAATCTCCTCTAGTACCCGTGTGGTGTGTTGAATTCCCTACATTGCTAAGGTGTAAAAATCTTACATTGAAAGGATTGAAAGAGTCCTCTTAATTGGTAATATTGATTGATCATAGCCACCTGAATGGATGTTCTTACTACACACTTTTGTTTTAGTGGCCAAAAAAATTTTATTTACTAGCTCAAGGGGTCACCCAAGCCCGTGAAGGCAGTGCACTATAAGGAGGATCATGTGCCTCCAAGGTCCTAGGCTATCCACTTTGGATAAGCGTGGCTAGATTTTAGCCAAGTGAGGATTCAATAGATATTGTCCTTGCCAACCATAGGATTTGTAAGCCTGTTTGTGCATTCATTTTAGTTTAATTTAGAAATAAATCATTTTTGTCTTGCGTGTGTGTGCATGGGTATGTGCAAGATCATGAGGGGCCAAACTATGCCCTTAAGTGGCAATGAAAAATCAACAAATCAGGGTTAGTCAACTTGACGTGAAAATTTCAACTAGCTATCAACCTAATATCAAAAAGTTGTAAGAATAGAATCTATAGAAAACTTGAATGTAGTTTCTAAACTACTAGGATTTTTTGAAAAAAAGTTAGTATAATTGGTGAAAAGTATACATTTCAATGTAGCAGTACAAAAATTTCTAGAAAAAGATAAGAAGTAGGTGTATGTCTGACCACCTTAATCGTAATCAAATGATAATATTTTATTATTGTTGCCCAAAATTTCCCTCTCGTCCATTTTTGTCCATAACCCTGTTTTCCAAGTGAAATGCTCAAGTGTCGAAACTCTTTGTGTTTTCTCCCTTTTAATGTCGAGAGTCTAGTGTGTTTTCTGCTCAAGTGTCGAAAACCTAGTGTGTTTTCGACCTCCTCTTTGCAGGCTTAGGATGTTTCTGCCTTTTGTCTGAAAGTTCGGTGTGTTTTCGACCCCTCCGCTCTAAAAATTTAGTGTGTTTTCGATCTTCGCTCAAAAACCTTCTGTGTTTTTGGCCCCTTCTACACTTTACACTTCTCTGGCATCTGCAATTTTTCCCTAAGCACGCAACTCCAATCAGGCGGGTCCCAATGCCTAAGGTCATAACAATGCAGAAGATCCGATGGCTGTCGCATGATCACATGGGCTCTTTCAAGCCCATGAGATCATGTGACAACCGTTCATGCGGTATCGGCGATCAGTAGTCATGGTTTCATTGGCGGTCAGTGCTAACATTTTACGGTTGGTCACATGATCGCATGGGCTCTTCCGAGCCCATGCGACCATGCGACAAACCGTCAGTAGTTTCGGTGGCATGGTTCATGGTTCGACAGTTAACGACATGCGGTTGGTCACATGATCGCATGCGGTCTCTTAACCGCATGAGATCATGCGACAAGCGGTCTTGCGGGCCCGAGGTCTCTTCATTGGCGTAAGTACGATGAAGATCTACGGTGGTCGTATGATCTCATGGGATCTTCTAATCCTATGCGATCATGCGACAACCGTTATATGTGATCTACTGAGGTAGGTGGGGCCGATGCCAGGGGTTGCCGAGGTGTTGCTGACAAAGCGGTCGGAACAAATAACAAAATTCCAAGTGGCGTCTGTGGGCCCAGTTGATGGTTTTTCAACGCACGGCTAATGGTCTATCGCATGATCACATAGCCCTTTTTTAGGCTATGTGAACATGCGACAAACTGTTAGCCGCACCAATAAAGCTTGCAGTTTGCAGAGGGATAGAAAGAGATGAGTGGCTGGTGCAAAATCTCAAAGAATATTCCAACCCCATGAGATCTTGTGCCCGCCGTCTGATGGGAATCTCAATCTGCAGATGCGCGGTTGAGGGATTGTGCGTGGTTACTAAGAGGAACCCGGGGTTAAGAAAAGTTCAGGCGACTTGGCAACAAGAGGAGATCTAAAGAGAAGGTGGGCCTAGGGTTAGGATATATCTAGCAACTTAGCGACTAAAGGGTATCTCACGTTCGCCAGACTTAACCGAGGTTAGCTAAAGTATTAAACGATTCCGCGACTGAAAGAAAATTGGAACCTGAGGTAAATGTCGAGTTATTTTTACAGTTATGGCAAGCCCAAATTTTCAAAGGTTGTCGCATGATCGTATGAAGCCTTTCGGGCTCATGCGATCATGCGACCGCTGACTTTTCAAGGCCATGTGGTCGGCTCCTGTTGGGCCACGTGGCAAGCTTGATAGGTGGTGGATTTTGTGGGGCCGAGGTGTCATTTTGTGGCAAGGCGGAGGTAGGTTTTCAAAGGTTGTCACATGATTGCATGAAGCCTTTCGGCCTCATGCGATCATGCGACCATTGCTTTGTCAAGCGGTGGCAGTTTCAAACGGGTGTCGCGTGATCGCATGAACTTTTTTTTAGCTCATGCGATCGTGCAACCAGGTTCATTTCAAAGGCAGTGCGGCCCTTTTTTGGCTTTTTTCTGAGGGATTTTTGTGCGGGTAGCTGAATTTGATGTTTTCTAAAGGCGGTTACAGTTAAGAATTTGCAAAGATCTTTTAGGCTGCTATTTTTTTTAGTCCTTTTCAGGATCTAATCGAATTTGAGCATTCATGACAGAGTGGGCTTGCAGGGACCTAGTAGGTAGATTTGCTTTCTTTATTTCCCTTTCATGCACTCCTTCTAACCCTTTCCCCTCAAAGTTTTACTTTCCTTTTTAAAGAGAAAATCAGGATGATTATCCAAGAGGAACCAGCCTAGAATCTGGAAGTCTCATCTTGGTTAGCAAAAGGTCCCACAACCTTGAGATGATTCCCATGTTATATTGGATTATCAAGACTACAAGAGCTTGAGATCAGAGGCACAAATTCAATGTATAACATTTCTGGCATGCCTGATGGGACCACAGTGAAGATCGGATTAAAGTTCAAAGGTGTTCCTGTTGGTTCATCTGCAAAAGGATCAAAGAAATTCAGTACACAAGGCTTATCAGTATAGACTCAAGCTCGAGGATTCCCCACCTTGGTGCCAGTGTATAACATTTTTGGCATGCCCGGTGGGATTGAAGTTCAGATTCATGTTCAAGGTATGCTATCTCTGATATGCTACATGCTACAGGCCTAGAAGAGGTCATTTTGCTACATATCTAGTGACTCTAGAAAGTCTACTAGTTTCAAAGATCAGATGCTGGTATGTTTTCAAGCTTTCATTTTCAAGTTCCAACTGATTGAATGAGTAGACATGTCAAGTTACTATGGACAATCAAGTTACTCACCATCCTATCATGAGAATAATGCTCATCCAGCTTGTTTTCAGCCTTACCAAAGTCACCCAAAGCCTCCTTTTACCCCAAGCTATTATACTTCTCAAGGGTATCAATACATCCAATATGCCCCAAATGAGTTTGCCCTTGTGCAAAGTTATGAGAGAGCTCTCAGGAAAGATGGATCATGGGCACAAAAGGCACAACAATAGATGCAAGGACAGCTTCCCCATCATGCTTACCACCCACCCTCCCCTTCTCAGCCTATTCAGCAGTAGATGCAGACTCTGAGCTCAGACTTCAAGGAGATGCAGGAGGCAAAAAGTCTATTGCTTGATTTGGTCAAACAAGTATCTGAGCTCAGGGAGAAGAGAGAGTAGGAGGCTCAAAATTATGAGCAAGGGGCAGCTCCTTACCAAATGACAGAAACTCTTGTTGATGAGCAGCAGGCAGGAGAGTTTCAAGAAGAGATTAGACGTCGAGCTGACATTGAGACAGCAAGATTGAGATCATTGATTGCTCAATAAGAGGCTCCTAGGCCTAAGATTCCAAGCTAGAGGGCCCATTTGTCTCAAGAGCTTACACATGTGGAGCCAAGGAGGCATTCATTTCCAAGCTTTAAAGCTGCTATGCTTTCTTTGTCTCCCCCCTCTCCCCCTTAGTTTCACATCCCAAGTTTTAAGACAAAAAATTTTGTTCAAGAGCCTGTGCTTGAGATTCAACCTACCACTTTGCAAGAGCAGCCTATTCAAGAAAAATTTTCATCCCAAGAGGCCCCTCTGGTTTCTCAGGATGATGAAGTGATATGGATACCCCAATGGACTCTTCCTCCTGGCTGTCAGATGCCAAGCCTTTGCAAGGACACTAGTCTGGTGTTTGAGCAAGGACTGGTGAATGAGCTTTCATGTGATAAGGAGGAGAAGAAATCTGAGGTATCAGTGCAGAGTGATGACTATGGTGAAAATGAGTAGCAAGGTGTGGAGGTGGACATTGATGCTCAGCCTAAGCTCTTGGCTGATTTGTATGATGAACTCCCTCTTTTTTTTGATGATGTAGAAGAGACCATGCCATTGCCTATGGCTGAAGGTCAATCATAACAAAAGGTATATCATCAATAGGAGGTTGATTCTATAATGGATTCCTTGTGTTTGTTAGAGGAGATGCCTTTCTATATTGAGCAGGATGAGGTAGTGCAAAATTCATTAGTTAAGCCCTCTGATTGTGGAAGTGAAGATGATGGAGTTGTTGCTGACTTAGAGCAACGAGATGATTCTAATATGATAATAGATGCTTTCTACTCAACTCTTGTTGATGATCCTCATGTTCCTAAAAAGGATAATGGCTTGCCTATGCTTAAGGAGGAATTGGTGTCCCAGGGGATTAACTATGTCCCAACTGCAGAAGAAGAAAAAATGTGCCAAATTATTATGGAGGAGCAAATTCCTGACCTTCCTGTTGAAGACATTCATAAGAGACATGCTGAGTAGCAAGAGGGGCCTAGTTTTATGCTCTCTAGGGGATGTCCTATTAGATATCTAGCCCAAATGGGGTCGAGCAAGACATGCATACTCAAGGAATCAATGGAGGGTGATGTCAAGGGTCCGCTCCTTGGTGACCAGGGGCTTATCCAGTTGTATCAGACTCATGTGGAGAGTAGCATCTATGATCTAATTGAGGTTAGTAATCTGGTATACCAAATTCAGGAGAAGATTTTCTAGATAATTCAATATTTCTTTATTTTCCACTTTCTCCTTGTCAGCATCAACTATGAAAAGTGCAAAGCCCTAAGGAGAAAGGGTAGCTACTTCAGCTTACCAGTGAATGGCTTTGTTTAACCAGGTCTTTGCACTGGTTAGTTTAGGTTAGGATAGGTTTCCCTATTTTCTTTCCCCAGCTTTCTAGCTTAGTTTTCCTATTTTCCAAGAAGTGCTTGTGCACAGGTTTGTCTTCCAGTTCAGTTTTTGCCCCTGTCAAGTTTTTGTGTTCCAGAAGTGACCCCATGCCCAATGGATTGATTCAAGGCAACCGGTCTATGTCTAGCAGGCTGACATCCCGCAGAGGTCGCCAAAATGTTGCCCAAAATTTCCCTCTCGTCCATTTTCAGCCACAGCCCTGTTTTCCAAGTGAAATGCTCAAGTGTCAAAATTCTCTGTGTTTTCTGTCTTTTAATGTCAAGAGTCCAATGTGTTTTCTACTCAAGTGTCAAAAACCCAGTGTGTTTTCAACCTCCTCTCTGCAGGCTCAGGATGTTTCTGCCTTTTGTCCGAAAGTTCAGTGTGTTTTCGACCCCTCTGCTCTGAAAATTTAGTGTGTTTTTGATCTTCGCTCAAAAATATTCTGTGTTTTCAACCCCTTCTGCACTTTACACTTCTCTGGCATCTGCAATTTTTCCCTAAGCACGCAACTCCGATCAGGTGGGTCCCAGTGCCTAAGGTCATGCCAGTGCAGAAGATCTGACGGGTGTCGCATGATCACATGGGCTCTTTCGAGCCCATGAGATCATGCAACAATCGTTGATGCGGTATCGGTGATCAGCGATCGTGGTTTTGTTGGCGGTCAGTGCTAACATTTTACAGTTGGTCGCATGATCGCATGGGCTCTTTCGAGCCCATGCAACCATGCAACAAACTGTCAACGGTTTCGGTGGCGTGGTTCATGGTTCGGCAGTTAACGACATGCGGTTGGTCGCATGATCACATGCGGTCTCTTAACCGCATGAGATCATGCGACAAGTGGTCTTGCGGGCCCGAGGTCTCTTCATTGGTGCAAGTGTGACGAAGATCTATGGTGGTCGTATGATCTAATGGGATCTTCTGATCCCATGCGATCATGAGACAACTGTTTGATGGGATCTGCTGAGTTAGGTGGGGCCGATGCCACGGGTTGCTGACAAAGCGGTCAGAACAAATAACAAAATGCCAAGTGGCGTTAGTGGGCCTAGTTGATGGTTTTTCAGCACACGGCTAACGGCCTGTCGCATGATCACATAGCTTTTTTTTAGGCTATGTGAACATGTGACAAACTGTTAGCCGCACCAATAAAGCTTGCGGTTTGCAGAGGGATAGAAAGAGATGAACGGCTGGTGCAAAATCTCAAAGAATATTCCAACCCCATGAGATCTTGCGCCCGCCGTCCGATGGAAATCTTAGTCTGCGAATGCGCGGTTGAGGGATTGCGCGTGGTCGCTAAGAGGAACTCGGGGTTAAGAAAAGTTTGGGTGACTTGGCGACAAGAGGAGATCTAAAGAGAAGGTGGGCCCAAGGTTAGGATATATCTAGTGACTCTGTGACTAGAGAGTATCTCACGTTCGCCAGACTTAACCGGGGTCAGCTAAAGTATTAAATGATTTCACGACTGAAAGAAAATTGGAACCTGAGGTAAATGTCGAGTTATTTTTGTAGTTATGGCAAGCCCAGATTTTCAAAGGTTGTTGCATGATCGCATGAAGCCTTTTGGGCTCATGCGATCATGCGACCGCTGACTTTTCAATGCCGTGTGGTCAGCTCCTATTGGGCCACATGGCAAGCTTGACAGGTGGCAGATTTTGCAGGGCTGAGGTGTCATTTTGTGGCAAGGTGGAGGTAGGTTTTCAAAGGTTGTCACATGATCGCATGAAGCCTTTCGGCCTCATGCGATCATGTGACCATTGCTTTGTCAAGCGGTGGTAGTTTCAAACAGGTGTCGCGTGATTGCATGAACTTTTTTTTAGCTCATGCGATCATGCGACCAGGTTCATTTCAAAGGCAGTGCGGCCCTTTTTTGGCTTTCTTCTGAGGGAGTTTTGTGTGGGTAGCTGAATTTGATGTTTTCTAGAGGCAGTCGCAGTTAAGAATTTGCAAAGATCTTTTAGGCTGCCATTTTTTTTAGTCCTTTTGAGGATCTGATCGGATTTGAGCATTCATGACAAAGTGGGCTTGCAGGGAGGTTGTTGAATCCAGACTTTTGTGCCTGCAGGCATGATCACTTCAGGCATGGGCATGCAAAGAAGATATATGATTGGTTGAGATATTTATAGAGCACATTTATGATTAGAAGCGACTGGCCTAGGGTTGATTATTATATTGTAAAATCTATGTAGCCCTAAAAAGTTTGGTTCTGACCTGCATGTAGGGAATGTATATATTCTTTTTTTGGAGCCTGTAGTGCTCAGAATTGACATTTTGTAAAAAAGGAAAGGCTCTTTTCTTGGAAAACTATCTGTAGCATTTTTCCTGCTCTCTGGTTTACCACATCTTGTAAGTTTTCATTGATGAATTCAAATATTGCAAAGCATTCTGTGACATTTTCATTGTCCTCATGCCTTCATGTTTGGATTATCTCTTATTGAATCAAAGTATATGAATGATTTCAATGATATCTCAGGTTTCCTGATTCCTCTTGCTTTCTACAATTTTGTGTGTTTCATGTGTCTGATTTGATTTAGGTGTTTTGTGGGTATACTACAGCCCCTAGCAGCCTTGTCTCATTCCTACACCTAGTTGCAGAAAAGGATGTTTGTTTGCAGGTCATAGGTTGAGTCCCCTGTTCACACCCTCCTATGAAATACTTATGCAAGCCTATTTAGTAAGTTGTAATCTCTTGGACCTGATTCATTCATTGATCTC
The DNA here is from genome assembly GCA_027943335.1 of Chamaecyparis obtusa. Taxonomy (NCBI): domain Eukaryota; kingdom Viridiplantae; phylum Streptophyta; class Pinopsida; order Cupressales; family Cupressaceae; genus Chamaecyparis; species Chamaecyparis obtusa. Next base: position 727,663 of record BSBK01001784.1, read on the forward strand.
ATCCCTCTGTACTGAGATCCAAACCCAAGTTTCGATGCATCACCTAGTAGGTAGATTTGCTTTCTGTTATTTCCCTTTCATGCACTCCTTCTAACCCTTTCCCCTCAAAGTTTTACTTTCCTGTTTAAAGAGCAAATCAGGGTGATTATCCAAGAGGAACCAGCCTAGAATCTGGAGGTCTCATCTCGGTTAGCAAAAGGTCCCACAACCTTGAGATGATTCCCATGTTATACTGGATTATCAAGACTACAAGAGCTTGAGATTAGAGGTGCAAATTCAATGTATAACAATTATAAGATTTTATATATAAGTAGTAGACTCATGCCTAGATGTGACACGTATTTTTTTGTAATTTTATTCTAAAAAAATAATTAATTATGAATTTTTTGCTACAACATTTTTAGAATAAAAAACTCTCATGTCTAATCACCTTAACTCATTCAAAACTTTACAAAATTCAAAACAAAAAATTCCTTATAGTAGGTGAAGCATAGAATGTGACGCATTTTTTGGATTTCAAAAATGTTATATCGTCTGAAAGTTATAGTCATTTTTCAATCAGTATATAAATCAGCACTTTAGAGGTAACTCAATTAAAAAATAACTAATAATTACTTACCAAATTCAAAATTTGATAGCAATTATATCGATAGAAAGTTGATAATCTCCTTAAGATACCCTTTTCGTTTCATCAAATTCGGGTGAAAAAAAAGTCGTCAGCTACATGGTCAAAGTCTGGAACTCAGAGAAACAGGGGAAAAACACATTTTTGAGACATTTCAATAGTTGACCATGTAGGTTTGGTGCACAAAGCAATACCGAGCCTAATCGGGTACCCGAAAATGCCGGTAGAATTTTGATTTTTCACTTTTCCCTCCTCTTTCTCCATCCTATATTAGATTAGATTATATATTATATATATTAAATATTATATAATATACATTTTACATTAAATATTATTTAATATATATTAATATTAAATGTTACATTATATATCATATATTACATATTATTTTATATGTATAATATATATTAATATGTATTTTACAACTATGTACGAAAGGTTGGAAGATTGCAGAAATATCATGGATGGCCATTGAAAGAAGCAAAGGAAATCAATCAGCCATTTGAAAAATTCATGGGCAGTCATTGAGGAAGAGAGAGAGTGAGAAGGTGGCAGGGGCTGAGAGAGAGAGAGAGAGAGAGAGAGAGAGAGAGAGAGAGAGAGAGAGAGAGAGAGAGAGAGAGAGAGAGAGAGAGAGATGGGGAGAGAGTAGTATAGAGAGAGAAGGGGAAGGGGAGAGAGTAGGAGAGATAGAGAGAAGGGGAAGGGGAGAGAGTAGGAGAGATAGAAGGGGAAGGATAACCAATTCATTACAATATTAATCAATAAGGAGCAAGGAAAACTTAAATAATATCACAGTAGACATTAGAAATCCAAATTCTAATTAGGAGTTTTAAGCAAAGTGAGTAAGGTCCTGGATAGGGACATTACAGATCCATACATTGTTCAGTAGATACCTCCAAGAACCCACATACATGGGAGTAGGTTTGAAGTAAGACTAAGATTGTTTATGGGTTCAAAAATATTACTGTGTTGTACTTTTGATTAACATCCAATGATTGGATGTGAAATTCACAAATTTGATTATTTTACCACTGGTTCTATTTCAAATTCTAGAAAAAATGGATATTTGACATAAGTTCATAAATTTTTGTCAACACCATTTTAAAACAACACATCAGTTTATTTTTACACATTGAGAATATCATCAATAGGAATTGAACTGAAATTGACATATGTCATAGGAAATAAATGCCCCAACTATTTTCTATCTTCTACATTTTGATTTTCTTATTACAATCAGGAGAAGAATATTACTCTCCAAATGGTTTTGGATAGTAACATTTGTACTTCCTCTTCACTAATATTTCTTCCCTCATCTTATTGCCTATTGATACCCACAAAGTGAATCTAGGCATTTCTACCATGTAATGGAAGAAAAATAGTTTCCTAATTGAAATGTGTCTAAATAATACATGCAAGAACCTTTTCTTTGATATTGCTCACTGACCCTTTACAACAAAAAAAAGTTTACAAAAATTGTCATGCACTTGCATGAGGACATTATATATTATAAAAATCAAGCATAGAAGCAGCTAGCAAGCCGCTCAAAAAGTAGTAACTGATAGAAAGTGGGATAATGCAGATGCTTTAATAAACCACTATCTTCTTTACTCAAGTAACATTTGGTTCATTTGCTCGACTCGGGCATGTTTGGGAACAGACAGTCTGCATTTAAACTCAAGTCTCTGGAAGTAGTTATATTTGTCAGTAGAGGAGATACACCCATTAGATCTACAATAACTTTATGCTCACTGGAATTTCCATTTCTCTTCAATTGGGATACTCTTTCCAAAATTGCATCTACCCTTTTACCAATTTGGGAAATCAATGGGTCTATTTGTGGACCTCCAAGGTGTTGGTCACCTATACGAGAACCTTGAGATGAATTAGGAACTTATCTACAAAAGAGATTAGTACCTTGAGAAGCTCTCCACTTGTCAGTTGAATTAAAACCTTGGACCATAGATGGCTGCCCTTTGTTGTAAAATGAGGAGTGAGACTACCTTGCCAAAGGTGGCAATGAACTTACATTTGAGGGATAATGCCCAACATGAGTAACCTGGTTTCCCAAGTCTCATAAATGCAAGGCCATTGATGAATAGGCATTTCTAATAGAAATATTTGTGGTGCTAGAATGAAGTGCATGACCAAATTCTTTACCTGCTAAACCAATTTGAGGCTTCATTTCACATTGCTCTACAGATAATTCCACAACACTTGTTACTTCTCTATCTGAATTTTTTGTGTCAATGTACATGTGCACTAAAGAGCTTCTATCACTACTTGAGATACTAGCAGATGGTGAGTACTCATCATCATCATCATCTAACATAGGCTCACACACATATCTTACTTCTTTCCTTTGTCGCTTTCCCCTTCCTAGCTCTTCCTCCTTATCTATAACTTCTATCATGGGTCCAAGAAGCTCTTCCCACTCTTTCCCATTAACTGTGGGCTTTGTCTCTTCATTCTGAGTAATTAGCATACCTTGGATGGCACCAAGATAACCAGTTTCTTCTGAAATGTCCTTTTCTCTCACATTAATCTCTCTATTAAGAATATTTTCTATATCTTCCTCTATATATTGAATAGATGTAGCTGCAATCCCATGTTCATCAATAATATTCCTTGCACCATATGCGGTATGTATTTTTGGCCTAAATTTTATTTTTCACTTCTTTTAGGTCTTTAAAGGTGGTCGGCTAAATCTTTGTATTAAATGTCAGGGAATACATGAAAATAATATGATTCTAGGCATGAGCATTAGTCCCTATAGGGGCATAGTTGTGCCTTTTATAGGTGTTGTAAACCCTAGCTATGCAGAAATGGAGGCTTTGAAGAATAGTTCACTGGAGGCAAAGATAGAGAGAGAAGGAGAGAGGGAGAGGGAAAGAGAGAGAGAGGGTGAGAGGGAGAAGGAGAGAGAAGGGAGAGAGAGAGAGAGAGAGTCCCCATGACCCCTATGGACACATTCGAACCCTCAAGTGTGTCCTAAGGGCTCCTACGACCCCTTCGTACACACTTGAGCATTCAAATGTGTCAAAAGGGGTCACGGGTACTTCCTAGGGGTCCTAGTATGTCGTATCACATGTTAGGACCCCTGGGAAGTCCTCATGACCCCTATGGACACATTGGAACCATCAAGTGTGTCCTAAGGGGTTTGACGACCCATTCAAATACACTTGAGCATTCAAATGTGTCAAAAGGGATCACAGGTACCTCCTAGGGGTCCCAGTATGCCTTATCAAGCATTAGGACACTTAGGAAGTCTTCATGACCCCTATGGACACATTGGAACCCTCAAGTGTGTCCTAAGGGGTCCTATTACCCCCTCAGACACACTTGAGCATTCAAATGTGTCAAAAGGGGTCATGGGTACTTCCTAGGGGTCCTAGTATGCCTTATCACATGTTAGGACCCCTAAGAAATTGTTGTGACTACTATGGACACATTGGAACCCTCAAGTGTGTCCTAAGGGGTCCTACAACCCCTTCGAACACACTTGAGCATTCAAATGTGTCAAAAGGGGTCATGGGTACTTCCTAAAGGTCCTTAGTATGCCTTATCACACGTTAGGACCCTTATGAAGTCCACGTGACCCCTATGGACACATTGGAATGTTCAAGTGTGTCCTAAGGGGTCCTATGACCCCTTTGGACACACTTGAGTGTTCAAATGTGTCAAAAGGGGTCATTGGGAATTCCTAGGGGTCCTAGTATGCCTTATCACATGTTAGGACTCCTACAAAGTCCCTATGACCCCTATGGACACATTGGAATGCTCAAGTGTGTCCTAAGGGGTCCTACGACCCCTCTAAACAAACTTGAGCATTCAAATGTGTCAAAAGGGGTCATGGGGACTTCCTAGGGGTCCTATATGCCTTATCATGCATTAGGACCCTTAGGAAGTCCCCATAACCCCTATGGACACATTGCAATGCTCAAGTGTGTCCTAAGGGGTCCTACGACCCCTTTGGACACAATTGAGCATTCAAATATGTCAAAAGGGGTCATGGGGACTTCCTAGGAGTCTTAATAAGCCTTATCACATGTTAGGACCCCTAGGAAGTCCTCTTGACCCCTATGAACACATTAGAACCCTCAAGTGTGTCCTAAAGGGTCCTATGACCTCTTCAGACACACTTGAGCATTCAAATGTGTCAAAAGGGGTTATAGGGACTTCCTAGGGTTCCTAGTATGCTTTATCACATGTTAGGACCCATAGGAAGTCCCCGTGACCCCTATGGACACATTGGAACCCTCAAGTGTGTCCTAAGGGGTCCTATTACCCCCTCAGACACACTTGAGCATTCAAATGTGTCAAAAGGGGTCATGGGTAATTCCTAGGGGTCTTAGTATGCTTTATCACATGTTAGGACCCCTAGGAAATCGTTGTGACCACTATGGACACATTAGAACCCTCAAGTGTGTCCTAAGGGGTCCTACAACCCATTCAAACACACTTGAGCATTCAAATGTGTCAAAAGGGGTCATAGGGACTTCCTAGGGGTCCTAGTATGCCTTATCATGCTTTAGGACCCCTAAGAAGTCCCCATGGCCCCTATGGACACATTGGAACACTCAAGTGTGTTCTAAGGGGTCCTACAACCCCTTCGGACACACTTGAGCATTTAACTATGTCAAAAGGGGTCATGGTGACTTCCTAGGGGTCCTAGTACACCTTATCATGTATTAGGACCCCTAGGGAGTCCCTGTGACCCCTATGGACACATTGGAACCCTCAAGTTTTTCCTAAGGGGTCCTATGACCCCTTCAGACACACACAAGTATTCAAATGTGTCAAAAGGGGTCATGGGTACTTCCTAGGGGTCCTATTACACCTTATCATGCATTACGACCCCTAGGAAGTCCTTGTGACCCCTATGGATACATTGGAACACTCAAGTGTGTCCTAAGGGGTCCTACAACCCCTTCGGACACATTTGACCATTCAAATGTGTCAAAAGGGGTCATGGGGACTTCCTAGGGGTCCTATTATGCCTTATAACATGTTAGGACCCTTAGGAAGTCCTTATGACCCCTATGGACACATTGGAATGCTCACATGTGTCCTAAGGGGTCCTACGACCCCTTCAGACACACTTGAGCATTAAAATGTGTCAAAGGGGGTCATGGGGAATTCCTAGGGGTCCTAGTATGCCTTATCATGCGTTAGGACCCCTAGGAAGTCCCCATGACCCCTATGGACACATTGGAACCCTCAAGTGTGTCCTAAGGGGTCATACGACCCCTTCAAACACACTTGAGCATTCAAATGTGTCAAAAGGGGTCATGGGGACTTCCTAGGGGTCCTAGTATGCCTTATCACTCATTGGGACCCCTAGGAAGTCCCTGAGACCCCTATGGAAAAATTGGAACCCTCAAGTGTGTCCTGAGGGGTCATATGACCCCTTAGGAAACACTTAAGCATTCAAATGTGTGAAAAGGGGTCATGGGTACTTCCTAGGGGTCCTAGTACACCTTATCATGCATTAGGAACCACAGGAAGTCCCCGTAACCCCTATGGACACATTGGAATGCTCAAGTGTGTCCTAAGGGGTCCTACAACCCCTTCAGACACACCTGAGTGTTCAAATGTGTGAACAGGGGTCACGGGAAATTCCTAGGGGTCCTAGTACATCTATCAAGTGTTAGAACCCCTAGGAAGTCCCCATGACCCCTATGGACATATTGGAACACTCAAGTGTGTCCTAAGGGGTCCTATGACCCCTTCAAACACACTTGAGCATTCAAATGTGTCAAAAGGGGTCATGGGGACTTCCTACGAGTCCTAATACACCTTATCATACGTTAGGACCCCTAGGAAGTCCCCGTGACCCCTATGGACACATTGGAACCCTCAAGTGTGTCTTAAGGGGTCCTACAACCCCTTCAAACACACTTGAGCATTCAATTATGTCAAATGGGGTCATGGGGACTTCTTAGGGGTCGTAGTATGCCTTATCATGTGTTAGGACCCCTAGGAAGTCCCTGTGACCCCTATGGACACATTAGAATGCTCAAGTGTGTCCAAATGGGTCATACAACCCCTTTAGACACACTTGAGTGTTCAAATGTGTCAAAAGAGGTCATGGGTACTTCCTAGGGGTCCTAGTACCTTTATCACATGTTACGACCCCTAGGAAGGCCCCTTGACCACTATGGACACATTGGAATGCTCAAGTGTGTCCTAAGGGGTCCTACGATCCCTTCAGACACACTTGAGCATTCAAATGTGTCAAAAGAGGTCATGGGGAATTCCTAGGGGTCCTAGTATGCCTTATCACATGTTAGGACCCCTAGGAAGCCCCCGTGACCCCTATGGACACATTGGAATGCTTAAGTGTGTCCTAAGGCTTCTACAACTGCTTTGTACACAGTTGAGCATTCAAATGTGTCAAAAGGGGTCATGAGGACTTTCTAGGGGTCCTAGTATGCCTTATCACATGTTAGGACCCCTAGGAACTCCTCGTGACCCCTATGGACACATTGGAATGCTCAAGTGTGTCCTAAGGGTACCTACGATCCCTTCAGACACACTTGAGCATTCAAATGTGTCAAAAGGGGTGATGGGGACTTCCTAGGGGTCCTAGTATGCCTTATTACACGTTAGGACCCCTAGGAAGTCCTTGTTGTTAGAGTATTATTCATTTATGCTTATTAATTAAATCATATTGATTTAATTATATAAGTTTCTATTACTCTAGTTACTTAAGCTTCATTTAGGTGCATTATTAATTAATTATTAATTAATAATGTGCAACCTAGCTTTTACCTTTAGGGTTTCTATCTCACCTTTTATAAGGTTGAGCAATGTAACTTTTCATTATCTCTTATGCATTTTTCACATTTGAGAGCAACTTTTCTTCTGTCTCCATTTTTCTTCTCTTGTAACAGGTTATTGGCTAACAAGTTCTTCTTGGGTTGTGTAGAATTGAGATTGATCAATTCTTTCATGGTATCAGAGCTCAGATCTGTAGCTGCTTGTTCTTGATTTGAAGGTTTTTTGGAGCTTGGAGGTTTTCAAATTATAGAGGCTTTCTATTGTGGATCTGGAGGGCACTATATTTTGGAGCACTTTGGGCACAAACCTACCTCACAGTTGAGTCCAAAAGGCCCAAAAACCCCTATAGTCATATAAGGCACGACCTATTTTGGCCATAGTTGCAATCTGTGGCAAAAGAAATAATTTACCACTAGGGCCGTACGACCCTGGCACACTTTCCCAGATGGTAAAATTATTTTTTATTTTTTAAAAATAATTTTCTTGCAAAAATTTCTTTGAAATTTTTTTTTAAAAAAAAAAATATAAAAGTTTTTTTTCAACTTTTAAAAGTTGAAATGCATTGAAATCCATTGAAAAAGGTAATACCTTTTACCTTTAACGTAGGTACCTAGGTACATGTGTACTTTTCCTAGGTACCTTCCTGCAAGTGCAAGTTGGTACACCAAGTTTGACCTGTGTCAGTACCTGCGTAAGGCTATGGTAAATGCCTTTTTTGGCATTTTTTTAATGCAAAAACAAAAGAAAAGTTTTTTTGCCACCAAATATTTTGGTAAATCCGCCATTTTTGGGGATATTATTTTTGCTCTGCCATTTAACATCTGCTAAATTTGGCAAATTAGCACATGCAAAAAAAATTTTACATTTTTGGGCATGCATTTTGAGGTGCCATGTCAGTGTCCAATCAGCAAGTGACATCATCGCATAGTCAGCAAGTGGCATCAGTGCCTAGTCAACATATGACATCAGCACCCGGTCAGTGATGATGTCATCAAGTGTCATGTGATGGGCAGATGATCGTCAAATTTTTTCCAATGACTGGTTTTTTCCAGCAAGCTAGTTTTCAGAGTACATGTTCATTTTTTGCTCATAACTTGAGCATACAAGCTCAAAATTTGGCAAACAAAATATCTCCTGAAAGCCCTTTCCAAGCTCTACATGATTCTAGAGGTTTGGATTTTTGACTCATTCATTTTGATGCTGATTTTTAGCTTCAAAGTCAGTGGTTCTTTTCTGCACTCCGGGAGCTGTATCTTGTGCATCCGATCTCTATTTTGAGCAAATGAATAGACGTTGGAAAGGTCTTGGAATGCTCTATCTAGATCATTAGCCTATTTCATTATATTTTTTACCAGGTACACAAGTTATTATCTAAATCATTCTATCTCTTTCTATCTTTCAGGCTTTCTATATTATATTGGGAATTGGATTTTATCAATTATGGGAGGTGTTATTTCTTGCCTTTCTATTATTTATATTAGAAAATCAAAACATTGTATCACATAAAACAAAACCCCTTCTGCATCTTCTATCTAGTTCTGAAAGAAAACATAATAAAAAAATAGCCAGAGCACTTGGCACTATGGCAGACACAACATCTATTGAGCTTCTCACTCCACACAATTATCATGTGTGGAAGGCTCATATGACACGGCTTCTTTGATCACGAGGGTTGTGGTCCTGTTTGGATATGGTTCAACCTCAGTTGACTCGACCATTTGAGGTCATGCAGCATAGGAACAAGATGGATGAAGCCATGGGTTTGATGTCACTACATGTTTCAGATAGTCTACTTTTTCACCTTGATGGATGCCTTACTCCTCAAGCCATTTGGGATAAGTTTCAGAATCTTTTTGGCACTGTGAATGAGTTCAGGGCACTATAGATTGAGGCAAAGTTGACTTCATTAGTACCTGATTCTTTTCCCACCATTGAGGACTTCTTGATGAAGTTCAAATCTCTCTGTTCAGTTTTACAGGGATGTGGGAAGAACAAAATAGATAATGAGTGTATTTACCTGATTCTTTCTAAGCTTCGAGGACAGTTTCAAATATTTTCTTCTACCTTCTACTCCACTATGGATGCACTAGGTGCACGACATGTTATGCCCTCTTTCAAGACTTTTTGTGACTGGTTGACTCGTGAGCAATCAAAGCTCACTCAGATGGATTCTCTTACAGGTTCATAGTCACAAGCATTGCTTGCCAAGCCACCTCAGGGTACACAGAAGCTGAAGTAGATATCAGATTCCTCTCCTCAACACTCTACTGGCCCACCATCTTCTTCTAAGAGGGAGAAATAGAAGACTGAGAGACCTACATGTTCCTATTGTCAGAAGGGAGCTTATGATGAGTCAAATTTTTTTCAGAAGAGATTTGATGGCTATGAAAAATAGATTGTAGATTTGCAAGCTCTTCTTCAGAAGAGCAATGTTTCCTCTCCATCCTCTTCTAGCTCACAGGGGTCTGCTTTTCAGTCTTCTTCTTCATCTTTGACATCTAGACATGATATTGGAAAGGGTCATGCATTACAGGCATCTGTTGCATCCCCTTCATAGGTCCCTTGGATACTAGATTCAAGTGCTTCTCACCACATGGCATCTTCTCAAAAAAATTTCTCTTCTTTTGAGGCTTCTCCTATTCCTCATATTCTCATGGGAAATAACACTGTACAGACAGTCTGCGGGATAGGTTCGGTCAACATTCAGAATGGCACATTCAATGATGTATTGTATGTTCCATCTCTATCTGCAAACCTTCTCTCAATTTATTAGATTACATGCAATGGGTCAGGGAAGACAGTTGAGTTCATAGAAGATTCAGTCTTCATCAGGGATACTATGATAGGAGGCATTGTTGCTACAGGGATAGTTGATCATTCCACCCATCTCTACACCTTCTCTCCCTTTGGTCCACCATCTCCATTATCGGAGCATAGCTTTCCTCTTTTGCGAGAGCATCATGTGGTGCAGTCAGGTCGCTTGAACCTTTGTGTTGTTCCTGAGACCAGTGTTGTGACTGCCACAGCACATCCCAAGGTGTAGTTTTCTCTTTAGCAGGATTCTTCTTCAGCACTGCTTGACCCTCCAGCTCCATTCATTGAGCCATCAGGTGCAGTTGTTGAGGACTCTACATAGGACATTCATCTCCTCTTTCATGACAGTTTCAACACACCTGTCATACCACCTACATTGGGGATTCCCTTTCAGGATCCTCGTGTCTACTCCTTTGAGCATCAGCTTGGCCTTCCAGTGACACCTCAGCTTATGAGGTTACCTCTTTAGTGTCCACTGATTTTCACTCCTCTGCATTGGAGTCATAGTGGTTTGTTCATTGATCCAAGGGTTCTTACATTCCAGGGGGGCTTTGGAGCCTCAACCCTCTCTCACGGGGGGGTTGGCAACATGCTTTGTACTTATGGCTTTGAGAGAGTCTCTTGAAGTCATTTCTTTTTGTCTTCAACATGCTTTTATATCTCTTTTTGGAGAGGAGTTTTTCCTACTGGGTTTTCTCCTTTGTCTCCGATTTACAAAGATTTCCTTGTACTGGGTACCTGATCAGGCCTTGTTGCTGGGACCCATTTCTTGCTTTTATAGTTTTGCTAGGTAAGCTTTCTCCCTACTTTCAGCTTAGGGGGGGTGTTAGAGTATTATTCATTTATGCTTATTAATTAAATCATATTGATTTAATTATATAAGTTTCTATTACTCTAGTTACTTAAGCTTCATTTAGGTGCATTATTAATTAATTATTAATTAATAATGTGCAACCTAGCTTTTACCTTTAGGGTTTCTATCTCACAGTTTATAAGGTTGAGAAATGTACTTTTTCATTATCTCTTATGCTTTTTTCACATTTGAGAGCAACTTTTCTTCTGTCTCCATTTTTCTTCTCTTGTAACAGGGTATTGGCTAACAGGTTCTTCTTGGGTTGTGTAGAATTGAGATTGATCAATTGTTTCATGTGACCCCTATGGACACATTGAAACCCTCAAGTGTTTTCTAAGGGGTCCTACTACCCCTTCGAACACACTTGAGCATTCAAATGTGTCAAAAAGGGTCATGGGTGCTTCCTAGGGGTCCTAGTACACCTTATCACATGTTAGGACCCCTAGAAAGTCCCTGTGACCCCTATAGACACATTATAACCCTCAAGTGTTTCCTAAGGGTTCCTACAACCCATTCAAACACACTTAGGCATTTAAATGTGTCAAAAGGTGTCATGGTTACTTCCTAGGGGTCCTAGTATGTCTTATTACGCGTTAGGACCCCTAGGAAGTCCCCGTGACCCTATGGACACATTGGAACCATCAAGTGTGTCCTAAGGGGTCCTATGACCCCTTTGAACACACCTGAGCATTCAAATGTGCAAAAGGGGTCATGGGTGCTTCCTAGGGGTCCTAGTATGCCTTATCATGTGTTAGGACCCCTAGGAAGTCCCTGTAACTCCTAAGGACACATTAGAATGCTCAAGTGTGTCCTAAGGGGTCCTACGACCCCTTTGGACACACTTGAGTGTTCAAATGTATCAAAATGGGTAATGGGGACTTCCTAGGGGTCCTAGTATGCCTTATCACATGTTAGGACCCCTAAGAAGTCCTCGTGACCCCTATGGACACATTTGAATGCTCAAGTGTGTCCTAAGGGGTCCTATGACCCCTTTGGACATACTTAAGTATTGAAATGTGTCAAAAGGTGTCATGGGGACTTCCTAGGGGTCATAGTACACCTTACCTTGTGTTAGGACCCCTAGGAAGTCCTTGTGACCTCTATGGACACATTGGAGCCCTCAAGTGTGTCCCAAGGGGTCCTACGACCCCTTCAGACACACTTGAGCATTCAAATTTGTCAAAAGGGGTCATGGTGACTTCCTAGGGGTCCTAGTACACCTTATCATGTATTAGGACCCCTAGGGAGTCCCTGTGACCCCTATGGACACATTGGAACCCTCAAGTTTTTCCTAAGGGGTCCTATGACCCCTTCAGACACACACAAGTATTCAAATGTGTCAAAAGGGGTCATGGGTACTTCCTAGGGGTCCTATTAAACCTTATCATGCATTACGACCCCTAGAAAGTCCCTGTGACCCCTATGGATACATTGGAACACTCAAGTGTGTCCTAAGGGGTCCTACAACCCCTTTGGACACACTTGAGCATTCAAATGTGTCAAAAGGGGTCATGGGGACTTCCTAGGGGTCTTAGTACACCTTATCATGTGTTAAGACCCCTAGGAAGTCCTCGTGACCCCTATGGACACATTGGAACCCTCAAGGGTGTCCTAAGGGGTCCTACAACCCCTTAAGACACACTTGAGGATTCAAATATTTCAAAAGGGGTCATGGGTTCTTCCTAGGGGTCCTAGTACACCTTATCAGGTGTTAGGACCGCTAGGAAGTTCTCATGACCCCTGTGGGCACATTGGAACCCTCAAGTGTGTCCTAAGGGGTCCTATGACCCCCACAGACACACTTGAGCATTCAAATGTGTCAAAAGGGTTCATTGTGACTTCCTAGGGCTTCGAGTATGCCTTATCACTTGTTAGAACCCCTAGGATGTCCCTATGACCCCTATGGACACATTGGAACCCTTAAGTTTTTCCTAAGGGGTCCTAAGACCCCTTCAAACACACTTGAGTGTTCAAGTGTGTCAAAATGGGTCATGGGTATTTCCTAGAGGTCGTAGTATGCCTTATCAAATGTTATGACCCCTAGGAAGTCCTCATGACCCCTATGGACACATTGGAATGCTCAAGTATGTCCTAAGGGATCCTATGACCCCTTTTGACACACTTGAGCATTCAAATGTGTCAAAAGGGGTCATGGGGACTTCCTAGGGGTCGTTGAGCATTCAAATGTGTCAAAAGGGGTCATGGGTACTTCCATTGACATCTACTTATTTAGTATAGTCAAACTGCCGACATTACAAGGAGTTTGTAGAAAAATCCTATGCTGGATACTTTCAAGAGGACTTGGCCTGAAACTGTCTGTCATCCAATCAACTGTGTAGGTATTTTTTCAAATACATTATATATATTATATACATTAGTCTATAATACATTAACTTATATATATATATATATATATATATATATATATATATATATATATATATATATATATATATATATATATATATATATATATATATATATATATATATATATATATATATATATATATATATATATATATATATATATATATATATATATATATATATTATGTACCTCTTTGGATATATAAAAGTTCAAATTTTTCATTTGCTCCCACCCTTTTTTCATCTATTTGGAGAAATCGGGTACCCGATTATTGACTAGTCATATGTGACCAAAATATTCCCTATCCCCACATACCAGAGGAGCACGGGATTTCAAACTTTTTTCACGGGGTGCAGGAAAAAAAATGTGATTTGGTTCACATTTTTTTATTTTTTGTCAACTTGTGGTCTTACCATGGGAAGCAGTAGTCATCGAAAGGTTAAACAGAAGAGGAAGGTGACAAATGAAGAAATTCAAGCATATAGGGAAAAAGATAGGGAAAATCACCGAAGAAGGAGAGAGGGTATGTTAAACATTAATCAAGGTGACCCCGTAAATGTAGTTGCAAGTGAAGAGGATGTTGAATTTGAAAATAATATGGAAATTAATTTTGTGAATAACAATGTATGGAGTGAAGATGAAAAAGTAGAGATGGAGAATGAAAATGTAGACTTGGTGAATGAAAACGTAGATTTGGGGAATGAAAATGAATGGAATGAAGATGAAAATGTACAGATGGAGATTGAAAATGTAGACTTGGGGAATGAAAATGTTGCACAAGAACCATATGAACATTACACATCTCCAAATTATATGCGGAATGAAGTCCCTTGCAATAAAGATAATCAATCTTCAAATTCGGGGCTTTCAAGAGCACCTAAGTGGTTAATTGAAATTGAGGAGAGCATTATGAATAATTGGGAAGGAAAGAGGTCACATAGAACCTTTAGGTTGTGGGCTTGAATATTTTATGATCATTTTTTTGGAAACAAGACATTGGTTGAGCAATGTCAAATTTTTGTGCAGTTGTTAAAGATGCAAAAGATGAGACATGTGCTTTTGAAATTGAAGATTCATGTGAACAAGAAAATGGAGAGAAATGCCATTATTGTGAAGAATATTTTCAGTTCTCTCAATAGCATTGGGAAGACTATCAGGGAAAAAGACAAGAGAGTTGCTTGGAGGGTTATTACAACCTCCTTAGTAAGTCATCAGTTGAGAAAGGCTCGTTTGATGAGACAAACTTGTGTTGACTTCAATATAGACCGTAAAACTTTGGGTAGAGCACTTCCAAGAAGAGAAAGACTTGATAATCCACCTCAAATTGATACATGGGCTTATGGTGGGAGACTTCCATGTTTTGATAAGAAGCTAACAAATGTTGTCAAGGATGAAATTCAACAATTTTGGGATGCTAACTCAAGAGTGTCACCAAATGTGAAGGATGTCTTGAAGTTGAGAGTTGGCAATCGAGACCACACTCCACATCCTAAACATTATGTGGAGGTAAGTCAAACAATGTTGTATAAAAAGTTTTGTGAGACACATGCAACATTGAAAATATCACAAAGGTCTTTTGAATCCGTGAAGCCATTTTATTGTGTACCCCTTAAGATTCAGAATACATGTTGCAAATATCATGTTGAGTTTTCAATGCATCATGAATTATTATGGTCCATTCATTCTACTTTGTATACTAATGAAATGCTAGAGGATTGTGGTGCAAGTGGTCTTCCCAAATCATCAAGAGACTTGCTAGATCAATTTTTATGTCATAGAGATTATGGTTGTTTATTTTATAAAAAAGATTTTTTAAATGCCATGTGCTCAAAATGTGGTGGCTTGTCCAAGTTTAGGACATGTTTTCATGAGGGTTTGGAACAAAATTTTGGAAAGACACTCGTCCAAAAAAAGGTATATGAAATAGTGAAATATACATTGAAGAGTGGAGGTGAAGGCTCTAGATGCGAGTTAGTTGTAAGAGAATACAATGTTGCTGATTTTATCTCAGATTTCAAGACAATTTTTTTTACAAGTATGCAAGGCATAGTTAGAGGTCTCAATGGTTGGATCAACAATTCAGGATGTGTAAGGACACTTCCCCCATTAGAACTATTATATCTATTGTAGACATTGCGGAGAACTATATATTGCAGCCCCAAAATGAGACTCAAGCTCAATATTACAATTCCATTCAGGTTGCTATTTTTGTACACATCACATATAGACATTCCCCTCATAGAAAAAATGATGAGTGAAAGATAATTAGAGAGTACAATTTTTATATGAGCGACGATAAGTCTCACTCTCACGAGTTTGTTCAACATTGTTTCCAGAACTATTTTGACTTCTTGCAGGAAAATGGTATTGCTATGGATAGGCATCTCATTTGGTCAGATAATTGCACCAGTCAATTTAAGAATGCCAAAATGTTTTATTGGTTGTGTAGAATGCATGTGGAGAGAGGTGTACCTCATATTTGGAGTTTTTTTGAGTCGGGGCATGGGAAAGGGGAGCATGATGGAGCAGGTGCATGTGTGAAGAGAGCTCTAGTTAAGGAGCTATTGAGGGTTTTAGGTGTTGTACTTCTTGATGCTCATTCTATTGTTGATTGGTGTACATTAGCATTGTCACAAGGGGGGGACTCTTGATTCTACAATATGTAGATTCTTTTGGTTGGTTGAGGAGGGAACTCTAGGAGATGGATTGGATTGTCAAACAGTGAAAGACTCTTCAAAAATGCATTCATTTTGAAACTCCACTAGTAGTACATGGACCATTTGGGCATGAGAGTTGGCTTGTTTTTTCCCCATGTGTTTTTAGTATGATTGGGATCATTGTGAGTCAAGTGAGTGGGTGGATAGATGGGTTCCACAGTATCTAACTCCTTTATCTTTGAAACTCTCTATAAGAAATGATGACATGGACACTTTAGTTGAGTATGACCATCTTTCAGATCTTCTACAGGTAGGAGATGTTTTTTCATTGGTTGCACCATAGAGGAATGATGAGAGGTCAGATTATTGGTTAGCATGTTGTGTACGAGGTAAATAGAAGCTTGTACAATCAACGACAAATGGTAATGGGTTCACATATCCTATTGGTTCAGTTGTTGTTGCAGGAACATGGCTGTGAACATACATGATTAGAAAGAATGGAATTCCTGCATTTGAAGACTATGAGAAGCACAAAAATATTCTCATGTATTCACACCTTGTTATAGCAACAAATGTCAAGTTGTCAAAGCATCAAGGAAGACCAAAGACAAAAGAACTTTGGACTATTAGTACTACTTATCATGAAGCACTATTGGAGACCCTAAAGCAAAGAGATGACCCTTCAAGAACACTTGAATAGGTAATAAGTTAACTTAGTGCATTGTTTTCTAAGTTCATTAAGCTTAATTTCAATACATTAATTTCACCTTTCTTAGATTGTATTTGTTGGAGATTTGCCATCAGGCCAGTACTGACTGTATGTTTGTCATTGATGACAACATATGGAAAGTAGCATGCATGGAAGTCTTATATAGTAATATTTTTGTATATGTTGGATGGACATGATATCATGGGCACGGAGGTTGAATGTGAGTATAGATAGTTATATAATAGCTTGTGTCAGCAGTGTTCCTAACAGAGTTACAGGCAGTGTTCTGTGTATGGTTGTCCGTATAGTTGTCATATGGGCATGCACCCTAGGATATATGTTGTAGACATGTTAGTGATGTTAATTTCATGGACGCATGATCTAATAATGAACACAAGTAAAGTTATGCAGTCGCTACTTGCCAATAGCAGTTTCCTGTGTTTGTTTAGCAGAGCCATTTATTGGTTCATGAGTTGCGCCTATCTTTATGGTATGCATCCTTGGAGTTAAGCTTAGAGATGAGTTTTTAATGTTTGGTTAAGAGTGCATGAATTAATTCAGCTTGTAGTGAAAGTTCTAGTTGTTTTGGTAGAGCCGACTGTGTGTAGCATGCGTCTATAATTATCTTATTTGGACAGGTCCCAGATTATGTTGCGTGCATAATAGAGCCGACAAATGTTTGTTGGATTTTATTATGGTTTCTCTATTATGATTTCAAGTTGTTTCTAATAGGTTGACCTAATCATATAATTTAGAGGAAAGATATTTATAGGCAGTCATTTGTGATTGCTAGAGTGTGGTTCATGGTTGATCAAGTAGAGCAGAGCAGAGTGTGTGAAGTGTTCAGCCATCAGAAGAAGGTCAATGTGAATAAGTAGAATATGTGTGCTATTCATTGGAACTGATCCAGACAATAAGTCAAAGCACAATTCACCAAGATCTAGATATAGTGTGTATCTATTATTTAGAAGGTTGTAGCCTTCACTCCTTTGAGAAGTGAGCTCTCAGATAGTGTGTCCTCTCCCCTAACAGGGAGTATTGTAAAAGACTCCTAATAGGGTTTGACCCTTAACCAAGTCTACTGTACTTCATATATTGTAAAGCTACTCCTGACAGGGTAAAGAATCTTCTAACAAGGATCATTATACACTAGTAATAAATATTAGTGGGTATCAAGTCCCACTGGGGTTTTTACCTATTTGGGTTTCCCCGTAACCAAAATATTGGTGTTGTGTTCATGTGTTCTTTCATTGTGTTTATGCTTTATGTTTAAGTATACTTAATTGGATAAAGAATTGAAACTTGTAGATAACTGATTCACCCCCCCCTCTTAGTTATCTCTTGGGACTATTCCTAACAATTGGTATCAAAGCCAAGTGCCTCGGAGAGAAGTTTAACAACTTGAGGTTGATTAGATGGCATACTTCAGGAAAGAGAGTCCTAATTTTGATGGAGAGAATTATCTTGATTGGAAGAACAAGATGGTGACCCATTTGCAGTGCATTGCTTTTGAAGTTTTTAATGTAACTATCAAGGAAGCCAAGATACCTACCCTAGAAGATCTTGGAAATGATGATGCTACTGAAAGAAAGGAATTGTTTCATTAGAATGCTATTGCCAAAGAAGCCCTTATCAACGCACTATCAGATAGTGAGTTTTCAGAGCTAAAGAAGGTAGACACCGCAAACAAGATATGGAAGCACCTTGAAGACATGTTTGAAGGAGATAAGCAAGCAAAGGATGCATGCAGAAAAACTTGGAAGAAAAGATACAATGCATTAGAGATTCTACCTAAAGAAAACATCAGAGCTTATAATCAAAGGATCAATGAAGCAGTTGCTGGAATCAGGAACAATGGTGGGGAGATCTTAGAAGAAGATATTATGGACAAGTTGATGACTACTCTCACTCCAGAATATGAAAGCAAGATCAATATCCTTGATGAGACCATGTGACTTACTTATAATTTCAAAAGAGAGACCTTGATCAACAAAATCTTAGCTTTTGAGATTTCAAGATTGAAGACAAAACCTAAAAGTGAGACAACCTTTAAAGCAACAGTTCATGGTAAGAAATCTACAAACACTTCTGGTAATTTTGATGATGATGATGAAGAGAAAACTTTAGATGAATTTATTGCTATGATTTCTAAAAGAGAAAATAAAGGAAAAGTAAAATATGAAGGTCAATTTCCTTTTAAGTGATTTTCATGTAATAAGATAGGTCACTTTGCATCTAGGTGTCCTACTAGAGCTAGAAAGTTCAAAAAGGATTACAAGCCTAAGTACTCTAAGGAATGTTACTTTGCTGAAGATGGAGTTTTAGATGATGAATTAGATGAAGAAGAAATTGGATTCATTTCTATTGTAGACAAAATGAATGACAAGTCAGTTCCTAAAGATGAGAAAGTAAATCAAGAACTAGCATTGATTTCCCAAACAGACATAAGGATAGACTAGATTATAGATAGTGGTTGTTCACATCACATGACAGGTGATAAAGGTAGATTTGTTCATCTAGACAAATTCAATGGTGGTATGGTTAGATTTGGAGATAACACTCCTAAACCATTAGTTGGTAGAGGAGCCATCACTCTGGATGGAAAGAACAGTACTGATGATGTTCTCTATGTTGATGGTTTGAAACATAACCTTCTCAGTGTTGGATAATTACTTAGAAAAGGATATCAGTTGGAGTTCAAAGATGACAAATGCATCATTAACAACAAGGATGGTGTTATGATTGCATCAAGCTCAAAGACAAGAGGTAATGTTTTTGAACTCAATTCAGAAGCAAGTTGTTTTTTTGCTAAAGTTTATGATAGTTGGTTATGGCATAAAAGGCTATGTCATATCAATTTTGATAACATAGTGAAGATAAGCAATGTTAAGGAAGTAAGAGATCTACCTAGCATAGCAAAGCCAGTTGATACTATATGTAGGGAATGTGTGATGGGAAAGCATGTGAGGAATTCAATTAGGAGACAACACAATCGAGTAGAGAACTAGTTGGATCTGATCCATACAGACCTATGTGGACCAACTCAAACAAGATCATACTATGGTGAAATGTATTTCATTTTATTTGTTGATGATTATACTAGGATGATGTGGGTTGCATTCTTGAAAGATAAGTTAGAAGCATTTGATAAGTTCAAAATATTCAAAGCTAAAGTTGAAAATGAATCTAGATTAAAGATAAAATGTTTGAGATTGGATAGATGATGAGAATTCACCTCTGACAGATTTTATGAGTTCTGCGAAGAACGTGGCATAAAGAGACAGTTAAGTGCACCTAGAACACCTTAGTAGAATGGAATTGTAGAAAGAATAAATAGGATCATTCTTGATACAGCGTGCACCATTATGATAGAAGGAAAGGTTTTCCACACCTATTGGAGAGATGCGGTCAATACAATAGTCTACACAATCAATAGAATTCAGCTAAGGCCAGGCGCTGACAAAACACCTTATGAGCTATGGTTTGGTAATGTTCCCATAGTAAAATACTTCAAAAATTTTGGGAGCAAGTGCTACATAAAGAGGGATGAAGCAATAGGCAATTTTGATGCACGAAGTGATGAAGAAAGATATCATGATTACTCACCCATGATTGAAGAAGAACCCATACCCTCTTCTAGTGAGACAGTTATTGAAGAAATTTTTGACAACATAGATGTGTTGTTCAATGACCTTGAGACAAGTGAGGAAGAGACTCCTAAGGCTGATGAGTCAGCAACAGCTAAGGTTCCAAATTTTACATCTAGAAATCATTCCAAGAAGGACATCATTGGAGATCAGAGCGCAAGTCTTAACAACATCACAAGCAAAGAACTCAGCTAGAAATGATGCAGTATGTTTATTATCTCAGATTGAACCCTTAAGTGTTGAAGAAGCATGTAAAGATTTAGATTGGCATGATGCTATGAAAGAAGAACTTGATCAAATCATTAAGAATGACACTTGGGAACCGGTCCCAAGACCTAGTGATAAGAATGTGATTGGTACTAAGTGGATATTCAGAAATAAGATGAATGAAGATGATACAGTAGTAAGGAACAAAGCAAGATTAGTATGTAAAGGCTATGTGCAAAGAGAATGCATTGATTATTTAGGCACATTTGCACCTATGATTAGATTAGAAGCTATTAAGTTATTTCTAGCTTATGCTACAGTAAAAAACTTCAAAGTGTATCAGATGGATGTCAAGTCAGCATTCTTGAATGGAGATCTGAAAGAAGAAGTATACATTGAGCAGCCTGAAGGATTCACCTTATCAGACAAACCTGATATGGTATGCAGATTGAAGAAGGCCCTCTATGGACTTAAACAAGCCCCTAGAGCATGGTATGAGAGACTAGATGGATACTTAACAAAGATTGGATTTAAGAAAGGAGCAACAGATTGTAATCTATTCTTTAGAGAGACATCTGAAGGTTTATTACTTGTGGCTATATTTGTTGATGACATTATCTTTGGAGGTAATGACAATCTTAGTACTGAATTTGCTAAGGAGATGCATAATGAATTTGAGATGATTATGATTGGTCCTATCAAATACTTTTTAGGATTGAATGTGCAACAGACAGAGAAAGGTATTTTCATTAATCAGTCTAAGTATGTGAAAGAAATATTAAAGAAATTCAAGATGGATGATTGCAAGCCCGTAGGGACCCCTATGATCACTAGATGCAAGCTTACAAAGGAAGATGACTCACCAACAGTTGATATAACATTGTACAAGTCAATGATTGGTAAATTGATTTATCTTACTCAGACTAGACCTGATATTTCAAATGCAGTTGGCATAGATGGAAGATTTTTAGTAGAGCCTAAACAAAGTCACCTCATGGTAGTAAAAAGGATATTCAGATACTTACAAGGCACTATAGACTATGGTTTATGGTATCCCAATTCAAAAAATGTTGAGCTTCATGTATACACTGATGTAGATTGGGCAGGATGTGTTGATGATAGAAAGAGTACATCAGGAGGAGTAGTGTTTCTTGGTGATAGACTTGTCACTTGGACAAGCAAGAAACAAAATTGTATTTCTTAGTCAACAGTAGAAGCAGAGTATGTAGTAGTAGCCCTGAATTGTTCTACAATTGTTTGGATCAAGCAAATGATAAAAGATTTTTGAATTCAGATTGATTATCCTATTTTTATTCATTTTGATAACACAAGCACTATCAATATGTCTAAGAACCTTGTGATGCATGCAAAGACAAAGCACATTGAGATCAACTATCACTTCCTAAGAGAGAAAGTGGCAGAAAAAGAAGTTAAGTTGGACTATGTGAATACTAAGAAATAGTTGGCAGACATATTCACAAAGCCCTTGCCTAAGGATACTTTTGAGTATCTCAGGGGGAAGTTGGGAGTAATTCCCTTCCCTAATTCTACTTAAAAGGAAGTAGGAATGGCATCAGTCCTCTGGGACTGATGGAAGGTTGACTACTCTACTTCTAGAATAGTACCAGTGCTTAAAATGAATGGCACCCTTTTCCATTGATGTCAAAGGGGGAGTAGTATACATAGTCATGAAAAATAGAAGGAGTAATGTACTTAGGGGGAGCTGTATTCAGTTGTGACATCAGTTCAGTTGAGGAAATGGAGAATGTTGGAATATATTGCAGCAGATGGAGGTTTCATCTTTGGGGGAGTATTGAAGAGGAAATGGAGAATGTTATGAAAGAATTATTCATTTGGGTTGATGGTGGTTTTTCATTCCATGTGTTATGATCAATGCCAAAGGGGGAGATTGTTGGAGATTTGCCAACAAGCCAGTACTGACTATATGTTTGTCATTAATGACAATATATGGAAAGTAGCATGTGTAGAAGTCTTATATAGTAAAAATTTTGTATATGTTGGATGGACATGATATCAACATGATATCAATGGTGTAGAGGTTGAATGTGAGTAAAAACAGTTATATAGTAGCTTGTGTTAGTAGTGTTTCTGATAGAGTTGCAGGTAGTGTTGTGTGTATGGTTGTTCATACAGTTGTCCTATGGGCATGCGCCCTAGGAAATATGTTGCAAACATGTTATTGATGTTAAGTTCATGGACACATGATCTGATAATGAACACAAGTAAAGTTTTGCAATCGTTATTCACCAATAGTAGTTTCATGTGTTTGTTCAGCAGAGCTGACAGAGATTTTATTGGTTCGTGAGTTTCACATATCTTTATGGTATGCACCCTTGGAGTTAAGCTTAGAGATGAGTTGTTGATGTTTGGTTAAGAGCGCATGAGTTAATTCAACTTGTAGTGAAAGTTCCAGTTGTTTTGGTAGAGTCGACAGTGTGTAGTGTGCATCTACAATTATCTTATTTGGACATATCCCAGTTTATGTTGCATGCATAATAGAGCTGACGAATGTTTGTTGGAGTTTATTATGGTTTCTCTATTATGATTTCAAGTTGGTTCTAACAAGCTGACCTAATCATATCATTTAAAGGAAAGATATTTATAGGCAGTCATTTGTGATTGCTGGCATGTGGTTCATGGTTGATTAAGCAGAGCAAAGCAAAGTGTGTGAAGTGTTGAGCCATCAGAAGAAGGTCAATGTGACAAAGTAGAATATGTGTGCTATTTATTGGAACTAATCTAGACAATAGGTCAAAGCACAGTTCACCAAGATCTAGATATAGTGTGTATCTGTTATTCAAAAGGTTGTGGCCTTCGCCCCTTTGAGTAGTGAGCTCTCGGACAGTGTGCCCTCTCCCCTAATAGGGACAATTGTAAAAGACTCCTAACTGGTTCCAACCCTTAACCAGGTCTACTGTACTTCATATATTGTAAAGCTACTCCTAACAGGGTAAAGGATCTTCTAACAAGGATCATTATACACTAGTACAGAATATTAGTGGGTATCAAGTCCCACCTAAGTTTTTACCTATTTGGGTTTCCCCGTAACCAAAATATTGGTGTTGTGTTCATGTGTTCTTTCATTATGTTTATGCTTTATGTTTAAGTATACTTAATTGGATAAAGAATTGAAACTTTTAGATAACTGATTCACCCCCCGCCCCCTCTCAATTATCTCTTGGGACTATTCCTAACAGTATTTTGAGTCAATATACTTGGTTTTGTATGTGGATTGTAACTTGTGCAGGAGCACCTATAAAGACACCTATGGTCACCATGGATCCAATCAGAGATAGATGGACAAAAGGATCCTTAATGGTTAATTGAGATCTTTTGAAGCCTATAATGGCAATTTATAACAATCAATTTGTAAAACACAACTGCTTGTAGGCTGCCCAATATACCATAATGCATTGTGTGTTTTATGGTCTGCAAGTGACGTGCTTTCTGAGTTTGCACGGGAGAGTAAAAGGGTTAACTTTTTCATTACTAAAAATGGTTTGGAATATAAGTTAGTGGTTCACTTTCATGACATTGTTTTGGGTGATTTGACTTCATTTTCATTTGGCAAGGCGATCTCGGTCGATGCTGAAACTTGTAGTAAGGGTTAGTTGAAACTAGCTCAGTAGCGTATCTTTCAAACCATCCATCCTGGCATCAAACCATCTGCTCCATTAGCTCTAGTTGGCCGGATAAATGCCAGTGACAACCCCATTCCATCCACAGAGTCAGTGGAACACTCATGACCGTGCTCGACCCAAGTGACCCCAAGGTGTACTAAGCACGATTGGGCAACAATCTTCCAAGGCTCGTATCTCAGACCTCGTGAGAGGTATCAACAAACCATTAGGGGCTACGAGATTGTGTTTCTAATTTCTACAATAACCTCTCTTGATTGTGGGTGATTCAACTTCATTTGCATTTGGAAAGGTGATCTTGGTTGATGCTAAAACTTGCAGTGAGGGTCAGTTGAAACTAGCTCAATAGTGTATCTTTCAAACCATCTATCTTGGCATTGAACCATTTGCTCCATTAGCTCTGATTGGTTGGGTAAACACTAGTGACAACCCCTTTCCACCCAAAAAGTCACTGGAACGCTTGCAACCACGCTCAACCCAAGTGACCCCAAGGTGCACTAAGCATAATTGGGCAGTGATCTTTTGAGGCTCATATCTCAGACCTCATGAGAGGTATCAACAAAATGCCAGGGGCCACAAGATTTTGTTTGTAAGGTCTACAATAACCTCTCTCAGTTTTAGGCGATTCGACTTCATTTGCATTTGGCAAGGTGATCTCGATCGATGCCAAAACTTGCAGTGAGGGTCAATTGAAAGTAGCTTAGTAGTGTATCTTTCAAACAGTCCATCCTGGCATAGAACCATCTACTCTATCAGCTCCAATTGGCTGGGTAAACACCAATGACAACCTTGTTCACCCACAGAGTCACTGGAATGCTCGCAACCACGCTCAACCCAAGTGACCCTAAGGTGCACTAAGCATGATTGGGCAGCAATCTTCTGAGGCTCATATCTCAGACCTCGTGAGGGGTATTGAAAAACCATTAGGGGCTATGAAATCTTGATTCCAAGGTCTACAATAACCTCTCTTAGTTTTGGGTGATTCGACTTCGTTTGCATTTGGCAAGGCGATCTCAGTTGATGCCAAAACTTTCAGTGAGGGTTAGTTGAGAGTAGCTCAACAGTGTATCTTTCAAACTATCTGTCCTAGCATAGAACCATCTAATCCATCAGCTCTAGTTGGCTAGGTAAATGCCAGTAACAACCCTGTTCCTCTCATAGAGTCATTGGAATGCTCGTGACCATGCTCGACCCAAGTGACCCCAAGGTGCACTAAACACAATTGGGAAGCAATCTTCTAAGGCTCATATCTTGAACCTCATGAGAGGTATCGACAAATTTTCAATGGCTATGAGATTGAGATTCTAAGGTCTACAATAACCTATCTTGATTTTGGGCGATTCGACTTTGTTTGCATTTGGCAAGGCGATCTCGGTCGATGCCAAAACTTATAGTGAGGGTCAATTGAAAGTAGCTCAGCAGTGTGTCTTTCAAACCGTCCATCCTGTCATTGAACCATCTATTCCATTGGCTTCGATTGGCCAGGTAAATTCTAGTGACAATCCCATTTTTCCCATGAAGTGACTGGAACGCTCATGACCACGCTCGACCCAAGTGACCCCAAGGTGCACTAAGCACGATTGGGTAGTGATCTTGTGAGGCTCGTATCTCAGACCTTGTGAGAGGTATTGAAAAACCATCAGGGGCTATGAGATTATGATTTTGAAGTCTACAATAACCTCTCTCAATTTTGGGCAGTTTGACTTCATTTGCATTTGGCAAGGCGATCTTGGTCGATGCCAAAACTTGCAGTGAGGGTTAGTTGAAAGCAGTTCAATAGTGTATCTTTCAAACCGTCTATCTTGGCATCAAACCATCTGGTCCATCCACTTTAGTTGGCTGGGAAAACACTAGTGACAACCCTGTTCCACCCACAAAGTCACTGGA
Organism: Chamaecyparis obtusa; assembly: GCA_027943335.1. Classification (NCBI taxonomy): domain Eukaryota; kingdom Viridiplantae; phylum Streptophyta; class Pinopsida; order Cupressales; family Cupressaceae; genus Chamaecyparis; species Chamaecyparis obtusa. Next base: position 753,877 of record BSBK01001784.1, read on the forward strand.
ACGCTCACAACCATGCTCGACCCAAGTGAACCCAAGGTGCACTAAGCACGATTGGGAAATGATCTTTCGATGCTTGTATCTCAGACCTCATGAGAGGTATCAACACACTATCATGGGCTACAGGATCATGATTTCAAGGTCTACAATAACCTCTCTTGATTTTGGGTGATTTGACTTCATTTTCATTTAGCAAGGCGATCTCGGTCGATACCAAAACTTGCAGTGAGGGTTAGTTGAAACTAGCTTAGCAGTGTATCTTTCAAACCGTCTGTCCTGGCATCAAACCGTCTGCTCTATCAGCTTTGGTTGGCCAAGTAAATGCCAATGAAAACCCTATTCCACACATGAAGTCATTGGAACACTCGCAACCACGCTCGACCCAAGTGACCCCAAGGTTCACTAAGCATGATTAGGCAGTGATCTTTTGAGACTCGTATCTCGGACCTCGTGAGAGGTATCAACAAAATATTAGGGGCTACAAGATTTTGATTTTGAGGTCTACAATAACCTCTCATAGTTTTGGGTGATTTAACTTCATTTGCATTTGGCAAGGCAATCTCGGTCGATGCCAAAACTTGTAGTGAGGGTTAGTTGAAAGTAGCTCAGTAGTGTATCTTTCAAACCATCTGTCTTGGCATCAAACCATCTACTCTATCAGCTTTAGTTGGATGGGTAAACACTAGTGACAACCTTGTTCCATCCATGAAGTCACTGGAATGCTTGCAACCACGCTCGACCCAAGTGATCCCAAGGTGCAGTCAGCATGATTGGGCAACAATCTTCTAAGGCTTGTATCTCAGACCTCATGAGAGGTATCAAAAAACCATTAGGGGCTATGAGATTATGATTTTGAGGTCTACAGTAACCTCTTTAAGTTTTGGGTGATTTTTCTTTTTTTGCATTTGGCAAGGCGATCTCGGTCGATGCCAAAACTTGCAGTGAGGGTCAATTGAAAGTAGCTCGGTAGTGTATCTTTCAAACCATCTATCCTGGCATCAAACCATCTACTCCATCAGCTCCAATTGGCTAGGTAAATGCCAATGACAACCCCATTCCACCCACAAAGTCACTGGAATGCTCGCAACCACACTCGACCCAAGTGACCCCAAGGTGCACTCAGAATGATTGGGTAGCGATCTTCTAAGGCTCAGATCTCAAACCTCGTGAGAGGTATCAAAAAACCAATGGGGGCTATGGTATCATGATTCTAAGGTCTACAATAACCTCTCTTATTTTTTGGCGATTTGACTTTGTTTGCATTTGGCAAGGCGGTCTCAGTCGATGCCAAAACTTGTAGTGAGGGTCAGTTGAAAGTAGCTCAACAGTGTATCTTTCAAACCGTCTATCTTGGCATTGAACCTATATCATCTTAAAATAGAAGCACTTCCATGATAAGAGTGGTTAGCCCTCTAAATAAGTGGTTTGGGGTCATGTTAAGTGCCTTGATTGGGTCTTTGCATGTATTTGGCTTTTCTCCCCATTTTCCACTTCTTCCCTACACTTGATTTCTTCATTCTAGGTGAAATTAGGGTTAGGATCTTAAGGATTCTCCTAAATTTCCCTCTTACATGGCTCTATTTTCTAGGTATTATTTATAAATGGATCCTCCTAGCCTTCATTTCAGTAATCATAGGATTTTATGTCTATTCTTGACATTCTGTCCTGTTCTGGCATCATTTCTAGGTTTCTGGGCATCCCTGGGACCTCCTAATTCAGTTTTGAGTCAACTTAAGAAAAAGTTCAATGTCTTAGGTCAACCCTGACTAGGTCAGGGTCAATCTCAACTTTGACCCCTTTCTCCAAAATTTCAAAATCTTTAATTTCTGGGCTTCAGGCTTTCGGGAAATTTATTTTCCCGCCTCGGGGTTAGCCATTTCAGGTTTCGGGATGGTAAATCCTTTAATTGCATTTAATCTAGGTATATTTTCTAAAGGTGAGGACCTAATTGGGATTTAATTCTCTAAGGTGGCCCATCTAGAGGAGTGTGCCCTGGATCACTATAAAAGGAGGCCTTCCTCTCTCATTTTCATATCTCAAGTTTTCATATCCACACTCAAGCAATCAAGCATCTAGAGCTCTCAAGTTCAAGAAAGTTTTCAAGCATTCAAGTGTTCAAGAATTCATCCATCAAGGAGTTCCATTGTTAGCTATTGAAGGATTCAATATCTTTGGAGCCCCCTTGAAGCTCTATCCTTCTCCATTCATTCAAGCCTTCTCATATGAAAAGATCAAATCAAGATTCATGTTGAAGATCAAAATACCATTGATTGGAGACATCCTACATTCATTGAAGCATTCCTACTTGTGGATTTGAGGATTTGAATCCTCTACAAGGACTTCAACATAAGCGAGGTGATTTGTTTCAATTACTTTGTTTATGCACAATATATTTCAATTCAATTTCAAGGTTAATTCCTAAACTAGGGTTTGACCAAGGCAAACCTCCCATACAACAAAACCCCCTATTTTCTTACAGCTATAGGTGCAGAGTTTCAGATCTGAGAGTGAATTTGGATACCCTTTTTGGCCATCTTCTGAGATCTACGAACAGAATTCGAATCGGACTTCAAATAAAGAATGTGGTATTTGACCTTTTATGAGGGTCAAACCCGAGCTGAGTCATCTTGAGGAAATATTTCTAGGTTTTCTGTGTCTCAGCATTTCCAGTCTAGGATAGGTTTCAAATTTTCCAGAAAGTACACATAGACACCAAAATTCAACATTTTCTAGATCTGCCCTAATTTGAGGTTAGTACTTGTATTTCAATTATTCTATATTCCAAGCATAATATCCAACTCCATACAAAAGGGAAATATTAGATTTACTTTCTTTTCCATATTAACCATAAATTGATTCGATTATGTATTAACCTCTAGGTTGATCAAATCGGATCTCTTTCTTGGGGAATTTGTGTTTGAGAATAGATCTCATATTTCCCCCTTTACATTTGAATAGATGTGAATCCATTTTACATCTATTCATTTTGGTGAACCCGACTAGCTTATTCTCTTTCTTTTTGGTGTTAGATTTCCTTCTATCTTGTTAGTATTCGATTTGTCCTTTGTGATTGATCTTTCATGATCATTAGATTTCATATTCATGCTTTATGTGTTCTTAGTTTAGTTCATTTGCATTATATTAGTTTATGAGCTTTACTACCACTAGTCCTACTTATAACATTCTAGTTAGAAGAAGTCGTAGACTCATGGGTGCCTTTGAGCCTGAATCTTCTCCTTTCCTTAGGATCCCTGATGATAACTTGCTTCTTCATGATTCCAATCCTAATTTGGAGCAAAACTCTTCTCACTCATCTCATGATGAGGATGACACTTTAAGGGTTCCTCCTAAACAAGTCCAAAAACTTTCCACTGAACTTGATAAAATGGGTAATTGGCTTCTTCAAGAAAACCATAGTCAAGATTCCATTCAAGCTATAGAGGCTCTTAAGAAAGTTCTACATGATAGTGATCAAGGTGCTAACCTCTTGCATGGTATTACTCATCTTGTGCATTCCAATGTTAAACCGTTAGTACAAGAGGCTCAAGATTTAGGTTTCACTGCTCCTACCACTAGTGTTGAACCTCCTTCTAATCCTTTACCTAGTATTCCTATCTATACTCCCTATTTGGTGACTATGACAGTTCCCTCTATTCCTATGAGTGTTCCTCCTGTGTCCCTTCCTACATCACAACCTTCATATCATAATGTTCCTTTCACTTATTCCAATCTATTTCCATCTATAGTTCCTAGTGTTCCTCTAGTTGTGTCTTCTATTCCTGTAGCTTCTTACACTTTACCTAGTGTGTCTAATGTTTCTAATCCTCCTATTTCCTCTAATGATTCAATAATCATCAGTTTGGCTCAAACTGTATCCTCCTTACAACAACAGCTTGCTTCCTTAACTCAAAACAAGTTTAGTATTCCTACATGTGACATGGGAAGTCCTTTGTCCTGGGATATTATTCGTACTCCTATTCCTCAGCAAGGTGAGATGCCTCATCTTGAGAATTATAATGGAAAAGGAGATCTTGTTCACCATGTTAAAACATTCCAAATCCTTTGTAGTGATTATGCTCATGACCATAGGATTTTAGCCAAACTATTTGCTAGAACCTTTCGTGACAAGGCCTTACAATGGTATTGTTCCTTGCCTCCTTATTCAATTGATTCCTTTCCACAACTTGCTAATGCCTTTATTCAACAATTTCAAAACAATATTGGCCTGCAAGTGTCTTTGATTGATTTAATGCATTGTAAACAAAGTGCTAAAGAAAAGTTGATTGAATTTATTGGTAGATTTAAGCATTTGCATGCTCATATTTCCTATCCTGTTCCTGATATAGATATTCAACATATGTTTATTTCAAATTTGCAAAAGGATATTATAGATAAGATTTTGCTTACTGAATTTACCTCTTTTCAACAACTTTGTGCAGTGCTTCATCATTATCAATTAAAAGTGAGTCAATTTGAGAGCAACACTCCAATGGCTCCTGTTCTAGTTAATAAGAGTGATGCCGCTCCTAATCCAAACAAGTTTCAAAAATTCAATAATTATGTCAAGATAAACAAACAAGCAAATACAGTTGCTGATCAGGTTGTTGTTGCATCTCATAATGCCACTTCTGCATCCATTTCTTTTCGATTAAATTATACATTTACTCCTCTTGCTGAAACTTTACATGCTATTATGAATAGGTTGTTAACTACTAATATGATTACTTTACCTCCTATTCGACCTCTTTTACCTACTACGATTGCATCTAAATATTTTGATCACAATGCTTTTTGTGAATATCATCGTCAAAATGGTCATGATACTGAGTGATGTTATTCTTTAAAACATAAGGTTCAAGACCTCATTGATTCTAAGGTTTTATCTATTGATAATCTGGATAGTAGTGGGAATTCATTTGTCTCTCTTCCTAATCAGAACCTTCAAATCTATACAAATCCTTTACCTATGCATGATACTAATACTATTTCTCAACCATCTACTATGGAAATTATGTATGATTCGAAGATGGATGATCTCAATCATGTCGTTAATTAGGTGGAGCCTGTTGATCAGTCTGTATCTCCACCTCAACCACAACCTCAAATTCAATCTCAACCTCAAGTTAAACCTAAACCTAAAGTGAAACCTCAACCTAAACCTCGAAAAAAATTCAAGAATAAAAGACCTCAGGAACTTTTTATTACCTTTGATGACTCTGGGATTATTAAGGCTCCTGATGGTCCCCTTTACATTGCTGCTAGGGTTGCTCAGATACCTACTCATGGTTGTCTTGTTGATTCTACCTCCTTAGTTAATGTTATCACTGAAGAAAATATTTTTATGAAAAGTTTACAATGTGACTTCTATGATACATTAGATGTGTGGATTCAAACTTGTAATGGTTTTCTTTATCCCTCATTTGGTTCTATTACTTTATCGGTTGAACTTTTTGGAAAAATTGTGAACACTACCTTTGTTGTGGTTCCTACTTCTGATCAATTTCAAGTTAAGCTAGGTTTGCCTTGGTTGACTGCCATGCATGTTTTTGCTTCACCTATCCATAAGTGTCTTAAGTTCATTCATGATGGCAAAGTGAAGATGATCAATCATAGTTTATATCAACCTTCTAGGCCTAGAGATTGTGTTGCTCTGGATTTCTTTTGGCCTTCACTACCCAATTCATGTCCTCCTCGCCCTGATAATCTTTTTCGATCATATCAAGCTTATAAACATCATAAGATTCTTCAATTAAGCATACCTCCTATGGATCTTAATCATGGTCTTTTACCTACACCTTCCATACCTCCTTTAACTATGGCTTCTAGTTTTGTTAATCAAGTTCCTCCTACCGAACCTATCAAAGATCCTATGACTGTTTCTCCTATGGACAATAATCCTATTTATCTTCCTAAAGAACTTGTGAAGGATCTTGTGATTGTTCCTCCTAGTTCTCAACCTATCTCAACTAAATCAAAATGTAACCAATCTGCTAATTAACGTCGTAAAAAGTGTCGTGCTCATGCTAAAGCTAAAAGATCTCTACTTTCTTCGAATAAACCTATACATAATATATTAGAAAATGTTGTTACTAATAATGATCACATGCATGATTATGATGATTCTATTCATATCTTAGATCCTATTTTGATTAATTTGGATGAAGAAGATACTCTTGATGATACTGATAATGCTAATGATGAATATGAGACTATTGACATTGACATTGATTTACCTAATATGCTTTCATCACAATTGACTCTTACACCTAGTGTCGAACATAGTGATTCTCAAGAGGATCCTTGTTTGGAACTGGCTATCATTCCTGCTGTGTTGGATGTAGTCCCTCTTGTGAGTTACCCACCTACCTTAAATGATATACAACAAGATGGGGAAAGTAGGTGGCACGCTTGATCAGCTTGTCCTTTTTGGTAGCTTTGTTGTGTGTTTTCCTGCTGTACTGTGCTTCTCCCATAATGTGATTACTAAATGTTGTTAGATTCTTTTATACGATCCTTGTTACTCAGTTGGTACAAGGTGATAAAGGAATTGAAACTATCATTCAAATTCTTCTATATGTATCTCTATTCTTCTATGCGTTGTTCAATGTTATATTGTAATTGTCCTATTGTTCATAAATGTTTCCTTGTGTAATCTGCTTGGATTTGAGATATGGTAGCACTAATTATTTTTGATCTCCATGTTATGGTCCAAAAAGATTCTCCTTTGTATATCTTATGTGATCTTTCCTCCTTTGTGATTGTAGTTCTACTTTCTTTAGGGAATGATGTCAATTCATTTGCAATAATATCATATATATATTATCTTATGATCATATTGACCCCATGGTAGGTAGATCCCTTCCATGTTCTCTATATGTTTCTATGATATTTCCCTTGATTTGTCTTCATCTGGGGGCATCTCGACGTGGAAACGTAATCAGTGGAGTTGTTTATGTTTCCGTTAAAGCCATTACTCTTGTTAAAGTGTTAGTAATGACTTTAACATGGGGGCATACGCTCTGCTCACCTATTGCACACACACACTTTTCAATACGCACATATTGTTCAAGATACTTCTTTTCCCTTTTTGGATTAGTAACTAATCCTTAAAGCATAGATTTATATTTTAGGATCTCTTGATCCCTCCAGTTTCAAATACACATATATTGTGATCCCTTAAGGTCGGAAGTGTCCTTAAGACTGGATCTCTTTTGTTTTTTTTAATTTTTGGTTTTATTCTTATGGAATAGAATATTCCTAAGGATAAATCCTTGATGATTTGACTAGTGAGTAGCCACATTCACTAGGCGGTTCAATTCCATCTTTCCAGTTGCACCTTTTTCCTGTGTGGTTCACAATGGGACATAAGTTACCATTGGGTGAGGTAATCACACCTTCTTTCTCTCTCTAGAGATGTCTCTCTTATTATGATCTAGGAGTTGACAAAGACTTGAGTCCCTGGGGGCTTAAGGTTCTCTTTGTCCTTTAGATTATGATAAGATTATCTTTTTATTCTGATCTCCTTTACCAAGAGTTTGCATTGAGTCCATACTCTTGCTAAAGTGGGGGCTTAATGTATCATCTTAAAATGGAAGCACTTCCATGATAAGAGCATTTAGACCTCTGAGTAAGTGGTTTGGGGTCATGTTAAGCACCTTGATGGGGTCTTTTCATATATTTGGCTTTTCTCCCCATTTTCCACTTCTTCCCTGCACTTGATTTCTTCATTCTAGGTGAAATTAGGGTTAGGATCTTAAGGATTCTCCTAAATTTCCCTCTTCCATGGCTCTATTTTCTAGGTAGGATTTAGAAATGGATCCTCCTAGCCTTCATTTCAGTAATCATAGGATTTTATGTCTATTCTTGACATTTTGTCCTGTTCTAGCATCATTTCTAGGTTTCTGGGCATCCTTGGGACCTCCTAATTCAGTTTTGAGTCAACCTAAGAAAAAGGTCAATGTCTTAGGTCAACCCTGACTAGGTCAGGGTCAATCTTGACTTTGACCCCTTTCTCCAAAATTTCAAAATCTTTAATTTCTAGGCTTCAGGCTTTCAGGAAATTTATTTTCCTACCTCCGGGTCGGCCATTTCGGGTTTCGGGATGGTAAATCCTTTAATTGCATTTAATCTAGGTATATTTTATAAAGGTGAGGACCTAATTGGGATTTAATTCTCCAAGGTGGCCCATCTAGAGGAGTGTGCCCTAGATCACTATAAAAGGAGGCCTTCCTCTCTCATTTTCATATCTCAAGTTTTCATATCCACACTCAATCAATCAAGCATTTAGAGCTCTCAAGTGCAAGCAAGTTTTCAAGCATTCAAGTGTTCAAGTATTCATCCATCAAGGAGTTCCATTGTTAGCTATTGAAGGATTCAATCTCTTTGGAGCCCCCTTGAAGATCTATCCTTCTTCATTCATTCAAGCCTTCTCATATGCAAAGATCAAATCAAGATTCATGTTGAAGATCAAAATACCATTGATTGGAGACATCCTACATTCATTGAAGCATTCCTACTTGTGGATTTGAGGATTTGAATCCTCTACAAGGACTTCAACATAAGCGAGGTGATTTGTTTCAATTACTTTGTTTATGCACAATATATTTCAATTCAATTTCAAGGTTAATTACTAAATTGGGGTTTGACCAAGGCAAACCCCCCATACAACAAAAACCCCCATTTTCTTATAGGTATATGTGCAGAGTTTTAGATCTGAGAGCAAATTTGGATACCCTTTTTGACCATCTTCTGGGATCTACGAACAAAATTTGAATCGGACTTCAAATAAAGAATGTGGTATTTGACCTTTTATGAGGGTCAAACCCGAGCTGAGTCATCTTGAGGAAAGATTTTTGGGTTTTCTCTGTCTCAGCATTTCCAATCCAAGATAGGTTTCAGATTTTCTAGAAAGTACACATAGACACCAAAATTCAACATTTTCCAGATTTGCCCTAATTTGAGGTTAGTACTTGTATTTCAATTATTCTATATTCCAAGCATAATATCCAACTCCATACAAAAGGGAAATATTAGATTTACTTTCTTTTCCATATTAACCATAAATTGATTTGATTGTGTATTAACCTCTAGGTTGATCAAATCGGATCTCTTTCTTAGGGAATTTGGGTTTGAGAATAGGTCTCATATTTCCCCCTTTACATTTGAATAGAGGTGAATCCATTTTACATCTATTCAGAACCATCTGCTCTATCAGCTTCGGTTGGCTAGGTAATCACCAATGACAACCCTATTCCACCCACAAAGTCACTGGAACGCTCACAACCACGCTCGACCCAAGTGACCCCAAGGTGCACTAAGCATGATTGGGCAGTGATCTTTTGAGGCTCGTATCTTAGATCTCGTGAGAGGTATCAACAAACCATCAGGGGCTATAAGATCTTGTTTTCAAGGTCTACAATAACCTCTCTCAATTTTGGGTGATTTGACTTCATTTTCATTTGGCAAGGCGATCTCGGTCGATGCCAAAACTTGCAGTGAGGGTTAGTTGAATGCAGCTCAGCAGTGTATCTTTCAAACCATCCATCCTGGCATCTAACGGTCTACTCCATTAGCTCCGGTTGGTTGATTAAATGCTAGTGACAACCTTGTTCCACCCACGAAGTCACTAGAACGCTCGCAACCACACTTGACCCAAGTGACCCCAAGGTGCACTAATCAAGATTGGACATTGATCTTTCAAGGCTTGTATCTCAGACCTCATGAGAGGTCTTGACAAATTGTTAGGGGCTATAGGATCATGATTCTATGGTCTACAATAACCTCTCTCAGTTTTGGGCAATTCCACTTCATTTGCATTTGGCAAGGCGATCTCAGTCGATGCCAAACCTTGCAGTGAGGGGCAGTTGAAAGTAGCTCAGAAGTGTATCTTTCAAACCGTCTATCCTGGCATCGAAAGATTAATTTTTTGGGTAGTTGGCAGATGTGGTCTATCACTGGAGCATGCATTAAATGTAAAATTGTGGTTTTTATATGCGAGTCTAGTTGTGTTATGATTGAGGAAGTTAACATTTACAAAGGTGGTTTGTAAATTTGAAGAGATTGAATGTCCCTTTGGGTGGGAGGTATAATGGTATGAAACATAAGAACATAGGAAATCTATAAAAGTTAAACCTCAAACATAATAAGCTCCATGAACGGGGTATTCAAGAGTAAAGAAAAACAAATGTAACTTCCACAAGATATAATTTAAATCATAATGATAATCATAGTCAAGATATAACTTCACCATTCAATTCCATAAACATGAATAATAAATATGTATACAAAACATGACACAAATATAACATAAAAATGAACATGTTCTATATATAGAAAGTATCAAATATATCAAAAGTATCTCCATATACAAATATGGCACATGCCATTTCAAAATGTTTACAAAATCAATGTTTCAAGGTGTACAATGTGGTATATATGCCATCTCAAAATGTGCCAAGTGGCATCTCTAAATGACCACAAAACTAAAACTAAATCCTATGCCATAGGGGGATCATCAAAATGTAGCCTCTTTGAAGAAGTGTTTGGCTCTGATTGATCCTGCATCAAAAATAAGTTCAAACCCAAGTTAGATTGTTTAGTTTATATGATTTGTACACACACACACACACACACAGATATATATATATATATATATATATATATATATATATATATATATATATATATATATATATATATATATATATATATATATATATATATATATATATATATATATATAAAATTCAAACACTAATTTAATTAAAATTATAACTGAATACAAATATTTGTACCTAGCCTCTTGCTTGCCTACCACGATTAGGTGTCCTAGCATAGGTTTTTGGTAGTGAAGGGACCATGCCAACAATACCAACTCTAACCTATAAATATATATTTGCAATAATGAGATTAGTAGAGTGGTGCAACATAGAGTAATAAATCTACAAAATAGGATGATAGCATAATAAAATTATAAATTGATTGAACTAAAATTAAAACTTACATCTGCTGATCCCTCCTCTGGAATAGTGGGCTGGGTCAACAAAGATATGAAAGATTCTCGTGGGCCCTCCCTCACACTGGGAGTAACCTATGAGAGTAAAAAGATTGTCAATTATATATAAATTTATTTCATCATAACAACCCTGGTTACAAAATAGAAATAACAATATGTAAAAGTCTACGTACAATCGGACTATCACTCCGAATCGAGATGCCTATTAGCCTAGGCTCCTGAACCTGTATCGGGACATCATCAACAACCACACCCTATATAATAAAGTGCAAGTAAAATATTTATTACCACACACAAGTGGCATACATATGCATGCATAATTAATCTTAAACAATTAATTATCTTTCCTTTGTCGACACCTGATGAAGGAACCCCCTCATGCCCCCCACCGACATTAGCTGGTGTCTACAAGAGTACAATAAGATGACAATATATTAGTAAATGTATGAATTTTATTGCTCTAATTGATAGAGATTTAAGCATGTACACCAAATTATATAAAAAAAAACTAATGGATACATAATTTATAATATACCATATAGGCATCAAGGCCAAATGAAATGGCTGAAAGTGTGGAGTCATCCACCTGTCTCAACTCCTCTATCATCGAATGAACGTAAATGGAAAAAATATATATACATAAGTGCATGCAATCATTAAACTAATCTAAATAAGTAAATTATTTTTAAATTAAATAAGTCATACATGAAAATTTTATTTATAATGTTTACTCTTACCATATCAACAGGAGTCCATGGCTCTACATACCCCTCCTAAGAACTCTCATGAGATGTAGATGCTCCATGAGGTGTTGCAACCTTTGCAGCTGGGTCTCCTATATCCTCTTCATCAATAACATACTGATATGTATCAACATCAGTAAGCGGTCTGAGCCACATATTATTGCATATAATGCAAATATGGGGCTCGCATACATGTGAACTCCGATGAGATGTCGATGCACCAGCATCATCCACACCAAGAGGCAACACTAACCTAGTTTACGTGATCAACTGATCACTCAACAAATGAATGGCCCTAATAGTCTATGAGGCAGCCTCTGCAATGATATCGGGATGCTGCACTGGAGGAGGGGGTGTGACATTAGTGGGGGGGATGAAGGTAGTGGCCTTTTTGTGCTGGGAAAATGGCCTAGTCTGAGGAGCTCCTCTGCCTAAACCCATGTTGGGCCTCATGCTAAAATAATTAACATTGTGACCAAGCACAAACTTAGCATACAATTTTTTTATGAAATAGAAAGGGAGCTTCAAATTTCTATGGGTTGGTTTATCAAAAACCATCCACCAACGATCCCAAAAGTGTGCGTGCATTGCTTCATTTATGCACCATTTTATTGATAATTTGGGCTTTTTAGGGTCAACTTGTAATTCGGTTTTAGGATCCACAAAAAGGGAAGCTATATCTTCCTTAGTTATATTATGGGCCACAATCCCATCATGGTCAAGCCCATCATCATATTGGGTGTTCATATCATCATGCCAATGAAGAGTAGCATTATGTTGCTGCGTGAGTGTGTCAATGTTTTCAACAATAGTATTTAGGGTGGCAAGCATGGGACCTAATGTAGGTATATTCTGATATGTGTTTTGGAAACCTCATATTGTGTTCAAATTATCTTGTATCAAATCTTGTAAAGATGGAGGGTTTTGAGATGGGGGATTGTTTTCAGGATTATTATTTGGTGCGGGAGGGTTATTTTCTTCATTATTGTCATCCATGCCTGATTAAATAAAAAAATATATAAATTTTAATTTGATTTCATATATCATTACAAAAATAAATACAAAACCCTATTTCAACCAAAAAAACTACATTTAGCATCAAAATGAAATAAAATAATCAAAATATACAAAAAATTTACTTACTGTTTATACTGTGGAGTCAAATTTGTTGTTGGGGAAATTAGATACCCGAAAAAATTGAGTATCAAATATATAGAGCCATTTTACAAACTAAAAAACAATAAGAGAAATGAGAAACACGGCCTGCAAGTTTGGATTTATCCCACAAGTTTCAGGTACCCGATTAGGACTGTGCTTTGGTGTTAGGTTTGCCCAGGTGTACTGACACTCAGGCCTACTAAAAAGTCAACAAGGGTTTTCATGCACTTTTGGAGGAGTGAAAAGAGAATATTTTTCACATCACCACTTTTTGGCCCCTCATGATCTTGCACATACTCGTATATGCATTTTCTTTCTAGAAAATACAACAACCAAAACCATAATTGTTTTTTGAAAATTGCAACCAAGATTAAAAATATCCCAAATTGTGCATACATATAATACTGTTGTGCATGCATCAAACTGTCATGTAAATTTATTTCTGATCTTGCACATATACTTGTAATTGCGACACATTCATATCTTGTTTCTGCACATATATCAAAATGTCTTGCACATCTATTAATGCGCATTCATCATAGATGCTATTTTTACGGATCTTGACCTATTTCCGCATACACTTTCAGATACCCATTTTTGTCTTCTTCCTAATTCTGGAAACTTTTGATATTTTCAGGACATTATTACCCAGTTTGACCTTCATTTTCATAATTTCATCATCTTTTCATATATCCATATCTTTCTAAATCAATTTCTTAGTGTTGATAGTCACCGTTTAAATATCTAAATCTCTTTGTGAGTTTTACTTATCAAGATCTATCATCCTTATTTACAAACTTACTTAGATTTTTATCCTTGCTAGTCTTTTTCATATCATAGTGAGCTCTATACCTCCTATAGACTTATATTATCGATTATTAATTTCATTCAACACTCTAGAAATTATTTTCATATCTTCCTATCTATCCAATATCCAACATATCTATCAAAGCTTTCATCCCATTTTTCATCTTTCACCTTTTTATGGTTCAAACTAGATCACAAAAATTGAAGGAACCTGTGAATCCAAAATATTGAGACAAATGGCAGGAGCTAGCAATGATGAGAATCCTTGGTCAATTTTTTTTACTAAGGATATGATTTTTACAATTGAGGAAGAACCAATAGATCAAGAATTAAGAGAATCCATGTAAGATCCTAGATTGTATAAGGTCACGGAAAGAATCTTAGATATGGATAAAGAGAAATACTTCCTCATGCTATCTCATCAAGGAGTCAAATTACCAACTGATTTTGATGTCTCCCTTCTCAAGGAACCACCCACTAGTACATTTGACCCACATTTTTTACCAACATTTTTGACCAAGCATTAAAATTGATTTGCTTGGTCGGTTTATAGAAGGAAAAAATTGATTTTTTTTACTCCATTCTCATGTTGGTCAGAATTACGACAACAATGACATGTTGGTCATAATTACGACCAACACAGGCATACAACTTTAAAAAAAGGTGGTTTCATTTTGTTTCATTTTGTTATTCCACAAAGCAAAGCTGAAGGAGGGAATCTCTCAACACCACATACGCATCTCTCAACACCACCTGTAAGGGAATCTCTTGATTCATTCCATATTATATTCACAACCATCATTATTTTTTATGTGAATGGTGGTGTTATCTTTGAACGAAGATTACATATTATTTCATTGTTAAACCCTATGCCACCGGGTTATATTTTTGTTATCTCGTCAAACTGCCCAAAAGCCACAGGGGTCGTATTATATTCATAGCCATCATAACAAGGGTTATTGGGTGCATTATTGAGATAAAAGCTTGATTTTCCCTTGACTGCATTATAAATGACTCAACAGTAGGGGAGAAGAGATTCAGAGAGTACCTTTGTGTTCTTTACTCATATAATTCGTATAGAGATGCTCTATCCTTCTTGGCATTATTCCTATCATTTCCTCCAAAACATTCTCTTTTCATGCATTTTATTTTGGGGCCTACACTTTGGAGGTATTAGTTCTATTTTGTTTACAAATTTACATCGGTGTTTTAAACCCTCTTTTTCTTTGGGCAATAATCTCCACAACTTGGTATCAGTGCATTGTAATGATTTAATTGTCCCATGCTTGGTTTGTACACCCCATCCATGAGTCTATGTCACATATGGTCTTTTGTTTTCTATGAATGTATTTCTTAATCACCTTGCATAGTAGTGTGGAAGACATTGGTTATGATATTTGTGCATATATTTTCTTGTTTAATGCCTTGATTGGTGTTTCTCTTCTATCATTTCTTATAATCTACGAGAAGTTTTAGGAATTATAACATGGGTTATTGGGTGCATTATTGAGATAAAAGCTTGATTTTTCCTTACTACATTACAAATGGCCCAGCAGTAGGGGAGAAGAGGATTCAAAGAATGCCTTTGTGTTCTTTACTCATATAATTCATATAGCGATGCTCTATCCTTCTTGGCATTATTCCTATCATATCCTCCAAAAAAATGTCTTTTCAAGCATTTTATTTTGGGGCCTACACTTTAGAGGTATTAGTTCTATTTTGTTTACAAATTTACATTGGTGTTTTAAACCCTCTTTTGCTTTGGGCAATAATATTGACAACTTGGTATTAGTGCATTGTAATCATTTAATTGTCTCATTCTTGGTTTGTACACCCCATCCATGAGTCTATGTCGCATATGGTCTTTTTTTTCTATGAATGTATTTCTTAATTACCTTGCATGAAAGTTTAGAAGATGATGGTTATGATATTTGTGCATATCTTTTCTTGCTTAATACCTCCTTCATTGGTGTTTCTCTTCTATCATTTCTTATAATCTACGAGAAGTTTTAGGAATTTGTGTGGCATTTTGGGGTTTGGTTCTACATTTCCATCCATGACTTGAAGACATTCCTTTTTATTATTAATTAAACCATTTATTATTTTAACAATTAATGTATTATATTACTTAAATATTTTGAGTATGTGAAGTAATTAAGTTTAGAGTGTAAAGTGGTAATTGATAGGTTTTATTTGGGAATCATTTTATGTGGTCCTATCATTTTTTTTATATTTAGTGTGCTAATGGTATATGATGTTATTTGTGGATCTCACTAGAATGGTCAAATCAATAGAAGAAAAAAATCATCATCCAAATCAGATGATAAAATTTACTGCTAAGCTCTTCATTTTTGTATTCAGATAACTCACGTTTAACATCATTGCATGATATAAAAACATTATTTTTGGGTCAAATTTATGAAAGATGACATAAGCTCATCTTAAACCTTTATTGGTTAAACCATCAACATACAAGATGCATTGGTCTCTATAATGCAAAGGTTGTGTGTAAGTCTTCCTAAGCCCATACCCTAATTGAAATGAGTTCTCAATCAGTTAGCAAGTGAGATAACTTCTCACATCAAACATCTTCATAAGGATTCATTAGCTAGGCATCTCCCAATGCACCTAGAGTATCCAAGTTATCAAATCTTCAAACTAGTCTTACACCTTTGTTGTACCACCTTAGAACACCTTAACATGGTCAATGTGCCATGTTCCACTAGCCCTCCAAGTTTGTTCAATATTTCTTCAACCCAATCCACTCCATTAGCCTTCTCGGCTTGTAGCCCTCACCAATCACTAAATTGCCCTTTTCTCTCCAACTTCCCAAACAACTCAAGAAACCAATCAATGTTTCAAATACCATTTTGGGTCCTCTATAACATACCCAAATCCTAAGGTACACTCCTTTAGAAAATCTATCTATCCTTCAAGGCATTCATCCTCCATGTGACTGGTGCCAAAATAGGGCACTCGTCACTCAGAGATCTCCGCCATTCTGTGGCTTCTCAAGCACACCTCCTTATGTCCCTGCACAAACAAAATATATTACAAGGATATGTTACATATTAGAAAAGAAATGAACCACAAATAAATGCAACAAGTGCAACTAATATCACTTTGGAGGAATGCAATATGATTGTTTGACATAGTAAGTCAAACTATTAATATGCAAAAATATGCATTGTGCACCTTTGGTGATGATCCTGTGCAGTTCTACATAGACACGACATGTTCCTTAGAAGAATTTTAATCACACAATAGATGAGAAACATAAATATAGGCATCATGGTTACAATTCTTTGGAGATACAACATAATTGAGTGGTATACCTAGAAGATGCAATGCAAGAAGTTTTACTCCTTTGGTTCTAAGTTGACACTATAGGATCCAAAACAATAGATAAAAATGGCTTTTGGTCCCTATCTTGATTGGTTTTTGGACCCTACAGTGTCAACTTAGAGCTGGAGGAGTAGTGATTATGTTGCATCATTTGGGTATACACTCAATTATGTTGTATCTCCAAAGAATTGTGACCATGCGTGATGCCTACACTTATGTTACTCATCTGTTGTGTCCCAAGACCCCTTATGACCCTTTAATATCCCTAAGAATACATCTTAGGGGTCTTAAAGTGTTGTAAGGGGTCATAAGAGGCTCCTAGGAGGGGCCAGATGAGCTTCCACCTTCACGTGGTTGGCCTTGTTAAGTAGAGAATATTAAAATTTTCTCAAAACAAAGAAAAGCTCAATATTTCATGGTTCCAGGAACAAAAAAAATTGTTCATAGTCTTTAGTTTATGAAACCGTCCAAACTTGTTACGCTTCTGTAGCTCATCATGAGCACTAGAGGTCTGAAGGAAATAAGAGAATTTTAAGAGTCATGAGTCTTAAGATTGTACTTAATATAGCCAAACTTTATTCAATGGTACATTCAAACATGAAACAAACCATTCTTAAACCACTGATCTAGATTAAACTAGTAAAACAAAGGACAACAAACTAAATTGCATTAACTTAATGTGTTGTGAAAAGCAATGAACCACAAATAAATGTAGTAAGTGCAACTAATATCGCTTTGGAGGAATGCATGATTGTTTGACATAGTGAGCCAAACTATTAGTATGAAATAATATGCATTATGCACCTCATGGAGCGATTTTACAATAGATGATTACTATATATTATTATATTTTAAAAAACTCAATTTGTCGTCAATTTTTTGACCAACATGACTGCTTACTTCAACGTCAAAGCTATACTCATGATGTATATAGTAGTGGATAATTCGACCAAGGTTGGTTGAAAATGATGAATGCTTAAGTTGACCATTCGACCATATTTGGTTGAAATTCCTCATGGATATGTCGGTAATTCTTGATATTTGTATCATCTTAAAATGGAATCACTTCCATGATAAGAGCATTTATCCCTCCGAGTGAGTGGTCTAGGTCATGTCAAGCACCTTGAATCAGCCCTTTGTTTGAATTTGACTTGTTCTCCTCATTCTACTTCTATCTGTCTCTGTTTTTAGTTTATTTTTGCATTTCCTAACATTATGGACTGAGGTCCTGAGGTTTTTGACCTCAAGGTCAAAGTTGACCTTGACTCTAACCTAGGTCAGGGTCGACCTCAACTTTGACCTAGGGTAGAATCAAGCTCATCCTTGACCCACAGTTCAGATTTCAAATTCCCATGATTTTCGGGTGTCGGGTTTTAGAGATATTTGTTTTCCCAACTTAGGGTTGGCCATTTTGGGTTTTGGAATGGTAAATCCTTAAATTTCATTTAATGTGGGTCCATTTCTAGGGGTTAAGGTTAATTGGGATTTAATTCTCCAATGTCAGCCTTCTCTAGAGGTTTGTGCCCTAGTTCACTATAAGAGGCCTTCCTCTCTCATTTTCACATCTCATCTCAAGCAATTGCAATCCATTATTCACCAAGCAACTTTGTGATCAAGATCTCTCAAGGAGATATTTGTAAGCCATCAAGTTTCCTCTCAAGCAAAAGTGTTCAAGCAATCATCCATTCAAGTCCTCTTCTCCATTCAAGTTTTCTATTGAAGATCAAGGATTCAAGCATTCCAGCCATTGAAGGGATTTGGTTCAAGCATGCAAGATTCATCATTCAAACCCTAGATCTAGCCATCATGGTGGTGTGATATTCCTTCAAGATCCTTTGTACATCTTCTAAGATGCATTCATTCTTCTATCAAGGTGAATTCCAAGCATACAAGCATGGAGGTTTTGTATCTACTTTCATGGTTTTGATTTACATTTGCCATTGTTGTGTTCAAGCTTTCATATCAATACATTTTTTTACATTTCAAATATAATTGCATATTTATTAAATGTCATAGCTTCATTGTTAGATCTACTTCTACTACTTGCTAGCATTCTTATTTCAATTTTAATATTAAGGTTGATTCCAAATCGGGGTTTGACCAAGGCAAACCCCTCAAACAAATAACAAAAACCCTCTTTTTCTTGCAGGTGCAGGTGCGGAACTTTAGATCTGAGATCAGATTTGGATACCCTTTTCAACGAACATCTGAGATCTACAAAAAAAGTCAAAGTTGACCTTTAGAATAAGAATGTAGCCTTTGACCTTTTATGAGGGTCAAAGACTACCTGCTGTCAAAAAGATAAAAGATTTCTGGGTTTTCTTCATCTCAACATTTCCAGTCTGCAATAGGTTGTCGAATTGCCTGAAAGTACACACAGACATCATAAATCAACATTTTCCAGATTTTCCCTATTTTGAGGTTAGTATTTGCCTTTCAATTATTTCAAATTTCAAGCACAACTCTACTATAGGAAATATAAGGTTTTTCTCTCTCCTTCGTATTCTCCATAGATTGATTCGATTGTGTATTAACCTTTTGGTGGATCAAATTGGATCTCTCCTTTGGGAATTTGGATTTAGGAGTGGATCTCATATTTCCTCCATACATTACCCCCAATAGAGGTGATTCCACTTTACCTCTATTCATTTTGGTGAACCCGACGTACTTGCTCTCCTTTTCTTTTGTGGAATTAAATACCCTATTGTGTTAGATTTTAGATCCTTTCTTGCATTTAGATTAGATCTACTTTATGCTCTTTCATTTTAAATTCAAAAATACAAAAAAAATAATCTATATATTCAATAAAATCCAACAATATTTCTTGCATTTCATTTACTATGGAGACTGTTAAGATGCTTTGGTGGGTAGTCATGTTCTTTATTACCCTTCTTTTAGCATCTCTTTATAATACCTATGATGTTTATGAGAGTATCATTCATTTCATTATGTTGATGACCCTTCACTTTTCTCTTGCCTATGCTTTTGTGAAATTAACCGACACTAGTCTACCTACATTCAAAACCTTCATTAAAGATTTATGTGGTAGCCTTATTAATCTTTTGGATTATGTGCAGAATTTGGTAGATGATACACCATCTCCTAATCTTCCTAATCCTATCAATCCTAATCTTCCTAATCCTAATATGATACCTAATTCTCCATCTATTCATCCTCACTCTCCCCGTACTTATGATGGGATTCAAGATATAGTTCAGGATGCAGATGTGCAAGATTTCTTGGATTTACCTTCTCCTCCGATTCATGATGATATTAAAGGAAAGGGTAAAGAAACTTCTTCAAAACCTATTATCCCACCTTATACAACCTTTACTCATGAACATGATAAACAATCATCTCCTATAGAAGCTTTACATAATATGTACACTACCGGATATAATATGGTGACTAAACAAGGTTATAAAGGTTTAGGGCTTGGAGTTAATGAGCATGGTATTTGGTTTCCAGTTCATCTACCCCCTAAACTAGATATGTATGGTGTTGGTTGTTCAAATTCTCGAGTCAAGGTAGGTGATGTTAATCATCATCCTCCTCTTCACAATCTTCTCCCCACACCTATCTTAGATAACCCTAATACTCATCAAGAAGTGGCTAAGAAGGTATATGTTGAGCCAATGAATTCCAAGAAAGAAATCTTTAGACCTATGTCGATAGATGCTTTATACAAATATAAATGTCCTTTTCATTATAGCAACACACATTTACTTGCTGATTGTAAGCATTTCAAGTTATATGTTAAAGAAAGAGCTGCTTTAGGAATTATATCTCACTCTTGTGCAGTTTTACAATTCCTTCATAATTTTGATATAGGGGATTCACCTCCTTCTGATATAATGTAGATTTTTTTCCCCCTCTTGTCTCATGACTGGGGGCAAGAGGTGTATTTTCATCCAGTCTCCTAGGATCCATTAGGTCTTTTATTAGGGCTTAGTTGGTATTCTTTCTCTCCTATTTTCTATGGTTTTGCATTATGTTTATAATCATCCATAGAATCTATTTTTCAAGATATCTTTTCTAGGACATGTGTTTTGCAAAGATATCCCCTGCCTTTCATCCTTGGGGGCAAGGTTCTTTCTTCCTTCTCTTTGTCGAGGGAGTTTCTTTCCTTGGCTTAGTGGTATTTGTTTATATTGCAATATTATTTCAACATATTGATAGATGTTTGGACTATGGATAACCTTCTTATATGAGAAGTTGTTGACCTAAGTCATCACCTCTTCTCTATTTTGCAAATTATATTCTTTATAAACTCTCACCCATGCTTTGGCGTTAGATTTGTTTCCCTTATTTCAAAGATTCCTTTTCCTCTTGTTTGCAGGGGGCTTGATGATTGAATCTTTGTTCCTGCCTTTTGAAAGATGATATTTTATTTAAAGCACTCCTCTTTGGTGGGGGTCTTGTTGATAAGATCTCTTTCATTTGAGGATCCTTTTCCATGACTGACATATCCTTTTCATGATTATCTATACTCTTGGATGTAGGGGTCAACATCCCTTGCTAAGAATATGGTGTACATTGTTGTAAATAGGATATCTCCTTGCATTGTGAAGTAGGTATCCTCTTCCATCTTTGTTCCTACACTTGGGGGGAAAGGATGCCATCTCCTTCTTTTCTGTCTTTTCAGGATTCACCTCTTTCCTTGGTTAAGCAGTATCTATCTATTATGTGATATCCAATCATACATGAAAATTTTGGTTTGCATTGAGGATATATGTCCTTGATAACAACCTCTTTTGTTTGACATTGGGTTTCCATGGTTGATATAGCTCTCACCTTGGAAACTAAATAGTATGCTATCCCTTATAAGGGTTACTTTATTTTCACTTCTTGCATGATATCTCTTTGCATTCATCCCTTCCATGGCCTCATAGGAGTTGTGACCTTCTTGGCTTGGACTGGGTGTTGTCTATGGATATTGTCTTGATGCTGAAGAAGGCTTTATCCTTGTTCTTTCTTTTCCTTAACATGTCAAAATAGTATTTTTTTGCCATATTAAGGAGGGGGGCATATATAGGGTCTCCCTTGTACTATAGTTTTTTATTTTTATATGCTAAATCTTGGAAGGTAACGCATATAAGTTGCTAAATCCTGAAAAGACACGCATTTATATGCTAAATCTTTTGATGGTAACACACATAAGTTGCTAAATCCTGAGGAGACATGCATTTTTCAAAATTTTTAATATGCTAAATCTTGGAAGGTGACACACATAAGTTGCTAAATCCTGAAGGGACACACATTTCCAATTTCCAATATGCTAAATCCTCTAAAGGTAACGCACATAAGTTGTTAAATCCTGAAGGGACATGCATTTATATGCTAAATCTTCTGAAGGTAATGCACATAAGTTGCTAAATCCTGAGGAGACATGCATTTCATATTCATAGTGATACAAGAAGGTGGATCTATGGGTATTCCAGAAGCCATCAGAAGATGCATTACAATTGCAAGCACAGTTTATGGGTGAACCTGTTGGGATCTCCCTCAAGGGTGATTCATGGTAAGGTGGGCATCTTACTAGGCGAGGTAATCACTCTTTTCCTTTTCTCTCTTTTCGCTTTCATGCTAGTAGGACTGGATCATGAAGCTATGTTATTTATAGTGTTTCTCTTTTCTTTCTTATGTAATCATTTATGCTTTTATGATAGCTTTCCAAATATGATAGTAGTATGAGAAATGTTTCTTAGTAAGGTTTCTTATGCTAGTTGATTTGGGTTTGTTTTAGTACTAACCCCTCTTTTGTGTCTTTTTCCTTTTTGTTTTTGCACCCTCATGCATGTATGTTGAGTTAGAATCCTTAGCTCGAGGGTTTGTGTCCCTAACTAAGTGTCATTCTATCTTGTTTTGAATCCACTGGGATCTCTTCTTCCTTCTCCTTTACCAAGAGTTTGCATAGAATCCATACTCTTGCTAAAGTGGGGGCTTAATTTATCATCTTAAAATGGAAGCACTTCCATGATAAGAGTGTTTAGCCCTCCGAGTGAGTGGTCTGGGTCATGTCAAGAACCTTGAATCATCCCTTTGCTCGAATTTGACTTGTTCTCCTCATTCTGCTTCTATATGTCTCTATTTTCAGTTTATTTCTGCATTTCCTGACATTATGGACTGAGGTCCTGAGGTTTTTGACCTCAAGGTCAAAGTCAACCTTGATGGTCAAAGTCAACCTCAAGTCTGACCTAGGTCAGGATCGACCTCAATGCTGACCTAGGGTAGAGTCTAGCTCATCCTTGACCCACAGTTCAGATTTCAAATTCCCATGATTTTCGGGTGTCAGGTTTTAGAGATATTTGTTTTCCCGCCTTTGGGTTGGCCATTTTGGATTTTAGAATGGTAAATCCTTAAATTTCATTTAATGTGGGTCCATTTCTAGGGGTTAAGGTTAATTGGGATTTAATTCTCCAATGTTAGCCTTCTCTAGAGGTTTGTGCCCTAGTTCATTATAAAAGGAGGCCTTCCTCTCTCATTTTCACATCTCATCTCAAGCAATTGCAATCCATTATTCACCAAGCAACTTTGTGATCAAGAGTTCTCAAGGAGATATTTGCAAGCCATCAAGTTTCATCTCAAGCAAAAGTGTTCAATCAATCATCCACTTAAGTCCTCTTCTCCATTCAAGTTTTCTATTGAAGATCAAGGATTCAAGCATTCCAGCCATTGAAGGGATTTGGTTCAAGCATTCAAGATTCATCATTCAAACCCTAGATCTAGCCATCATGGTGGTGTGATATTCCTTCAAGATCCTTTGTACATCTTCTAAGATCCATTCATTCTTCTATCAAGGTGGATTCCAAGCATACAAGCATGGAGGTTTTGTATCTACTTTCATGGTTTTGATTTATATTTGCCATTGTTGTGTTCAAGCTTTCATATCAATACATTTTTTTACATTTCAAATACAATTGCATATCTATTGAATGTCATAGCTTCATTGTTAGATCTACTTCTACTACTTGCTAGCATTCTTATTTCAATTTCAATATTAAGGTTGATTCCAAACCAGGGTTTGACCAAGGCAAACCCCTCAAACAAACAACAAAAACCCTCTTTTTCTTGTAGGTGTAGGTGCGAAACTTTGAATCTAAGATTGGATTTGGATACCCTTTTCGGTGAACTTTCGAGATCTGCGAACAAAGTCAAAGTTGACCTTTAGAATAAGAATGTAACCTTTGACCTTTTATGAGGGTCAAAGACTACCTGCTGTCAAAAAGATAAAAGATTTCTGGGTTTTCTTCATCTCAACATTTCTAGTCTGAAACAAGTTGCCGAATTTCCCGTAAGTACACACAAACATCAGAAATCAACATTTTTAGATTTTCCCTATTTTGAGGTTAGTATTTTCCTTTCAATTATTTTAGATTTCAAGCACAACTCTACTATAGGAAATATAAGGTTTTTCTCTCTCCTTCATATTCTCCATAGATTGATTCGATTGTGTATTAACCTTTTGGTTGATCAAATTGGATCTCTCATTTAGGAATTTGGATTTAGGAGTGGATCTCATATTTCCCCCATACATTACCCCTAATAGAGGTGATTCCACTTTACCTCTATTTAATATCATAGCTGGCAATTTTGACGTTGTTTTTAGTCAAAATTTCATCCAAATGGTAAGTCAAATATTCAACTTTAAAGGAACTTTTGGAAAAATTGACAAAGAAAGTTGGACAAGAAAAAAGGTCATTTAGTCTACCATTTTACATTGAAAGCTAGACCAATGTGCATTGAAAATGAGGCTAAAATTTACTAGTGACCTATAACAAATGATCAAGAAAAACCTAGTGGTTCCCAAGAAACACATGCTCATGAATCTATGGGAGACAAACAACCTAGTACTACTCACAATACACAAAGACATAATACATCTTTGGACCCTGTCTTACAACAAATCCAGATGCTTCAGCAATAGATTTGTGATAGCCAAACTGGATCTTCTTCAAAGAGATATTCCTTAGATGATATATGTCCTTATCCTTTTGACAAGCATCTAGAAATGATTCCATTCCCTCCTCACTTTAAGGTGCCTAAATTTGATAAATACAAAGGGAATTCAGATCCTCAAGACCACATATGTGATTTTTGTGTTGCTTGTATGGAAGTAGCTCACAATGAAACCTATCTTATGAGATTATCCCCACATATCTTAGGAGGAAAAGCTATGGAATGGTTATCTAAATTACCACCAGGAATCGAATGATTTAATGAGCTAATTGACAAATTTATGACCCATTATTCATATAACATTAGACATGAGGTCACTATGCTCAATATTTTCAATGCACAACAAAAGAATGGGGAACCTTTCCTTACCTTTTTGCAAAGATGGCATCAACTATTTTAAAAATATCCATGAACAATTCCTAAAAAAGAAAATATGGATATTTCTATGCACAACCTTACACCAAAAATATGACATAGATTGCAATTACAATGTCCTCCTAATTTCAACAAGCTCGTTGAGAATAGAGTCAAGATTGAGGAAGCTATGGTTAGGAAAGGTGAGGTCAAAATATACACTAAAGATCATGTTGGATCCTCAAGTTTTAATAACAATAATTCCAATAACAACAACAATGACAAATAAAATTTTTGGAACAAAAACAAGAATATTGTCAATGATGGAATTGTTGATAACTGACATTGCAAAACAACACAACCTGCCCTAAATCTCACAAGAAAGGCTAATGCTACTCAACCTACTTAGAGTAATAAAAAAATGTCACATAATCCCAACAATAATTCATCAAATTCAAGGTTACCTTTTATGCCTCGCAGAAGGAATTTCACTCCTTTAGGTGAGTCTCTTGAATCTTCTTTAAGGAAATTGATCAGAAAGAAACTCATTGTACTTCTTGAGATTAGAGACTATGAACCAAGAGTGAAACCATCTTGGTGGAATGTCAATGATTAATGTGAGTTTCATAGAGGCAAAGGTCATAAAACTAATGAATGTCAGAGACTTAAACATGTAGTACAAGACTTGATAGAAAGCGATGAGTTAAGTGTTGATGGACATACCTCAAATGAGTCACATATGAATTTTAAAGATCCACTTCCTAAACTTGAGAATGGAAGCTCTTCCAATACTAAGAGTGACAACCAAGCCAACTAAAATATGACATCCTATAAGTATGTTAATTATATCTCAGAGTGTGATCCTTCTTAGTATTATTCCAATGTGATAACTATCAAAGATAAACAAGAAAGTCAACTGGTTAATGTTACAACTTGAGCTCAATCAAAGGTTACTCTACAAGGTGTCTCATGCAAGCCCTCCACCTCACAAAACAAGTCTATCTATGTGCCAAAGACTACACAAAATGTCTTGAATAAATACAATCTTTTCAATCAATTATAGAAAATGCCTACCCATATATCCATATTAGAGCTTTTACGCTTGTCACCATCTTATAAGGATATTCTTGAGAAATCTTTACTAGAGACTCATGTGATCACCATCTAGGTCAGGCCCAATTCCAAGCTATGGTGGGACATTTGAATACTGCACATTTCCCATCTTTTACCAAGCATGATGATCTAGCCATTAACCAACCACATAATGCTCCACTTCATATTGAATTCCTTGTCCAAAATCATAAGATCAAAAGAGTGCTTATAGATGGAGGAGATGGCTTGAATATATGCACTTTAAAACTAGTCCTTGCATTGGGATTTTCTAAAAATGTCATGGATCCAAAGAATAAAATTATAATCAAATCTTATGATGAGGAGGAGAGGTCATCCAAGGGTTTTTTAGTTCTACCTATCAAAGTGGGTTCTGTAGTCAAAGATGTTCTTTGTCAAGTACTTAATATGGAACTCCTATATAATATTCTTTTGGGATGACCCTATATTCATTCTATGCAAATTATACCTTCAACTTATCATCAACACTTGAAATTTCCTTACAATGGCCAAGAAATAACCATCAAAGATGATCCCAATCCTTTTCAATATTGTAACACTATGAAGGTTTCTCCTTAATCTTTGGTACCATACAATTGTGATGTATCTTCTACAATAAAGACTACTGATCCTAATAATATAACATCGATATCCAAATCTAATGATATTAAGGTAGACATAAAATAACAAAGCATGGGGGAATATACTTTGGGGAAAATATTTTGTATAAAAAAATTACCATTATCTCCTAAGTCATATGGAAAATCTTTGATTATCAAACAACAATCAGATGCTCCTCCTACAACTATTTTTGGCACTTTTATAAGTGGGGGGACTATATCCAAGGAAGCAGCTGAGAGAAATGTTAGTCACTTACTTTATAAAGAAAAGAACATGGATGATGTAAAACATGATTATGTATCACTTGATGTATATGGTAAGGGATACACTTTATTATAAAATATGGGATATGAAGGTAGTGAACCTGTGGGATTGCAAAGAGAAGGTGTCATAAAACCATTTTGAAAAATCCAAACTACCAAAGAGATACAACACGGTTGGGCTATAAAGAAGGAGCATATGAGAATCAAGGAAAGAAAAAGGTCACATCTTCAATTATCAAAAAAGTTATTGATGCCTCTGGATTGGGATTCTAACAAGATGGATGTATGTGGATAAGGAAAAGCAAAGAATAACAACATAACTCATTGATAGACTTAGGTATAATCAAGGACAAAGTGATGATACCGAGTCTAATGATTATGAATGGGATTCATTATCTAACTATAATGAAGAGATATGAATCAATGTAATTCATACAAGTATAGTGACACTTGCCATGAGGGAAAGATTTCAATGATCGAATCATTAGAATTAATCTCATATAATACTACTCATAACGGTCGTGAGGAAAGTGAGAATCATCTTGTGAGAGATAATTTGAATGAGAGTATGGAAATAGACCTTGTCTATATGATCATAAACCTTGATAATTTATTTATTAATACCATTACCACCTTTGAAACTAACCCAAATGATCCATTACCTCTTATCCATCCTGAACTTATAGATCAGGATTCTCCTAATAATCCAGAACTTGACATTTTCCATAATGATGATGCAATCATTAATTATCTTGGAATCAGGGATCATCTACCTCCAGAGGATCATAAGTTAGTATTCCATATTAAACTCAATGATATGGCTTATTTTGGAGAGGGTTCCAATCCTTTTAGTCGTAAAAATGTAAAAATAATAAATCGATATAATGGTGAAAACCACTCTGTGGTAGTATTAGATCCAGAAAAAGTAAAAATAAAATACGTATCTAAGGGTGAAAACCTATCTGAGGCACTTGAGGATGGAATTATTGACACTCTCCCTAGTTATCTCCATCTGGAGAAATTAATAATACTCATCAAACCAACAATGCCTCTCAACATTAGAACTGAAGATTCCAAGCATTTGCTTTAAGTAGCGACCTCTTTAACAGATTCAGAAAGGGAAAACTATTTACAAATTTTCAAGGAAAAACAAATCAACCTTGATTGGTATTATGTCGATATGTCAGGTTTAGATCCTAATCTTATCATGCATCATCTATCTATTGCACCAACGATAAAGCTAGTAAAACAAAAACTCCTAAAAATGCATCCACATATCACACTCTTGGTTAAAGAAGAATTGAAGAAACTTCTAGATGTTGGATTCATTAGAGTCATTGATTATGCTGAGTGGATTTAAAATATTGTACCAGTATCAAATCCTAACAAGTCAATCAGAATATGTATACATTTCTAGGATCTAAACAAGGCTTGTCCTAAGGATAACTTTCCATTGCCTAATATTGATATCATAGTTGATTTGACAACTAGTCATAAAATGTTGTCCTTAATGGATGGGTTTTTGGGCTATAACCAGATCAAGATTTTCCTAGAAGACCAAGAGAAGATTGCTTTTACATGTCCTTGGGGAACATATTGTTGGAATGTCATGCCTTTTGGGCTCAAGAATGCTAGAGTAGCTTATCAAAGAGAAATGACCACTATCTTCCATGACATGATGCATACTATAATGGAAGACTATGTAGATGATATCCTTGCAAAGTCTAAAATAAGAGTAGCTCAATTGAAAGTGTTGGATAAGATATTCACCCGAATGGAAAAGTATAAGATCAGGATTAATCCCAAGAAATGTGCATTCGGTGTTACATCTAGAAAACTGCTAGGGTATATTGTTTTAGCTAAGGGCATAGAAGTTGATCCTGAGAAAGTCAAAGCAATTATGGAAATGTCCTTCCCTACAAATATTAGTCAATTAGAAGATTTATATCTCAACTGGAAGATAGAATTCATCCTTTCCAAGATCTATTACATAAAGATATATCATTTCAGTGGAATGATAAGTGTGAAGAAGCCTTTGATAAGATCAAGCAGTATTTGGCTAATCCACCTACTCTCATGTCACCAATTCCTGGCAAGCCACTTTTTCTCTATATTTCAGCAATCAAAGTTTCTTTAGGTTCTCTCCTAGCACAACAAGATCAAGATGGGAAAGAAAAAGCTATATATTATATCAATCACACTCTAGTAGAATATGAGCTCAAATATTCACCAATTGAGCATGCATGTTTGGCCATGGTATTTGCCTCACAGAATTAGCATCATTACATGTTATCTCATTCTGTTAAGCTCATTGCAAAAATATATCCTTTGAAATATCTTCTAAGCAAGACAACAGTAAGAGAAAGATTGGCTAAGTGGGTTATGCTTCTTAGTGAATTTGACATCGAGTATAAGGATAGGAAGGCTATTAAAGGGAAAGTAATTGTGGATCAACTAGGTGAAGCACCGTTGATAGATGATCATCCTATATAGACTGAGCTCCCAGATATAGACATTTTGATGGGTCATACACTCAACATGGTTCAGGGGCTAGAGTGTTATTTGTTACACCACAAGGCTGCACAATACCAAAGTCTTACAAGTTACTTTTTCCTTGCACAAATAATATGGTTGAGTATGAGGCATTATTGATAGGACTTATGATGGCTTTGCAATGGAAGGTTATAGAATTGAATGTCTATGGAGACTCTCAATTGATTATCAACCAAGTGAATGATGATTATCAGACCAAAGATGATAATTTTGTTCCATATAAATGCATGGTAGATCAATTTAAACAATATTTTTCTATAATCACCTTTGATAAAATTTTGAGACAAGATAACAAGGCTACTGATGCCATGGCTACAAGTTCTTCTCTTCTTGATATGGAAGATACAAAAGCCCACTTTGAGTTCTTGGTCGAACCTTTCACTTATCCTGTGTATGATGATCTCGATACAAGTATAATATGTCATATCATTGGACAAGAATCTCCAACTTATGGGAAGATATATGTCTATCTTAAAAATAATACCATTCCTCTTGATTTATCTAGAAACCAAAAATGTACTTTTCTTTGCCAAGCCTCCTGTTATATCCTAATTTCTGACACCCTGTATTGGCGAGGTCTTGACGATACTCTCTTACAATGTCTTAAACGTGATGAAGCTCAAACTACCTTACGAGATGTACATGAGGGTATTTTTGGGACACATTCGAGTGGTCCTTCCTTGGCTAAGAATCTCATGTGTATGGGTTACTATTGGTCCACTATGGAGACAAATTCCTTTCAACTTACTAGAAAATGTAAGAAGTGTCAGATTCATGGGAGTCTTATTCATGCACCAATGTAGGAGATCCATCCTTTTAAAACTATATTGCCATTTAGTCAATGGGGACTTGACCTTGTGGGCACAATTCACCCTCCATCTTCCAATGGCCATAAGTATATTATAACTTGTGGACAAGGATTTTGAGGGTACTTGTTTTGGAAAAATTCAAGCCAAACAAAGATTAGATGTTAGTCTAAGCATGAAATCAATCCAAAACAAATAAAACTCTAAACTAATCCACCTCAGATTGAGCTAAAACAGGTGCACCCAAGCACTGTTTGATTTTCTCTTGCTTAAGGGGATGTGGGTGTGTTCTCTAGGCACTTGGAGCATGTTCTTTATGCATTTTAGGATGGATTGAGATCCATAAAAGCCCCATAAATGACACAAAATAGGTATAGAACACCTGATTTGCCCCTAAGGCCTCAAGGATCAAATGATGCTGAAATGAAGATTAAGCTACATGATGTTTATGCTAAGATTGATTTTAGACCAAATAGAGATGTGATATGATGCTATGCTTGTGCAAAACAATGAAATAAACTATGTTAATCCATTATTGCTATATTAAGATGAGCTAAAATTCTTGAAAGTAAGCTAAATTAGGATGATTATGCTAAGTCTAGAGCTAAATGGGCATGATAACAATGCTTGAAATGAAAGGTGAATGGATTCCTTTGCTCTTGGAAATGAGGAGCATTTCTAGGATTTGGGAAGGAGGAATGAGTGGCTAGGATCAAAATCCTTAAGAGAGGCCAAGATTCATTCAAAGGGGAGCACATGGATTGTGCTAGTTCAAGGCCACCTCCTTGTGACAAGTGTCACAAGGGCATTGGGTTGAAAGATAGGAGGGATGTGCACAATTTGGGAAATGTGCCTAAGGTCAAAGGGTGTAAGAAAGGGGTGAGGGGATTCTTAAATGCATGATAAATGCATGTAAGAGGGATAAGGAAGCCTTAAATGCACTTAATGCATGTAAGAGAAGTCTCTAGAAGTTTGTTGACTTTGGGTTAAGCTTAGGAGTTGGCTAACCTTGGTTAGTGAATGTGACAGGATTAGGGGGGGGATTAGGATTAGGATTAGGATTAGGACTTTCTAGAAGAGTCTAGAATTTCCTTAGGATAAACATGGATTTTAGGAAATAAATAAAGATTTATTTATTTCTATGGTTTAGGTTTGAGAATATTTATTAAAAATAAATTTAACAAATATGAGGATTAAATATTTAATCTTAATTAAATATTTTGAGTTGGGATTAGGGTTAGGAAAAGAAGGGATTAGCCTTTAATCGAAATTAAAGAAGGATTAGAAGATTTTGGAAGAGGTTAGTGGTCTTAAGGAAATTGGCCAAGTTTGGGCAAAAAATAAATAAATAATTTATTTTGGGATTTTTGGTCAATTTATTAATTAAATAATTAATAAATAAGGAGATAATGTTTAAATAAGATTTAAACATTTTTGGGAGGAATTTCTTAATTAAGATAAAAGGATTTAATGACATAAAAATAAATAAATTAATTAAATAATTAATTAATTAATAAATGATGATGTCATCAGAATTTTTTTAGAAAATAAAAAATGCTTTATTTTCTAAAGGATTTTTAGGTGTCTACATTTTGCCCCTCTTTGATGCGATGCCACAAGTGGCATGGCATCAAAGACAAGAAAATAAGATGCCTAAGGCTAGAATTTAGAGGAATGAGGGGTTGTGCCCCCTTGAGAAAATAACGCAAGGAGTAAACGTTGTGGAATTTTCTCAAAAGGAAACATAAAAGGAAGGACCTAGGAAGAAGGGGAGATAAATAACCAAACTTCTAAGAGCAAAGATGAGTGAATGCAAGATGAGAGGGAATGCAAAATGCAGGATGCAGCTATAGGAGAGATGCAAGATGCAAGAGTAATCTATATGATGCAAGATGCAAGGGATTGGGGGAAGCTCCAAGTGCAAATGTGGAGAGCACAACCTAGTTTAATATAGAAATGCTAGAGACCTGCCAAGGATACTGTGATCACGAGGCCTTGTCACCAGCGTTGCATAGGACTGATGCTAAAAAGACACATAGGGTTTCCCCAGCATCACACATGAAACCCAGAGGAGGCATGGTGAAAACGATGCTGAAGAAATCACAAACACATGACTGACTCACAGGAAGAAGCAAAAGATCAAAAGACCTTGCCCTAGATTATCCGCATTCGCAGCGCACCATGATATAAAGGATCGTGGAAACTTTGAGTAGAGAACAACGAGAAGCCGTAAAAGATTAATAAGATCCAAAGGACAAAATCCAAGTTCAAAATGATAACTCCAAAAAGA
Organism: Chamaecyparis obtusa; assembly: GCA_027943335.1. NCBI lineage: Eukaryota > Viridiplantae > Streptophyta > Pinopsida > Cupressales > Cupressaceae > Chamaecyparis > Chamaecyparis obtusa. Next base: position 786,897 of record BSBK01001784.1, read on the forward strand.
CATCCTTTTCCAAGGAGAGAGATTTGATATGATTGATTGGATTGATGGTGGGAAGATTGGTCTGAATGTGTGGAAGGATACATCAACACAGACCTAGTGTGCTTGGTGGAAGATTGGATCTGACAGAAGGAAGGATACATCCTCAAGGACCCACTGATTGATGGGAGAATGAGTGTTGTTGTTCGCTGGCAAATGATGAAGTCAAAGAATAATCACTGGGATCAAGAATAGTCGACAATTGATGTTGCTGAAGTACAAGGCTAGGTAGGACAAAGTGTGCTGATCAAATGCTGTTGTAGGACTGACAAGGATGTGTACAACAAGATGTGAGGATATGTACAATGGATGGGAAAAGAGAGACAATGGATATGTACAGAAGCTCAGGATTGGGGATAGGAAGATCTTGCTATATAGGATATGGTACAAGAAGGATGGTGCTATACAAGATATACAGGAAGGACGGTGCTATACAGGATATACAAGAAGGATGGCGCTATACAGGATATACAAGATATGGGACAAGATATGTGCAGGTGGGATTGCAGATTTGCTGGAGGATTATGAAAAAGAGGAATGCTGGGGGATGGTGGATGGGGATGGGGATGGGTGAAAAAAAGACTGAGATAGTGGGATGGGGGGGGATGGTAGTTTGATAGATAATGACTCGGTCCACTAGGTATGGTGCCTGTTTGCCAGGTTTTCACCAACATACTTGTCCAAGGCTCTTGAATTGCCAAGTTTTCACCATTGGACGATTATTTTTTCTTTTTCTTTTTCTTTTTTCTTTTTTTTTTTTGTATTTTTCTACTTTTTTCAATTTTTATGGATTTTCTGAATATGTAGATTTGGTTCAGGCATAGAACCTCTTTAGATGTATGATGTTGATTGGATCATTCAAAGGGTCACCTTCTGGTGTAGATAGTTGATAAGCGCTAGAGCCGAAGCATGTTGTGACAATATAGGGGCCCAACCAAGTAGGCTCAAACTTGCCTTTCTTTTCTTTGTTTGCTTGGACCTTCTAATTTTCTTTGAGGACCATGTCACCGACTTGAAATTGTCTAGGATGGACCTTCTTCTAATAACTCCTTTTGAGTCGATTATGGTATGCAACTAGGTGATCATATGCTTGTTGTCTCTTTTCATCTAACAGGTCTAGCTATGTGAGACGGGCCACACGATAGTCTTCATCAGTGGTGTAGTTCTTCATGGAGACTCGAAATGATGGGAGCTCGACCTCGATCAGTAGAACAGCTTCGGCACCATATACAAGGGAATACGGGGTGGTGCCTGTGGGAGTGTGATAAGAAGTACAGTAGGCCCAAAGGGTGGGATTGATTTGGAGGTGCCAGTCATGACCAGAATCATTGACAACCTTCTTGAGGATTTTCAAGATAGTTTTATTGGTTGCCTCAGCTTGGCCATTTCCTTGAGGGAAATATGGACTGGAGAAATGGTGATGGATGTGGAGTCTAGCACATAGATCATCCACATGCTAGTTTTCAAAAGGTGTGCCATGGTTAGTGAAGATGGTAGATGGTATGCCAAAGTGACAAATGATGTGGTAAAGGATGAACTTCGATATTTGGATACCAGTAGTTAGGGTGAGTAGAATCACTTCAACCCATTTGGTGAAGTACTCTGTGGCAATTATTATGTACTTGTGTCCATCCAAGGAAAGGGGAGTGATTAAGCTGACAAGGTCAAAGCCCCAACATGAAAATGGCCAAGGTGGCGCAATGGGCTACAAATCTTGTGCTGGTGCATGAATCAAATTTGCATGTTGCTGACATGGTAAACATTTTCTCACAAACTCACAAGCATCATGTTGCATGGTTGGCCAATAATACCCAACTCGAAGCAACTGCTTAGCTAGAACCATGCCACTCATATGGGCACCGCAAATTCCAGCGTGGACCTCTTGTAAAGCCAGGACAGCCTCATTTGAATCTAAACACCTAGAGAGGATATTGTGATACCCTCGACGATAAAGGGTGTTGGCTACAAGAGTGTAGCAGGAAGCTCTGCGAATAAGGTTTTGGCATTGGTTATTGGCGAGATGGGGAGATATGATACCATTCTTTAGATATGCATGGATGTCATGGTACCACGGGGACTGGGGACCAACCAAGACACACACCATTTCTGCATCAGTGTTCTCATAAGCTGGTGTATGTAGCTGCTCGACTAGGAATTCATATTGTGATGCATCGTGTGGGATTTCTAACAAGGACCCAATAGTTGCCATTGCGTCGGCTGCTTTATTTTGAAGTCTTGGTATCTGTGTAAATTATAGATTCAGGAAATGCTCTTTCAATTTGTCCACTAGTTCTTTGTAGGGTGGCAACTTTTCATCCTTCGTTTGATATTCATCTAGGACTTGCTTGATAATCAACTATGAATCTCCAAACACTTGCAGTTCTATGATATTCCACTGAATGGCTATTTTGAGACCTAAGATGAGCGCCTCATATTCTGCAATGTTGTTGGTACATGAAAATCCCAACTTGAATGATTTTGGAATGTAGTCACCTTGAGGTGTGACAAATAGAATTCCTGCCCTTGATCCATGTAATGTGTAGGAGCCATCAAAGTATAGCTTCCACATGGGTTGTTCTTCGATCATACATAAGTGTTCATCAGGGAATTCCATGATTAGTGGATAAGCATCCACCAGTGGTGCTTCTACTAACTGATCAGCAATGACTTGCCCTTTGATTGCTTTCTGATCTATGTACTGGATGTCAAACTCGCTGAGTATCATGACCCATTTTGACATACGGCCTGTGAGAGTTGTCTTTGATAGTAGATATTTGAGGGGTCCACTTTTGAAATGAGCCTGATTGTGTGACTGAGCATGTAATGTCTAAGCTTTTGAGTGGCAAAGACCACTGCAAGGCATGCTTTTTCCATGGGTGAGTAATTAAGCTCATAGCTAACAAGAGTTTGACTAATGTAGTAGATGTCTCTCTCTTTGTTTTCATCATCATGCTGAGCTAGGAGTGCCCCTAGTGCTGTGGTGGTTGCTGAGATGTAGAGTATGAGAGGGCATCCTGGAACTGGTGGTACTAGGATTGGAGAATTGGCTAGATACTCCTTGAGCTTATCAAAGCTTCTCTGACATATGGGATCCCATTTGAAGCTTGTGTCTTTGCATAAGAGATGCGTGAAAGGTTGGCACTTGTCTACCAATTGATAAATGAACCGACGTACTGATTGAAGCTTTCTCTGTAGGCTTCTGAGTTGTTTGAGTGTTCTTGGTGGAGGCATTTCTGTTATTGCTTTGACCTTTTTAGGGTCAATCTCTATGCCTCTTCATGATACTATGAAACCTAGGAGCTTTCCAGATGTAACACCAAAGACACATTTCTTTGGATTGAGCCATAACCCATAGTGCTGCAGGCGATCAAACACACTCTCAAGAATGTCAAGGTGTTCATGGCGTGTCTTTGATTTTGCAAGAATATCATCCACATGGTCTTCTAGAATCTTGTGGATCATGTCATGGAAGATTGTTGTCATTGCTCTTTGATATGTGGCTCCTGCATTCTTTAGCCCGAATGGCATCATGTTGTAGCAGAAGGTACCCCATGGAGTTGTGAATGCTATTTTATGTTGATCTACTTCTGTTATATGAATTTGATTATATCCAGAGAAGCCATCCATTAGTGACAACATTTCATGGCCCGCTGTAAGATCTACAATCATGTCTATGTTAGGTAGCGGGAAATCATCTTTAGGACATGCCTTGTTTAGGTCCCTAAAATCTGTGCAAATTCAAATGTCTCCGAAAGGCTTTGTGATAGGTACCATGTTGGAGATCCAATTTGAGTAATCTATAGCTCTGATAAATTTTGCATCCAGGAGCTTTTCTAGTTCTAATTTTACCAATAGAGCTACTTTGGGATGCATTTTGCGTAGCTTCTACTTTACTGGCTTAACATTGGGGTCTACAGCTAGATGATGAACAACAAGTTTAGGATCAAGTCCAGGCATGTGTGCGTATGACCATGAAAAGTTCGTAGTAGCTTCTTAAAGTAGCATAGTGAAAGCCATTTCTTCACCTTCTGTCATGTTGGCTACAATGTAGGTGATCCTAGGACATTCCTCTGTACCTAAGTTGACTGGCTTGGTTTCTTCTATGATGATAGGTGACTGCTCAGGTCTATGATCCTGGATGGGAGGAAGAGGCAAGTCTTCATCTTCTAGCACTTGAATGGCCAAGTTTTCTCTAGAAGATACGCTCTTTATTTTTACTTTTTTGGAATCAAAATGTGCCCCAGAAGGGTTTTCACATAAGGACTCATGTTTTACTCTTTCTATTTCTCTTTTGCAGCTAAAGCTTGCCTCCTCTCCAAAGTATCCTTCTGGGTCAAGCTTATAGATGTGAGCTGACTTTGAATCCTGAACTGAGTGTGGGCCTGATGCCCCCATGAATTCTAGGAGTGCTTCCATGCTTTGGAACTCATCGATGTGTGCAATGCTTGGTTGGTCCCAATCTATGAGTTGAGGGTGAATGAGGGGAAGTTCTATGAGATTGATGGCAAGTCATTGGAGGACAGAAGTCCCCAGGAGGGTGTCATCATCAAAGATATCATCATAGGATTTGATTTCTTTCTCTTCAGGGATGTCTTTGATCTCTACGAGGTCATCCTGGCTATTTAAGAGGGGAACGCTAGTCATGTTGGTGCCCCTAGTTGCGGTATTGGGCCCTTGTATATGCAGGTGAGGGGTATTAAAGCCAAGACCCTAATGTTGTGGGTTCTTGGATGTTGTAATTAGGTCTTTGCTTCCACCTTCTTGTGGTCCTAGACCACCACCTTGGTAGTTCCATTGCTCAGTAGTGTACTTGTGTGATTATGGGTATTTATCCTTGAAGTAGCCAAGAAGTTGTTTGTCAGGTGGTGGGGGATCTTTGTACAACCACCGATTGATGTCAGGATCCATTTCTTGACTGTTTAATGTGCCATGGGATTCAAAAGTTATAGGTCCCATTCTCTTGATTTCATGATGCTCTTTAATAGGCTTGCTTTGGTGATTCAGGCGCCCTTGAGTATGTGGATCACGTGGGAGGGCCCCTACAAAAAATGCATCATGTAGGCTATATTCACCACTACCCTGGTTATCAATCTTGATGGAAGAAAGGGTGGAGGCAAGGATGGTTTCTGGATCGCAATGGGATCAGGATGAGCTAGCAACAGAAGTGCCAATGTCAGTTCCAGGACAATGAGTGGAGTGAGGGAATGATGCTTCCATCGCACGATAGTATGCGAAGGGTTGGGGGTCAGCATGGATGGTAACCTCAGTGCCTTGATGTGGAAATTTGAAGCACTAATGGTAAGTATATGGTATAGCCTTGATGGAATGAATCCATGGTTGGCCTAGGAGGATATTAAATGGTAGGTCAAGATCAACAACATGGCAAATAGTATCCTGTGTTGCCGGGCCGAGCTGAATGGGCAGAGTAATGGTACCTTCAGAGGTACATTCCAAGTTGTCATAGGCTTTGATAGTGATTACTTCATGTTCTATATCAGCCTGGGTCAACCCAATCTGCTGAATGAATTTCAAAGTACACAAGTTTAGGGCTGAGCCATTATCTATTAAGACCCGTTTGATGGAAAAGTCTCTGACCATGACGGTGATGTGGAGAGGGAGAGTATGGTCAGGTGCAACATCTGGCATGTTAGATGGTTTGAAGGATAAAGCACAGGTTGCAGATAGATGTCCCACAAGGGTCTCAAACTAGGTGGTGTTAATGTATGTGGGAACATGTCCTTCTTTGAGAGCTCGGTTAAGGATCTCCTGATGGAGAGGTGAAGTGCGAAGAAGGTCCAAGATGGATATTTGGGCTGGTGTATTTCCAAGATGTTCTATGAGGTTATACTATGCATTGTGTGCATTGTGTACTGGCCTTGGATGGGCACCAGCAACAGTGATCCGACCTCTGCGGATAGTAACAACACATTGACGATTCGCTCCTCTGACATGGATGGTATTGACTATGGGCTCAACTTGGGTTATACATCTAAAAATATTGTCATAATTGATATAGGTAGTAGTGTGATCTTCTTGCTTGCTTTTGCCATGGTTCTGGGGATGATTGGCTTTAGTTTGGTTGTTCCCAGCATTGTGTTGTGGGAACACATTCTGATAGATTTGTAAATTGGCATTTGGCGAGGCTTGAGTGGGTGTATCTACTTGGATCTCTTTTTGATCAATGAGATCTTGGATATAGTTTTTGAGTCTCATACAATTTAGGGTAGTGTGTCCTTTGATATGATGATAATCACAGTACTCATGATCTTTGTACCAATCAGGCTTGGGAGTGGTATCATCAACTAGCTGAATTGGTGGATATGTAATCAAGTTGGCCTTGGCCATTCGATGAAATATAACATCCAAAGGTTCACCCAGCGGTGTGAAGGTCTTCTTTGGATAATTTTGAGCTCTGGGTTTTTTCTGCTTGGGAGCAATATTGACGACATTGACTTGATTGTTTGGATTACCTTGATAATCTTGATGGGCTTGCTACTGATAATTTTGTTGATTATTCTAAGAATGATATTGTTGCGTGGGTTGCTAATGGACTTGAGGAGGTTGCTGATAGACAGGCGCTTGTTGCTGTTGGTATGTAGGACTTGATGGAGGACTAGCCATGACAAATTGGACATGCTTGGTATCAGTGGCTCCATCAGTAACAACATTCTTGTTACGATTTCAATAATGAGATTTATCATTGCCAAGTTTTTGGGCATCATTTTTGAAGTGTCGGATTGTGCCTTCATCTAGGAGGGCCTTTTCAATACCTATCCCCTTGCTCTTGATATCTTGATAGGTTTGGAGAAAATTCATCCTCATGAAGTGGGATAGCTTAGGATGTAGATTATCAATAAAGATTTTGGTCAAATGCTTTTCAGGTGGCTGGCATGATAACCTGGTGGTAACATTATGCCATCATTGCAAGTATTCTGCTAGGCTTTCTCCATCTTTCTATTTTGAGTTTTAAAGATCTAACAAGGTCAACTCATTCTCAACATTGTGGGCATAGTGGGCAATGAACTTCTCAGAAAGTTCAGCAAAGGTTGTGATAGTCCCACAGGGTATCTTGTAGAACCATTCAATAGCAGTTCCTCCCAAGCTTTTGGGGAATAAGCGTAAGAGATAGTTATCACTATAAGCCACTTCTTGGCACGCCATATAGAATTCTTTAATATGATTGACTAGATCTCCTTTCCCTTGATATTTATCAAACTTAGGTGTCTCAAAGTGCTTAGGGAAAGGTATAGCGGCAATGGATTGGTCAAACAGATAAGGACACACCTCCTCAAACTTGTAGGTTTTGTTCTCAGTACCAGTTTGAAGCTCTTTAAGAGCGTTCCTCATGGCTTCCCATTCAGTATTGATCAGTGTTTGAGTGGGTACTCCCATTTGAGGAGGGTACTGTTGAGTGGGATATGGAGATGGCCCAGTGGGATAGGTAGATTGGAGTGGATTTTGGAGTGATGTTTGCTGGGGATATTGTTGATGCAGCACAGGGGGATATTGCATTGGAGGATACGAGACCGCTTGCTGGTGTTGTGGGATGACTTGGACTTGCTGCTATAACTGATAGGAGGAAACTTGTTGCTATTGGGGAATGATGGGGGTTTGTTGTTGTGACTGGAAGTATGGTTGCTGTGGGGTTGGCTGGTGGAATGGTGTAGTTTGTTGATAAGATGGCCCTTACTGAACTTGGCTCTGTGGTTGATTGATATAAGTCAGGTGCATTCCCATATTTCTTAAGGGTGGAACTGATGTAGGGAAGCCCGAAGCAAAGGGTGACTAGGCAAGATAACTTGCGAAATGGGATGAACTTTGCTACTGAGGTGGAGGAACATGCTGAAAAGCACTGGGTGTTGGGAATGGATAGCTCGTGAAGGATGAGGTTGGTGGAGCTTGAGATGGTTTCTGTTGTGCTGCTTGTGAGAAGGTGGCTTGTTGGTTTGCAAATATGGATGTAGGAGAGTGAGTTGGTATTCCAAAGGCTTTCATGTCTTCTTGAGTGAGACCCCAATGAGGACCAGTGTGAGGTGGGAATTGTGTTGTGGTAGATGCTGGGAAGGTAGATGTGATGGGAGTTTGGGACATGAACGGTGGTTTTGAAAAACCCATGGAAGGCATTCCTATGGTGAAGGCTTTTTGTTGGGCTTGTGCCTAGGTAGATGCTTGCTGGGGGGGAAATGAAGAGAATGCTTGCGTTCCCCATGAAAAGGGTGATGTGGAAGTTTGCTGAGTATGAAAGGGGAGTGGTTGCACTACCCCCAAAATAGATGACACTGATGTGGAGGCTTGTTGGGAGAAAGAGGGAAATGATTGTGTTGACCCTGGAAAAGATGGTATGGATGCAGAAGCTTGTGGAGTGAAAGGGAAAGATGATTGCGTCCCTCCTGGCACAAAAGGTGTGGATGTGGAAGCTTGTGAAGTGAAGGGTAAGGATGATTGCATCCCTCCCGGAGTGAAAGGTGTTGTTTGGCCTATGGAAAATGGTGGAACTTCTTGTGCAAAGGTTTGTGTAAGAGGTGGGAGTTGATTCTGGGACAAGCATTGGATTTGTGCAAGAGCTTGAGCAGCCATGGTGGATGATGAAGTACCTATGATAGGGAATGGAGTAGATGGTGTTATAGCTTGTGTTACAGGATTGGCAAAGCTTCCTTGCAATAGAAGAGGAATGGTGGAGGTTGCTTAAGATGTTTGTAAGGTTGGATCAAGGAATGGTTGGATGAATGGAGAGTATAGTTGTGCTGGGATTTGGATAGTGCTTATGGGAATGCGAGGATGGAGATATGGTAGAATGGAAGTATGCGCTTGTGAAAAGTTAGTGAACATGCTTTGCTGGTTTTGGGCCATGAGTGTATTGACTAGTGGTGGATTCTCTGGATGAGTCACAAATGTTTCTATTGCCAGAGGAGTTGAGGGGATATTGGGATCATCCCATGTATTTCCAGTTTGTATCTGGGGATCATAGGCTATCATTGCGCTGGTGAAAATGTTGGGATTAGATGAGCTGGTGATTGGATAAGGATTCATGTTCCTTCATTTCCTAGATGTAGATCTTGTCTCGATAGGCATGGAAATGCAGATGCTAGATGAATGCGAGATGTTTCCTAAAAGACTCTAAAGGATGATGGATGCAAGCTTAAGGAACTTCTAAGGATGATGAATTTCTAGAATGTGATGCAAGGATTGGTGGAATGCTTGGATTTGGATCAAGGATGGCGGAAGATTGATGGGAGATGGTGACAGATTGGTAAAAAAGCTTGGCAATGATGGAGGCTTGATGGGATGCTCTGATTTGGGTCAAGATTGGGTGGAGGATTGGTGGGATGCTGGTGGAAGCTTACTAAGTGTCAACAATGAGCTACTATTTTTCCCAATGGAGGATCAGTGATAGGATTTGGCCAACCTAGGATAGACTAATGATCTTCGGTCAACTGGATTCTTATCAATACAAGGCAATCTCTTGCTCGAGATGATGAGGCTATGCAAGGACAAGTTGGATTTCCTTTAGACATGCTCTGTCAAAAAGGGGATGATATCTAATTTAGGATAAGGGATGGAAACAACTCAAAGGTTTTGAACACTAAGTACTTGTGGATTTGGATCTCTAGATTTGGTGCAAAAGGATGGTGAGTTCTGATTTGGATATTGGATGCTGGATTTGGCTGAAGGATATGGGACTCTGATTGTGGATTGCTAATGGAAAGATGGTGAAGGATGATGGAACAATACTTTCTCTAAAAGGATGGTGCAAATGCATTTGAGATGGATGATCTGTGATGCTGCTAGGAAGATGATGGTGAATGCAGCTAAGGACTCTAGAATGCAACTAAGGATTGGTGATGATGCCGAGATGAAACTAGGATGAGACTAGGATGAAGGACTGTCGAGATAGGATTTTGAGATCTGAAGGTAGAATGGACATGTGATGGATCCAGCTAATCTTCTCTTTCAAGGTTGACGTAGCAATGGTTCACTCAGAATCGGTAGGCAAATTGTTTGACTCTTGCATTATAGCCAATATTATCAAGCCTTTCTTGATATTTTTCTTCTCCTTGGGTTGCTTAGATAGAGGATTGATGGCTCTTAAGGTTTCTTTCTGCAACTTTCTTCTCTTGGTAAGCTTTGGATTTGGGCAACTTAGCTTTCAGATGTTTGATCAAATTTGGCATAACTTGGAGAAATTTTGATAAGTTGGTTTGAGACAAAAAGGTTCTTGGATATCTGATTCCAAGAGATTCTCTGCAAAATGTTCTGAGTATCTCAAACTGGGTTTGTTGATTAGTTTGATGTTTCCCAATGGCAAAGGATAGATTTCAACAAAGATTTTTGGAAAAGCAATCTCCACAAGTGACAAAGAAACCCTGTGGGATACAAACAAGATAACTGACTCTGATAAAGCTTTGAAAGTGTATGTTCCAACAATGTTTTCATGAAGTATTGACTGTCAAGCACTTCAAACAGATCTACCTAAGGAAGGTGAATATCAAAATCGCTTGCCCACAGCTTGGTACCCCCTAGAAGGGAATACAAATGGTGAGTAATCTTGAGGAGACCCGGTAAACCCCTTGGAATCGGTCCTTGCACAAGGATTTTGATAATTTCGGATGTAGATAGGGTAGCCTCTATTTTCTTAGGTTTTTAATAGTTCCGTGGAGTCTCCATACCCGGTTATGCTGACCGCCTGTGACTCACTTAAGAGCCTAGCCAACAACGCTGGGGGAGGAATATTTACCTGTCCCCAGACATTTGCATTTGGCACAAAACGCTCGTGGATTAGGAGATATAAGTGATTACTTTTTGTCTTCACTTTATTTATATACCGGCCGGGGGGGATACCGGTTTGAGGTCATTCTCTGAGGAGGAAGCATTTTTCTCCCTGGACAGGCCTCGCTAAAAGTAGAACAAGTGAACTTGTTTGAGTCCAAATGTTCTACGTTGCTTACTTTAACAGGTTTTATAGAAAATAAAAGCTCCTAGATGCACATCAAGCAAGTTGTTCTTTTTGCCAAATTGATTAAGTGATGATTGAATTTTGAATTTGAAGACACAAGTGCTTAAGGTTTGATTTGTTCTTTCTTCAAAAGGTAAACATTTTGAGCGATTGCAAGTTCTTTCCTTTGAGCATTCGAGATTGAGATGTGCGTGTTGATTTAGAACTTTGAAGTGCTTTGTTTTGTCTTTAAGGCATTCAAGATTGAATTTGCGCTTTGCTTCAATTGAAAAGGAGGGAATAGAGATGCTTGTTCTTTCCAATTTAGATCATTCAAGATTGTGTTTGATTTTCAAAATGATAATGACTCTTAAGACCTAAGTTCATTTCCCTTATTTCATTCAAGATTTGTTTGACTTTTGCTTTTTTATGAATCTGAGAAAAATTTAAGGCAAAAACATAGTCCACAGCGACATTGTCCAGCTGACACGTGACACTAGAAAATGCACAAGCGATGCAAAAGAACCCGCAGGTGGTAGTTAAATAGTTACACATGACAGAGAAAAATGTCCAGGCGAAAATGAAATATATCCAGGTGACAAAAAAAGTTCCCTTAGGTGACAGCAAAAATCTCCTAGGCGACAGCAAGATAAGCCTAGGTGACACTTAATCAGGCAAAGGTGACACCTAAAAATCCATAGGTGATAATCAAATGAGCATAGGTGACAGCAAGTTTGTGCAAAGGCGACACTTAAACAAGCCCAGGCGACACTTAAATATGCATAGGTGACATTTAATTGTGCACAGGTGGTAGTCAAATGTGCATACGCGACAGTAAAATGTGCACAAGTGACAATGAAATGGTCAAAAGGCAGACAGCGAAATTTGAATGCATGGCAGGAAGGCATACCTAGGCGATAGTGAAATGTTCCCACGCGACATTTAAACAGGCGTAGGCGAGAATGAAATTTTTACAAGTGATAATGAAATGCTAATAGGCGATAATGAAATGGGTGCACACGAGACTTCCGTACACGGAGGCATGAGTGTTTATTTTACAAGAGTGATTATTTCTGTTACAGGTGACAGAAAAGAAGTTTAGACAGAATAGAAGTTATCAAGCATGAAAATCTTCAGAACATAGGCGTCGATACAGAGCTCGTAGGCATGATCATACTATTTGTAGGCGTGACTTTATTGCACGTAGGCATGACTAAATTTTGTGTAGGTGACATTTCATCTGTTTCTTGCAAATACGAGAATACAAAGTATGATATAATCAAGGGATTGTGGGTTTGGGTCCCACCGGGCATGCTAGAATGTGGACAAGGCTTTCGAGGGTACCTGTTTTGGAAAACTTCAAGCCAAAAAAAGATTAGATGTTAGTCTAAGAATGAAATCAATCCAAAACAAATAAAACTCTAAACTAAGCCACCTCAGATTGAGCTAAAACAGGTGCACCCAAGCACTGTTTGATTTGCTCTTGCTTAAGGGGATGTGGGTGTGTTCTCTAGGCACTTGGAGCATGTTCTTTATGCATTTTAGGATGGATTGAGATCCATAAAAGCCCCATAAATGACACAAAATAGGTATAAAATACCTGATTTGCCCCTAAGGCCTCAAGGATCAAATGATGCTGAAATGAAGATTAAGCTACATGATGTTTATGCTAAGATTGATTTTAGACCAAATAGAGATGTGATATGATGCTATGCTTGTGCAAAACAATGAAATAAACTATGTTAATCCATTATTGCTATATTAAGATGAGCTAAAATTCTTGAAAGTAAGCTAAATTAGGATGATTATGCTAAGTCTAGAGCTAAATGGGCATGATAACAATGCTTGAAATGAAAGGTGAATGGATTCCTTTTCTCTTAGAAATGAGGAGCATTTATAGGATTTGGGAAGGAGGAATGAGTGGCTAGGATCAAAATCCTTAAGAGAGGCCAAGATTCATTCAAAGGGGTGTTAGGATTAACAAGGCAGAAATAACAATTATGTGCAAATATAACTAATATCATAAAATAATAAACCCCACAAAATAGAACAACAAGACACATAGATTTAACATGGTTCACCCAATCCCTGGGCTACATCCACCAACAGTGAGTCCAATATTATTATTATCCAGTGATTACAACCTGATTACAATCCGTAATCCCTTACAGCCCAATTCTGCCACAAGTACTAAAATCATACATCATGAAAATCCCTAACCCTAAGCTATATTATACAATATTTTCCCGCTTTAGGGTTAGAATGAGTTATAAGTAGTCGGCCCAAATAACTAAAAATTAGTCGGGAGGAAAAGTGTACAATACTTTCCTGGATAGTACTTTCTTGATTAGTCACCACAAGCTAACAATCTCCCACTTGGTGACTGATTAGTATCCACACTATACTAAAAAACCTCCCACTTGGAGACTGATCCTGTAGCAATACCACTACCCAAATGAGGCTCCCACTGGATTGAACCACCTTGGACTCAACTGTTCCTTTATTTTGTTCAGTCTAGAAGACCAACTGAAGCTGAACATGAGTTCAAATTCTCTCTTGTTACTACCTTTGTAAACATATCTGCTGGATTATCATCAGTATGAATCTTTTCCAGCCTTAACTGTCCATCATCCAAAACTGATCGAATGAAATGGTACCGCAACTGTATGTGTTTTGTCTTTGAGTGCAAATTAGAATTCTTTCCAAGATGAATGGCACTTTGGCTATCTGTATGTAGAAAATTATCCTTTTGTGGATGTCCCAATTCTTCCATGAAGAATTGAAGCCATATCATCTCCTTGGCTGCCTCTGTAGCAGCAACATACTCTGCCTCTGTAGTGGATAAAGCAACCACCTTTTGTAGTCGAGAAATCCAACTCACTGCTATCCCACCAACAGTAAATATATAACCTGTAGTACTCCGCCTGCTATCTATATCTCCTGCCAAATCTGAGTCAACATAGCCTTGTACAGTAGTAGTAGAACCCCCAAAGTGTAAACACTTACTGGATGTGCCTCTCAAATATCTAAGAATCCATTTGACTACATTTCAATGCTCAATACCAGGGTTACTCATATAACGGCTAACGACTCCCACTGCGTGTGCAATATCTGGCCTAGTACATACCATAGCATACATTAAGCTCCCTACAGCTGAAGCATAAGGTACCTTAGACAGTTTAGTCTCTTCTTCTGGTGTCTTGGGACACATATCCTTAGTCAATTTCAAATGACCAGGCAAAGGTGTGCTGACAGCTTTGGCTTTTTTAATAGAGAAACGTTGCAACACCTTCTCAATATAATCAGCCTGAGATAGAGACAATTTCCTATTTTTCCTATCTCTACAAATTTTCATACCAAGGATTTGTTTTGCTGCCCCCAAATCCTTCATAGCAAAAGATTTTGCTAACTGTTGTTTCAACCCCTTAATGTGATTCATGTTAGACCCAGCTACAAGCATATCATCAACATATAAACATAAAATAATGTAGCTGTCATCATCCAACCTCTTAAAATAAACACAATGGTCAGAATGACATCGACTATATCCATGCCCATTCATAAAAGTGTCAAATTTAATATACCATTGCCGAGGTGCTTGCTTCAAGCCATATAAACTTTTTTGCAATCTGCACACCAAATTCTCCTTACCCTTGACCTCAAATCCTTGTGGCTGAACCATATATATTTCTTCATCCAAATCACCATGAAGAAAGGCTGTTTTAACATCAAGCTACTCTAAATGCAAATCTTCAGTAGCCACAATACTTAAAATAGTATGAATAGAAGTCATTTTAACAACTGGAGAAAATATCTCATCAAAATCAATACCATGTTTCTGTGCAAATCCTTTTATGACTAATCTGGCTTTAAATCTTTTCGTACCTCCATCCTCTTCTTTTATCCTGTAAACCCATTTATTCTGTAAAGCCCTTTTACCTGCAGGTAACTTACATAAATCCCATGTCTGATTTTTCAGCAAAGAGTCCATTTCATCTGTCATTGCAGACTCCCACTAAAGCTTTGTATCCACCTGCACAGCTTCATTATAACATTCAGGTTCACCAGCATCTGTTAACAAAATAGAATACAAAGATGGAGAAAATCTTTCTGGAGGTCTACTTAGCCTTGTTGACCGTCTAACACTCATTGGGGTGTGTGGTATTTGTTGTTGCTGTTGTTGCGGAGCATAAGGAACTACTGAAACATGAACTTGTGGAGTATCATCCAGTACTACATAGTCATTTTCTTTCTTCTCATGCTGCAGCAATAGATCTTTGTATAATACTTTCTCATTGAATATGACATCCCTGCTTCTTACAATTTTATGATTTTCAAAATCCCAAAGCCTATAACCAAATTCATCAATGCCATACCCAACAAATACACATTTCTTTGACTTAGCTTCCAGCTTGGTTCTATTTTCAGAATCTATAAGTGCAAAAGCTTCACAACCAAAGGTTTTGAGAAAAGAATAACTCACCTTCTTACCACTCCATGCTTCCTCTGGAATACCATAGTCCAAAGGAGTAGAGGGGCCTCTATTGATTAAATAAATAGTAGTGTTCACTACCTCTGCCCACATATTTTTGGGCAGCCTAGCATGCAACCTTATACTCCTTGCACGCTCCATTATTGTCCTGTTCATGCGTTCAGCCACTCCATTTTCTTGTGGAGTCCTTGGTATAGTTTTCTGCCTACGAATACCATTAGAGGAACAATATTCTTCAAATTCTATGCTACAATACTCACCACCATTATCAGATCTGAGACATTTTAACTTTTTATCAGTCTCATTCTCAACCAAGCATTTCCATTTCTTAAAAGTTTGAAATACATCAGATTTCTGTCTAAGGAAATAAATCCATTCTTTTCTTGTTGCATCATCTATAAATGTAACATAATACAGAGAGCCACCAAGGGAAGATACCTGAGCTGGTCCCCATACATCTGTATGCACAAGCTCTAATCTCTCATTTTTCTTTTCCTTCCCACTCTTCACAAAACTAACTCTCTTTTGTTTTTCATAAACACAACTTTCACAAAAATCCATATTGACACATTTCAGACCAGGTAAAACTTTCTTTGAATGAAGTAATTTCATACCTTTTTCACTCATGTGCCCGAGTCTGTTGTGCCACAGTGCTGTGTCAGAATCTATAGCAATAGTTTGATGTTCTTCCTGCTCAACTGCAGCCACTATTCCTGAACATTCATTATCTTCTGAAACAATTAAAGTAGAAGGAATAGTATGACCTGTACAAAGATATAAGGTGCCTACTTTCACACCTTTTGCTACTACTAAGGAACCTTTTGAAACCTTCCAATTTTTATCATTAAAAGTAACTGTGCAACCCTCATCACCCAGTTGCCCTGCTGAAATTAAATTCCTACTCAACCTTGGAACATGTCTTACCTCTTGTAGTAGCCAATGATTCCCATTCTGCAACTTAATCTTAATTTTTCCCTTTCCAACAATCTGACAAGGTTCATTATCTCCCAAATAAACAAGCCCAAAATCCCCTTGGACATAATCAACAAAATAACTTCTATGGGGTGTAGCATGAAATGAAGCCCCAGAATCTAAAACCCATGAATCATCAATACTTTCTAAGGACAAGAGCAAAGCATCCTCCTTGGATTTGTTACTTACCACATTTGCCTCCTTGTTTCCATCATTTTTGTCTCCTTGATCTTTCTTCCGAGACCAACAATCTTTCTTCTTATGACCTGGTTTTCCACAGTACCAGCAATCATTTGGCCCTTTAGATTCAGACCTCTTTCCCTTTGATTTTCCTCTTGATTTCCCACGATTTCCAGAGTTGTTTCCTCTATCTCTTGTTCTGCCTTTGCTTTCTGTGTTCAATACACTACCCGATGTGGATGCCCCTGAGCTTTTCCTACGAATTTCCTCACTCAATATAACACCAATAACATCATCATACTTTAGGGTATTAGAACCAGAAACAGAATTACTAACAGCCATTACCAAGCCATTCCAGCTTTCTAGCAAAGAACACAAAATCAAGAGAGCCCTAACCTCTTCATCAAAAGTAATTTTAACTGAGGTTAATTGACTTGTAACTGTATTAAACTCATTCAAATGATCAGTAACTGATCCACCTTCTACCATTTTCATATTAAATAAACGCTTCATAAGAAATACCTTGTTTGAAGCTGAAGGCTTTTCATACAACTTCGCTAGGGTTTCCATCAGATCTTTAGCTGTCTTTGCTTCAGTAATATTGAATGCCACCGATTGTGCCAGGCATAGATGAATACTCCCCAGTGCCTTCCTACCCAAAATATCCCAATCCTCCTGAGACATTGATTGCTCTTTCTTGGCTACTCCCTCTAATGGCCGCCATAGATCCTTCTGATAGAGATAATCCTCCATTTGCATCTTCCATAACTGTAAGTTCTGCCCATTAAACTTATCAACCTTCAGCCTACCCTCGTCTGTCATTTCTCCCACTTAACCGAGAGACTCTCCCACTAACTCGTGAGACCTGCTTCAGAGAATAGATGAAAGAACGAATGAAATAACCTGGCTCTGATACCACTTGTTAGGATTAACAAGGCAGAAATAACAATTATGTGCAAATATAACTAATATCAAAAAATAATAAACCACACAGAATAGAACACAAGACACACAGATTTAACGTGGTTCACCCAATCCCTGGGCTACGTCCACCAATAGTGAGTCCAATATTATTATTATCCAGTGATTACAACCTGATTACAATCCGTAATCCCTTACAGCCCAATTCTGCCGCAAGTACTAAAATCATACATCATGAAAATCTCTAACCCTAAGCCATATTATACAATATTTTCCCGCTTTAGGGTTAGAATGAGTTATAAGTAGTCGGCCCAAATAACTCCGGTGAGGTCGGGAGGAAAAGTGTACAGTACTTTCCTGGATAGTACTTTCCTGATTAGTCACCACAAGCTAACAAGGGGAGCACATGGATTGTGCTAGTTCAGGGCCACCTCCTTGTGACAAGTGTCACAAGGGCATTGGGTTGAAAGATAGGAGGGATGTGCACAATTTGGGAAATGTGCCTAAGGTCAAAGGGTGTAAGAAAGGGGTGAGGGGATTCTTAAATGCATGTAAGAGGGATAAGGAGGCCTTAAATGCACTTAATGCATGTAAGAGAAGTCTCTAGAAGTTTGTTGACTTTGGGTTAAGCTTAGGAGTTGGCTAACCTTGGTTAGGAAATGTGACAGGATTAGGGGGGGATTAGGATTAGGATTAGGATTAGGACTTTCTAGAAGAGTCTAGAATTTCCTTAGGATAAACATGGATTTTAGGAAATAAATAAAGATTTATTTATTTCCATGGTTTAGGTTTGAGAATATTTATTAAAAATGAATTTAACAAATATGAGGATTAAATATTTAATTTTAATTAAATATTTTGAGTTGGGATTAGGGTTAGGAAAAGAAGGGATTAGCCTTTAATCAAAATTAAAGAAAGATTAGAAGATTTTGGAAGAGGTTAGTGGTCTTAGGGAAATTGGCCAAGTTTGGGCAAAAAATAAATAAATAATTTATTTTGGGATTTTTGGTCAATTTATTAATTAAATAATTAATAAATAAGGAGATAATGTTTAAATAAGATTTAAACATTTTTGGGAGGGATTTCTTAATTAAATATTTTTAATTAAGATAAAAGGATTTAATGACATAAAAATAAATTAATTAATTAAATAATTAATTAATTAATAAATGATGATGTCATCAGGGATTTTTCAAAAAATAAAAAATACTTTATTTTCTAAAGGATTTTTAGGTGTCTACATAACTATAGCTCGGTATCTAACTAAATGGATTGAAGCTGTTCCATTGATCATTGCCACTAGAAAAAAAATAATCCATGTTTATCCTTAATTACATCATTTGCACATATGGTATCCCTATGCATCTCATCACTGATTATGGGAAACAATTCCAAAATTAGGATATGGATGAATTATGCGAAAAATTCCACATCACAAATCATTATCCCACCATCTACTACACCCAAGGAAATGGTCAAGCTGAGGCATCTAATAAAACCATTGTTAAAATACTTCATAAGATTGTCAATGATGTTGACCATGACTGGCATATCCAATTAAATCTTTCTCTATGGGCATACTGCACATCCATTCGTACTTGCACTGGAGCCACACCATATTCTTTGGTCTATGGTTTTGAAGTTGTCTTGTCCCTCGAGATCAAGTTACCCTCTCTACAAGTATCATGTTAAGAGATATAATTCTAGATGAGGAGTATAGGGTATCAAGGTTACAAGAATTGGAGTTGTTAGATGAGTGAGGAAAAAGATCCTTTGATCATTTGAAGGTTTATCAACAAAGAATGTCTTGACAATATAATAGTAAATTGAAGCCTAGAGTGTTTCGGGTGGGTAAAATAGTTCTCTGAGAAAATCCCCAAAATTAGCAACATCGTGAGAAGAAAGGGAAGTTTGAACCCAATTGGTTGGGTCCTTTTGTGATTATTGTAGCCTATGGATTAGGAGCTTATTATTTATCTACATCAGATGATGATCTATTGGATGAGCCTCTCAATAGTACGCACCTCAAAAAATCCTATGCTTAAAATTACAATGCAAGGGTTAAAAAAAAATTAAAAATTTAAAAACATAAGATACAAAATACAAAATAATAATAATAATAACAATAATAATAATAATAATAATACAATAAATAAATAAATAAATTTATCAATCAATCTCCCGAGGGGGTATGTTATTGTCACTTTTGACCAGGGCAAGGGCAATGTGCTAAAGTCTTCATTTTTCTTTCAAACAATGTGACCAACGCATTATTTCAAAGAGGGGAAAAATGTATACACTTAAAATTGGCTTGATAAATTAATTAAATATTTATTATTTAATTAATGTTTATTCCTTCTATTACTAAGTAAATTATTTAATTTATTTAGTACATTCACTTATGTTATTCTTCTTATCATAAGTCCTCTAATTAGTCTTATTAAAGTGATTTAATTAATTATTCAATTATACAATCACTATATGACTAAGTCTTTTAGTCCATCTCATAGACCTAGTCACTTCAAACATCATCTTGGCTAAGATAATTAATTTATATTAACTATTAATTATTCACAATTATCATCACCCATGTGCCCTATTTTCAAGGGCTATGTGGCCTCATGAGACTTGGTCTCATAACCACATGTCCTCTTTGAACTTAGTCAAGATCACATTCCCTATGCCTTAGAAGCTTCTCTAGCGACATCAAGGAGTCAAAGGTGACTCATGGGACACTTGTACCAAGAGTCCTCATGTGGAAAATGTCTTCCCACCTTCTTCGCAAGAGTCTTTGTGAGACACTTGACATGTGTCTTTCCTTTCCACCTTATACTCCCTTTTGTTAATGTAGGAGGAACATCTCTCCTATTCCTCCTCTCACATTCCAACTAAATCCATATTTCTCTCAACTCCTTCAACTAAATGAATGTCATCCCTAGGATCTTCCATCTTTCAATATCATTTTAGTTCATTTTCACTTTTTAATCTTTATTGGGAATGCATTTTAGATAGATTTGATAACTAATTATTGGTTAGGATTTCAATTCTAGAATAATAATGTTAATTTTCGTACACTTTACTAAACACATTTAAGAAAAGTCTCTTAAGGTCTTCCCAAGAAAATATAGACTTCATGGGAAATATACTGAAACACTGATTTGCATCTTCTTGTAGAGACCTTACAAATAACTTCATTTACACATCTTGGAAAAAATCAGATTATCTTCCATGATAACACATAATGAGTGCACGTTCTCAATAGCTAATTCACTTTCCCACCCATAAAATTTAGGCTCATATCTTTTCAACTCAAGAGGGATAGGATTTGGACAACCTGAGATACAACTAAAGTTTAGTGGGTTATACATTTCTGAGATAAATAATTTTATCTCTGGACATGACATAGACTCAGAATCTAACATTACATTGTTTTTCACCATAATTTTAAATCCCTCACATACACAACATCATTCCAATGCCTTGTTAAATGTACATTAATCTCTTACTTTAAGAGAAGAAAAGAACAATGAAAAACAATACAAATAGGATTGCAAAAATGGTGAAAAATATCCTTGATCATTTACTCCACAAAATCATGTTCATACATATTGGATACAACTAAAAAAAATACTTAACCAACTTGCATTCTAATGAAGAAACTATTTGAAAAAAAAATACATATACAAACTAAAGATATCTTACTACACTAAGATTGAAGAACTGTACAATGAGTTCTCTCACAAAGAAACTAATTTAGAACCCCCTACAAAACTCAGAAGATGAATATATAGAAAAGAAGGGAAACCAAAAATCTTCTAAAACTAGCATGTGTCCCCTCTTAAAAATATTTGATTTTCAAAAGTCCTCTTCAATCACTCTGCACCAAAAATTTGATTTACAAAATAGAAATCCTTTTTCTCCTTATTGATGAAAATATTGCTTTTTCCTCTTTTGGGTCTGCACTTTTCAACTAAAAATATTTATTTCTTCTCTCTTTTGATCTACACTTTTTCCCTTGATTTGCTTCTTGTGATGTGAATATGGCCTTTCTATTTGAAGTCTGCATCTCCTTTACCCTATAGCTGCAACTGAGAATATATGATCCATTTGGAAAAATAACACTTTTGGCTTTTGAAATATGCACTTGTATTTAGAGAAAATAAAATCCCCTTTGTTGATACTTTCACATTCCTTTATGGTTGAAACACTTCCCATGAAAAACATTTCACCATGTATTTTGAATTTTATTTTATCATATTTGTAAGCTTTGTAAATCATCATTTACTTTTAACTAAAAACCATCACTTTACCTGGCAATTCCCTTTGGTGATAAATCCATCATTTTGAAAACTAACACCCACATTTTTCCCTCATATGAAAATGTTTTTACATTTAGGAGGAAAGAACAAATATTTCCTATTTATTCTCACACTTGTAATATTCCCCTCTTTGGTGAAAGTAAAAACATGTAACACTATTATTTTTTTACAAAGCATTTCTTCAAAATATTCTCACCCTATTGAAATGAAAAACACTATTTCTGAGATTAAACCTTTTGGCTGAAGTAATTAATCTGTAATTCACTCTTCTACAAAGTTCATACACACACTTATGTAGTAGGCCTTTTAGAACTTCCATGACCTTGACATTGAATCTATCAAAATCAAAATTTACTACGTGATTTTATCATTTTCCATATCTGGCAAAAACAGGAAGGGAAGATATTGGCAAACTTGGTTGAATCAAGCTTTACACCATCCAATGATATTTACTCAAGTCTTTAAAACCATCTAATAAACCATTTTGGGTATATTTTGTAGCTATTGCTAAACATGAGGCCACACTTCTTGAAATATTTCATTAACTCGCAACTTTTAAAATCCCAAGAAACCATATTCCCATGAGGGGCTCTGTTAATAGTCCATGATATGACAGATCCTTGAGGTATTCTGTGTTGATATTCCATGGGCCTTGCTTGCAGTTCTATTTGTAGGCATGCTCAATTGGGAATTTGCTTCAGTAAAACAATATGTGCATCAATGGTTTCCCGTGTCCATTCCAATTCTTCCATTTTGGCCAATTGCATTAGCTTAAATGGTTCAAAACTCCTCAACAAATTCATTTTTTTATACTCACAATAGTTACAACATCCCCTGAATCCACATTTTATTAAGCAATTTATAGGGAAAAATATGTACTCTGTTTATACCTCAAGTCTTGTAAATAAATATGATTTATGCATGTCTTGCAACCATGACACCTCATAAGAATACATGCGCTTGAAACATCATATTCAAACAATTCTTACTATCCTGCTATATGTTCAACTACGTCTGCTTGGAATTTTCAAAAACTTTCTCAAAGCTTCTTCAACATTTGAGTTCACACTTCTTATAGAAATCTTCTTCACATGCCCTATTCCATTTGATTGCTATAATTCACATGCCCTTTGTATTCTTTGGTGGCTATCCATGCCATGTTCTAGATCTTCCCTTTTGGCGCAAATAGAAAGGATGTTAGAAATCGTTGTTGAATCTGGCTTTACAAAAATTGATTGTATTTTCTTGAAAGTTGTTTCTACCTGTACAATCCATTGTGTGTCATTCCCTATTTTGTGCTTTTTGACCATGAAACCATACCTCTTTGATGCATTTATCACCCAGGAAGATGCCAAAACTCTAAAATAGTGTAGCAAAAATAGAACATATTTCCAATATTCCTTCTCTACCACAATTCTGCATAGATTTTTCAACCTTTACCTATTTCTATGCAGAGATATAGAGTTAACCCTGCTATTCCATGCCCATTTCACCATTTCTTAAAATACTACGCAAGATGCTAGGGTAGCTCTATATTTTGCATGACGTTAGCTCTGCCTACCCACATAGTACCATAAAAAACATGGGAAATTGCTACAAGAATGTGGGGTTGAAAATTCCTTGTAAAGATGTAGTTATATTTTATATCAAACTTCTATTCTTGGCATAACGCTAAGGGGCCCAAGCGCATCCTTCATGCCTAGTCCTGAATAACATTGATTAAAATTGGAGAATAGATTACTTGGACAAAGAAGTTGATAATAGCTTACATCATTATAAAATAATGATTTAATAAAAAAAATTCTCTTACACCCTCTTCTTGTTCTGGTCTGGTTGCATAGTCTTCTAAATCATACTGAGGTCATGTGCATAAGTTCTTTGCAACTTTGAGATTATCCCTTAATCCCCCTCTTAATAGATTTTATCATTATTTAAATCATAAAAATGATTTAAATAATATAATATTATTTATCTTGAAAATGCTATAGTTTGAAGAGTCAAATCAAGTCCCCATGTGGGCATGACTTTTTTTTTTGGTTTTCATGAAATTGATTCTTGATTCCTCCACCATGTATTCTGGATGAAAGATCAGAGGTGGGAAATTTTTGTAATTCAATTTTGTATATCTCTGAACATTTCTCAACACAAGCACAAGGCCTCTAGATATGCCTTCAAAAATTAATCAAACACAGTCATAAAACCATGGCATTGAACTAGTCTATAAAATTCCATGCTAAGAATCAACCCGCAAGTTCTAAAATATACAAGTTATAAAATAATAAACTGCATTTCATTCGACCTTTGAAAAGATAGCAGGCTTCATCTTGGGATCTTGTAACTGTGCATGGGGCTTCATTCAAATGTAGACAATATGAGAAAATAATTTTTAACTTTTGATCATCAGCTAGATGTGAAATTTTAAAACTCAAAGTAGGCCATTTGAATGAGATGTCTTTGTGCAAACTGAAAAACACAATGAATGAGATATCTTTGTGCAAACTGAAAAACACAATAAACTGCCAATAGAATGGGCTTCGTAAAAATATCACAAAAACTACTTAAGACCTTAAAATTTGCATATATATGCTTTGAGATACCAACTATATAGGGAAAGAATTGACACTTCTTGACAGTTAGCAGATCCAAAGCTACAGTCCTCTGAAAATGGCCACTTGATTGATGTATACTATGCATAGAGAAAATCTAAAAAAATCACTTTTGGATTTGGCTTCGAAAATATGTCAAATGAATTGAACGGGGTCTAAAAATAGAAATGGGCATTTTATTTCATGACTACAACATATTTTAATGATCCTCTAGTTTTGATAGTCAACTGGTTATGAGATATAGATCTCCAAAGTAGGTCGCTTGGATTTTTTTATGAATATGCATAATGTATATTTGTATAAACCCCTCAAACTAGGCACTTGAAATGTGCATCAAAACCAATTATAAGAGGGTTAAAAATTAATAATTGACCTTAATAATAGGTGTAGGATATATTCCTAAGTTCATTTCTCATAATATTTACCGGGCATTAAACTATCACCTCTCAAAGTGAGCTAGTTAGATAAATTTTTAGGGATACTCCTTTGTGCCTTAAACCAATTTTTCAACACAGCCACTTCAAATTCCTTCAAAAGTTGAAGGTGTCAATAGAACGTATTATGGTATCTATGTTACCACTCTCCTAATACTATCAACAATCCCCTATTTACTTGATAAAGAGGCATATTGAGTAATGAGGCTAAACCACAAGCTATAATAACTGCTAGATTCATGTGTGACAAATGTAGAATAATCTTGAACATCTTGGGTTATTGACCCCACATTGATAACAACAAAAACAAGTTTCAAACACTTTATTTGTCTTCACATAATATGAGTTCAATCTTTCAAATAATGTTTGCCCAATCTTTATATTAGGATTTGAACTACAAAATGACACATAAATTTCATGTAGTGTTGTGTCCAACCAATGTTTTGTATGATGTTCATATCGATTAGCTACAATTCTATGTTTGATACCATCTCTACTATTTGATGAAGGATGAGTATTATCATTCCAAAATAATGTGACCAAATTTTTTTTTCCCTCATTAATCCTATCAGAACGAGGAGCTCTACACATGATTTCCCAATTGCTTCCAAGGTGCTATCATCCAAAAGCATTCTCATCTTAACATATCGTGATATTGTTTTCCTACTAAAACCAATCCGAGATGAAACTGAAGATATTTTTCAGTTTCAGGGCATAGCGTTACCTACAATGGATGTCAACATAACTCTTCTTGTAATAGTCTTATCTTTAGTCTGAGATCACTTCCCTACATGGTTCAAACCTTTCCTAAGATTTTCAATCATATCAGTTTGCATGTCAACAACTTTTCTCTTCTTTGATGTTGTGTCTATACCCAATAATGTTAATGCCTCTTCCAACTTTTTGTTTATAAGTACAACTGAAAGCAATTGGGCTTGTTCAAGTGTTTCAAAATTATCAAATTTAGCCAATATTTCTCTTGCTATCTTATTCATTGACCTATTCTTAGCAAGACTTAAAGGTTGAACATTAGCAAATGATCCCAATTTCTCCGTGACATCCATTGTAAGTAAATGATCTAAGTTTCTATAATTAATATTTCTCTTTACAGTTTGAGCTAGATCTATAAGTTCATCCATACCAGTAGGAACATGTGATCCTGACTCTTCTTCATCATAAATTTCTTGAGCTTCCATAGGGAGTGATCTTGACCCTTCTTCAACGTGCATTTCTTCAACTTGGCTTGACCCTCTTACTTGAGCTTCGCCTTCACCTTGACCATGTTGATTGCGAGCAACATGCACAAAAATGAATCAAATTAGAGAAAAATAGAGCATAGGTCCATAAAATTTGGGTAGGTGAAATTAGAGGTAGATAGGTTCATAGCTTCTTTGGTTTTATAATAACATGTCAATGCAACTTCATGATTTCTTTGTTCGGTACTAGGTGACCCTTTTCTTGAAGATTTACTTTTTCTTCCCTTCTTGTTCCCCATTTCTTCTCTCCAAAAAAATGTCTTCTAAAAATTTGGCAATAGTAATTCTCCTATTCAAAAAAATGTCTTTGATAAAAACACCAATAGGAATTCTCCTCCAAAAAAAAGCCTTTGATAAAAGCACCAATAGCAATTTCTCCTCGAAAAAAATGTCTTTCAAAAAATCAGAGCAATAGTAAAAAATGTGAATTAAGTTGATTGCAATTGTGTGAAAAATGAAAAAAATAAATTATTTTATACCATGCCAAAAAAAGATTACCATAATTAGCCGGCCTACTTTAGGCGAACTAGGTTGGGTAAAATTTTGGTAGGGCTTGTTCCCATTGGACTTTTCCCAAGGGGTCTTCGTGCAAATACCCCTTCGCACAAAGCCCTTGGGATGGCTTTGTGTGAAGGGGGTCTTTGTATGAAGACCCCAAACTTGAAATTTGTTTTTAGGATGCAAAAAAATAAACAAAAAAAAAAGTCTTTCAAGGCCTAAAACAAAGACCAAACAAGATGAAATTCTGAAACAAAAAATCTCAGACGATGCTACTTCGAGTAATCTTTCTAACAACTCTAATTTTAATACATGTTGAGTTCATTGTCACTTTCAAAATTAACTTTAATTAAACATAGGTTGTTTGGTCATTCAACTACCCATCTCTTTGACGCTTCGGAAAAAATAGTAACTTACAAAAATAAATATGAAAAAATATGTAGGAAAATGGTATTTGTGTTACCTTTCTATCAAAAAAATAAAAAATGAATTTTGATATATACAGATCAAGTTAGAGTGATCCAAAATAAGCTATGTCTAAATTACAATTACTCTCACTTTAGAACTTAATAAAGTATGAAATATTGAACCAAAATGAATGAAACCAATTCCATCCATTATATATTGAAGTTAAAAATATAACCTCGAAAGAATTACTTTGTTATCATTTTTGGAATAAAAGTATGCTAATCCAAGTGACAGTCACTCCTTTAAAATGTTGTTTTTTCACACAAACCACTTTTCAAAGGAGAGAGGAAAATAGATTCAAATCAATTTTAATTTTTTTTTTTTAAATATATTTAGAAACTAGAAAAAAAATTCTAAAAAGACTCTAGTTTACATCATCTTAAAATTCTTAATAGTTTTGCGGCAATAGCTGTTCGAAACTGAAGTTTTTTTCACAATGCTAATCTCAGTGTCAAAGCGGGACACACTATTGTGGGACCACCCAAATTTGACCTCATCATTTCCTTCTTCTTTCTTGCTTGGTTAAATGACCCTTTTAGTAATCCAGACAACATGACATCTTATTCAATTAATATAAGTCCCCTCACTCAATTAATACTAAGTTTTAATTAACGTTTACCTATATGAAAAATTTCCCTTCAAGGGATAATGAAATTGTAAATTTTTAGCTATGCCTTTAGATAAGAATATAAGTTATTTTATATGTAAGATTATACCCCTTACGATTCTTTGATTCATGATAGTATAGATCCTTACCAAATTCCTTAGCCAATTATAGACCTAAAAACTCTCCAGTTAAAGGAATTTTATCCCTATGTAGGTTTGAGATGATGACTCCCTGGTCTACTCTTACTTACTCGACAAGAGTATCAAACTAATAAACCTGAGAGAAATCATAGAATTAACAGAGAACCCTACATTGCTCTTATTAAATCTACTCATAGGTCCATTCTAGTAGTAAGAAAACATGAGAATTAAGCTCCCATGTGCTTTATTTAGCATTTGACATCCATATTCTACTTTACTATACTCTGAAACCTATACCTCCCCAACAAGATCTCTTACCTTACTAAAAACTTATTCTTATTGACAATGTAGATGGCTCTACTTTCCAAGCTTACTCTTTGCCATCTTTCAGGATTTCTCATCTCTTTTCATCCTTCTTCTAAATTCCTTTCCTCTAATTAAGTCATTCAGCTATAAGTCCTTCCTTGACCCACAAACTAAGATCACCTTTTCCATTTCAAGACTCTTCTATCTCCTTATCTACCTTACTCTTCTCTTTTTCTGAAGAGTCACCCAATTCCAATTTTTTCCCCATCTACCCCTAAACTAGCTAAATTATCAGCTACTCCATTCCCTTCTCTATATATGTAATTAATTGTATAATGCTTAAAGAGATGTAAAAGATCCATTATCTGGTTAACAAGTCCATCTAACTGCAAATTCAGTGTTGTTCCTTTTCTAATTTCATTAACTACTAGGGAGAAGTCTCCTTCAATCTCCACCCTATCAATACCTAATTTTCTACAAGCTTTTAGGCCTTATAAAAGGGTAGTGAATTCAACTATATTATTGGTTCTGATCCCTATAGGCCATGATATTCTGGCTAATAACTTCTTCTCCCGGTTATGAATACATCATCCTATGCTTGCTATCCTGAGATTTCCCCTAGATGCCCCATAAAAATTCAATTTATGTCATCCCTTAGTTGGGCCCCTCCACATACAAATTTCTCTCAGTTGATCAGATTCCTTTTTTGAAAATTCACCTAGGGGTGGGATTTTAAGGCTTGTCGATCTGTTCCAGATCCTATCATCCCACTCGGTGAATCTCACACCCTTAGTTGTTAATTTATTTAATCTACTAATTAATTCCATAATACATGCCTCCAATTTGTTGGTAATTTGGTCATACTTCATTTCTACTCCCTTAAAAATTATTTTGTTTCTCTCTTTCCATATTTCCCAAATTAGAAGGGAGGGAGAAACTGTCCATATATTTCCATACAGGTTCTTCCCCTGGTTTCTAGGCCAATACTAGAATAATTCCCTAATATTGTTTGGTAGGTCAGACTTCCAATTATGTTTATTCACCAGCCATACTCAACATTTATTAGAGTATTCACATTTTAGGAGAATATGATCCTTTGTTTTTGCATCCTTTCTACATAAAACGCATCTAGAAGGTTCTTGATGCCCCATTTTCAAAACCATTCCAGTGTCAGTAACCTATGTTGTAAGGACACCCATGCAAACATACCTTCCTTTGGTAAGAAATCCTTATTCTAGCATAGGTCTATAGGTAACTCAGTTTTAGAGAAATTATGAGTTTTATAAAGGGTTTTATAGCCATATTTGGTGTTGTATTCCCCTATTTTGGATCCTATCCACACAATCCTATCTCCCCTGGAGCTTGGAGAAATTAACCTAGATTCTAAGATTTCTGCCAACTTGTCTTTGAAATTTGTCAGTAAATTAGAGTTCCTTCCTAACTCCCATTTCCATCCCAAAGCCAAATTTCCACTTGTGATGTCCAAATAGTCTCTAACATATATACCAACCTTATCCTTAAAATAATCTATAGATTCTTGATCCCCTCCAAGAGTTTGAAGAATCGGGTATCCTCCCCAAGAGTCCTCCCATAAAAGAGCCTTTCCACCATCCCCAATAATCCATGAAACCTTGTTTCTAATAAGTGATCTACATTCCTTAATGAAATTCCATAATCTTGATCCATTGGGAGGGGACTCGTGGCGAAGGATGCTAAGTAGATCATTCCCTTCTAGATATTTGTGCCTAACTATTTTAACCCATTTTGATTCTAGTTCCTTGATCATTTTCCACACCAACTTAGCTCATAAGGCTACATTTTGATCTCCTAGAATTTTGAGAGTAACCTCACCTTCCTCTCTAGATCTACAGATCTTGTTCCGGGCAACTAGAGCCAACCTTCTTTTTTTTCTTTTTTCTTTTTTTCTGTCGAGCCTTGCCAGAAGAACATTCTCAATTTCTTAGTTAATTTATTCTTTATTTCTATCGGCATATTATTGTTAGGATTAGGTAATACTGAGAGGGGGGGTGAATCAGTATTACAGAACTTTGATTTCAACTTCAAACAATTATAAACAATCCAAAGTAATGCAAAAATGAAAAGAACATATAAGCATAACACATTACTCATGAAACCATGATTTGTTCTTGAGGAAACCCTGGCCAAAGGGAAAACCTCAGTGGGGATGGTACCCAAAACTATGTACTAAAATATAATATCCTTGTTAGGAGATCAAGCCCTGTTAGGAGCTGATTTTTACATAGTACATTTCCTTGTTAGAGGATTACAAAAACCCTATTAGGGGTATACAAAAAAACCTGGTTAAAGGTGGTGAGCACACTTCTCTTACAATCAATATTGTCCCAAAATAGTTCTCAAAAGGGGGCACAATGCAAGCACTTATCTTACTTAGATAGTTCCAATTGTAGCTCGGCCTCTTTTTGATCTCGCATCTGATCTCTTCTCTTATATTCAAAAAATTACTCCATCATTATAAATAATTCCATACTTTGCTTTGACAAAACCAATCTATACATATACAAAATTAGCCTTCTAGTTGGCCTCATAATTGTCATACAAAACATAATAGAAACTTATGCAAATGATATACATGGAGTCGATGCTCTTATATTACCAAAGAGTCAACAATATACTTTATTTACTTGTCTTAGCATGTTACCATATCCATTATGCTTTCCTTAATCTTCACAACTATTCATGTACCCTGTTATACTGTTTTACTGTCTTCACATACCTTTCGAACACTATATCTCACAAATATGGTATCCAAAACTTATGTGATCTTAACTGAAGCATGTGAATATCCCAAAATACCTCTAGTTAACTTTGCAAGCCATAATACCCTGTATATCTTCATCGCTATCCAAAACTGTGGTACTATACCTTGTTATCCTGATTCTAGACTTAGTCATTTTCATGACTATGACTCTAGTGGTAATCTCCACAACATGCGATCACTCCAACGTAAGTGTTGACATAAATGAAAACCCTTAAGTGATTCCCAGTACTCCAAAGCATCACATACCAACAATCTCTCCCTTTGGCATTGATGGAAACACTTAGAAAAATGACTAAGTGTTACAATACAACCTTCTTTTCCTTTTCCTCTTTTTTATATATATTTTTGTTTTCTACATCATTTCTTTTACTTTCTTTTCAACATATAACTCTCTTCCTCATTTTTCCTTTTTCTTCCTCTCCCTTTGACATCAATGGCAAAGGTATACACAAAATTGTAGGACTTAAGCACAAATGGTTTAGTGCTTACTTACCAGATTTAAGACATCTTGGAAGGAGATTTCCAAGGTCTTAACTTCCTCAATCCATGAACTTATCAGTAGTTCACTGACATGGATTAATCTATTCAGTGCATATGATGTTGTCTCTACTTCTTTAAGCTTAGTGAGAGTAGATACCGACATTGAGCTTTCAACCTTTATCATCTCAGAGAGATGAGTCTCCAATATTAAGAGCTTGGGAGTCAATAGGCTTCCTAATGAGCCAAATCTATCTTCAACTCTCCCTTTCTCCATTTCCAATAAT
This sequence comes from Chamaecyparis obtusa, assembly GCA_027943335.1. Taxonomy (NCBI): domain Eukaryota; kingdom Viridiplantae; phylum Streptophyta; class Pinopsida; order Cupressales; family Cupressaceae; genus Chamaecyparis; species Chamaecyparis obtusa. Next base: position 818,629 of record BSBK01001784.1, read on the forward strand.
CCTATTTTCTCTAGTAGCTTGGATGTCTCCTTATCTATCTCTCCCATAGTTTGTGAAGATAATTCACAACTGTCCATTATGCTGTCAAGACTAGCCCTGTCTTTGGCTAAGGCCTCCTCAACATTCTTCAAATATCTATAGGGATTTATGCAATAGCTACATAGTTTCCTGCCTTGTGCTACACAACTCTTGGCTTTAAGAGTGGTAGCCTTTAGGATGCCTAAGTCCCATGAAATGGACTTATGAACTTCACTCAACTTCTTTTCTAAGAAGTTCTTTTCAGCCTTCTCCTCTATTGTTTTTAGCAATGAGTCAAAATGACTGCCAAAGCTAGTCAATACTGTACTGAGGTTCTCAACCTCATCCTTATCTTTTAGGATAACTAGTGAGGGAAGTAGCTTGTTTACTATTTCTACAACCCTGACCATTATCTTAGCTCTCTTGTCTCCTTTCTAAACTGATCTCTCCTTAGCTTTAGCAAAATTCATAAATGAAAGTTTCATTAGCTCATCTTCATCCATGTAGTCCACATCAGAGCTGACTAGTTTGGCCACACTTGCCAACAATAGTGATGTATCCAGTCTAACTTCAGTAGCTTCCTTTGACTTAGGTTATTTTTCTTGATGTTCTTCTTGCTGTAACTCCTTCTCCTTTACTCTTTCTTCTGGTTTCTCTTCTAAATTTTTTTCTTTTTTCTATTCCCAATCTTCAACCTCCATCGCATTGTCCATCTTGTCCATGAATGGATCATTTACATCCTGCAAAGTGTCAAGGCTAATAGGCACACCAGTGACAAAGAAGTCTGGTTGCAAGTCAACTTGAGCACTCTCATCAATTTCCTGTGAGCTATCTCCTAAACCCAAGGATATAGGCTTAGAAATATTAGGAGGTGACACCCTTTTAGGCATGTCATTCATTAGAACTTGGTCTAATGCTTTTTGGGTATCTTCAATTACTTCATCATATTTTCTAGCCATGATCTTGACTAGTCTAGTCTTTGTTCTTAGAAGAGGTTTCAGTACCTTTATGATTCTTTCTCTTTCCTGAATAGACACAACCGACAACATATCATCAATTGTCTTGTTTCTTATGTTCTCATCCTCTGAATGTGCTAACTATTTTCTGATTTCTAGTTTGTTGTATAGATCTTTGGGGACACTGGCTTCAACCTCCAATAAATTCCTTTTGAAAACTAACAAATGCTCAATGATAGTATCCTTAATGATTTCTTGATCCTTAGGGCTATATCTCTCATAGTATATGTTTATAGATATCAGATTTAAATCTTTGATAACCCTTTTCTGCAATGATTTCATATCTAGTTTCCACAAGGATTGTGGACTCTTTTGAACCATTTTCTCTTCCTCTTTCTCCATAACCTTTTCTTCCTTTTTCTTTCTTTTATAGTATTCTAAGATCTGTAGACCAGTGGGTTCATTATCTTTCCATGCTCTAGGATGCATACTAGGAAAGTTTTCAATGATATGAATGTACATGTGAACTAGTAATGACCTAAACCTGAATGCCTTACATTTATCCTTCTTTATAACTTTTACATTCTCAATGAATTGTTGAGCTAGTATTTCACACAGGTTGTATTTCTTATTTTCTTTAACCATTCTGTATGCCATCATTATAACTCTAGCTGATACAAAATTAAGTCTAGAACTGTAAAACAACTTGTGGCCAATTAGCATTGCTACCAATCTAACATCTTGTAAATATATATCATTCAATGTCATTTCCCTCTTGTCCCATTTAGAGTGTGTTAGGGTTTTAGCTTCTTTTCTTAGGTTTTTATCACTAACAGGTAGGGCTCCTTCATTGTCAAGCCCTGTGATATCATGGATCAACTAAGCACATATCTTAACTGGTTGATCACCTATCCATAAGAACTGATCATGAACTCTCCTTAGAATGATCTTGAACCATTCAAATTCCATGAATTTAGTGAGTCGAGTTAACTTGAGTATTGATAGGTCTTTTAAATGTTTAAATTCTTCTGTCAAAGAACCATTTACTTATGTCATACTGTTCAACTCATAGAAGATGTTGACCTCCCAAATAATCTCATACTTGTAGTGTATGTATGCCCTAATATCCTCTACATGTAACACACCTATGGGGGTTTGAGAGAATACCCCTTTCAGATCATCCTCATAGGATTTAAATGGATGCCTTTTGAATTTGTATCTAGGTTTGTCTATAACATCAAAAACTACTAGTGCATCCATCACTTTCCCAAAAGATTAAGTCTAAATACCTTAAACAAGCACAAATCTGATACTTGGCTTCACACGAACACAAAATCTCTCTGCTAGATTACTGCTCTACTTTCACACTTCTCCTCTCCTTAGTCATTGATCAAAAAATGGTGTAGGAATGAAATCTTTCAAGTCTTTTATTCATCGCAAGTTGAGTGTGTGCATTAAACACAGGTAGCTCAACTTTGCATGTCATCTAGTCAATGCAAAACTTGCAAACATAGAAGATGAATCTTCAAGTGCTACGATCTTATCCACAGATTCCAAAATATCTATACACATCATACCTAAACTTGCATGAGCTTACTCCACTTATACAGGGGCTAGATAATTTCTATTGTCTGTATCCAATGCTCCCCATAAGGCAATGAGGCCTTCTAGGCTGATGCCTCAAAGAATTCATCATGTGAAGACACAGCATCATAAGATGTCTCTTCGTGAACCACTGCCTTATTTAGAACTTTTACTTTCCATATCTTCTCATCCTCTAACTTCGTGTTTTCATTCATGTACTCATTTAGGCTTTTACCACTATCACTAATATTCTTCCTTTTAACCATAGATGGTGGTCCTTCTGGTTCATTAGATCTCCTTGGTCCTCTTCCGTTGTCATCTCCATTATATCTACAAAACTTCGTAACGTGACCTGGATTGTTACATTTGTAACAAATAGGTGGTCTTCTTCTTTCTTGATTAGTATGTAGCTTACAATACCTTGCTATGTGCCCAAAGTTATTACATTTCTGACATGTAATCTTGGTTACAGTTTCTTCTCTAATATAGTCTTGCTTATACCTAGATTGATCAGGTTTTCTACAATCTACTTTCTTGTATCCATACTCATAGCAATTAAAACAGTAGCCGGTAAAGGGTTTAGAGTTACCTTTACTTCTGCAATCTCTTTTCATGTGTCCAAATTTGTTGCATCCAAAACATCTACCTCTGAAGGGTCTGAACTATTCTCTAGGATCTTCATTTGTAGGCCTTTCATTAGGAATAGGTCTTTCATCATCCATGGCTTCTTTTGGTTCTTCTTGAGTTTTTGAACTTCCAGCTTCATTGGATCCAATTGTGTCTCCTTTAGATTTTTGTTCTTTTCTTTGTTCATCACTCTTGTCATTGCTCATGTGTAACTTCTCAATGTGTAGTTTGGCTTGAGTGAGTTCACCTTTAATGATTTGATTGTATTTATCCAATTCTTGATATTTATCCTTGTAATGGTCAAGTTCAGTCTTCATTTGTTCAATCTACAAGTTCGCTTCTTTTAATGACTCTTCAACTTTGTTTCTTTCATCCTTTTCATGTAAAATCTCTTTGATCATCAAGAGATTGATTTGTTATTTTTCTTGCTCCAACTTATTTACTTTGTCTAAACCTTCTTTGATTTTCTCCATAAGATCTTGTCTCTGATTTTTTACAATTTCAAGTTGTTCTTTAAGTTTTCTCATGAAACCTTCTGCTCTTCTTAATTTGAATTTTAGTTCACCATTCTCAGCTTTCATCTTATCCAGATCTTCAAGTGTAGCTTCAAATTTCACTTGTAAATCTTCTTAATCTATTATGATCTCCCTTAAGTTGTTAAGCTTTCTCTCAAAGGGCCAAAATCTCTGATACCAATTGTTAGGATTAGGTAATATTGAGAGGGGGGGTGAATCAGTATTACAGAACTTTGATTTTAACTTCAAACAAATATAAAAAATCCAAAGTAATACAGAAATGAAAAGAACATATAAGCATAACACATTACTCATGACACCATGATTTTTTCTCGAGGAAACCTTGGCCAAAGGGAAAACCCCGGTGGAAATGGTATCCACAACTATGTACTAAAATATAATATCCCTGTTAGGAGATCTAGCCCTATTAGGAGCTAAATCTTACATAGTACATTTCCTTGTTAGAGGATTACAAAAACCCTATTAGGGGTATACAAAAACACTTGGTTAAAGGTGGTGACCACACTGCACTTACAATCAATATTGTCCCAAAATAGTTCTGAAAAGGGGGAACAATACAAGCACTTATCTTGCTTAGATAGTTCCAATTGTAGCTTGGCCTCTTTCTAATCTTGCATCTAATCTCTGCTCTTATATTCACAAACTTAATCCATCATTATAAATCATTCCATGCTTCACTTTCACAAAACCAATCTATACATATACAGAATTAGCCTTCCAGTCGACCTCATAATCGTCATACAAAACATAATAGAAACTTATGCAAATGATATACATGGAGTTGGTGCTCTTATATTACCAAAGAGTTGGCAATATACTTTATTTACCTATCTTAGCATGTTACCATATCCATTATGCTTTCCTTAATCTTCGCAACTATTCATGTACCCTGTTATACTATTTTACAATCTTCGCATACCTTCCAAACACTGTATCTCACAAATCTAGTATCCAAAACTCATGTGATCTTAACCAAAGCATGTGAATATCCCAAAATACCTCCAGTTAACTTTTCAAGCCATAATACCCTGTATATCTTCATCGCTATCCAAAATTGTGGTATTGTACCTTGTTATCCTAATTTTGGACTTAGTCATTTTCATGACTGTGACTCCAGTGGAAATCTCCACAACATGTGATCACTCCATCATAAGTGTTTCCATAAATGAAAACCCTTAAGTGATTCCCAATACTCCAAAACATCACATGCCAACAATTATAACATGTCATCTAGTAAATAGGGATAGAAAAAATGACAAACCTCAACATCATTACCCTCCCAACTGTTGAGAGCCATTTCCCTTTTTGGGAAATCACTCTATTCACTACCTTAAATAGGAGATCTTTCCACAAATTTGATGTTTTCCTCCCCTTATTTAATGGGAGGCCTAAGTATTTTCTAGGGATTTCTCCTTTTTTAAAACCCAACATATTCAAATTGTTGTTTCTAAGTTATCTTCTATATTAAAGAAAAAAAAATTCTAACTTGTCTCTATTAATAAGCTCTCCTAAGGCCTCTGAATACTCTACCAATAAATTCTTAAAATTCTTAGCCTCTTCTATTTCTACCTTCTCATAAAGCATTGTGTCATCCACAAATTTCCAATGGGTGGTTGGTTCTAATTCACTAGTAATTTTAATCCCTTTAATTCTTTTCTCCTCTCTAGCCATATTCAATGATCTACCTAGGGATTCTGCCATAATAATAAATAGAAAGGGTGATAGAGGGTCCCCCTAATGCAGCCCCCTTGACATTTCAAAAAGCCTTCTAGGGATCCATTAACTAGAATAGATATTCTGGGTGTAGAGATGCATTCAAGAACTAGATTAATCCATTATTTCAAAAAGCCAAAGGCCTCCAAGCATTTACAAAGGAATCTCCAATCCACTTTATCGTAGGCTTTCTTTATGTCTAGCTTAATAATCATACTAGGAGCATTATTACATTGGATAGTATGGATTGCCTCTTGGGCACTAATGACTGCAACCAAAATTGATCTCCCTGGAACAAAGCCTATTTGTTCATCAAATATTATTTCTGGAAGTAAGATCTTTAATCTATTTGCCATCATTTTTGTTAAGAGCTTGTTGATTGTGTTACATAATGAGATTGGTCTATACTCATCTAAGTTTCATGTATTCTCTTTATTCATGATTAGTGTAATAAAAGTGCTATTCATTTCCCATAGGATTCTTCCCGAGTTTCTAATACTCTCCAATACCTTTGTCACCTCATCCCCCAAAAATGACCAAAACTTTTGATAAAAGAAGGCTGGGAATCCATTCGGCCTAGGAGCTTTATCCAAATGGATTTTCTTTAAGGCTTCCTCCACTTCTCCTTTTGAATTTTTTGCATTTAATATTTTATTGTGTTCTCTACTGATAAGGGTTAGAATGTTTCAAAGAATATTCTCCTGGGATTTCAATGTAGAGGTGTTACTATTCAACAAATGTTTAAAGAAGGTAATTACTTCCTTAAAAACATCCTCTGGTTTCTCCACCACTTCACCATTTGATTTCCTAAGTTCCCCTATTCTATTGGTCTTCCTTCTTAACTTTGTACTATTATGAAAGAATTTGGTATTCTTATCTCCTTCTACAAGCCAAATCTCTCTAGACTTCTGCCTCCAAAAGATTTCCTCTTTGGCCAAATTGTCTGCATATCTACTTAATAGGATCTTTTCTCTCAAAAATTTATCCTAATCCATACCATCCTTTAAAACCTTTTCATTAAGTTCTCCCATTTCCTTTTCTATCTCTTCCCTTTTATCAAAGATATCCCCAAAATTGTTCTTATTCTATTGTTTTAATATTCTCTTTGTGGCTTTTAGTTTTGCCATAAATATAAACTCTTTGGATCCTTCAAAAACTTATACTTTCCACCATTATTCTAACAATATCATCAACTCATCTTCCTTAAATCACATATTCTTAAATTTTAAAGGACATCTATAGGGTTTGCTAGTTTCTTTTATCTATAGAGATACTGGAAAATGATCTGACCCTGGGGCAGGGAGGATAGAGGATTCCATCTCAAAGTTAAATTTAATCAAAATTCCTCTAAAAACTAACCTATCTAATTTCTTAGTGATGTTACTAAACCCTAATATGCGGTTAGTCCAGTTAAACTTCCCGTTATTTGTTTGGATATCCATCAATTTATTCCTGTCCACCCAATCCTTAAAAGACAACATTGTTTGTGATGTCCTTCCTATAGCCCGAACTTTCTCATCCCCATTCAATATTGCATTAAAATCACCTCATAGGATGAAAGTTTTTCTTGAAAAGGAATAAAAAAGGTTTTCTATTTCTTTCCAAACTCTTAATTTCTCTTAAAGAGTTGATAGTCCATAAACATTGATAAGTATAAAGTCCAAGGCCTCACTTGTACTTTTCACCCTTCCCCCAATCCAAAACCTACCTCCTCCCACCTTTACAAAGCATAACTTTTGAGGGTTCCATAAAACACCTAGACCAACCAAGGCTCCTATAGCTGGTTCACCCTCAACTTCCCATCTTCCTAATTTCTTTTGCAATCCCTCCACGTCCTCTGCTTCTAGCTTTGTTTCTTGTAACATCAGAATATCTGTTTCAAACATCCTTATAAAGTGCTTTAGAATGTACTATTTTTTAGGGGCATTGATTCTCCTAACATTCCACATAATCATCTTCATTTCCTTGTGAGAAGGTCCTTCATCTTCCCTGCATACAATGTAGTGATCTTCGCTTGTCCTACCGCCCTTGCATCTTTTGTTCTTAGCTCATTTAAAACCAAACTCTTTAAATCTAGGTGACTATTCTTTTAAAAACCTTTTCTTTAGTTCTATTGTATAAGTAATGTATAAAAAAGGTTCTGATAAAATCATAATGTTTACCTATTTATAGGCCTTCTAAAACCACTTGGCTATTTATTCTATTGGGGTTTCGTAACCAATCTACCTTGTGAGGACACCAAATTTCTTACAAATTTTCTGCGATGCTTCTACTATTCCATCCTTGCATTCCACTATTAGTTTATCTATTGTCTCAATTTTTGGTAATTCCTTCTCAATACTTTCCCCATGACGAGTGATTAGGGTTTCCGTTGGGATTTTTTATTTCTTATCCTTAGGGTTTAGTGGAATGTGACCTGGCCTTCTTAAAAGATGCTCATCCATAGGGTCATGATAATTGAGGAACTCAAATGTGGACTGTGTCCTCCCTTGATTCATTTGATTCCTCTCCACCCGGATCCTCTTAAAGGACCTCTTTCTTTGATCAAGAGCCAATTTTATGGACCCTTCCTCCATGAGTTACATATTTTGAAATTGATTGCAATGAAGAGGGATGAAGGGATCTGTTTGATGACTTCCAAAATTTTGCTTTCTTTTCCAGAAACCCTGATCCCCACTCCATTTCCATTTTGGCTTCACACAACACCATCTTTCTCCATTCTCTAGTTGAGGAACGGGAGCCTAGTTCCATCGAAATGCAGATACAAAGCCCTGAGAAATATATTTTATTTTGCCATAGAAGACCAATTATTTTTTCAAAATTGTATTATCACAGGTTTTTCAATACAAAGCCATTTTTGCTTTATTTTCTTATATATTATTATTAAAAAATAATTAATTTTTAAAAAATAATATAACTTAGTCGCAAATAATTTTTTACAATCAAGATTTTTTATAAAACATAAAATGAAAGATACTAAAATGATCAAATCATTATTAAAAAAATCATATCGCAACTAGTAGGGGTGACCATCAAATTCCACACTTGCTACCGAAGCACACATTAATTTCAAATAAGAAGGTGAAAACTTTAGTCCCCGCCATAGAGGCAGGGACTAATAATTATTCAACGAACCAATAACTTTCACCCTTACAACATTCATGAGAAAAAAAATATTTATTAGTAAAAATAGAATGATCATAAACCCTCTAAACTGAGGAAATGTCTATGTGGGTGTTGCGTAGACAATGGTCTAAAGTCATTGGTGAAAAGTATTAATTTTTCCTACTTCCTGTTATTTGTCTCGATATCCATCAATTTGTTCCTATTCACCCAATCCTTAAAAGCCAACATTGTTTGTGATGTCCTTCCTATACCCCCAACTTGCTCATCCCCATTCAAGATTGTATTAAAATCACCTCATATGATGAAAGTTTGTCTTGAAAAGGAATAAAAAATGTTTTCTATTTCTTTCCAAACTCTTAATTTCTCTTGAAGGTTGATAGTCTCTAAACATTGATAAGTATAAAGTCCAAGGCCACACTTGTACTTTTCATGCTTCCCCCAAGCCAAAACCTACCTCCTCCCACCTTTACAAAGCATACATTTCGAGGGTTCTATAAAATGCTTAGACGAGCTGAGGCTCCTACAACTAGTTCGCCCTCAACTTCCCATCCTCCTAATTTCCTTTTCAATCCCTCCATGTCCTCTGCTCCTAGCTTTGTTTCTTGTAACATCAAAATATCTATTTCAAACTTCCTTATAAAGTGTTTCAGAATGCACTGTTTGTTAGGGGCATTGATTCCCCTAACATTCTACATAATCATCTTCATTGCCATGTGGGAAGGTCCTTCCCCTTCACTGCATACAATGTAGTGATCTTCGCTTGTCCTACCACCCTTGCATCTTTTATTCTTAGATCATTTAGTGAATTCCTTCCCCTCTTTTGGGTTCCTTATCACAACCAGCCTTCTTCTTTCCTTTTTCTTTTCTTTCTATGCCTAAGATTAAAGCCTCATCCTCCTACAATTCTGCATTTTCTTCCATTCCCTTTACTGGATTTCAAGATACAATCTAACCTTCTTCAATCCCCTTCCCTCCCTAAATGAGTTCCTCTATTGATTCCATATTCAAAGCTTCTACCATTTTTTTTAACATTTCTTGATTACTTACACTACTACATTTGACCTCATTTTTATACCAAAATTTTTGACCATCAATTAAAAAGGTTTAGGTTGGTCGGATTACAGAAGGAAAAGTTCCTTTTTTTTTAATTCATGCATGTGTTTGCCAAATTTTGACCAATACCATGTAGGTCAAAATTTCAACAAACACAGGCATAACTTTAAAAAGAAAAAAGATTTTGTATCTCATTTCATTGATTGGTTTTAACTTGGAGTGCGTGAAGGAGCTGGAGCCTGCGATTGTTTGAACTATTATTTGGTGATAGTTTTAGGATGACTGCCTACTTGCAAGGGTTTCCACTGTGATTTGGTGTAAAAGGAGGACTGCCTGTAAGGATTTCCTTACTCTGCATTTTTCTAGAATTTTTTTATGCGTCTATGCTATTGGTACTTGTTGGTTACCTACTTATGGCCTGTGAGCAATGTGCCAGGGCATCATGTATTGGGTATTTGTTGGCACATTTTTTTATCACTGTTCATATACATTTGATTCAGAGATGAACTTGCAAAGATGAACTTGCAAAGATGAACTTGCAAAACCCTAAATTTCTGAATCACTGCATCATGTTACATTTTAAATGTACTAGTGTTAGGTTTATGATTGGTACAGATCCTTATACAGTGAACAAGTATGCAATACAATGAACAAGTAGTGTTTTCTCATTGTTTTTGACACTCCTAGTGCTGATTACCAGTTAGCCTGTGAGTTTTCCATGGTGCCTATGCTATGTTTATTGCTATACTTGTGCCCTATTAATACTATTGTGGTATCTTGCTTATTGTCCCTTTCTCTACTCATAAATAGCCAAGGAGTTAGAATCCTGGCATCGTGGACCCTCTGTCTACTCACTGGTCTTACTCACCCAGAGCCTGTGAATTTTCCATCATTCTTATTTGTTGTTTACCACATGACACCATGTGATGGTTTTATGTATTGAACCCATTGTTGACATATGTGGCATTGTAGAGATCCTTCTTTACATATGTGCTTCCTGAATTAATTAAATTTGTGTGATATGAGTATGTCTCATGACTTAAAAGAATTCATACTTTATGTCCTACATATATTTAGGTATGCTCCATGTCTTGGGTGAATTCATGTGTATTCATGGATATACTTCACATCTTCAAAGAATTTATATGTTGCTCCATGTTTGAGTTGTGTTAGCATGATTACTTCATAGACGTGCATGCCTTATGTTTGAAGTGTTTTCAAAATTATTCTTAGTATGGAATATTTATAACTATTTTAGAAGATGACTGAAACTTGTCTTATCCTTCACCAAGTCTTTACTATCGAATCATAATAAGGGACAAAACATATATGGTAATATTAAGTGATGGGAAAAGTACTATAAATAGGTTTAGATATGATCATTTAATAGTTGCTTGAGGACAATAAAATTTGGGAGGGGTGGTGATGCAGAGGGAAGGGTGGTGGTAGTAGTTACACAAGTAGAGTTTAGAAATTTCAAAGGTTCAGGTACTATGACCTACTAAAGCCTTAAGTACATTAGAGGCTTGACTTACCAAAACTTTCCCACTCCTAAGTGATGTTTTTGGTCTTATAGGATTTTATTAACTTGGATTCAAAGAATTTTAAGGTTCTAAGTCAATCCCATGTTCCCATTATTCAAAATCTTCTTAATATGTCCTAGAGACCTAATTGTCAGTCTAGTAGCCCCACAACAGGTTTAAAACTCAAATAGCTTCACTTTTTCCCAAAACACTTGGCAAGGTAAAAGAATTTAAAAACACCTTTTTCCAAGTACTAAAACATATCTAAAACCTACTATAGACTTCTTTGGACCAGTTCCTGATTGTTACCACACAGTGACCCTTAAATAGCATAAAAAACCATCAATTAACAAATCATCAGCATTCTCCCTTTACCCTTATCACTTCAAACTCTCAATAGTGTCATGTAATGACTAAAAATGAACAAACCTCAAAGGAATAGGGCTCAATCCACTGAGAACCCCAAAAACCCCAATTTGGCACTTCTAAACCCTCAATGCAAGGGTTTCTTAAATATCCTATCTTTAATCCATTCTAGGTCCAAAAAATGATTGTTTCACCATGAGATGATCATCTTAATACTTTTCAAACATGTAGGAATGCCCCTTATTCGAACCAAATGCTCATTGTTATACTATTCCCTCCATTTTCATCAAGGATCCTTCATTGTTTTGTGACAGTCATCCAATGTCGCACTTCTCCCTACAATTAAAAGGTTAAAATACTATTGTAAATGTTAGAATCATACATCCCATGAGGTCTGGGCCCTTGGATTTCATGGGATGGTCATAGCTTAAAAGAAAACTGGACTATTTACAAAGAAACACTAAAAAACATAGCCTGTCAATTAACACCAGATGTCTAAACTCTCAGTATAGTGAATATTAAATGCATTCAAGACAAAAAATAATGATAATGAACTTCTACTACATCTCAATGAATGATAGTAACTTCTAATACATCCCTATCCTTTCCACAATGAGAAACTTAATCAATTTGCAGAGTTCCAACAGTAGCAATGCAAGGAAATGTATTCTTTGTTATTATTCATGTTCAATCCGTCCACACACCAGATATCCTGTATAATTATCTTCTCCTTCTAAAATAGAACTTGCTATAACCATATCAACCAACTGTTTTCATTGAGTTGATTGATTAAGGCCTAAAACATAATAAACTAGCTTTTCCCTCTAAAATCCCAAATAGTCGTTATTGTTTAAATATTTGAATTTTTAAAACCACAAAAATGGCTTTATTAACCCTTTCTTATTGTTTCTTAATACCTAGACTTATCCCATGCCCATCCAAGACTAGTTCTTGAAACATAATTAGACTTGGATATTATTGGTCCATTACAAACAAGAGTTTTAGTCCTTTGAGGACATTACAAACATAATAAAGTATTACATTAAGTTAGAGTTTTAGTCCTTTCCACATCAATTTTTGGCTTGTTTGAGAAACCATACAGCATAGGACCACCCTGTTGCTCATCATCTGTTACCTGAAAATGAGTAAGTTTAATTACTATTCTAAGCCTACCACCTCCTAAGTAAAAAATGACAAGTTTTTATTACCATGCTTTCAAGCTTAACTTTTTCCAAACACCAAAAATTTCAAAAAAACATCAGCCAACTTGAGATATGAAAACATGTCTAAATTCATTAAAAAAATTCATATTAAATCTCATTAAATAATGTTGAAGTCAGATTGGGCAATAAAAGTGAAAATATAAATTTTTAATTGCACTCGTCCTTATGGGGATTTCAATTTCAAGTTTAGGATTGAATGGGCTTTTCTATGGTGGGACTTGGTACATTAAATGTGAAAACAATTGGAAGTTAAATTACCTAAATCTCCTTAACAAAAATGGGGCTAGCTTCTATTATATGGGAATAGTTTGGCAGAAGCACCAACTGAGATGTACCATAAACTCCCAAGCTCAATGTCAGTGATGTTGTAAATCTAATAAAATGCACTTTGTCAGTACCTAAAAGATCACATGGATCAATAATTGCAAAGTCTCTACATGTGCATGTATAGTATGTACACATTGCATATAATCCAACAAGAAGGAAAAGAACATGAGAGTTAAATGACTAAGATATACAGTTAGCCATAAAAAGAAATGAGAACTATTAAAACAATGAATAGATAAACACAGTCAACAATTGAAGACAAATTTAAGAAAGGGGAGTAACATCAAATATTATGACCCAACAACCTTATTAAAGGAATGTCCATACTATCACGAAAATATTAGCTGGTAACTGGTAACTCTCAATAAGTAAGAAGAATCATTGCATTGGAATCTTAATTCATCTTAGCCATATTAGGATTAGACTGAGATGACAGTGTTGTTAGAATCCAATAAATAGTATATATATATATATATATATATATATATATATATATATATATATAGAATACGGATAGTCCTCTTGGACATTTCTTTATATAACATAATCTGACCCGTATTTAGATTCTAGATGGATATAATCCATAATATCTTTAATAAGAAGATCATTGTTCACATCAAAAATTACTAAATTGGTATCTTGTCACATACAGATCAAATTATAGCTTATTCTATTGTCCTATTTAAGTCCTTCTCTCCTTGAACACTTACCTTACTAACACAAGGAATAAGAAAATAATCATAATAAAGGACTATAAGAGAATATTACCATGCACATTGATCTACCATATATAATACAACAAAGTTCATAGTATATAATATAACAAACTAAACCTTTCTTTTTTTATCTCAAAAGTTGGAGGATGAGACTAAAAGTAATTTACCTTACCATTGATATTTCTATTTATATAGCTAAATTATAACATGAATTAAACTGGAATGCCTTCCACTGATTAAAATAAAGTGCAATGGATTCACACAGTAGTAATGAATGTAAACTATTTTCAAGTAATGAAAATGTAAATTCATTGGTAATCTGCCAGTCACTGCCCGTGAGGCTACAGTTTGACTATTCTATTGAAACATGTTTATTTTTATGGTTGATATGGATCTAAATGATTGCTAGGGTATGGTGTTGCATGTCATTGGAGTTATGAATAGTTTTGTGCAGGTTTGAAAGTGTTTTTGGGTCCTCTGGACGTGATTGTCCTTGTACAGTCAGGGTATACACCAGTCAGATTAGATAGATGCAAAGATTGGATTTAAGATTATTTCCTTTTCATGCATAATGAGTATGTTAGAATGGTTTTTTTTATCAATTTGAATCCATTCATGAGTGTCTAAGGGTGTAGAGGAAGTTGGTGTGTTGAAACACAACCAACAGTGACTATTCCTGCATAGTGCACCAATGAAATACCATGAGGATAGGGTAATGAGAAAGTACTTAATGTTTTCCATGAATGGAAGGGAGTTGTGAAGGATGGATTGCCATTATTTTATGTGTTTCAAATGTTCTTGAATGTAGGGTAGATAGTGAAGTGGAAGAACATTCTCAAATTGCTTGGATAGCCCGGTTTAAGGGTCACTAGAATATGTCATCAATGATGATAGAATATGTCATCATACTTATTCCTTTTTTATTATTTCTTGGGCCATCTGCACTTTGATATAGCTCCCAGCCTATACCATTTGCATTTTATTTTTTTGCCAAGCATATTTGATCTATTGAGCTTGTCAATCCACTAGGTATGCTCTTGGGTCTCAGATTATACATTTGATGTAGCACTTGTACAGAAAAAAGGGAAGTTTATACATATGTAAGGCTTCTAAAAACCAATATTTTTTCAAGAAATTTGACAATCTATCCCATAATCATGTACTCTCTACAAGGCACTATCTCCTCAACTATTACTCATCAGGTGAAATGAGTAGTTTCTTAGTTTGATTTTCATAGGATTTTAAGAAATTACCAATGGTTCCCATGATGTTTGACAACTTGTAGGGAAAATGAAAGTGTAGTTGTAGGCTTTATGTGGAGTTGTCTCTTACATGTATCTGATTGTATCCTAGAGAAATTTAGAGTGGTTAAAAAGATGAAGTCATATTTGAGCTTATCTTCCATATATGAAATCTATCATAGGGGTAAAGATATGTATATCTGTATTACTAATTACATTCTCATGAAGGTCAATTATGTCCACCATCATTTGTTCAATTTTTACCAATTCTCTCTTGTATTTTTTTTTGTTGATCCCATGTAACACTTTAGAAAAGAGTGTAGAAACCAGTCTACTTTCCTAGGCATGTGATAAATTAGAATTCTGTAGTTTTTAATCCAACTATTGCAGCCAGGGTTAATGTACTTATAATGTAGCACATTATGCTTATGGGTGTTTACTTGTCTAGATCAATTTTACAAATACAGGGGAGTATGGATTCACTTTTATGATTGGTGTAATATATACTTATGCAATCATTTTTCCCTCTGTAGGTTGCAACTCCCAGAGAAAGGTCATCTGGAAGCTTTAGAGGAAATAAGTTGTACTAGGTATGGAATCACCTCCACTACAATGAGGAGATTTGTGTAACTCCCAAAATAATAACTCCCAAAATACTTATCCTTTTGAATATTTTGTGGTCTAGTGAGCATGATTTGTGTGTGTATTTGTAAATCTTGTATAATCTTGTATTTGTATGTTTACATTTTATATATTTATAGCCTATGAAGAAAGTCCACACCTAGCAATATGAACCCAGAACAAAATAACAAGACAATTGCTAGATTGTGGTCTGAGTTCCAAAGAAAAGATGTTGATAAATGTAATTGTCCTTGCAAAAATTGTAAGGGCTTAAAGAATCAAATAATTCTAGTCAAAACAGCCCAGAGTCATTGTAGGCAATATGGTCACATTGAAGGGGGGCATGATTTTTGTCGATTGATGAATGTGGATTTCCAATTGGAGGAACATGGAGGTGTGAATATCCAAGCCGACAATAATGCTCCCATGGAAGAAGATGATCCTATGGTAGAGAACACAATTGAAGATGATGGTGTTGGCGTAGCTAATCAAGATTATCATGATGATGGTACTAGTGCATCTGATAATGATGATGAAGATGGTCTTGATATAGCTATAATTGAGAAGGCATACGAGCCCCTATACCAAGGCTCCCAAACAACTCTTCTCTCTGCTATAGTTTGTTAGAATAACTAAGAAGGGAGGGTGAATCAGTTATCCAAGTCCCAATTCAAAATGAATAATCCAAAATACAATTTCACTAATCCTTGACTATCGGTAAACAAATATATAATTCTTTGTCAGTGTTTTTACCGATCTTCAGTTAAAGCTCTTAGTAATTATTGATTAAACCAAATAGCTAAAGTGTAAAGTATGACAACAAACAAATATCATAATCAACACATAACACAATGATTTAACGTGGAAACCCTGTTAAGGGAAAAACCACCTAGGAACTGGCAACCCAAAAATTTCACTCTTCTGAAGTGAGGTCTGTGAGGACCCAACCCTGTTAAAGGTTACAAAACACACTATCAGGTGTGACCTTGTTAGAGGATTTTGCACTAGAATTCATCTTTCAACCACCATAGCACTCACTGTGCGGGTTTACAGGATAACAATGTTTCACTTGTCAGAATGAAACACAAATAAGACTTAAAAGTCCACTCAGTTAAGAGATTTTCACTGTTTACAATTATTAGAAAGTAACAGTAGGTTGATCTGCCTTAATACAACAAATTGCAGTCATAAATCAATGTTATGTTCAACAATGTTTTATGACCATTATATCACTTCAGATCTAATATCAATTTCACTTACAAACAATTAGTTATGTGCTCTGTGTAGCTCGGTTTGTTCACTGTGTAGCTCGGTTCAGTAACCTATTTGATCAGAAATGCATGAATGTTGGTTCATGCTCCACTCCTGCAGTATCTTCTTCTTCTTCGAATTCTCTGATAAAAAAATGTATTTTTCTTTTCCCTTAAATAGACATGTAAGCCGTTTTAATTTCATCCATCAGATTTTGCTGCTTAATCATATCCACTGATTTTGCTGCTTAAACTTCCTCAGCTGATGTGTCATTAACACATTTCAATTTCCTTCATCAGATCTTTCTTGAATTTTGTTAGCCGTAGATCCTTGTAACAAACTTTGACTTTTCATCTTGAAATCATGCGAATCCAGCTCATCAATTTTATCGGCTAAACTAATCATTTAGTTCAATTCTATTTTCCTTGGTTAACAAAGAAATGCATCGGTAAACCTTCATTAGTTAAACTTGTGCTCAGTATACAACACACTATGTTGATGTATACTGTCGTCGGTGTTTACACTAGGATTCTCAGTAAACATTAAGCTGTTCTATTTTACCGACAAACACTGCTTTGTATCTTTTTGTTCCTTTCTCCATAATAGATGAATATAACATACTAAAGTCAATATAATGAGATCAAAGACTCATCAATAAGTTATCCAATGCATTCCTTATCCTCATCTACTGTGACCATCTTCCACCATTCTTCAGATATCTCGGTATGATAACTTACACGATAAGTACTTGTCAAACTAATATGAAACTAGTTGACATCAATGACAACATAATACTGATTTAACATATTGTATATCTATACAACCACTTTTCATGTGATCTTCAATCACTATTTCAACAATCTCACCAATCAGCTATAAATTAGTTTTAGAATCAACATAGTGTTGTTGGTGAACTTGAAGGTTATGAATGGTTTATCCAATGTAGAAATGTCATGTATGCTAAGGTATGCCATTTTTGTCATCTTCAATGTTAGCATACCATTATGATTCATTATATTAACAATTCATATTTGTTGTTGTACGTTGATAGGTGAGTTTTTGTTACCAACATCAAACATTCTGCCTCGTTCGTACCGAGAATTTTCTACCATTATGAATCAAATTGGAATGAAGTATCATACAATACATGCATGTCCCAATGATCACATTCTATATCATAAACAACATGAATTTGCAGTAGAATGCCCTGATTGTCATATTAGTAGATATCAGTCAGATCAAATAACAAAAAAGGTGCCTCACAAGACTCTTCAGTACATTCCCATTATTCCACGTCTTCAATGATTATTCACGTGCACTAGCTTGGCACAATTTATGGATTACCATGCACGCAATAGAAGTCAAGATGGCATTATGCGAATGCCTATGGATGGTTTCACATTTAAAGACATAGAAACAACATGGCCATACTTTAAAGAAGAACCTCATAATCTCAAGATTTCAGTGGTAGCGGACGGTGTCAATCCATTTGGAGATATGAGATCTACTTACTCAGTGTGGCTTATTTTTGTTATTAACAATAACATTCCTCCTTGGATGTCCATAAAGAGGGAGCACATAATGTTGTCAATGATTGTACCAGGTATTTTTTTCATTTAATAGTTATGTAAATTAATTTATAAACACTGCATCAAGATGGTCATAATAATTATTTAATGTTTTTGTTCATTCAACTAGGTAAGTACCAAGTTAAAGATATGAATGTGTATATTGAGCCCCTTATTGACGAGTTGTTGATTTTATGGAATGAGATCACTATGTATGACATCTCTAGACCAATAGGACAGGGAAAATTTTCCATAAAAAAGTTAGATGACATGAAGAAAACTTGTGATTCTGGGATAAGTGCAGTCTTCAAGGTCACTAATATTTCATCTAAAAATGACATACATCCTCAACAAACTGAAAATAGATACTATGGCATTTTGGATGATATACTTGATTGCGAATTTAATTCATTCAAATTAGTTCTATTTGTTGTCAAATGGTATAGGCTACGGCTGAATCAAAATGATCCTGATAGGATTGTTATTGAACATGATAGTGGATTTACAATGATTAATACAAGGTCATTTGAGCCAGTTGGAGATGAGCCCTATATTCTTCCAAGCCAATGTGAGCAAGTGTTTTACTTTGCCATTCCACATAAACCGGGTTGGTCATTTGTTGTTAGACATGATCCAAGAGGAAGGTTGGTACAGTATAATGTGATGGAAGAAGAAGATACTGAAGAATCAGAAGACAAAGTAAATGATGATCATGAACAACTGTTACACAATGAAGAAGAATAAGAAGAAGAAAATGATTATGATTCTGGTGATGTTGACGATATTGATGGTGATGATGGTGACAATCATGATCATGGTGATGAAGATGGTGTTGATCAAGGGGATGATGGTCATGATGATGATGGTCATGATGATGATAGTCATGATGATGATAGTCATGATGATGGTGATGATGATGATGATAGTAGTTGTGATGATGATGATGATAGTCATGATGATGACATGGATGAGGCAGATGATCAATAACATGATCAATGAAATGTATGTCAAGGTATGATCAATGTCACGTATGAGGTATTGATTTATTCATAGAAATTTGAATTAAGTTATTATGTGTTGAACTCTATAGTCATGGAGTATATTTTGCATCATGTAAATTTTATCTTCTATGTAATTTGTAGCTTACATATCATGTAATTTTTGGCTAACTTAAGATAAATGATTTACATATGCAGGAAATTTAACGCCTTTGACATGGATTGACAGGTATAATTTATTATTTGGTTTCCTTCTCTTTAGTCAGCAAAATATATAGATCCTACTATGTCTCTCATTTGATGGATTACAGGTATCACCAATATCCAATTGTAGGTATCACCAAATAGGTATTTTTCTGATCTATCTTCCTCAAGTGAGGAAAATGTGGGAATAGAAGACAAAAGTGAGACATCTAGTAGGTCTAAAATAGGGAGATCAACTAGAGGTCAAAAGATTAGAAGAAAATTTGATAAACGAATGCAATTTTTCTGCTAAGGGGGGGTCATGTTCTTATGATAATGAGACCAAAGGCAACATGAAGGTTCCCTTAAGGTACACACATCTTCAGAAAGAATGGGTACCCAAGGAACTACCTCCAGTTAACACTAATTTTCCTGTTAACGAAAGGATATATCACATAGATCCATCTTCATTACATGGTTTGGGCTTATTTCCCAAGGATGGCATAAAGGTTAGTTATAATAAAGTTTTTGAATTGATGGAGTATGTAGGACCTTGTTACAATTACAAGAATTGGATGCGGATTGTGCAATATAAAAAAAGTATGTGTAGGTATGCATTGTCAACAAATTATATACAATGCAAAGAAAATGATCAAACTAAAAGGCTTGCTATGTATATTGATGGAAGGCCAAAAGCAACAGGGAATATTGTAGGTTTTATAAATAGTTCTTGACCTCTGTCAACTAATAAGTGACTGAATTGTATATTCGAGGCACGCGAGGGAAATCATGTATTTGTATGTGCAATAAAATCAATAAGTGCAGGGGAAGAGCTTCTGATAGATTACAATTTGAATCATGTAGATTCAAAAAAATTGCCTATCATGGGACTGGTAAGTATAACATTTAAACCAATTTCCTCCAATTAAAATTGATTCCAATCACTTCTGATTGCTAAGAATTACTAATCTTTGTCACAGGGTGACATGGATCCACCTCAAGATATAGGTGGGGATGTTCCTCACAGTACACCTTCTTCATCAAAGGTAAACCTTAATTAGTGTAATTCTACAAATTATATAGAAATAAATATCATATTATTATGTTCTTTTCTTTATGGCTTTGGAGTTATTTTGATAGAATTTTACTGATATTGATGTCGCAACTTGATACTTATTGATAGAGAAAAGTAGAAATGATAGTAGATCAATTACGATATGAAGTTGAGGTGGCATTTATAGATGACCTCGAATCTAACTCTAACTATGTATTGATGGCTAGTCAAATAAAAAGTAAATATGGTAAACAAATTCTTAACCTTATAATGGAATCAAACAAAAATGAGGAGACAAAGGAACTCAAACAAGAATTGGAATGTAGAGTCAATTGTATTAATGTAAGTAGTAATTAATCTTAAGCAATAATTAAAGTTCAATAGATGTTTATATTTTATACTATCTTATGGATCATGATCTAAAATATGATGTGTTCTTCTTACAGGATTATTTGAAATCTATGAATCGTGGTCGATATGGTGATGGTTGTAGCACCGCACCGCCTTCATGTAAATAATCCTTAAACCTTTAACCATTCATTTAACCTTAATTTGTATGCATTATTGACTCAAATTATGTTTGGGATGCTCCTAGTACCCCATTTAATCTTTATCCATTGTAAATGTCTTTGCTAATAATGTATTCTTCATCTCATGATGAAGTGCAGACTCCTTCAATTAACATTCCACATTCGATGACTGCATTATCCACAACAAGGTGTTTGCAGACATCTTCCTCTATACCAGCTACAACTGGTAAAACCTTATTTTTCTATATTTTGTTATGTGCTAATCATGCATTGATTATTTTTCTTGTGTGAATTTTATACACTGCATGGACCTATTTTGTGCACTAATAGATACACCTACACCTGGTACAAGAACAGATCAGACTAGTACTAGTGAAGATCAGCCATTTCCTGGATCAGCCCATGTTACTAGTACTAGTTCATTTGCGGGGACATTGTTGTTGAACAAGAACAATATGGTTCCGTTAAAAGTGCCAAAGCTTCCAGGTGCTTTAAAATTGTTATTATTTACAATGTAATTGTAGTTTACTTATACATAACTCATTTTGGACTGATAATCCCATGATATTTTTGTAGGAAATGATGTTTTTTATGATCATCTTTTTGAAATGACATTGAAGCTATTTGGGCCCACCATACATAAAAGGTTATTGTACTATATTAAAGTTATGATATCTAACAATTTTGTTTTTTCAAAAAAGGTGGAATGATCAGGATGCTGACTTAAAAAATCAGCTCATTAAATCTTTAGAGGACCTCTTTGGAATAATTTTTTTGACAAAGTCATGATTCTTAAAAGAGCACCCAAACATATAAAGACTATGAGGGACCAATATAGAAGGGCTCTAAAGGATAACCCAAAGTACAAGCATCCTCCTATGATTCCATCGATGGAGTGGAATGAAATAATGCAAGATGCAAAAGAGAAAAGGCTAAAGGGTAGTGGAATTCAACCAGAAGACAACAAAATAAGGTATGTCATGATAGTATTAAGTAGAATGTAATCATGTACTAATTAGTGATCTTTGTAAATATATAATCTAACATGTTTCAAACTTTTCATAGACTGCAAGACACATCAAAAGCTACACAAGCAAGATTAACAAAGGTTGGCCAACACAAACTTGGCTATCATGGCTATATGAAACTTCACTCTCAACTTGTAAGTAGCAGCATTGGAATTTCATATCAAATTTTTATATATAAGGTTGCAAACAATTCTGTTTAATCAAATCATACATGTAAAAATGTAAAAGTGACGATATTAAACAAAAAATATAGGGCACAGAATTCAATGTAGAGCCCACGGATGAAGAGAAGAGAATAGCCTTGAAGGAAGGCTATGCAGTCGTGGCTGCAGGCCTACGCCAAGAATACAAAAGTCACAATGAAGAATCTGTTGCTCCAGATGAGAAATAGGTAAATTGGTCAAATGAAAATTAAATCAAATTGAATAGTTAAGTTCAAACATAAATTGACTATTTCATGATAACAATGCGCATGACATTTCACTACAGCCTTCAAATCTTATCACAGAACCTAGGTATGACGAAGGCCGTGATGTGCATCATAGTGTTGGAGGTATTAATTTGCTATTGGAAATAAATTACATAATTATTAATAGAATTTAACATCTTTAATTGCAATTGGCCATGTAACCTTTTTTTGAATATTTTAGATCATGTTGAGCATGTTGAGGTGGCGGAAGATCAAAATATTATTGTACATGATGATGTGGCATTGTCAGGTAAAGAAAAATGCATGTTATGTTCTACTGGTTAATGAAATACATTTAACAGTAAAAAAAAGTATGTGAATTTAACCCATTTACTTGTTATTGCATCAAACCCCCCTTTAGTGCAGCAGCGTCGTCCTCCTCGAGACACGATGAAGCATCATAATTTGAGATCATAACCACAAGAGGAGGAAGATAATATTGATGCTCCTTTCAACCTTTACCTAAATAAGAAATCTAAGAAAAACCCAAAAAAGAAATGATTTCTTAAAAATGCTCTTTGATAAAACTTGTTTGATTAACTTTGTTGGATAATGAAAGAACGTTGTTTTAAGTAATTATCTATGAGTGTTGTGTATTAATATTGAATTATATGTCATGTTAATGAATATTGTTATGTGTTAATGAATTCTTGATTAGTGTTGCACATTAATGAATGTTATATCATATTAATGAATGCTATGTGATTGTATTGATTGAATGTTATAGTTCATAAATGGATGAATGAAGTGTGTAATTAGATGTTAATGGGGAATTTAGATTGATGTTAGGGGGAGGGGGGGGTGAGGCCAAATGAGCTTCCACCTTCACGTGGTTGGCCTTGTTAAGTAGAGAATATTAAAGTATTCTCGAAACCAAGTGAAGCTCAAACTAACATACCTTCATTATTTAATCAATTTATTTCATTCTAGGTCTTTGCTCATAAGTGGATTTTGAATGTGTCATTGTCAGGAAACTATCAAATAAAAAACTAGAAGGGCCAATAGTCAACTTCTCATTATCATTGTCTGGCATGATTCAGCTTCATTTTGTGTAAGTATTCTTGTATTCAATGCATCAACCTCTCTTGGCCTAATGTGGATTATTTCATTGGTTTGTGTTTTTGAGTAGGTGAAGTGTTAAATCAGATATTAGTTGGATCTATAAGTACCATAGATATTCTATAGCTAATAGCCTAATACACCCATGTGAATAAATTTACTTGTTGTCCCCTTAGGATTTACTTAAGCAAACAATCCTTATGTGCTAAAAAATTAGTTGTTTTAGTGTTGCAATTGTAGATGATTGTATGCATGAATTCAATGACAAGAAATTGACATTAAGAAATAGAGCAATAACACAAGATAATACTACAGAGAAGCACGATGTGGTGAAAACTCTTGCACAAGGTTGTACCTATTGAAGATTTAAATGCCTATCTGTTTAGGTTTTTGCAAATGATGACTTGATGTAGTTAAGTATCAAGAAGCTATGCATGCACAATGATGATCTCTTAAAAGCAGAATTACAATTCTGAATAACAACATTCCATTTCTTCATTGGTCAAATCTATTGCAATCTTTTTAATGATGGTTCTCTTTATGATGTTTGTAATTTTTTGGATTTTCATTTGACCATCCTCTATGGTTATTAATTGACTTATCTTGTGCACATTGTTGCTCATCCAATGCCCCGGTGTGCCAAATGTTTAGTTGGATTCCACAAACATTGTATAAAAATTTTCTGTCATTGTTTCTCTAGTAAATCTATTTGTGTCCATTAAGTCCTATTATTCCCTTGAAGGTTTTATTAGGTAATATAAGTTGTGGAACTTTTTTGGTTGACTTTGTTTTTGAAATGGTGTGGGAACTATTTGAAACATGGGCATTGCTCTTAGAAGGGTTTACATTTCTTATAAGTTTTTTTGTAACTTTTAAGCTCTATGATAATGCTTGTCATCCTTATATGGTAGGCAAATGAATCCAAGAAGGAAGCTTTCAGGAAATATTTGGAGTCAAGCGGCGTGCTTGATACCCTCACAAAAGGTCTCCATGATTTTTGTTTTTGTACTTGTATTAAACAATGAATGCAAGGCTAACATTTTTCTTAGGCTTGTTATAGAATTCATTAGTTTCTTACGAGAACAATCATTTAAATCATAAAGAAGCTAAACCTTATGTTTTCTTTGAGAAGTTCTAGATGGCTATCTTTTTGGGCTAAATCAAATCTAATTTTTTTTGTTGCAGTTCTTGTTGCTTTGTATGAGGAGAATCAGAAACCCTCTGTGTCAATTGAGTAAACTTTTGAATCAGCTATTTTCTTTGATCACATTTTACATATAGTTCCCTATATGTGATGAGCACACACCAAATCTGCATGATAAAAGATGCACCATGGTTTATATGTTAAGAATTAGCAAAGTTACATATTCGGTAAAGCGAGACCAAGAGTTGGTTACCCGTCGGTAATCACTATTTAAGGTTAATCAAGCACATGTATCAACCAATGAAGAAATTATGTGTTAACCAAGATGTTGAAAACCTACAGTATTTACCGAGCTGACAATTTTTATAAACATAAAGTAGGTCAAGCATTTATTGCATGAAAAGTTTGAGAAGGAATATCAAAAAGTCTATAAATACACAGGAAACAGAGTTCATTGTTACATTGCGATTTTGAAAAGTGAAGATTTCATAGAAAAGAGTTCAAGCTAAAGATTTTCAGAAGGATTCAAGGCTACTGTAGATCAAACCAACATTACTCTTCGACAATTCCGAGTAAGTTCATTTTCTATCAAACACTTTTTATCCTCCTACTTGTCGAAACCCTAGAATCGATTTATGGCATCAACATCATCTGCAAGCAAATCACAAAGTATTGAGGAGGAATTTAATCTAATTGTTAGGGAAAATTTTGATGAACCTAAGTTTAAGCCACATCCCAAGTTTAAGCCACATCCCAAGGTCGCAGCACAAACGGATATAATGGGCACTTTTTCAAGCATACTAGATAGGGTTTTATTGACAGAAGACGTAAGAGCATATATTCATTGCAAAATTGGAGAAGTTGGAGATTTTGAAACTATTGCTCCATATCAACAAGTTTGTGGCATCGATGGTAAATTGAAACTAGAACACAAGAAGATTGAGGAATCAGGGTTATCATGTGTCACATACTATCCGCAATCATTCAAGATTGATTGGATCAGAATCATTTTGAGCAAGTATCACGATGGAAATTTTTGGCTAGATAAACGTATAGAGGTCAATAAGAAAATGATTAGTAGGGTTACTGGGTTCCCTACAACCGACAAGACAAAAGCCTTCTGTAGCTCATCATGAACAGAGGTTGAGAAGAATACTGGAGCACAATGGGATGGAAGAGCATTGAAAATTTCAACAATCAAAAACCCAGTAGTTAAATTTGCAGCACATCTAATCAGGTATAAAATATTTCAATCGAGCAAACTCAATAGTGTACCCTGCAGCGTAGTAGACATGGGGCATAAAATTGTGAAGAAAGATCACCAGGTTGATCTTGCTGAGGTACTGTTTCATCAACTACAGGAAAATATGAAGACAATAAAAACAAAGAAGTCTAATACATGTAAGTTTGGATCACTACTTGCTTGCATATTTTGGTATCTTCAAAAGTATGTACCTGGTGTCAGTAAAGTAAATTGGGAATCAGATAAACTGATAACAACACAGATTAGCAGTATGATGAATAAGTTAGGAGACAAACTGAATATAGAATTTGATGCATACTTCAAAGAATTCCATACCAAAATGAATAAAAGAAGTAGAATTCCAAGGGAATTGGTTGAAAAGTTTGAAAATGATATATGTTTTGTAGTCAACATAGATTATTCAATGATAAACGTTGTTGAACCTAGAATAAAATGGCTGGCACCAATGGGATATGAGATGAACCATGATTTCACTTTGAAATCTATTAATACACTACTTGTGTTACCGAAGGACATCATTGCCACTAGGTTCAAAACATATGAAGAGGCCAAATCAAGAATCACTGCAGACATAGAGATTGGTAAAATGTCTAGAAGGGCAAAGAAAATGAAGAAGGATCTTGCAGCTAGGTTTGGTGATGTATTAGACTCATCTAAGGAGTCACTAGTTAAAGAAACAACTGAAGGTCAGTTACAGTTGGCTGACAAACCATATGATAGTGAGGAGACCGAGTCAGAAAAAGAGAAAGATCCCACATCAGCTCCTCCCACCAAAGTTCAAAAGAAGAAGCAGTTGCCAGTACATGAAGGTACAAGGACAAGATCATCAACTACAACCTCATCCCCTCCAAAGAAAGAAGCCATAAAAGTTACAAAACTAAGGGCAGCTACACCGACAAGGAAATATGTCAAGAGAAAGAACAAGGTTGTAGCTGAGGCACCAAAGAAAAGGAGAAGATTGCTAAGAAGTAAAGAAGATCTTGAGGAGACTGAGAATGAAGATGATGTTAATCAATTCAAGGTGGTTAGAAACAAGGAAAGAATAATAGATGACATTATTGAAGATATAATTGAGAAAGGAGATCTTATTGATTTGGGGATACACAGATTCAACAAGATGTCAAATGAAGATCAAACCAAGATAGAAGCGACAGTCATCCAAATGATGATAAAGTTTAAAAAGGTTCCAATGGAATTTGCATGTGCATTACCAAAGGATTTGGATGATAAGATAAATGAAAAATGGGCTATTACACTAGACACTGAGAAAAGAAAGAGAGAGCGATCTCTAGTTCGGGTAGCCCCACATCTAAGCTATGGAGAACTTAATGAATACATGGCTAAATATCAAGAAAGATTCATAATCAAGAATCGAGCCATGATGATACTAGATGAAAATGTGGTAGATGTGGATATAACAAGTGATTCCTTATGACATCAATTTTTAAAGCCGAAGAAAAAGCTGAGCAAGAAGCATTCTTAAACTTGTCTAGAAAGAGACAAAATTCCAAAGGTAAAGTATTTGTACTGATGATGATACAACAAAGAAGGTAAAGGACACCGGTATATCAGTTACTAAGGTAATTGATATCACTAAGCTAAATGAAGAAATAAGTGTTTCACAGGATGCACCAGATCAAGTAAAGATCCAACTGTAGAAGAAAATCGATGATGATGTACTCATTGAGAACATCACAAATGGTGATCCTGATGACAAGGATGATGAGGATGTGAATATTGCACCTAATCAAGATGAAGCATTAGAAACTAAAAGTGCATTCATATCATTATCAGGTAAACTTCATGTACTTGTAGAAGTAGTTGAAATAATTTCACAAGTACAACCCGACGAGTCAGATCCTGAGAAAAATAAAGACACAATAGGGACACAAGAACCTAAGCAACCTGCAGAAATAGATGAGCCTAACAAAACATAGACACCTTCCACAGAAACAAAGGCAACCAAGGTGAACCCACATGACACCACATCTGAGGCTCCCACTCCATCAACCGAGACTATAGCCACCAAGGAGCAGAAGAAGGAAGAAAGTGTGTCAATCGAGAAGGATACTCCAAAGACTGGAGACAAAACTATTGCTGTTATTGAGAAGAAATCACCTCTAGCACCAAAGAAGAAAAAGAAAAAGAAAGGAAAAGGGCCGGTCACCCTAGATGAAGTGATAATTATACCAGAGTGTGACTCGAGGACCCTAAGCCCCGAAGAATTGAGCAAATATGGGGAATTATGTTCAAGAAAGGTAACTCAGGAGAATTTGAAGCAAGAACACAAAAGAAAAGAAATATTATCAGATGTGAGGGATATCCTACAATAGGTAGTACCTAAGGTGAATATTGATGAGGATACTCCTATCATAGATCAACTTGCTACACTTGCTGAGAAGATAAATGCCCCGGATACTGATGCAGATAAAAGAATTGAAGAAAGGGCAGAATCCAGAACACAACACAAACTAGCAGAGAAAATTAGCCAAGAAGTGACCATCAAGAAGGTAAAATTATCTGAGGTAATCACCAAGATAAAATCCATTGCCCAAATAATCTATCAATTCTTAATAAAGCTTTATACTATAGACACCTTCACTGTTGAAGTTAGTGAAAAGATAAAAGGATTGGAAGCAGAAATAAAGTTAAGTACAACTATAGCTATCACCAAGCCAAATGCTTTCTCAAAGCACATTCACCGAGTTTAGGAACTCCAGCAGTTGATAGCAGATTTGAAGAAACAGGAAGAGCACATAACTGATCAGGTTACTGAGTTACAAACAAAACTCCTACCATACCTAAAAAAATTTGAAGCACATATTGTCAAAGCAGAACAACTAGTTGCAACACCAGAGATTTTAGTGTTAGATAACATCTTTGACATGCATGCACAAGTCGGTCTTGAGCATATTGCTCTTACCAACTTGAAAGAGGAATGGGAAAACCTCTTGTAGTTAGTGAAGAAAACCCATCAACATATTTTTGACAAGATGTGAGTATACTTTACTTTTTGTATTTGGCATTATTATCAAAAAGGGGGAAAACATGTATATGCCAAATAATTATGTTTTGCTATGTATACTACATACTATCGGGAGCATGCACCGAGGGGGAGTACTTAGTACTTATAATAGAGATTTTTTATGTGTATATGTATATGGCAGAGATATAAGGTATATATAGAATATTTTGTCTATATACATTCAAGTTTTGATACTAGTGTCAAAGGGAGAGATTGTTATCTCTATTGAGCATTTAAGGTTGTCACTTAGTATCAAAAGTTATCAAGCTATCGGTCGGTCACTTACATTGAACAAGTCGGTAACTAGAAGTAAGACAGACTAGTTGGTAAAGCATACACACCGAGCACTATATAGTTTACTGAGCCATAGCATCACCGACACCGACACCGACAGATAATAAACACTGAGATTCAGTACACACTGAGTAGTTTATAAGTGTTTACCGAGGATCACAAAAAATAGCATAGTAATCTGAAATGGCACATACTTCTATGCAAATGGTTACAACGGATCATAAAATGGTTTACCAAGATCGAGGAGCATTTATTATGATGATATTCATTAAATGCAATGTATTTCTTTTGTAATAGTTTGATCTAGGTTATTTTTGTACACCATAGCTCTTAGGGTTATGACTATGTTGTGTAACCTAATTTTGTTAAAGCGGCAAAAATAGGACACTATATATTTGTGTGTTTGCATCATTTTTGGAATAAACTGATATATGAATCACGGAGCACTTGAAGCAATTGCCTAACTTCAAGTCTATCAGTTAACAAAGCATAATAGAGTACAAAGGAAATCAGATTAGCAGAATCAAAAAAGGCTACTGAGCAGTTCAGAGAAAAGATTCATCACAAGTAAGGTGATATTTTATCAAAACTTATAGATCTATATCAGACAATTAAGTTGTCAAATAGCAAATAATTACCTATTGCTTTCT
Organism: Chamaecyparis obtusa; assembly: GCA_027943335.1. NCBI lineage: Eukaryota > Viridiplantae > Streptophyta > Pinopsida > Cupressales > Cupressaceae > Chamaecyparis > Chamaecyparis obtusa. The sequence continues at coordinate 848,776 of BSBK01001784.1, forward strand.
GACAATTGTAATAGAGTTTTGGCTAAAATCTCTTAGCAGAGTAGACTTAACAGTCTTATATAAATCTCTTAACCGAGTGCACACTTCATTAGTGTTGTTAAAATCCTATAACTAGGTAGATCTAGCTGATCTAACATGTTACTCCTAATAGGGAAGATCACCAGAAGTGATCAAAACTTGTAGCCCTAATAGGAAAACCTTTTCTATCTGCAGTAGTAAAGAATTTGTGGGTGTCATCCCCACTGTAGTTTTTACCTTCTAACAGGGGTTTCTGCGTTACCAAAATACTTGTGTCATGTGATTACTATTTGGATTTCATATTGTTTATCTTTTTAAGTTAAATGGATGATTGATATATGCAATTGTATACAAGTTATTTTGAAAGGTTATCACTATTTTTCAGTTATAGATCTGAAAGGTTTACAAGTAAAGTTTTAGAGGCACTGATTCACCCCTCCCCTCTCAATACCTATCTCTCCTAATTCCAACATGTACAACTATCACTTCTTAAGTGTAGGAAAGTGATTGAATTCTTTCAACCACTATCATGTTCATTCAATCATTACATGGTGAGAAAATTCCAAGTAAATAACATATGAATTTTCTTACTAAGTTTTTTTGTGTGAGAAGAGGGGATGAGAGAGGGAGAAATTTATCATCTAACCATATAGCTTCTCTATTCAATCATCATACATTAGAGAAATTAGAAAGAGATAGCATATAGAAAATTCTTATGCTAATTATTCTAATTTTAAATGAATTGTGTTTGTGCTTCAAATGTTTGTCAAACAAACTTTTATTTTCTTGAGAAAATCTTGGTAGAAGTCAACGATAGATTCTTATGGTCTTTTAAGAAACTTTACGTGTTCAAATTTTGTGAAAAATAAATTACCTAATTTTATGTTTGATTTCATGACAATTGGCATCTCTAATTTGATTCAAATTTTTAAGATAAATATTCCTCTTTATCAAATGCACTATAAATTCTAGTGAGGGCTCCATAATTTTTTATTCCAATAGATATACTCTTCATAGAAGACATATATACCCTTACTTCCAACCACCCTATTCTCATGCATACTTAGAGAAAAACTACTTTTCACATTATGCCACAAGGTTTAGACATCAATTCTACATGTTCTTTTGCATGTTTCTTTTATTAATTGATTGAGTGGCTACAATCTTTTCTTTTCCATTTCTTCATTTACACTTGTATAGTAAGAAAAAAAGGATGGAATGGATAGATGAAAGAGTGTGGATCCACCCTTTTCTTAATTGCACAATCAGAAGAAAGATGTCCCAATAAGATCAAAGAGGATTTAAGTGCTAAGAGGGTGCGATGATCCTTCGTGATTATGATTAAGATAAGTTGGATTTGAGAGGATATAGATGACCAATAAAAAATAGGAAGCTAAACAAACTAAATTGACAACTTTCAACATCTCCAAGATAACATAAATTAGGCAGGCACCTGTAGTGACTTGAAACTATAACTAGGAAACAGATCTAACCTATAGTTAAATTTTGAATTTATTTTGGGAGGTACATAATGGTTTGTGCATTCTGTACCCCATAATAGAACTGTTTCCTCACTGTGTTCCATGCAACTTTGCATGAAATTTGTTAAGATAATCTATCAGATCTTGTACCTTTCAAATTTTTGATGAAAGTTGTGCCACCTATTTATGCACACCAAAAAATGGGAAATTGATGGGTTGAAAGGGATTTTCCTTGGTCAAACCCCTATTTAGGAATTAACCTTAAAATTGAAATGAAATTGCATAAGGTAAAGTAATGAAAATGTAAAGGTAAAAATTATATCTACCTTGTAAGATGTTGGTGAACAGATTTGTCCTTAAAAAAGAAATGCAAAGAATGACTCAAAATGCCCAAACAAAAGAAAAAATTCTACCAATAGTTGGAGAAGTTATCATTGAGTTGATAACTTTCTTTTGAATTGAGAGGTACAACTCCCTCTTAACAGATATGCAATGAATTAACATATTGATATGTTTTTCACCAGAAAGCACCAAAGGCACCAACATCTACCAATAAATATGATGTAGATGCGTAGAGATTTAAATACATTATATATATATATATATATATATATATATATATATATATATATATATATATATATATATATATATATATATATATATATATATATATATATATATATATATATATATATATATATGTATATATATATATATATATATATATATATCTATATATATATATATATATATATATATATATATATATATATATATATATATATGAGAGTTTGATACAAAGCCCACTTCTCTCACACTCACAACTCGTAACTCATTAAATCAAGAAATAGATGTATTCTTTCCAAACATAGCCTAATTTGGAAAACAAAGTTCCAAAATCAAGCACATACACAGTTGAATGAATAAAATATGATGTTGAAAAATATTTTAATGAGACAAAGCTCAATGAAATCTGAAGAAACAATAATAAATTCAAAGAATCATAACTTGTCTCTCCATTATTTCAATATCCAAGATGAGCTGCACATTACATCTGCATAGAAAGAAAACATGTTTTCTATCTTTTACCATAAAACTAAAAACTACCCCTTCTCTAGCACACAGGCTGCCAAAAAGAGTCTTTTTTATTACAATATTCAAACTCAGAACCCTCCCTCACAGAGCACAAAGACTTCCTTTTTAAAAGAGAGAACCCCTCTTTTGCCAAGTTTTTACAAATAAATAGCCTTGCGTAACCATTATTCAGTTTTAAAATTGAATCTTGAAAAAAAGAAAGTTTTAAATTAATGTCTTTTCACTTGTATCTTCTTCCTCGATGACTTTTCCATTTTGGCTTCGTAGCTTTATAAAATTGGGATTACAAGATTCATAAATGTAATGATCTTGTCTCAAATAATAATTATACATGTGGCATTTGAATATGCTGATCCAAAATAAAATTGCTCTTTATGCTGGACGGACTAGTTTTATTTCTGGCAGTTTTGATAGTGGTGCACTCATACATCTGTATCGTTCGAACCAGAGAAAATTTTCAAAATCTCTCTAGTGAAGATTTAGAAAATTAGTTTCTCTAAAACATATCCAAAACTCATCCTGATCCAATGGTTGAGTTAAAAGTTATTGCCCTCGCAATATGACTAATTTTATGCTATTAGAAAATTCGTGACTGTAAGTTGCATTAAAAATTATAAATATTAACCATATCAAATCTTACACATGGATCATCAATTTGAGTTGAAATTCATTGTTTGGATATTCTCTCCCACAAAAACATTCATATGGATCTCTTTCATCATTTTTATCCAGCATCATCACACCAACTTGATGCAATATTGATTAAGCCTGCTGTTAATATTTCACCAAATAACCAGTCTAAACTGTTGAACCATCACATTTGAACTTTAAATTTGAATCTTCACTTTGAATTTGCCTTCATATCATTGAAATTTTAGGCTTGTTGAACCTGTGAACTTCCTAGTACCATTTGAACTCGACAAACTATTTTGAATCATTTTGAACCCATTCAAAGAGGTTCAAACAAAGATTGATATGAGGAAAGTCACATTTTAAAAGTTTTGAAAATGAAGTGCATAGGGGTACTAACATAAGACTATATACCTTCATGAACGGATATTGGGATCGCACATATTCATGAGGATGCATGTATGTTGATTGAATGTAGTTGTTGAATGTTGACTTTAAATCAAGGATGTCCTTCACAAATGCATGGATCTATGAATGTAACTCCAAGATCTTCAATTTTGTATGCTTGATAGCTCTTGCCTTGAAGAATGGATGAATGAAATGCATGTAGATGGATAAAGGAATGTTATTGCTTGATTAATAACTCCTCTACTTGGCCATTGTGGGAGACAATATCTCTACAATGGATAAGGTTGCCTTCAAAATTGCCTTAGATGCTTGAATAATTCTTGAAACTTGATCTTGAATGCTTGAATATGAAATTGTAGGAGAGAACTTAAAGTGAGGAGAGATATGCCACTTATATACCTCTCACAACATTTCAAGTTAATGAGGGGTGTTGACCAAAAGTCAAAGAAGACTTGGATTAGGCTAAGAAAGTTAGGAAACACCTCATAAGTAGCTTTAGGAAGGGTTCAGGAAAGATTAAAAGGATTTAGGAATCTCTAGAAGATTCTAGGGTTTGGAGGAATTTAAATAAATATTTCATTTATTTAAAGGGTTTTGGTCAATTTATTAAATAATTAATAAATATTGGGGGAAATGATGTTTAAATTGGATTTAAATATTTCTAGAAGGGCTTCCTTAATTAAATGTTTTTAATTAAGGTAGGAGGAATTGATGGCATAATAATAAATTACTTAATTAATTAATTAATTAATTAACAAATGATGATGTCATCAGGGGTTTTACAAAATAAAATATTTTTATTTTGGTAAAGGCTTTTTAGCTGTCTACAAAATGGATCAAAGTATGAAGATTAAAGTGTGTGAAGAGAGGAGATTGCATGTACGAAGCAAAGATTGTAGAGAAGGTTATTGAGCAGAGAAGCTACTGAGTAACATAGTAGTAAAGAGGAAAGTATAATTGTGATTCAGAGTTGAATCGAATGAGCACTGAATTGATATAGTGAGAGGTGCACAGTATGAGGTAATAAATTATTGAGAATATAGAGTCTGAAAAGAATAAGTAGATGCAAGTTTAACAGAAAAGTTTTTGTTACTGATTAAGTTTGTAATCAGAGTTGTAAAGTCTCTTAACCAAGAAGATCCTAACCGAGAAAATGTTTTATTGCAGTAGTGAAGTTTTGTGAGTGTCATCCCCACCATAGTTTTTGTAGGATTTGAGCAATACAAATCCACAAAACCGAAAGATCACCTGCATACAAAAACCTGTTACAAGGAAGTAGAGACAAGAAGAGGGCAAGGATTTGACTCAAAAAAATGAAGAAGAAAATATCCTCAATTAATGAATGACAATAATGTACAATGGATCATCCTTATAAAGGAGATCAAAAGCCTTGAAAGGAAAACCCTAGTGCATGCAATAATCAGTTTGACTATTACATGACTAATGCATGAGTTTAGAATAACTAGTGCATGTGCTTTTAACTAAAGTAAAAGGAAGTTGACATCTTAAGAAGGGAGTAAGTATTAATTAATATAATTAATACTTTACTCTAACACCCCCCCTTAAGATGAGCAACCTGCATCTACAAACAATGCAAGAAGAAAGCAAATGGGTCCCGACAACAAAGGCCTGATCAGATACCTAGCACAACCAAATCTCTGAAAAATGGAGAAATAGAGAAAAACCAGTGGGAAAAAACCCTACTCCAAAAAGAGAGAAAAATGTAGAAAAAGACATGGCTCAAGAGACTCTCTCAAAGCCATAAGTACAACCGGCCCCCCCATGAGAGAGAGGTGAGACACCAAAGCCCCCCCAGAATGATGGAACCCTTGTGGTAATGATCGAACCAATGCAACTCCAATGCGGAAGAAATAAAGGCACGAAACAAGGAAACCCCTGAATGAAAGGTGAAACTGGAAGGCCTAACTAATGCTCAAATGAGAAAACATGAGGATTCGAAAAAGTAATCCCCAATGTAGGTGGTGTGATAGGTGTGCTGACACTGTCATGAAAGAGGAGATGAACGTCCTCTGTAGAATCCTAAACAAGTGCACCTGGTGGCTCAATGAATGGAGCTGGAGGGTCAAGCAGTGCTGAAGAAGAATCCTGATGAAGAGAAAATGCCTCAACAGGATGTGGTGTGGCAGTCATAGCAATGATCTCAGGAATAATACAAAGTTCAAGTGACCTAACTGCACAACATGAGGCTCTCGCGAAAGAGGAGAGTTGTGCTCCGACAATGGAGATGGTGGACCAAAGTGTGAGAAGGTGTAGAGATAGGTGGAATGATCAACTGTCCCTATAGCAACAATACCTCTTGTCATACTATCTCGAATGAAGACTGAATCTGCAGTGAACTCAACTGTCTTCCCTGAACCACTGTGTGTAATTTGATAAATCGAGAGAAGGTTTACAGACAAAGATGGAACATACAATACATCGTTGAATGTGTCATCTTGAATGCGAACTGAACCTTTCCCGCAGACTGTCAGGACAATGTTTTTCCCCATGAGAATATGAGGAATGGGAGAAGCCTCAACAGTAGAGAAGACCCCTTTAGAAGATACCATATGGTGAGAAGCACCTGAATCCAGTATCCAAGGGACCTATGAAGGGGATGCAATGGATGCCCATAATGCATGATCCTTTCCTAAATCCTGTCCAAATGTCAAAGATGTGGAGGAAGACTGAAAAGTAGACCCCTGTGAGGTAGAAGAGGATGGAGAGGAAACAATGCTCTTCTGAAGAAGAACTTGCAAATCTGCAATCTATTTCTCATAGCCATCAAATCTCTTCTGAAAACAATGTGACTCATCATGAGGTCCCTTCTGACAATAGGAACATGTAGGTCTCTCAGTCTTCTATTTCTCCTTCTTAGAAGAAGATGGTGGGCCAGTAGAGTGTTGAGAAGAGGAATCTCATATCTGTTTTGGCTTCTGCTTCTACTTTTCTTTGGATGGTTGGGCAACCAACTAAGTAAGCTTGGCCTGCTCTCTAGTCAAATGATCACAGAACACCTCAAAAGTGGGCATGGTGAATGTAGGTCCCAAAGCGTCTATGGTAGAATGAAAGGTAGAAGAGAAGATCTAAAAGTTTCCCCTAAGCTTAGACAGAATTAGATAAATGCACTCTTTATCAGTCTTTTTCTTTCCACATCCATGTAACAAAGATCTCTACTCTTTGAACTTCATCAGAAAGTCCTCAATTGAGGGAAAAGAATTAGGTACAAGAGAGGTAAGCTCTGCCTCAATCTGAAGTGCTCAGAACTCATTCACTGTACCAAACAAAGTGTTCAACTTTGTCCACATAGGTAGAGGGTATTGCACCCATCAAGGTGAAACTATAAGCTGTCTGATACCTATAAAGCAATCAACCCCATAACTTCATCCATCTTGTTTCGATGCTGCATGATCTCAAAGGGCCTTTGTAATACTGGTTGCACTGCATCTAGACAAGACCAGAGCCCTTTTGAACGGAGAAGCCATGTCATCAAGGTTTTCCATGTGTGATAATTATGTGGGGTCAGAAGTTCTAGAAGTTCTAGACAAGAAGAGGTCTTGGCCATATTTTTTAGAAGGGGTTTTTTTTGACAAATATCTTGTTTAATTGAAAGAAACAAGAAAATAAGACCCCTGCACAAGCCAAATATCGAACCCCCAAGCCTAAAATGATTTGCTTTATCAAGAGAAGAGCAAAAAATCTTTAGATCTAAATCTTGTGTACCTTGAAAAAATTCTAATGAAAATAGGCAAAAATCTAGATGGTGCTCAAGAAGAGCTTTTTGGTGCTTCTTCCAGATCAAAAAATGGAGCTAATTTAAGCAAATTAGCCCCCTTGGAATGTAAAAAAGATAATCTAGCTTTAACATCATAAATAGCAAGATAGATGGAAAAAAATACCAGATTAAACTCCATAAAAGTGTCGGGCTCAGAACCAGATTTTTGGCAATATCTCGTTTGTCGAAAAATGATGCCTGGAGCTCCCGGAAAGCCAATTTTAGTGAAAAGGGCTCCAAATGGCAAAAAAAAACCAAAAAAAATATGTGCCAAGGCGCTAAGCCCCTAGTCAAATGGGGCTCTGCCGCTGGTGACTCCAGCTAACTGTTGGTAGTCTACTAGCGGTTTCATGGCGGTGGTGGTCACGTCAGACGTGGCGGGCGGAGCGGCCGGGGTGGAGGAAGTCGGCGGGCAGAGCGACTGGGCGGAGCGACGGTAGCAGGCGATTGACGGAGGTTGCAGAGAAGCCAGTGGTGGTGCGCTGGTGGCCACCGCTCAGCAGGTGGCCACTAGGTGGTGTGCCCAATATTTTGCAAAAAAAAATTAAAAAAAAAAAAATCACCGTACTGCCTCGGTATGTGTGCCAGGTCGTACGACCTGGTAGGCAAAAAACATTTGCCTCAGAAACCAACTTGTCAGAATTTGACAAGTTTTATATGAATTTTGACTATCTCAAGCCTTCTGGGTGCAACCATGAGGTCCTTTTGGGGCAGAAGTTCTCCAAAAATACTGATCACCTCAGGATCCGTGTCGGGGCTGATTGCAAATTTTTTTTCTCACAGATCCAACTTTGTCCAAATTTGACAAATTTTATATGGATCTTGAGGTTCTTGGATGCTCTAAATGCAACTGTGAGGTCCATTTGAAGCCAAGATGACCAAAAAAAAGGTCCCCCCAGATTCAATAAAAACCCAAAAAAGCCATTATCTGATCTTTGAATCCTTCAAACGCAAACAAACTATAGTAGATTAGGCTCTTATATCATGTAGGATTTGAGCAATACAAATCCACAAAACCCAAAGATCACCTGCATACAAAAACCTATTACAAGGAAGTAGAGACAAGAAGAGGGAAAGGGTTTGACTCAAAAAAATGAAGAAGAAAATATCCTCAATTAATGAATGACAATAATGTACAATGGATCATCCTTATAAAGGAGATCAAAAGCCTTGAAAGGCAAACCCTAGTGCATGCAATAATCAGTTTGACTATTACATGACTAATGCATGAGTTTAAAATAACTAGTGCATGTGCTTTTAACTAAAGTAAAAGGAAGTTGACATCTTAAGAAGGGAGTAAGTATTAATTAATATAATTAATACTTTACGCTAACAGTTTTTATCCTCTAACAAGGATTTATGAGATACCAAAATGAATGTGTTATAAGTTATGTGTTAAATTAATATTTTATATGTTTTATGAGATGCATGCAAACATTATGAATTCGGTAAATGGTTAAGGAATAAATTTTAGATAAGTTTAAAATTGTTTTATAGTATGTATTCACCCCTCCCCTCTGAGTACTCACTTTTCCATACTTATTCCAACAAGGTTGGTTGTAAATAATGAGGATGTTAGAGAGGTTTGAATTAAGGTGGGGAGTGTAGAGCAGATTGCATAGTTTATTCACTAGTAAATTTTACCTTTTTTTTTTATGAGGATTAGTCAATTTTTAGATGCCAATTGGTCGACCAAAAGACCATAACTGTTGTCAAAGTTTTTTCATCGATTATTCGACACATAATACCGTCGTCACAATTGCAATGTCTATAGTGGTTGAATTATCGACGAACCCGTTGTCGAAATAATCACTTCAACTTGGAAGATTTATCAGCCATTCCTTTAATCTATGTGACCAATGTTGGTCGAAATTACGAGGACTTATGGTTGGAATAGTCGTTGAGTGTAAAGCATTCTTGTCAAAATGACAAAACAATGTTGGTTGAATTTGCGATGAGGGGTGTTTGAAAAAGCGACAGCAAATTTAATTTTAAAAAAAAATAAAAAATATATATATATATATATATATATTTTCAAATTAAGCATAGCAATAATATGCTTAATCTATTAGTAATTGTATCATCTTAAAATGGAAGAACTTCCATGTTAAGAGCATTTAGCCCTTCGAGTAAGTGCTTTGAGGTCATGTCAAGCACTGTGAATTGGTCTTTGCATGGATCTGGCTTTTCCCCCCTGTTCTACTTCTCTATCCACCTATTTCCAGCCTTTTTCTAGCACCTGGTCCTAAGAATTTGACATCTGCCATCTCAGGGTCAAAGTCGACCTCCTAGGTCAAGGTAAACCTCAACCCTAACCTAGGGCAAAGTCAACCTCAACTCTGACCTAGGGAAGAGTTGACCTCGACCCTGACCCTGGGTTCAGTTTTCAAGTTTCAGAGGTTTCAGGATATCGGGCTTCAAAAAAATTTATTTTCCCACTTCCAGGTCAGCTGTTTCAGATTTCAGAATGGTAAACTCTTAAATTGCATTTAATCTAGGTCGATTTCTAGGGTTTAAGGTTAATTGGGATTTAATTCTCTAATGCTAGCCTCTCTAGAAGTTTGTGCCCTAGATCACTTTAAAATGAAGCCTTCCTCCTCTCATTTTCATCATCTCATATCACAAAATCTCTCTCAAGCAAGATCAAGCAATCATCCATTCAAGCATTCAAGTTCTCCATTGAAGATCAAGGATTCAAAGCATTCAAGCCTTTGAAGGGATTTGGTTCAAGCATTCAAGATTCATCATTCAAACCCTAGATCTATCCATCATGGTGGTGTGATCTTCCTTCAAGATCCTTTGTTCATATTCAAGATCTATTCATTCTTTCCTCAAGGTGGATTCCAAGCATACAATCATGGAGGTTTTGATTTACATGTATTAATGTTGTGTTCAAGCTTTCATATCAACATATTTGTTTACATTTGAAATACAATTGCATATCTATTGAATAGCATAGCTTCATTGTTATATCTACTTCTACTACTTGCTAGCATTATTTATTTCAACACCATTATGAAGGTTGATTCCAAACTGGGTTTTGACTAAGGCAAACCCCTCAACCAAACAATAAAACTATTTTTCTTGTAGGTACATTTACAGGATGACAAATTGAAGTTCATAGGTGGATACCCTTTTCGGTGAACTTCTGAGATCCGCAAACAGAATTTCCATCGGAGTTGTTTCAAGTCAAGGTCGACCTTCGGTGAGGGGTAAGATTGTGCCCCACTATCTGGGTCAAAGTTGACCTGACTCCAGAAAGACAAAATTTTTCTGGGTTTTCTCTGTCTTAGCATTTCCAATTCGGAGCAGGTTGCAAAATTTTCTGAAACTATGCACAGACATCAGAAAACAAAGATTTCCACATCAGCCTCCTTTCAAGATAAGTATTCTCATTTCATTTAGTTTGTATTTCCACAACATTTTCCATCATAGATTTACATTCCTACACCTTCACATATTTACACCCTATTCACTTTATTTCCACTTTACCTTCTATCCACGTTATACATTCACTTTTTCAACCTATTCATTTGGTGAACCCAATGAGCTTACCCCCTATCTTTTGTGGAATTAGATGCCCTATTGTGTTTCTATATTCACCTTCATTATTCATTTTGGTGAACCCGACAAACTTACCCCCTATCTTTTGTGGATTTAGATGCCCTATTGTGTTAGATTTCCCTTTGTATTATCTTGTGTTAGACAATTCCTTCTTTTTTTGCACGTTAGGTCTTTTTTTTCTTACATCAAGATTAGATTTATTTTATGCTCTTGCATTTTAATTCAAAAATAAAAATAAAAAATCTATATATTCAATAAAATCCAAAAATATTTCTTGCATTCCATTTACTATGAAGATTGTTAAGATGCTTTGGTGTGTGATTATGTTCTTTATTACTCTTCTTTAGCATCTCTTTACCATACCTATGATGTTTATGAGAGTATCATTCACTTCATTATGTTGATGACCCTTCATTTTGCACTCGCTTATACCTTTGTGAAATTGACTGATACCAGTCTGCCTACTTTCAAAACTTTCATTAAGGATTCATGTGGTAGACTTATTACCCTTTTGGATTATGTGAAGCATTTTGTAGATGATATACCATCTCCTAATCTTCCTAATCCTAATCCTATCTGATGCAGGATCATCTCGGCTCCTTGGCAATCTTGTGTCACCAAAAATATTTTGGAGTTTGTTTATGTTGCTCGGTTCCTACTTTGACGGAGTTGGTCGATAGTTGGTTGGTTTCCTTTGGTTACTAAGAGTGGTCGGTTATCTCCTGGGTGGTCGGTTGTTTCACTAGTGCTCGGCGTTGTTTGTTTACTGCTCAGTTATCCTTGCTCACCGATAGGTTTAGTTTTAGTTTCTATTGTGGCTGACTTGTGCATTTATATTGGATTGTGGATTTAATGTTGGATCAATCATTGGGAAGCATGTGGTCCTAGATCTGACCGTTTCTTCCATTGATTGTGGATCCGAAGGCCGACTCAGTTCGATAGCCTCTTGTATAAATGTAGTTGTTTGGTTGTATTTTAGGGAAGATTTTTAGTAGAAGATAGTAGACATTAGATTGGAGATTGGTGATAGATCCTCGCATGTTTGAGGACTTCTATAATTCATTGTAATATCAGGTCGTAACTGGGAAGGCCTTACAACCTGACATGTATGATTCTATTTAATAAAAATATATGAAAGCTTATGCATTCTCTCTCTCTCTCACTCTTGTTGTTGTTTGCTTCCACATGTGTTGAGCAGGCTTGGGTCATTAGGGTGTGCCATCCTTTGGCCCCTCTTAACCACTACCTTGTGTTAGGTGGTATCAGAGCAAGGTTAGATCTTGATCTAGGTCTATGGATCTAGGTTTGTAGGTTCCTCTTGAAGCCCTAGTTGATTGTTGTGGGGTAGCAGATTATGATCTGACCTACAATTGTAGAGGGTTGTCAAGATGGTTAATGGGAGGCAAGATGCAGATCTAGGATTGGCAGATATGCTAAGGCAAATCGCTACTAGGTTAGAAGCTATGGAAACAGCCCAAAGAAGAGGCAAACATCTTGAAGATGTTAGTGATGATGAAGTTGAAGAAGAACAAGCGAATGCAAAACCTCCACCTATTATGGATCAAGGTGAAGAAAGATTTTTGAAGGCTTTGACAAGTCTGAAGTCAACACCACATTTTAATCTTCATGTGTATGGTGGAAAATTAGATTCTAATGAATTGTTGACTGGATCACCGAGATGGAAAATTATTTTGAATATGAAAACATTCTTGAGGATAAGAAAGTGAAGATTGCAAGCACAAAGTTGAAGAGTCATGCATCCTTATGGTGGGAACATCTGCAGCTGGATAGGAAAAGGAAATGCAAAGACAAAATCAAGGTATGGAGTAAAATGGTCAATAAGTTGAAAGGAAAGTTCTTACCCTATGATTATCAGATTAACCTAATTCGATGAATGCAAAGTCTAAGGCAGAAAGATAGCTTAGTAAAAGAATATACTGAGGAATTCTATAGATTGGATATTAGATCTCAACATGATGAAGATGATGTGGAAAGGATTGGTAGATACCTGAATGGTTTGAGAGTTTCCATCCAAGAGGAAATTAGTATGGTCAAGTTGGAGAACATTGAAAAGGTTTATCAATTTGCTTTGAAAGCTGAGGAGAAATTGAACAAGAGACATGAGCAGAAATAGAGAGGAAGAGGTGGTAGATTCCCTAGAGGAAAAGGTAGATATAATGGTGAAAATAGTAGATCTGAGCCTGAAAAGACAAATCTGGACAAAGGCAAGATAGAGTGGAAAGGTGAAAGTTCATCTAGAGGTAGAGGCAGTAACTACCAAGGTGGTTATAGTAGAGGAAGTTTCTGAGGAACTTGCTACAATTATGGAGAAGAAGGGCATAGATCTTTTGAATGTACAAATGCAAGTAAGAAGGCTGGTAGCAGTAGAAATGCTTTGGTACAAGATGAGTCACCGAATGAACCTGAGAAGGAAAATAACTTGATGGTAAGGAGATCACAGTGGAATGAAAGAAAAAAGGAAGATTCGTTAAGGAAAATTTTGTTCAAGACCAGATGTAGAGTTTTTGATAAAGTTTAGAAGGTAATCATTGACAGTGGTAGCTCAGAGAATCTAAAATCTAAGGAGATGGTCACAAAATTGTAGTTGGAAAGGTTGGAACATCCGAAGCCCTATCAAACTTCATGGATCAAAGATGAGCATACACTCTTGGTAAGTGAACAATTTTATGTGAATTTGAAGATTGGAAAGTACTATGATAAGGTGTTGTGTGATATCATGCCTATGGATTGTTGTCATATTTTGTTGGGTAGACCTTGGCAATATGATAAACATGCTATATATGATGGGAGATTGCATAAGTATACTATTGTGGCTGGTGGAAAGAAACAAATCTTGTTACCATTGATGGAAGAACCTATTAGTAATGTTTGCACATCTGTGAAAGTTTTCTTGATGGAAGGAAGGAAGTTTGTTAAAGACTTGAAAAGGAATTATGTATGTTTTTTTGTGATTCCTAACAAACCGAATAAGAAAACAAAAGATAATGTTCCTGAGGAGATTGATAAGTTACTCGCTGAGTATAGTAAAATCATTTCTAATAATGTACCTAATGGTTTTCCACTGAAAAGAAGCATTGATCATTATATGGATCTAATCCCTGGAGCTAGTTTACCGAATAAGACACCTCATCGGTTAACACCTACTGAGAATCAGGAATTGAACCAACAGATTCAAGAATTGCTAGAGAAAGGTTTGATCAGGGAAATTTTGAGTCCTTGTGCAGTACCTATTGTATTGGCACCTAAGAAGAATAGAGAATGGAGAATGTGTACTGATTCCATAGCAATCAATAAGATAACAATGAAGTATAGGTTTCCTATACCAAGAATGGATGATATAATGGACAGTTTGACTGGAGCAAAGTATCTCACCAAAATTGATTTGAAAAGTGGATATCATCATATCAGAATTAGAGAAGGTGATGAATGGAAGACTACTTTCAAGACAAAAAAGGTTTGTATGAGTGGTTGGTTATGCCTTTTGGTTTAACTAATGCACCGAGTACTTTTATGAGGTTGATGAATGAAGTTTTGAAGAAATTCTTGGGTAAATTTGTGATTGTATATCTTGATGATATTCTGATATTTGTAAGACTATAGAAGAACATTTGTTACATGTTAGATAAGTTTTGCAGAGATTGAAAGAAGAAAAGTTGATGATAAATCTGAAAAAGTGTTCATTCATGAAAGAGGAGATTGTGTATTTGGGATTTGTGATCTCAGCTGATGGTTTGAAGATAGATTTTAAAAAGGTTGAAGCTATTTTGAATTGGCCTACACCTGTGAATGCTAGTGAGGTAAGATCATTTCATGGTTTGGCAAGTTTTTACCAAAAGTTCATAAGGAATTTTAGTTCAATTTGTAATGTTATGACTAAGGCTATGAGAGGAGACAAAAGGGAATTCAAGTGGACACATGGAGCTAATAGAAGTTTTGAGAATTTGAAGTAGAAGGTTGTTGAATTACTTGTTTTGGCATTACCTGATTTCAGTAAATTATTTCAAGTGGAATGTGATGCAAGTGGAAGTGCAATTGGAGCCGTGTTGAGTCAAGAAGGTAAACCTGTTGCTTTCTTTAGTGAAAAGTTGAATGATACTAGAAGGAAATATTCTATGTATGATCAAGAATTCTATGCTATTATTCAAGCACTAAAGAAATGGAGACATTATTTGATACTGAGTGAATTTGTGTTGTATACCAATCATAAGGCTTTACAATATTTGGGTAGTCAGAATAAGTTGAATCAGAGACATATGAAATGGGTGGAGTATTTGCAGAGTTATACATTTGTGATAAAGCATAAGAGTGGAGTCACTAACCGAGTTGTTGATGCATTGAGTAGAAGGAGATCTTTGATGACTGTGATGAAAATTGAAGTTCTTGGTTTTGATGAGATGAAAGGTTTGAATGAAAATGACCTTGATTTTTCTAAGTCATAAAGAAAGTGCAAAGTACCTATTCAAGATCAATAAGATACTAAATGGGATGAATATTTTATTCAAGAAGGTATGTTGTTCAAAGGTATTCAGTTGTGTATACCAAGAGGAGTAATGAGAATGAATCTGATAAAAGAGAAACATAGTAGTGGTTTGGCTAGACATTTTGGCATTGATAAACATGGAATTTGCTTAAGGAGAAGTACTTTTGGCTACAGTTGTATAAAGATGTTCAAAAATTTGTGAAAAGTTGTTAAATTTGTCTAGTTACCAAAGGAGTAAGTCAGAATACTAGATAGTATGTACCGATTATTGTTCCTGAGAAACCTTCGATTGACATCAGTATGGACTTTGCTCTTGGCTTACCAAAGATAGTAATAGGTAATGATTCCATATTTGTTGTTGTGGATAGATTTTCTAAGATGGCATATTTTATACCTTGTAGAAAGACATCAGATGCAGTACATGTAGTAGATCTTTTCTTTAAGGAAATTCTCAGATTGCATGGATTATCGAGGAGTATTATCTCTGACCAAGATAGTAAATTTGTTGGATACTTTTGGAAGACCCTTTGGAAGAAATTTGGCACTGAGTTGAAATATAGTTCTACATTTCACCCACAAACTGATGGACAGACTGAAGTTGTGAAGTTTGGGAAATCTTTTAAGATGTTTAGTTGGAGACACACCGAGTAATTGGGATTTTGTGTCGGCACAAGCAGAGTTTGCATACAATAATTCAGTGAATAGGAGTACTGGAAAAGCACCATTTGCGATTGTGAATGGCATACAACTAAGATGAATATTTGATTTGAGGAACATTGATGATGAAAATAAGAGAAGTGTTGAAGGAGTGAAATTTGCTGAGTACATGAAGACATCGCATGAAGATGTGAAGCTGAAACTGGAAAAGAATAATCAAAAATACAAAGACAGAGCTGATAGATCAAGAAGACATAAGATTTTTTTTGTTGGTGATGAAGTGATGGTTCATTTGAAGAAAGGCTGATTCCCTGTTGGAACATATGGAAAGCTGAAGATGAAGAAGTTTGGACCTTGCAAAATTCTAAGGAAATTTGATAGTAGAAATGTATATGAGATTGAATTACCTGATGACATGGATATATCACCAATTTTCAACATTGTTGATTTGTATGAGTATCATGAACCTGATGAAGAAATGACAGTACTGACAGAATATCCTAAGAAGCAAAATGAAGAGATTGAACAGATTCTGAATCAAAGAGTTGGCAAGAGCACAAGAGGAAAATAGTATATGGAATATCTGGTTAAGTGGAAGAATAGACCGATGGAAGAAAGTTCATGGATTTCACAGTCTGATTTGGATGCTGTTAGGCCATTTTCCTGTCAATGCAAAAATTCTTTGAAAATGGCCTTTTCCCTGCAAAGCTTTGTTAAGTTGTCCTGCCATGCCTGCAAGCACACTTTTAGTGTGCGAAGAAAATCCACAATGTTTCATGGCTTGCGCTCTTAGCCCCATGCTCTCCAATGTGTCACCATGCTCTAGCTCTGATCGCATGTCCTAAATTGAAAAAACCAGGGAGATATTCAAGTTCCAAGGTCAGCCAAAAGTAATTCTTTCATGTCGCAAGGTGTTAAAAATTTGACTAAGTATAAAACCCTTGTTGTTTTATACCTTTCACATTTGCGCACTTGTCTCCGGTGTTAGCCTTTGTCTTACATGCGCTATTGTGACCTTTCATATCTACGTGCTTATCTTCGAGCATTGGCTTTTCCCTATCTGCACAAATCTGACTAGTTGGTGGGACCCGGTTCTTCTCAGTTGTTTAGTGCAGTTAATGTTCAGTCAAAATCTGTGGCTGTCGCTTGTTCGCATGGAAAAGTTGCATGAGGTTTATTTCTCACGAAGTTGCGACCAACTGCCACCTGTCCTGTGGGCCCGGTTATTGTTGAGTTCTAACATATGCCGAAAATCTACGGTTGTCGTATAACCACAAGGAATCTTTTTTCCCTTTGCGATCATGTGACATCCATCCGATTAAAGGCTTATTTGCAGGTGGGTCCTGCGTCAGAGTGACTAGGTGGAAATGAAAAATGATGTGTTGACATGTGGCGGTTTGCAGACGGGCCCAAGGGGTATAAATTTTTTCTTAAAATTTTGGCAGCTCAGACAAAAGGTTTGGCAGGACTGATAAAGTTTCTTTGTAGTCACGCATTCTCGTAATATTTTGGTGGAGTCCTAAATCTTTTAGTAATTCAGTGAATACATGTTTGTTGAATCTCCAGATAAAATGGTGAAGTTTCAAATCTTTCTGCAGATTGGTGAAATGTCTTTGGTCACCAGTTCGCTAGATAAAGTGGGCCCGACATGTTATGGAGATGCTGATGCGCATGATTTTCATTGGCTGATCTAGTGGTGATGTGGAAAGTTTGTCGGTGGGACCCATTTTCTAATGAGTTCATGGTATGTCACATGATTTCATAGCTCTCTTTCTTGCCGTGCGATCATGCGGCTAAGCATAAATGTAAACTAGGATTCCTGTGGTGGTTAAGCAGATGACCGCGTGATTGCGATAATGGTAAGGGAAAGCAGGTACAAGATTCTGATATATTGGTTACCGAGGTAATCGATATCACCAATAAGAAGGAAGAGGTAAGAATCTCACAGGATGCACCAGATCTAGTAGAGATCCACTTGAAGAAGAAAACTGATGATAATGTACTCATTAAGGACATCACTGACGGTGATCCTGATGACAAAGATGATGCATATGTGATCATTGAGCCATACAAAGATGAAGCATTGAAGATTATTGATAGTGTGCTCACATCTTCACCAAGTGAATTACCTATACTTGCGGAGGCAGTAGAAATAATTTCACAGGTACAACCCGATGCATCTATCCCCAAGCCAAACAAAGATACAATAGAAACACAAGTACCTTCACAACCTACAGAGACAAATTAGCCTGATAACATAGAGGCATAGTCTATTGAAGAACCAACAGCCATAGAAGAACCAAAGGAAACTGAAGGAATCAAGACAATCGAGGTGAACCCCACCAAAACTACTATTGAGACTCCTACTCCAGCCACCAAGGAGAAAAAGAAAGAAGATACAATGTTGATTGGGAAGGATACTCTGAAAAGTGGAGAAAGATCTATTGTTCTTACTGAGAAGAAGTCACCTCTTGGACAGAAGAAGAAGAAGAAAGGAAAAGGGTCGGTCACTATTGATGAAGTGATTATTATTCCTGAATGTGACTCGAGAACCCTGAGCCCCATAGAGTTAATGAAATATGGGGAGTTATGTTCAAGAAAAGTAGCGTAAGAGCAGCTAAAGCAAGAGCATAAAAGAAAAGAAGTTCTAAATGATATACAGGATATTCTCCAGCAGGTAGTACCTGAAGTAGACATTAATGAGAATACTCCTATTATAGATCAACTTGCTTTGCTTGCTGACAAAATAAATACACCTGATGTAGACGTTGATAAGAGAATAGAAGAGAGGATAGAATCTAGAATTCAGGATACATTGGCAGAAAAGATAAGCCAAGAAGTGGCAATAAAGAAGGTAAAATTATCTGAGATTATCACCGAGGCAAAATCAATTGCTTAGATAATCTGTCAATTATTGGTTAAGTTGTGTACTTTAGACACCTTCACTGCAGAAATCAGTGAAAAGATTAAAGGCTTTGAAGTAGAAATTCAGGTAAGTGCACAAGCAGCTATCACAGAGCTAGATGCTTTTCTCAAGCATATTCACCAGTTACAGGAACTCTGATGGCTGATAGCAGAGTTAAGGAGACAAGAAGAGAAAATTATAGATCAGGTTACAAAGTTACAACTAGAACTCATTCCGCACCTGAAGATTTATGAGGCACACATTGTCAAAGCCAAGCACTTAGTGGCAACACCCAAAATTTTGGTGTTGGAAAATATATTTGACATGCATGCGCAAGTTGGTCTTGAGCATATTGCTCTTACTAACTTGAAAGAGGAGTGGGACAACCTCTTGGCCTCATTGGAGAAAACACATCCATCAATTTTTGATAAGATGTAAGTATACTATATATATCTATTTTTGTATTTGGCATTACTATCAAAAAGGGGGAAAAACATGTATATATGCCAAATAGGTTACACATTTTGAATACTACATTATACCAGGAAGCATGTACCGAGGGGGAGTACTTATGAAGTACTTAGAAAATTTTGATGTGGATATGTATATGGTGGAGATATAAGGACTATATAGAACATTTTGTCTATATACAATTGAAGTTTTGATACTAATGCCAAAGGGGGAGATTGTTAATCTCTATTGAGCATTCAAGGTTGTCATTAGTATCAAAAGATGACAAATAGATCGGTCGGTAACTTATATTGAGTTGGTCGATAACTACAAGCAAGATAGAGTAGTCAGTAAAGTCTTACACAGAACATTATATAGTTTACCGAGCACCAGCAGACACCGACACCGATAGTCAATAAACACTAAGCATCACAGTACACACTGAGCAGTCTATACAATGTTTACCGATGATCACAGAAAATGGCATAGTAATCAGAAATGGCACATTCTTCTATGCAGATGGTTACAACAGATTGTAAAATGGTTTACCAAGATCGAGGAGCATTTATTGTTATAGATATTCATTAAATGTAATGTTTATCTTATTTGTAATAGTTGATCTAGGTTAATTCTGCACCATAGATCTTAGGGTTATGATAATTTTTGTAACCTAATCTTTGCTTAAGCGGCAAAACAAAACACTATATATTCAGTATGTTCACACCACTTTTGGGGGTTGTTGAATCGAGATATATGATTCATGAAGCACTTGAAGTCATTTCCTAACTTCAAGTTAATCAATTGGGGAGAACATAATAGTATACCGAGTAGATTCAGAGAAGGCTACTGAGCAGAATAGGGTAAAGATTCATCATAGTCAAGGTATACTTTATCAGAGAATTATAAGATTTGTTTCAGAGAATTGAGTGTCAATTAGCAGATAATTTTGCATATTACTTTTTGACAATTGTAATAGAGCTTTTGTTAAATCTCTTAACAGAGTAGACTTAATAGTCTTTTGTAAATCTCTTAACCGAGTGCACACTTCAGTAGTGTTGCTTAAATCCTATAACTAGGTAGATCTAGCTGATCTGATATGTCACTCCTAATAGGGTGAGATCACCAGAAGTGATCAAGACTTGTAGCCCTAATAGGCAAACCTTTTCTATCTGCAGTAGTGAAGAATTTGTGGGTGTCATCCCCACCGCAGTTTTTACCTTCTAACAAGGGTTTCTGCGTTACCAAAACACTTGTGTTATGTGATTGTCATATTGATTTCATGTTGTTTACTTTTTGAGTTAACTAGATGATTGATTTATGCAATTAGATACAAGTCAATTTGGTCGGTTAATTCAGACTGCTAATATAGATTTGAAATGTATTACAAGTAAAAGTTTTGAAGACACTGATTCACCCCTCCCCTCTTAGTATCTGTCTCTCCTAATTCCAACAAAGAGAAGTTGATGTAGTGTTAAATAGAACAACAACAAAAAGTAAGGTTGCTAAGGTTACCTCAGAGATCTTGAGAATTCATGGAGTGTCTCAAGAAGACTTAAACAAAGCAAGGGAACAAAATATTGCTTTGGAATTAGAGAGCGTAGATACAACAACGGCAGAATCAAATTTTCCTAAGTTAAAGAAAGTGAAGATAGAAAAATCTGATGAACAGAAGGGTAAAATTGATGATACTCCTTCTGCACCCAAAGAAACCATTGACCTTACTACTCCTCTTGAGTATAAGGAAATGCCAAAGAGGAAGAAAGAGATAGCATTGGTCATCCATCTTCAAGAGTAACAAGGAACAAAAAGAACTCACAAGCACCTCCTGAAGTAAGTTTCAAACCTAGTCTCAGTGTGCTAAGTGCAAGAATAATTGATGAGGGAAGAATTGATCAAGTAGATAGGAAATTTTTATGAAAAATATAGTGAGATAGACAAATTTGAGATACATGGTATGATAGTCAAACACATGCTGAAGTTTGAGAAGACAGTCTTGGAACTTAAGACTATGATCCCAGATAATGTGTGGAACATCCTAGAATTCCAAAAGAGACAAGCCATTGAAGAGGATTTAAGGATAAAGGAAAAGGTTCTAGATGATACCCTTCCAGTATGTTCCTTAGAAGAGAAATCCTTGTTGCTAGACTTGGTGAAGCCACATCTCAGAACAAAGTTAAGGACTTTGCACATTATGGACAAGAACTATGAGTTGGTTAAAAAAGAAATAGAGAAGGCATTTGAAAAGGTTTTCATGAATAGGCACATGTATCCATCTACTGTGCCTACAACACAAGTACCCTTAAAGGAAGTCAAGGTGGCAGAGCCCACTAATGCATCAGTGATAGGTCCTCAGGACTCATCACCTGCAATTGAAACTCAATCAGAGACAGATAAGTCTATACCCATGACAGAGTCACTAAAGGATAGCACCATTATCATTGATAATGTAGAGATAGCCATGGCGGCCACTGACATTGAATTGGACAAGTTTGAAGAAGCTTTTGTGAGCACACAAGAAGCTGAGATTTTATGTAGTAACACACCTCCCATTCATCAAGAAGAAGTATTAATTGAGGATATACCAGATGAGAAAGCAGAAGAAAAGATGGAAGAAAAGAAAGAAGAAGAAAAAGAAAAAGAAGCTGAAAAACAAAAAGAAGAAGAAGAGGTAAAAGGAAGTGAACAAAAATATGAAACATCAGTTGAGCCAATCAAGGTAAAACAAGAAGTGATGGATAGCACTCCCATCACTCCGTCAACAATATTTGTGTCAAGTTTGACACCTGACACAACTAGTTTGGACTTGTGGCGAGAAGAAGACCTGATTAAGTTCAGCGTCTTAGCCACGGAGAAGGCCAAGGAGAAACAAGTGATGAGGAATCCCCTCTTGTAGAATCAGTGAACATCTTGAACAAATTATTACCTATAGACAAGTGTCAGAGGTACACTCAGTTGATGATGTCAGTTCAGTGATTTCACAGTTCAAGGGAAACTTCTCTAGCCTAGAAGAATATGCATCCTTAGTTGCAGAGGCGAAGTATATGAAGAAAAGGCTCATTGAATTGGTTAGCAACTATGCACTTGACCTAAGCTCACTAAAGGATGGTCAAGCATCCCTGAAGGAGTTTGCAGCAAAGGGAAGAAAGATCATTGTTGAATGTATGAACCAAGACAAGTTGACTGGAGATCTGTACAAAAAGATACAAGAGGCAAAAGTCATGATAGATAGCATAAGGAAATCAGTGGAAGATCCCTTTGTTGATGTGAACATGTGCAACAATGTCTACCAAGGACAAATTGATAAAATTCAGAAGGCAGAAAAGGAGATGTCCAAGATAAGGGCTAGGCAGACTCAGCTAAGGAATGCTCTTGCGCCCTCATTAGACATACTCAATCAAAATATTAAGGAGATTGATGCCACCATGGTGATATATGATCAAGGTCCTAGCATAGATCTGGAGAAGATGGAGAAGCTATAGTATGCTTTATGTGCCCATCTACAGATTGTAAATTCACTAATCACATTTTGGAAAAAGGAGATCCAAAATCTACAGATAGCATATCCGGATGTACTATCATAGTAAGTTTTTGTAGATTCAGTTTTGACACACCTTTTTTATTAATATCAAAGGGGGAGTATGTGTAGAATATGGGTTATAGATATGTATAAGGAGATATAAGATAGAAAGATATGTATAGGGAGATATAAGACAAAAGTTTTTTGTATTAAGGACAGTTAGCAACTTGGCCATATTCCTTTATTGCCATCAATGACAAAGGGGGAGATTTTTGGCAAGTTGGCTATACTAATGTATATGACTTAATATAGTGTTTTCATTATGGAAAAAAATTCATATAGTAGTTTGGAGTTAGCGCACTTGATGAGAAGATCAGAATTTGGCTAAGTGTTGAAGACTGAACAGTGTATAGAGTACCTGAAGCTCAGAGCATCAGCGCACGTGCATATGACCAAGTTATGGTATATGCCCTAGAAGATAAGTTGGTTATACTATATTCATGCTTAGTCTATGAGCGCATGATCATATATGCAAGTATGAGAAAGATACAGATTATTGAAGTTACACAACTAGTGTGTGCTAGAGAAGAACAGAGTAAGCAGCCGACTGTTAGCATTTTGATTTGCGGTTATATTCTAATGATGTAAAGGCTATGTGCCTATTGTATTTTGGTTGCCAACATGTATATATGTTTTTTTGTAAACATGCTTGAGCCAATTCAATTGGAAGCATTGTATGTAATCGATTAAAGGGATGACCTAGTTGTTTGTTTTGTATGTGCATATAAATATGAGATGCGCCCATTGTAATCAGTATGGAAGTGGATATAGAGTTGTGATAAGAAGAGTAGAAGTGTGCGAAGAGTCTATAAGATGTATTAGAGCTTTTCAATAGGTCAAATAATTAACGCATAAAAGGAAGTGATCAGACAAGCAGTGTCACAGTGACAGTGCATCCATCAGATATAGTGTGTATCTGAGATCTGAAGGTTGTAGCCTTCACCACTTGAGAAGTGAGCTCTAGGATAGTGCGTCCCTTACCCTAACAGGGACTATTGTAAAAGACTCCTAATAGGGTCTAACCCTTGACCAATTCTACTGTACTAAATATATTGTAAAGCAACTCCTAACAGGGTTAAGGATCTTCTAACAAGGATCATAATACACTAGTATAGAATATTAGTGGGTGTCAATTCCCATCGAATTTTTTACCTATTTGGGTTTCCCCATAACCATATTGGTGTTATGTGTTGATTTCATGTTTAATGTTTATGTGGATGTTCATTTTAGTACTTAAGCATTTAAGTTCAATTTAAAGATTAAGAGAAAAGATAAATACAGTGAACATTGATTCACCCCCCCCCTCTCAGTGTTCCCATTCCTAACAAGTGCATCTTTTGAGATTTTTTTTTTGAATGTTTCAAGGGACCACTAGTTCTATAATTAAATCATCATAACTTTCCCATTACTTAACCATCACACATGGCACGTATTATCTTCAAACTGACAATACATTGCATGTGTAGTACAAAACTATTAGTAATTGGCAGATTAAATGCAGATAATTACTAATAGATTAAGCATATTATTGCTATGCTTAATTTGATAATATATTTTATTTAAAAATAAATAAAAAATTTATGTCGCTTTTTCGACGGTCAAAAGAATATACTTATCGATGAGAATGCTATATACTCAATGACTATCTTCAAACTGACAATATGTTGCATGTGTAGTAAGTACAAAACTATTATTAATTGGTAGATTAAATGCAGATAATTACTAATAGATTAAGCATATTATTACTATGCGTAATATGCCATTTAAATGCTAGTATATAAAGAAGACAATCAGAAGACAATGAAGATTTGTCTGACCAATAGTCTACATAATTAGACCTTTATTTGGCTAGGTCAAATCTTCCTTTGTGCTAGCAGTCTATCTGGTTGTAACAGTCTTAAGTTTTTGTTACTATATGGCAATCCCACGATGAACTCTAAGGGCCCAATTCATCCAAAAACTTGATCCCACACGGTTTTTGTCTATTGTTGCAGTCGAGTTTCATCTTACCTAGTTGAATACATACGAAATATTCAACCTAGGGCATCATTGTTCAAAAAGAAAACTAACCTTCCCAACTCTGAGCTTTTGAACTCTTATAAAGCATTTCCTTAACTCACCTTTCACATAGTGACATTGAATCCCAATGGTGAAAATGTGAGTTAGGGCCACATCTTCCAACAAAGATTGTTTGCACGCCAAGCACTGTATAGGAACAATCAATAAAAGGACTAATTTTTTTTTATTTTAAGACTTCAAAATAATATAATCAATACATGGAATGATCAAAACTTATAATACCAATCAATGAATACTTTTACTATCAATGTTGTATTTAATAGAGATTTTAATAATATAAACACCAAATTGTGTCTTCATGAGCAAAAAAGTGACTGTTTGTAACATTGTCTTCTTCGACCATACACACCTCCACACAAGAAGGACTAAAACCAAACCATAGGATGGTCTAGGAATTTAGAAGACATCCTTTATTACAAAGCAAAACAAAATATAGAACTCAAGTCCCAAAGCAAAATTGAATGGCCTAGGTGCCCTGCACCAATACACCTCTCATGTAAGTCAATATTCTAAAGTCCTTGAATTCAAGAAAATGTAAGTCAATAACACCAAATATATCACTTAGAAGTCTTGTGAAAAGTCTTAGTGAGTTTAAGCCTTTTGAAGCACTTTAGAAATATTTGGTGTTATTGACTTACATTTTGGACAAGATCTTGACATGAGAGGATGGGTGTGGATGGTGGGCTGGGGGGTGTATTGGTGGGGAGTCTTGGTGAGTTTAAGCCTTTTGAAGCACTTTAGAAATATTGAATACATCATTGATTGCCAACTATTTGACAGAGCCTGGGAAATCATTGGTTCTTCAAGACAAAGATTGTTTGCATGCCAAGCACTGTACAAGAACAATCAATAAAAGGACTGAAATTCTTTGATTTTAAGACTTCAAAACAATATAATCAGTACATGGAATGATCAAAACTTATAATACCAATCAATGAATACTTTTCCTATCAATGTTGAATTGAATAGAGAGTTTAATAATATAAACACTAGACTGTGTCTTCACTAGCAGATCACATTGACCAATACACCCACCATCCACACCCATACACTCATGTCAAGATCTTGTGAATCCAAGAAAATGTAAGTCAATAACACCAAATATATCACTTAAACTCACCAAGACTCTTCACAAGACTTCCAAGTGATATATTTGGTGTTATTGACTTACATTTGCATGGATTCAAGGACTTTAGAATATACTCCAAAAGTGATTATGTAACGAAGGAAGTGAGAGGGAAGGATCTTGATTTAAGTCAATGGATATTTCAACATGATTTTGGACAAGATCTTGACATGAGTGGATGGGTGTGGATGGTGAGATGGAGGGTGTATTGGTGAAGAGTCTTGGTGAGTTTAAGCCTTTTGAAGCACTTTAGAAATATTGAATACATCATTGCTTACCAACTATTTGACAGAACCTAGGAAATCATTCATTCTTCAAGACAAAGATTGTTTGCATGACACCAAGCACTGTACAGGAATAGTCAATAAAAGGACTGAAATTCTTTGATTTTAAAACTTCAAACAATATAATCAGTACATGGAATGATCAAAACTTATAATACCAATCAATGAATGCTTTTCCTATCAATGTTGCATTGAATAGAGAGTTTAATAATATAAACACCAGACTATGTCTTCACAAGCAGAGAAGTGACTGTTTGTAAAGAATTAAAAGTATATTGCTTGGTAGTTCATTACATTATGTACCGTGTCATGAATCTCTGATAAATATATTAGTAATTGGCAGATTAAATGGAGATAATTACTAATATATTAAGCATATTAATGCTATGCTTAATTTGATAATATATTTGATTTTAAAAAAAAATTAAATTTGTTGTCACCTTTTTTACGGTCAAAAGAATATACTTATCGACGAGAATGCTATATACTCGACGACTATCTTCAAACTGACAATATGTTGCATGTGTTGTACAAAACTATTATTAATTGGTAGATTAAATGCAAATAATTACTAATAGATTAAGAATATTATTACTATGCTTAATGTTCCATTTAAATGCTAGTATATAAAGAAGACAATTAGAAGACAATGAAGATTTGTCTGACCAATAGTCTACATAATTAGACCTTTATTTGGCTAGGTCAAATCTTCCTTCGTGCTAGCAGTCTATTCAGTTGTAACAATCTTAAGTTTTTGTTAATATATGGCAATCCCATGATGAACTCTAAGGGCCCAATTCATCCAACAACTTGATCCTACATAGTTTTTGTTTGTTGTTGCAGTCGAGTTTCATCTTGTCTAGTTGAATACATACGAAATATTCAACCTAGGGTATCATTGTTCAAAAAGAAAACTAACCTTCCCAACACTGAGGTTTTGAACTCTTATAAAGCATTTCCTTAACTCACCTTTCACACAGTGGCATTGAATCCCAACAGTGAAAATGTGAGTTAGGGCCACATCTTCCAACAAAGATTGTTTGCATGCCAAGCACTGTACATGAATAGTCAATAAAAGGACTAAAATTATTTGATTTTAAGACTTCAAAACAATATAATCAGTACATGGAATGATCAAAACTTATAATACCAATCAATAAATGTTGTTCCTATCAACGTTGCATTGAATAGAGAGTTTAATAATATAAACACTTGACTGTGTCTTCATGAGTAGAAAAGTGACTGTTTGTAAAGAATTAAAAGTTTATTGCTTGGTAGTTCATTACATTGTCTTCTTCGACCATACACACCTCCACACAAGAAGGACTAAAACCAAACCATAGGATGGTCTAGGAATTTAGAAGACATCCTTTATTACAAAGCAAAACAAAATATAGAACTCAAGTCCCAAAGAAAAACTGAATGGCCTAGGTGCCCTGCACCAATACATCCCCCATGTAAGTCAATATTCTAAAGTCCTTGAATCCAAGAAAATGTAAGTCAATAACACCAAATATATCACTTAGAAGTCTTGTGAAGAGTCTTAGTGAGTTTAAGCCTTTTGAAGCACTTTAGAAATATTTGGTGTTATTGACTTACATTTTGGACAAGATCTTGACATGAGTGGATAGGTGTGGATGGTGGCATGGGGGGTGTATTGGTGAAGAGTCTTGGTGAGTTTAAGCCTTTTGAAGCACTTTATAAATATTGAATACATCATTGCTTGCCAACTATTTGACAGATCCTAGGAAATCATTGGGTCTTCAAGACAAATATTGTTTGCACACCAAGCACTGTATAGGAATAGTTAATAAAAGGACTGAAATTATTTGATTTTAAGACTTAAAAACAATATAATCAGTACATGGAATGATTAAAACCTATAATAACAATCAATGAATGCTTTTCCTATCAATGTTGCATTGAATAGAGAGTTTAATAATATAAACACCAGACTGTGTCTTCACAAGAAGATCGCATTGACCAATACACTCCCCATCCCACCATCCACACCCATCCACTCATGTCAAGATCTTGTGAATCCAATAGAAGTCTTGTGAAGAGTCTTGGTGAATTTAAGTGATATATTTGGTGTTATTGACTTACATTTTCTTGGATTCAAGGACTTTAGAATATACTCCAAAAGTGATTATGTAACGGAGGAAGTGAGAGGGAAGGATCTTGATTTAGGTTAATGGATATTTCAACATGATTTTGGACAAGATCTTAACATGAGTGGATGGGTGTGGATGGTGGAATGGAGGGTGTATTGGTGAAGATTCTTGGTGAGTTTAAGCCTTTTGAAGAACTTTAGAAATATTGAATACATTATTGCTTGCCAACTAT
The DNA here is from genome assembly GCA_027943335.1 of Chamaecyparis obtusa. Taxonomy (NCBI): domain Eukaryota; kingdom Viridiplantae; phylum Streptophyta; class Pinopsida; order Cupressales; family Cupressaceae; genus Chamaecyparis; species Chamaecyparis obtusa. The sequence continues at coordinate 877,675 of BSBK01001784.1, forward strand.
TTGACAGAGCGTAGGAAATCATTGGTTCTTCAAGACAAAGATTGTTTGCACGCCAAGCACTGTCTAAGAATAGTCAATAAAAGGACTGAAACTCTTTGATTTTAAGACTTCAAAACAATATAATCAATACATGGAATTATAAAAACTTATAATACCAATCAATGAATACTTTTCCTATCAATGTTGCATTGAATAGAGAGTTTAATAATATAAACACCAAACTATGTCTTCACAAGCAGATCACATTGACCAATACACCCCCCATACCACCATCCCACCATCCACACCCATCCACTCATGTCAAGATCTTGACATGAGTGGATGGGTGTGGACCTAGTGTAGCTTCCCACCTTATACTGCCTCCTTCAGCACTCCTTTGCTCGCGGACTATGCCAAAATGAAATAAAATGAAATGTGTCAGTAAGCAAGATATATGTATAAAATTTGACTTATAAATAACTGTAACCCGACTAGATCATTTAAATCCATATTTCTAGTGATCAAAGATACTAATCTATCAGGATTGTGCTAGTTATGAGAGACACCACACATCACATACCCTCTCACAATAATATGTTTGAAATTGCTTTAGCATGTTGGGTGGATGGTGAATCAATCACCAATTTGAAGTAGAGGCATTTGGAAGTCTGACATTTAGAAAGCCCCAATTCCAAGGGTTTGAAGTGACCAATAGATGGTTTCATCAATGTTTTAGCTTTTATTTTCCGCACTTCCATGATATTCAACCACTTATTCAACATTTGTTTACAATGAAACCAAAAGTAGCATCAATTTAACCTTTAACTCAGTTGATGAGGAAACAAAGAACCCACCCTTAGTTGACTAGTTGCTATGTATCTTTGGAAATTCACGGGCCACTTCTAATGGTGTTCATGCCACTTCTAATGGTGGCATTAACACCATTAGAAGTGCAGAGATTAGGGTTTCAAACCCGTGACAAATGAAAACAATTTGAAAAAAAAGTGTACCCTTCATTAAGCAAATACCAAAAAAATTGAATCTCTGACCAAGGTTGCATTGAAATGGTTGAAATCGAATGCCTATTCCTCTTGATGCTTGCTTGGGTTTGAGAATAGTAATGTGGAAGAGAAGGAGATGCTAGAACTTACAAGCTAGATGCATATAGGGGGTGTCAACATACAACTTCCCTCCTTATACCCTCCTTCACCACTCCTTTTCTCGTGGACTATGCCAAAATGAAATAAAATCAAATGTGCCAGTACATGGGATACATGTATTAAATTTGAATTTTTTTTACTTCTATTCCTATGTTGGTCGGAATTACGACCACTCTTTAGGGTTGTAATTCTAGCCAACATGGGAATATAAGTTAAAAAAATCAAAATTTTCTTCTATAAATTGACCATGGAAAATCATTTTATAACTTGGTCGGAAATGTTGGTCTAAAAAGTGGGTCAAATATACTAGTGATTTAAAGGATGTGGCCTTACTTAGGTGGTCCCATGAAAAAAAGAAGAGCAATGCTAAGTGGTGAGATGAGAAGGAACATTGAGTAGAGAAACATTTGGTAGAGCAGGTCAAATTATGATGGAATAGATTCCACATTGAGGAAGATGAGTGCAAAATAAGTTTTCTAGAGGAGGAGGATTCTTGTTCTAAGTAATGGAAGAGATAATAGAAGAACTCATTGTAAGTACTTTGTATAGTGGTGGGGTTTGTTGAAGGTTATTTAGAACTTGAAAGGATGACTCTACAATCTAATTTCAGTTTGTGCAAACAAGATCATAAAATTCTCCTACCCTATGTAGAGCATTTTAGGTGTGTAGGGAAATCCCATATCATCTAAAAATATTTTGATTCTAATTTTCTATTAAGGTTAGGTGAATAAAAATAAATGCAAGTATCTTTTTAGATAACTGAGAGGGGGGTGAATCAGTTGGATCCCGTTATCCTAGAAACCAAAAACATTTAGATGTATATATTCCAAAAATTTTAACCAAATAACCAACTTGGTAAGATAGCAATAACAATCTTTCTATTCATTTACTGAATACTAGTAAATTCAATGTTGTGTCTACCGATTAATCTAGATATGATATGTGTAAAGAAAACCAACAATACAATCACATAAAATAACACATAACACAAGGATTTTAATGTGGAAACCCTCCTAAGGGAAAAACCACCTGGGACCGGTAACCAAAAATATTTCACTCTTCTGAAGTGAGCTCGGTTAAAAGATAACCATGTTAAAGGTTACAATGCACACTGTAAGGTGTGACCTGGTTAAAGGATTTATCACTACCAGTTAACTCTTGATAAACATTCACTATGGGGTCAAAAAGAAAACCATCAACATTCATGGAATGTCATATTGAAATACAAATAAGACTATTAAGTCCACTCGGTTAAGAGAATTAGCTGTAATAATGGTTAAATTGATACAGTAGTGATCTAATTTAAATACAACTAAGATTGCAATTTTTCAGATCTATACTAAGCTCAAAATACCTCTTTTAATCAATAAACAGTTCAATCCTTCATATCCTTTAACTTTACTTCACTCGGTGTATGCTTTTCTGATGATCGGTAATGTTTGTAGTCCTACTCAGTTATGTCTATAACCAGTTTGATCAGTGGTGCATGAAAAACTTTCTTTCACGTGAATTCTCCTGTAGATGTGATTAGCCCAAACTCAACAATGTATCTCATGTCTCTTTAAATAGACATCATAAACTGTTTTCATATCATCCATTAGATTTTGCCTCTTAATCTCCATCATTCATTTTTTCGCTTCAATCTTCCTCAATAGATGTGTCTCTAACACGTTTCAATCTTTTCCATTCGATCAATCTTGAATTTTGTTAGCCGTTAGATCCTCATAACAAACTTTATCTTTTACCTTGGAATCATACGCAATTTGCCAACTCATCAATTCAGTTGACTGATATAACATTTAATTGTTTCATCCATTCAGTTAATATAGAATGTGTTGGTGAATACTAACTGAGTTATTACTGTCACTCAGTATACACTGCACTGGCTCGGTGTATACATAAATCTTCAATTACCAACCACATTAACTTGTCCAATTCTGATCTTCAATACATAACAAATTCATGTAATACAATCAAGTCAATAACATGATGCCATAAACTCATCAATAAGTTACCCAATGTATACCTTAGCCATATCTCCATATCCATCTCATCTTCATGTAGATATCTCTTTCCTTCATCATTTGTCTTCTTCAGATGTTTGTAACCAACATGATAAGTATAGTCAAAACTAGTTGACATCAATGACAACATATTAACTGATTTAATAATCTTACATGTCACTTTAGTAGCTCGGTGACCTTTAATCACTGTCTCTCATTTGTTCATTTAGTTCATCAAGTTATCCAATCAGTTGTAGACTATCGGTATCTATGTGTTTCTATGTACATATGAAAGTGTCTAATGAAACATATTGGGTTGAAATTCTTTAACATTTTTGGCCTATTTATAAATGTTGGTTTGTGGTGAATGATCAGGAAAGTACTATACACTCATCAAGCATTTCCATAGGTTGACTCATCAAGTATTTTTAGGGTTAACTTGTTAATCAACATAAGTCTTGTTAAAATGGCTTGGGATTAGGGTTTGAAGTAGAGAATTTTGTAGCTTCTTACAATGGTATTGAGTTACAAGGGATTGCAGATTATAATAGCTTGAAATTACAAGATTATAAGATTGGACTTGTTTGGTGGGCATAGCCCAAGATTGGGTGAACCACATTAAATATTTGTGGCTTATTTTCTACTTCTATGTACTTTATTCCTTTGCATTATTGGTTATATTTGCATGTAACTGTTAGATTTATGTCTTCTAATCCTAACAAGTTGTATCAAAGTGGGTTATTTTTTATTTATCCTCTGTAGGAAGGTCTCACTATTGAGTGTGAGTAATGGAAGACAAGAGTAAGTTGAAGGTTGAGAAGTTTAATGGGTAGAAATTTTAGTTATAGAAAATACAAATGGAGGACTATCTCTATCAGAAGGATTTATGGTGGCCATTGGAAGGACAATCAAAAAAATTGATAGGAATGTCTGATGAGGATTGGGATATTTTGGATAGGAAGGCACTTGGTAGTATTCATTTATGCCTGGAACAATCGATGGCATTTAATATTACACGAGCAAAGACAACTAAAGAGTTGATAACCTGATGGAAACCCTAGCGAAGTTATATGAAAAGTCTTCCACTTCGAATAAGATATTTCTTATAAAGCATTTATTTAATATGAAAATGGTAGAAGGTGGGTCAGTTGTTGATCATTTAAATAAGTTTAACACAGTTACCAGTCAATTATCTTTTGTTAATATCAATTTAGATGAAGAAATTAGGGATCCTTTACTTTTGTAATCTTTTCCTGAAAGATGGAATGACTGTTAGTAACTCTATTTCTAGTTCAAATACCCTAAAATTTGATGATATTGTTTGTGTTATTCTGAGTGAGGAAATTTATAGGAAAAGATCAGGTGGATCCATATCAGGTAGTGTTTTGAATGCAGAAAGTAGAGGTAGATCAAGGGAGAGGAAACAATTTTGGAAGTCATGGGAAATCATGAGGAAAATCAAAGGGCAAGAGGTCTCAATCCTGAGGACCAAATGATTGTTGGTATTGTGGGAAACCAGATCATAAGAAGAAAGATTGTTGGTCTCAAAATAATAAAGAAGGAGACAAACAAGAAGGAAATAAGGAGGGAAATGTGGTAAGTAATAAATCTGAAGAGGATATTTTTATTCTTTCCCTAGAAAATGCTGATGATTCATGGGTTCTAGATTTAGAGGCCTCATTTCATGCTACACCTCATAGAAGTTATTTTCTTGATTATGTCCAAGGAGATTTTGGGCTAGTCTATTTGGGAGATAATGTACCTTGTAAGATTTTTAGAAAGGGAAGAATTAAGATTACGTTGTAGAATCATAAACATTAGCTACTAAAAGAGGTAAGACACTTTCCAAGGCCAAGTAGGAATTTAATTTCGACAGGGAAACTAGGCGATGAAGGTTGAACAGTTACTTTTAATGAAAAAAATTAAGGGTTTTAAAAGGTTCCTTAGTAGTAGAAAAAGGTGTGAAAGTAGACAACTTATATCTTTGTACATGTCATACTTTTCCTTCTACATTAATTGTTACATAGAAACTTGTCAATGTTCAGGAATAGTTGCTACAATTGAGCAGGTAGAACCTAAGATAATCATTGTGGATTCTGAAATAACACTATGACACAAAAAACTTGGGTACATGAGTGAAAAATGTCTAAAATTACTTCATTCAAAAAAATTCTTACTAGGTCTTATAAAATGTGTCAATATGGATTTATGTGAAAGTTGTGTGTATGGAAAAGAAAAGAAAGATGAGAAATTAGAGCTTGTGCATATATATGTATGGGGCCAATATCACATATCTTCCCTTGGTGGATTTGTATTATGTTATATTTTCTTTAATGATGCAACTAGGAAAGTATGGATTTATTTCCTTAGGCAAAAATTTGATGTATTTGAAACTTTTAAAAATTGGAAAATCTTGGTTGAGATGAGACTGGTAAAAGACTAAAATGTCTCAGATCTAATAATGGTGGTGAGTATTTCAGCAAAGAGTTTGAAGATTATTGTTCCTCTAACAGTATTCTTAGGCAAAAAATAGTTCCAAGGACTCCACAAGAAAATGGAGTGGTTGAATGCATGAATATGAAAATAATGGAGAGTGCAAGGAGTATGAGGTTACATGTTGGGATTCCATTAAACATGTGGGTAGAGGATATAAACAATTTTGTTTATTTAATCAATAGAGGTACCTCTATTCCTTTAGGTTGTGGTATTCCAGAGGAAGCATGCACATGTATGAAGGCGAGTTATTCTTTTCTCAAAACCTTTGATTACACATATAGATTCTAAAAATAGAACCAAGTTAGAAGCTAAGTCAAAGAAATGTATATTTGTTGGATATGAAATTGATGAATTTGGATATAGACTTTGGGATGTTGAAACACATATTATTGTAATAATCAGGTATGTCATATTCAATGAGAAAGTGTTGTACAAAGATCTATTGTAGCAACATGAGAAGAAAGAAAATGATTATATACAGTTGGATGATACTCCAAAATATGATATTCTAGTGGTCCCTCATGCTCTGGAACAACAACAACAACAACAAATACCACAAACTCCATTGAATGTTAGATGACCAAGAAGGATAAGTAGACCTCATAAAAGGTTCTCTCCCTATTTGTATTCTATTTTATTAATAGATGCTGGTGAACTAGAAGGATATGATGAAGTTGTGTAGGTGGATACAAATGTTTAGTGGCAGCTTTCCATGGAAGAATAAATGGATGCCTTTCTGAAAAATAAGACTTGAGAATTATGTAAGTAGCTCACATGTAAAAAGGCTTTACCAAATAAATGGGTTTATAGGCTAAAAGAGGAGGATGGAGGTAAGAAAATATTTAAAACCAGGTTAGTTGTAAAGGGATTTGCATAGAAAAAGGGCATTGATTTTGATGAGATCTTTTCTCCAGTTGTAAAAATGACTTCTAAACACATTGTTTTAAGAATTGTGGCTACTAAAGATTTGCATTTAGAACAAATTAATGTTAAAAAAACCTTTCTCCATGGTGATTTGGAAGAAGAAATATATATGCAATAGCCATAAGGATTTGAGGTCGAAGGTAAGGATAACTTAGTGGGTAGATTGAATAAAAGTTTATATGGCTTGAAGTAAGTACGTCGGCAATGGTGTATTAAATTTGGTAACTTTATGGATGAGCATGGCCACAATCAATGTAATTCAGAACATTGTATTTATTTTAAGAGGTTGGCTGATGACATCTACATTATTTTATGTTTATACATTAATGATATGATTGTAGCAAGGTCTAACATGGATCACATTAAGGGGTTGAAACAACAGTTAGCACATTATTTTTCAATGAAGGATTTGGGGGCAGCAAAACAATTCCTTGGTATGAATATTTATAGAGATACGAAGAACAAAAAATTGACTCTATCTCAAGCTGATTATGTTGAAAAGGTGTTGGAAAAATTCCATATGGAGAATGCGAAAGCTATCTAACTCTATCTCAGGCTGATTATGTTGAAAAGGTGTTGGAAAAATTCCATATGGAGAATGCGAAAGCTATCAGCACACCTTTGTCAAGCCATTTGAAATTGACTAAGGAGATGTTTCCAAAGACACAAGAGGAAGAAGACAAAATGTCAAAGTTACCATATGATTCAATTGTAGGTTGTTTTATACATGACACAGTATGCACTAGAATAGATATTGAACATGTTGTAGGAGTTGTTAGCAGGTATATGAGTCATCCTAGAATTGAACATTAAAATGTAGTAACGTGGATTCTCATATATTTGAGAGGTACATCCAATAAATGTTTATGTTTTGGGGGCTCTAATATTAATTTAAAAGGCTATGTTGACTCAGATCTGGCGGGGTATTTAGATACTAGGAAAAGTACCACATGTTATGTATTTACTATTGGTGGGACAACAGTGGGTTGGATTTATTGATTGCAAAAGGTGTCTATTTTATCCACTACAAAGGCAAAGTATGTTTTTTCTACATAGGAAACTAAGGAGATATATGGCTGTAATTTTTCATGGAAGAGTTGGAAAAATTACAGACTAAAAATTATATGTTTACAGATAGCCAAGTTCCATCCATCTTGAAAAGAATTCCACCTTGCATTCAAAGACCAAACACATATAGTTGAGGTATCACTTCATTTGGTCGGTGTTGGATAATGGAAAATTAAAGATAGAAAAGATACATACAGATAAAAATCCAATAAATTTGTTTATAAAGGCAGTGATAAGGGAGAAGTTAAAATCCTTTTCAGCTTCAGTTGGTCTTCAAGACCGAAAACAATGAAAAGAACAATAGAGTCTAGGGTGCATCAATCTAGTGGGAGCTTTAGGGGTAGCAGTGTTCCTACATGATCAATCCCAAAGAGGGAGATTGTTTAGTGTGGAGCCTGATCAGTCCCCAAGCAGGAGATTGTTAGTTTGTGGTGGATGATCAATCAAGTACTATACACTCATCATTTACTGTGGGGTTTGGGGCAATACCCTGATTTTTTTTAATTTAATTTTTTTGGGGGTGGGGGGTTAAATCGTCAAGCATTTTTTGAGTTGACTCATCAAGAATTTCCCTAGGTTGACTAGTTAAGTATTTTTAGGGTTAACTTGTTAACTGACACAAGTCTTGTTAAAATGGTTGGGGATTAGGGTTTTAAGTAGAGAATTTCATATCTTCTTGCAATGGGATTGAGTTGCAAGGGATTGTAAATTGTAATAACTCAAAACTATTGAATAATAAGATTGGAATCTCTATTTGGTGGGCATAGCCCAAGATTGGGTGATCCATGTCAAATCTTTATGTCTTCTGTTATACTTTTGTGTGCTTTTATTCATTTGCATTATTGGTTATATTTGAATGTAAATATTAGCTTTATGTCTACTCATCTTAGCAATAAAGGAAAATATAAAATTTATGAGTGGGTACATGTTTCTATTATTGATATGTAAAATTAGTAAAATCCCCATTTTGTCATCCACTTAGGGAAGGAGAAGAGTCACACATTCACATGTCTCGGTGATTGTAAAAAAGAATGAGAAAGACACCTCCTTATGTGCCCACTTTGGAAAATTGAGGAGATACCACCTTGGGTGCCCTCTTGGGGATGTTGAAGAGTTATATATTAGCTATGTGTTTCTTTTCTTGATATCCATGTGGTGTTCATCACGTGGGGGCATGAGATTTCCAAGAAGTGCAAGAGAACTATAAAATGGGGCTTTGGTTAGTTGTTGGGTCATACTAAGTTGAGTGGATCATCTAGAGTGGAATTGATAATTCAAAGTTGAGAGGTCATTCGAAGTTGAGAATAATTCTCCTTCATTTGAGAGTTGAGTTTTAGATCCAACTTGTAGCTATTCAAAAGCCTATGTGGCTAATGATTTGTTATTTATGAACATTGCATTTTCATTTATTAAAGCGATATAAAAATCAATTATTTCTATTCTTGCAATTTATATGCAATTTCTTTGTGATGTTATGCATGAATATTGGGTGGAGTAACCCTTCATCAAGTGTAATAGAGCATGTATTTGGGTGTTTAAGGGGGGTACCATTCATCATGACTAGGTATATTGCATGACTATTTAACATGTCTTTTTTATCATTTTCAAGTTATTAAGTTAGATCAAGAGGCTTGACCAAGAAGAGGAACTTAGAAAGTTCTTAAAGGTGTTCTTTAAGGTTAAATAAGAATTTGAAGGTTAGGGATGATTGGCTTAAATATTAAATACATATTGATTTTTTAGACTAAGACCCAATTTGCAAGTGTAGATATTATTTTTTATAGGTGTGACAATGACCCTAAATAAATTATAATAATTTAATCAATTCAAACATTCATTGGATAAATTTGCAAACTTCGATACAAAAAGAAATCATAAAACTCCATGAACCACAATATATTCAACATAAAACCAAATTATTTTATTTTCCTTTTTTAAGTTAACCACTATGAGAGGAGGTAGCTCCCTATATTAAAAATGAAAAATAAAGATTACATAACAAGACTGGTGGTAGAGGAAGCCAATACTGATTCCAATATCAAGAGCCCTATGTGGCCTTGTTATTATTTACAAAGGACAATAACTCATCAAATATAATTCCTTTAAGCACTCTTCTCCTAAACAAGCTCCAGGTCTTTAGCATTTTGATTTTTTTCCCTTTCAACATTAAGATTAAAAATTATTTCCATGTTAAAAGCCCTTGGTTTTAGCACTCGTTTTGTGCTCTCTATCCAAATGTTATTTGTAGATACCTTTTCTTGCATTACTATTAACAACCACCAGTCTCATAATTTCAGCTTCCACATGCCATCTGTCAAGGCTGCCCTCTGGCACCATCCTCGTATATCCTTACGACTAAAGGATTAAGCTATTTTCTTGCCTATGCTATTTCTATGAGATGGGTCTGAGGTATTTCCCTTCCAAATTGCACTTCCCAACTAGTGAACAGGCATTTCACAGATGATTTGTTCCTCATCCTCATTGAGGATTGAGAAAATATCCACAATGCACTCCAATGCTTAGAAACCTTTTGCTTGGCTTCTGGTTCTGCCATTCAATGAAACAAAACCCTTTGTTATCGCTAGACATTTCTTCTAGCTCCATAATGGATTCTTCAGTTTGGATAGAAGTGGGTTCAACATGGCTAGGTTTTCCTCTTTTTGGGAATCCCATTTTATTTTCATGGTTCTTCTCTATAACTTAAGAATGCAGATCTTTCAAAGATTGAGACAAAGCTGTCTATTGGTTGACCAAGCCACTTTCTCTTATTGGGAAATTTCAAATTCATTCCAAAGTGCTCATAGCAACACATGCTTATTATTCTTCCTATTGGGTGCTATCCAAATCATCATACAACAAGCTCGAGAAGCTGTTATGTGATTTTATATGGGCCTCGAATATAAAGAAACATGGTTTTCATAGGATTGCTTAGGACTATTGTTGCCTTCCTAAGAACTCTGGCAAACTTTGTTTCATTTCTACCCAAAATCAAGGACAAGAGTTGTGTGTCAAATGGATTGTTCATTCCGTTTTAGGAAATGAAGCATGGAAAGTTCCTTTTGAAATTGTATCTCTTCTAGGTATCCTTTGCACCGACCATATTGGAAAGGCATTGGTTATCAAAACCATTTGTTCATGCAAGAACCAGTGCAAATCCAAGGTTCATTTGCCACTAAAAAAATTTGGAGAGCTTGGGAAGCAACCAAACCATGGCTTCATTGAGATGGAGCCAACTTTTGAGATGGACTTTCTTTCAATCACCATAACCTCTGGTGGTCTCCTTTAATCCAGTTTCAAGATCTTCCGTTGACTTGTGTCCTAGGTATTCATGCTCTTCACTTTGATAAGCGTGGTATAAGGACCCCTCAAGACCTTTTCTCATGGCCTGCAATGTCTCTTTGCACTTGGGAGGATTTGCAAGTCTAGTTTCGTCTGACTCACCAAGATCGTCAAACTTTTGAACTACTTCTCTCATCTTTTCTAGTGGAATTGCTCCATAAAATTGGCATTTCAAGCATCAAGTCCTGGTGGAAGGATTAGCGCTGGTATCCTTAGACAACTTTCTTGAGATATCAACCTAGACAGGGATATCGGTGGCTTTTGCCTTATTTACCAATGGTCTAGGTCCTTAACCAATGATGGCATTTACAGTCCTCACATTCAACCTAGACGTTGCAGTTTTCCACTATTTGGTCTACTATCATAGAACCCAAAATAATGCACTTTGCGTGGTGTTTTCTTTTCCAAGGGTTGCCTTTAGGCTCCCACCTTTACCATTTAGGCATTCCCAATCCCTGTTGCCCTTTTTGTGGACAATCCAAGTCCTTCCTTCACATTTTTTGGTTTTGTAGAAGGGCTCAAAATTATTGGGTTTGGATTCATGATTTCTTCCATCCTTTTCACCTAGAATTATTTTCCTAGCATATGTTTCTCTTGGGTGATAATCCTATATTCCCTTCCCCATTGCTATAACTTTGGCACACTTTCAAGATGAAAATCTTATTTTCTATATGGAAGGATAGAAATTTGGAATTTTTTCACATGCCACAATTTATGCTAAGGTCTCATTTTTTGCTAAAGCTTGCATATGTAATAATGTGTTGCTACAGATACAAGTTGAAGCTGATAAGGTGGCTCTTGAGGTGGTCCACTTGCAAGAGCTTTTACAACATTGAGGTATTGTCCCTTGCATGGTTGTCAGGGTTCCACCTTATGATTATGTTACCAGTGGCTCCCCTCCTTCCCGTGTCCAATGTCATGGTCATAATTCTTCTCACCGACATTCAAACACACCTCGTTCATAGTTTTCCCGATGCCATTCACCTGATCATTAGATTTCCAATTGTAGATAGTCTGACACCCCTCCACATCACGTGTCCCCGCCTAAGTGGCCTCTTACAGGTGGTTTTCCTCCTCCACCTTTAGGTTGGCCTAGTTCAAGTGCGAATGACTGCTTTCCTCTTCCAAATGCTTTCCTAGATTAGCTTTGGGAATCTCTCCGCACTGGGAGGAAAAATAGATTGAGGATGACAATGCAGATGGATGGACTCTTCCAGACCTTGAACTGAATCCTACAGAGGGCTACGTAAAGAAGGATGAACTGAATCCTGCTCCTTCTACTATTGCTTTGGCTGTATAGGAGTGTTTCTCTCTCGCTATTAGGTTTTTGCTTTTGGACATTGCCCATATGTTAATTTGGTTACTGTGTTCTAGGCTAGGCTCGTTTGACTCTCGAAGAGTGAGTTTAATTCCTCCCACACATATTATTTTTTGATTCATATGTACTTTTAATTTAGGTTAATATAATTAGTTAGACTTTACATATAAAAAAAGATAAAAAATTTCCATCCCCATGATAATCTTTAAAGTATAAAGTCACTAATGATATCTACTACAAACATATTATTTTATTTATCATTTAAACATATATTTAAAAAATTAATTTATCTTGGTATAATCCATTTATAAATATAAGGTGATTTATTTGTTTTGATCAAATAATTAATTTATCCTTAATAGAAATTATCTTGTCCATACAAATATATAAATTCAATAACTAATTAGACGTTAATTATTATTTATTTGGAAAGCCAAATCAGAAAGCATGGTATTGAAATGAATTTTTTCTCCGGGAAACTTGTCAGCCCTCTTCCTGGAAGATTTTACTTTTTTGGCATTGGAAAGCACTTGAGATTTTTATAGCAACTTAACTTATTTTTTCCTTAAAATTTCTTTTCCGACTATAGAAAATATTTCATTTTTTTCCCATGATCTTTAGTTCTGAAATTAGAATTATATTAAAACATTCATATTCACTGATTTGTAATGTATACAATGCAAATTGTCTCTTGATTTATCCTAATGAAAATAAAAGAAAGTTTCTATTTTGTAAACTATTTCTATTTTCTATATATATAAATATCACCCATTACCCAAAATCAGTGTAAATTGATTTTTGAGATTAAATTCAAGAAGTCTAAGAACATTTCATTTTAATTTCGTAACACACCATAATGTTGAGGATTGAGGGTTCACTGGTTTTTTAAGAAATCTATAATTTTTTTAATAGTCAGTATTTGTGTTCTTATATTAAATAATCATTAAGATTAGATAATTATTTTTTTTTATTGTTATGTTATGTTGAAATATATTTTTGTAGATTTATATTATATTTTAAATGTATATTATGTGAGTTTTTTTTTATGATGGAAAAAATATTCATGTTTTATGAATTTTTATCTTTGTTAATATATTGGGTTATGACTATGAAATTTTCTTTGATGATGGAAAAAATTCAAGAAATTAAGTTTAGAAACAATATTCATTTAAATATTATAAATTGTGGAAATTAAATGTTTGGGATTGATCAGTAATTTTTTTCTTTTTTACGTAGTGGAATTGGTCAAAATACAATTGCCTTTAACATTTTTTTCATTTCTACACATTCAGATAGTAATACTTTTTTCTTTGTTCGCATGTATAGTTTTTTCGTTTTATTTGTAAGTTATAAATAACTCATAGCATCCTCATGTTTGTTCAATTGGATTTTTGTTTTCACGTATGTATATATATGTGTGTGTGTGTGTGTGTGTGTGTTTTGACTAATTTTTTTGTTTGGTTGTGATGGGTAGAATGTCTGAATCTCAAAGGAAACAAACTTGGATGGGTTTTTGCTTTTATGGTTTATTCTTGGAGAGGAGCTTGAATTTCTTTGCCTTGATATTTACTTTAGCTGGTTTGGTAGTGTGATAATATCTTGAAATTTTTAGATCTTTAAAATTGAGAATTTCTAGGGGTAAACAAAGACGATTTCTTATGGTAGATCGATTTAGAAAAATGAATTGGGTACGTTTAATGTCACTTTCAAACATATTATATAGAGTCATTAGAGTAATGATTACTCATTGAAGTAGTCTTGATATAACTAAATAGTTAAAAGCTATGTTATTTTCTGTTTTCAACATTCTAAGAAATACATATGGGTTTATTTTTTTATTGTTTCTTAAAAATTTATCAATATTATGAAAAATAATAATAACATATTTGACACTTAGGAGAACAAATTTAAATTGCAATACAACATCATGAACTAACGATTGTTAAATGTCATTTAAAAAATTCTTTCTATATACAATTAATGAACTATTTTTCATATCCTACAAGATCAATCATTTCTCTAAAATTAAAAACCTATCAGCTCACCGTTGCACCTACAAAAACGTGCAACTGCTAGTTATTATTTATTTGGAAAGCCAAATCAGAAAGCATGGTATGTATGAGAGCATGGGATTGCTAAGTCTACAAAGTCAGTTTTTTTTTAATGACACGTGGAATATTTCCGCGTTCCGAGAACTTCTGGATAATTGACTGAAAGCTATAGACCTTTTCAAGTCAACCAAATCAATTAGGCTGATAAATTATCTAGATCACATATTTCTGAATTTTCCAACCATGACAAAATTGTCAACGAGAACCTCAGCAGCTCGAGTGCCGGGCAATTTCGCTTTGCCCAAAAAAACAAGCAACAAATTTTGGTCAAGATGGTAATGTTTGTCGTTTGTTTCTTTCCTTAATTTTTCGTTTCGATTCAACCAGAAGACAATATTTCAAGAGATCGGCCTAATTTAACATTGTTCTCTGCATAGATAATTTAGCAGCTGATACAATGGCTCATTCAGATTTTCTCAGCTCAGTTTCGATCAATTTCTTGTGGGACAGTGAATAGAAATCTAAGCATTTATGGCAGTTCATGTTTTTATCTTTCTTCATTGAAAGAGGAGAAAATTAGTATATTTTTGCAACTGTTCTGGTACAAATTAGGCCACATTTTAGCCTTACCATTATCATTACAGCCCCTACCACGTCAACATCAGAGCCTGAATCAAGTAAGATGCTAGTGTTTTGGTATAGTTATTGTGGTTTTCCCGTGGGCACTAGGGTTTTTTTGTGAATTTTGTATTTTTTTTCCTGAGGTTTCCTGAACTCTAATTATTCAACAATAAGGGTTCTTATTTCCTGAAACTTTTTGTGAACTATTTTCTGCAGACTATGTTGTCTTTCTCGCGGTTTATTTCTGCACACTAGGTACAGTCTTTTTCTTTTGTAAATGCTACTATCTTTTTTAGTTTTTATATATTTCCTCGTCTTTTTCTGGAAACTAAGGTTTTCATTTCAATTTTTTATTTTTTTATCTGGAAACTAAGTTTTTAAATTTAATTCCTATAATTTTTGCCTTACATAAAATTTTTGTCCATTTTTGTTTTGATTAATGATAATCCTTTGATGAAAGAATGGACTCTATCTCTGTTACAGTCTGTTTTAAATTATTATGACAGAAGCCTTATCAGAGAGCTTACCTGCTTGAATGCAGCTGAGCTACCTTCGCACAGAGGAAGGGGGTTATGGGCCGCCTTTGGTGAGGGGCATTTGAACGTTGAACCCGAATTCACTTACTGGTGCATACACAATTCATCCTGTGGACTTCTTTTTAATTATTTACTTTTTATTTCTGGACACTGTGGCTATCATATAATCTTTGTGGTTTTTCTGGAATTTTTAATGACTGTCTAAATTATCCCGCAGAAGCTAAGAGATTGCTATGACTCTGATTCTGGAACTTGTGCCAATTGGCACACTCTTGGCCTTTGTGACAACACAAGTCTTAGAAACTGCTGTAGCTGCACAGGATGTGCTTATTGAGAAGGAGAGCTTTAAAGTGCTTTCCAAGTATCTTTTAGATATACAACCTGTTTTAGCAGAGTTGAGGATGCGTGACTTGAAGGATACAGAGGCTGCAAGGCAAGCTCTGCAATCTCTGTCTGACGATGTCAAAGCTGCTGAGGCACTGGTTAACTCGTGCAAAACCAAGCCTAAGTTTTGGTTACTGGTTAATTGCCGAGACATAGTCAAAAAGGCCCAACAGGTTACTCGAGATATTGGTAAATCTCTTGCGCTCTTATCTCTGGCAAGCACTGAAGTGTCTGCAGACATTCGTGATAACGTCAATAGGTTACAGGGTGAAATGCAGAATGCAGAGTTTGAAGCTTCACAGTCTCAGCTTAGGATCATAGATAAGCTTGAATTGGGTCTTCGAGAACATAAGACAGATCAAGGTTTTGCAAATGACCTGATACGGGAAATTGCTAGAGCAGTAGGTGTTCCTGTAGAGCCCTCTGAGATAAACAAAGAGCTTGAAAGTTTTCGACGGGAGAAGGAAGAGGCTGCTGTAAGGAAAGAACGAGAAGAAGAAGCATTTATGGAACAGGTTATTGCTCTACTCTCTCATGCAGATGCTGCAAACAGTCCAGAGCAAGTTGAAAAGAGATATAGGGAAAGACTAATGAGTTTGGGCAGCAACATGCCAGAAAAAGAAGACATTCCTCCTCTGAAATCCTTCATATGTCCTCTGAAAGATGATGTAATGATTGATCCGGTGAGTCTAAGTACTGGCACAACCTACGAGAGGAAAGAGATACAACAATGGTTTGAAGCTGGTAATAAGATAGATCCTGATACACGTGAGCCCCTTTTGGACTTCACTCTCCGACCAAATATTCCACTTAAGCAGTCCATTGAAGAATGGGTAGAGCTCAATTATTGTCTTAAGATCAAAGCAGCGAAGTCCAAGTTGCAGTCAAGGGATGAAGTGAAGGAGAAGGATGCTCTTAAACAGATGCAACAATTGTGTGAAGAAAAGTCCATCAACAAAGATTGGATTGCAATTGAAGGACTGATCCCTCTTATGGTGCAGGTGCTTATAAAATCTCACAGCAGGGATGTAAAGAGAGCAGCTTTATCAACATTGAAAACTCTTGTTACTGATCACACTGAAAACAAGGTAAGTAATGGAAAACCATAGCCATGATGTTTTTCTGGAAAAAAGGAGGACAATGCATTTAATTATACATTCTTTTCAATATAAGCAATAACTTAGATTCTCTTATTTTTCTGATTTGGGATTGGAGTTTACATGTTAACTAGCATCGTATGTTAGATATTTAGTTATTTTTTTCTTTAAGATATCTGGTTAACCTGAAAAAAGAAACATAATAGTTTTGAAACAGGGAAAAATCATGCATATGCAAATGGCATAATTTATAAATTCGATATATCTATCAAAGCACATGTTTTCATATTTGTGTTCCTTTTAACAATAAAATAAAGAAATTAGTCTTCTATTTTTGAAGGCCATTTCCGTTGTAACTTATCCAAAGCTAGATAACCCAGGAGTTATTTCCCCTTTTCGCCTACACCGCCCATGAGTTGATATCAAAAGTTTAAGTGTTACTTTATATAGCAGCTCTATGAATGCAACCTTTCGAAGGCATAATGGCATTGAGAATGAAATGAACTTGCCCCACGATGTGACTAATGATTGATCTATATTTAGCTAGAAGTGTTAAAATAGCATCATAACAGTTGCATAAAAAATCTGTTCCTCATTTGGCCAAACAAGGTTCTTCCATGTGTCCAACCTTTTGGATGCTGCCTTAGCTTAATCTTCAGCATCAGTAATGAAAGTTAATCACAAATAAGTGGTTTAGGGTTGTGACAAAGCTCCTGGAAAATATCATTCAAGGAGAACTTATCTTCCTTTTTCTGATTATGGAACACTGAATGTGCTCCAAGTGTCGAAGAAATAAACATATGCAATGAATCCGGAAGCATTCCTTATAATAGAACTAATCTATTCACTTAGTCGCTTAAGTCATGACATTCTTATATCCCTTTCTCTCATTTTTTTTTTCTCTAGGAAGGGACTAAGATAATTGCTGTCTATACAGAAGCAGTAAATGTTACTTTCATCTCAATCTCATCAATTTTGGAAGCCTTGTACCCTTCAGCTGTGATGGGAAGAAACTATTTACAATTGTCCCTAGATTCTTCTCAAAACACCTTACCATTGGATTTTAAAATCAAGAGCATTATATATTACATGTCTACTATTAAATATGTGTATAGTTAATAACACCTGATGCTTGATTAGAGGCATTTAAAACATTGCATTAGTGATAGTTCTATCAATTTATACTGTTCGTAAAATCAGGTCCTATGCCTTTGCACAAATCAGATGCAGGTCTTCATGCATTTGTTCATAGTGCATATGTCTCAAGAGAGTGGGGGTAGTCCTTTTCTATCCCCAGCCTTACCTCAATCCCATGTCTAAGGTGTCTCAAACTTGTAATCTGTGACCATGGGGAACAGACATGAATAACTGTTAATGTTTATAGCTGCCAGGATTTGTTAAACTATAATAAGTCTACTCAAAAGCAAGTTTTTTCTGCAGTTCCCTTATGGGTTTGGTGCAGCCACGGTCAGAGGGACCTCAAAGAGATCAGTCCAATCGTGCAGCAAGAGAAAATACAGCGGAAAACAAGACAAGGAGATACAGAGAGAACAAGCAAGATCTGTATTCATTCACTGATGATCAATTACATTCAGTTGACAATGTACTTGCCTCTATACATGACAGGCTATCACAGGCCTGCTTAATTACAATCTTCGGTCTGAGACCTTATTCTAAAGTTCATCAAATTGATTCCTAACTCCTCACCCTTTTAGAGATGTAATACATTACATATATAGGCATCGTGACACGCAAGAAATAGATAACAGTCCCTAAGAACAAGAAACATGTTAAAGCAAATAGGGCAGATCCTAAATCATAAGGAACTCGATCCATAGACGGTGCAACGCCCAACAAACCGAGATTTAGGTCTACACATGATCCAAGAACAAAGATGTATGCGCCATCGAGCTTTGCAAGCCGTATACTCCCATTGCAAGATTGGAATTCACCAACGGGTTGGAAACTGGCAAGAACACGCTACTTGAGAGAGAACCAATCATGACTCGAGCAACAACAATCCAACAGAGCCGCACAACTAGGAACACGATCCAAGATAGGACCTAAATACACATTGATCATCGCATACGTTATCTCAAACATATGGTGAATCGCCAACTTGATCTCTCAGACTGGAAAACAAGAACAATATTGAACATAAATATGTTTGGTTGATGCAAGATTGCTCCAAACCCAAGATGCTCTTGCATCAGACACCTGAGGTTATGAAGAAAGTGAGTCTCTCACTTTGCAACCTGAGAGGAATCAAAATGATCCAACTCAGCTTGCGAAATCCAAGAAGAGTCTTCAACTAGTCTGTCCTTCCACTTCACCAAATACTTCGAATACTCTTTTCCTCTAGTACTCCTTCCAACTCTACTGTCCAAAATACTCTCAATCTCATCCATCTACTTCTTCGGATACTGCTGTTTCACTTCTTAATCATCTTCAGGCTCATGATACTCATACAAATCCGCAATATTGAATATAGGCGAGATATCCATATCCTCAAGCAATTCCACTTCAAAAGCATTTCCAGAGTCAAACTTCTTCAATATTCTACAAGGTCCAAACTTCGTCATCTTCAACTTGCTATAAGTTCCAACTAGAAATCTTCCTTTCTTCAAATGAACCATAACCTCATCTCCTATTGCAAAACCCTTATGCCTCCTAGTCCTATTAGCTTTCTCCTTATACTTCTGATTACTATGCTTCAAATGGCTTTTAACCTCCTCATGTAACGACTTCATAAGATCTACATATCCTTCTGCTTTAGCACTCCTTTTTCCTTCATGAGTAAGATCCCTTAATTCTGTAACTACTTTAGGATTCATCCTAGTAACTACTTCAAATGGCGTTCTTCCAGTGCTCCTATTCACTGAATTGTTAAATGCAAACTCTGCCTTCGGCAAAGCTAAATCCCAATTAGTTGGTTTGCCTCCAACCAAACATCTAAGTAAATTACCCAAACTCCTGTTCACAACCTCTGTTTGTCCATCGGTCTGCGGGTGGAAGGTAGAACTAAACTTCAAATCAGTGTTCAACTTCTCCCAAAGTGTCCTCCAAAAATAACCAACAAACCTACTATCCCTATTTGAAACTATATTCTTCGGTAATCCATACAATCTCACAATCCCCCTATAAACAATAAGTCAGCAACATGTACAACATCTGATGTCTTCTTATAAGGAATGAAATGCAACATCTTAGAAAATATGTCAACTACCACAAATATAGAATCATTACCTCTTTGTGTCTTAGGCAATCCTAAAACAAAATCTATACAAATATCTTCCCAAGGTCTACTCGGTACAGGTAATGTTGGCAAGTGATGTTTTGAGAGCACTATGGATCACTTGAGGGTTGTCATTTATGACAACACATATGATATAGTGATCTGATGATATCCACTCTTCAAACCAATTTTGGTAAAGCACTTTTCTCCACTCAAACAATCCATTATGTCATCCATTTTGGGTAAAGGAAATCTGTATTTTACTGTGATCTTGTTAATAGCTCTAGAATCAGTACACATTCTGCATTCCCCACTTCTTAGGTGCCAATATTGCAGGTACTGCACAAGGACTCAAACTTTCTCTGATCAAACCCTTCTGTAATAATTCTTGCACTTGCCTATTCAACTCCTCATTTTTTGTCGGTGTCATTCTATGTGGTGCCTTATTCGGAAAACTAGTTCCTAGAATCAAGCCATGCAATGATTGATACTCCTAACAGGTGGTAATCCTTTAGGTACTTTGTCTTAAATGATGTCCTCAAATTCTATTAGTAAATCCCTTACCTCCGGTGGTTGTTCATCCACTATTCCCGAATCAGGTTTC
This sequence comes from Chamaecyparis obtusa, assembly GCA_027943335.1. Lineage (NCBI taxonomy): Eukaryota > Viridiplantae > Streptophyta > Pinopsida > Cupressales > Cupressaceae > Chamaecyparis > Chamaecyparis obtusa. The sequence continues at coordinate 898,490 of BSBK01001784.1, forward strand.
CTAGGAATCAAAGCATAACACATACTTTCTTTCTTCAAGCCATCTAAGAATTTCCTTCCCTCAACCAAGAAAACTCTTATTGAAGTACTGTTCACACTCTTAGAATCATCTACCATAGGTAATAATACTTGCTTCATCCCATTAGCCACAATAGTATACCTATTCAATCTGCCATCATGTATTGCTTGTCTATCATACTGCCATGGTCTACCCAACAAGATATGACAACAATCCATCAACATAATATCACAAAGAACTTCATCATGATAAGACCCAATCTTCAATTTCACAAGACATTGTTCACTTACCAAAACCGTATGTTCATCCTTGATCCATGCAATCTGATATGGCTTTGGGTGCTTCCTTCTTGACAACTGCAACTTGGTAACCAACTCCTTTGACGCTAAATTAGCTGAACTTCGATTTTGCAACATTTTGCTGTAGCTTTACATCTGGTTTTGAACAAACTTTTCCTCATTACCGATTCTTGATTGTTTGCTCGCTGGGGTAAACTTAATATTGCATTGACATAGTACAGGATAATAAACACAGAATATATCAGAGAATAATAGAAACTTTCATTAATTATTCCATTAACATATTAACTGGTATATTCAAATATCCTGACAACATCATCCCCCCCCCAAAAAAACAAGTCGTCTACTCACAACAAAAGGGAGATGAAATACACTACATAGAATAAGAAAATCACTGAGAAGAAGGGCGGAGGGCATCCCTGAAAAAGCTGAAGTGCTGCCCTCCCCATCAATGTTGCTTCATAGTTCTTTTTCCGTCACATCACATTCCTCCCGTGCCTGCACCAAACTTGTCTCCAAAACATACTTTTCAGCTGTAGCCTCCGCTAACTCTTGTTCAAACAATACTGTCTCCCAAGCCAATCTAACCTTGATAGCCACCCGTGCCGCCTTCTCCGCTTCCAACTCTTAGATACGCTGAGCCAAGTGCCGCTCTACTGCCTCCAACCGGGTGGTCAGCTCCTCCCAAGCTCTCTATGCATCCACCACGACAGCCTCACGTCCAGCCAACACTGACTCTGAGTGCCTCAAAGCGTAGTACCCCTCTCAAAAGGCTTGCTCCAGTGCTCTCTCCACCTCTGGCGTGCAGACACTCCATGCCTGCAGCAGCTTCGAGTCTCATCAATTGGTCACACTCCCCAAAGGCTGATAATTGAACTGAATAATTTCCTCGTGCCGTTTCGATGCCTCAACTCACAATTGTAGTGTACCTCAAAAATAAAATGGGGGTTTAGGGGGCAACGCCCCCAGCGGGGTCGAGGGGCAGTGCCCCCGTGGGGTCTTGGGGCAGTGCCCCCGTTGCCAAGACCAAATTAGCACCTTCAAACCCACATAGAAGTCTATGGGGCACACCATTTTTGTGATTTTCTTTTGATGCCATAGTCTTTCTACCAACTGCTTATAGTGCCTATGCAAATGGCCGATCACTACTTGCTCTTGTTCTTCCCTTTGGTGCCATATGCTATTCAACTTTTTTTTTTTTTAATCTATTGTCGTCGTTTTTTTAATTTTAATTTTAATTTTTAGAGAACCTTCCCCTTGCTGCTGCCACTCCTTGCCGTTAATAACTGTCTTCTCTTCCTTCTAGCCGTATTGACTATGCCTTCCTGCATGTGCTTGAATAAATGAAACCGTATGGCATTTTGCTGCGTACGAAAATTCGGTCTTAATCCTGTGTGTCGTACGGTTACTTGGCACCTTACTCACGCGTGGGCCGAACGGCTTTTTCCTTGTCTTATCTTCCGGACACCGTACAGTTCTCAATCCCTTGTCTCTGTTAGCTCTTCAACAATATGGTCCTTGAATCCCTTGTCCACCATACGAAATGTGCACTTTTTATCTCCTTGTACGCCGTACGACAGTTTTGTGTTTACACCTCCCTATGCCGTACGGACCTTTTGCGATGACTTTATGCAATGTTTTGTTTTCATGCCGTATGGTAGATTGTCCATATGGTCTTTCTGTCCTTCTCCAATGTGCACGCCTTTATGTTCTTCTCCCGCGTGCGTACGGTGTACGGTTTTTAAGTTGTCTCGCCTTTTTCCGTACAGTGTTTGACCGTATGGGCTTTATGTACCGTATGACCAATCACCGTACGGTAAATTTTCCTTTTGACTTTCAGGCCGTACGGTCTACTGTGTCGTCTTTTATTTGTTTTTTTTTAAAAACTTTTTAAAATTTTTTTTTTTTTCATTACCTTCCGGATGCTTCTCCGGTCGCCTATATGGATGACTGTCGGGTCACCTACTTGACCTCTTGAGTCCCTTTCCATCCTCTCGGGTTCTCTTTCCATCCTCTCGGATGTTCTGTCCCTCCTCTCGGGTCCATCCTCTCCGGGTAAGGTTTCAATTTGGACCCGTTGATGGAGTCATGTATCTCCAGTCCATCGAGAGTCCACAACTTGACAACCCAATCGTAGCCGACTTCCCGAAATTTTCATGGCTTAATCTCATTCTTTAGAGTGTGCAGCCGTTCCCTCAAGCTTTCCCTATCGCCGAGTCTGTTTTCAATGGCGATCCAAAGGCTTGGAACCATAAATTCTACAGGGACCACGGTCTCTTGCCTGTACATAAGAAGGAGAAAAAAGATTTTGAAGGTTGCGGTCTTCCACATAGGATTCCAATCGTCGCCGACAGGAATGATCTTAGGTTCTTCGTCCTTGCCCAGATTCATTGGTTTGACAGACGGCTCCTTATTCTTCATGGGGTTTTGCTCATCAAATTTATGCGTCGGGACTTTGCTTACTTTTGCATCCCCTTCCTTGTATTCACCATGCTCTGAGGGAAATGTTTCCGACACTTCCTCAATACTTAGTACATTGCATGCTGGTCGGAAGAGTTCGCAGTCCTCCATTTGCTAGTGGAAGAGACCGTTCAATGAATCTACATCATCCTTTGAGTATTCCCCCAATCTTAGCACACCTTCACTATTGGGTTCCATTCCATTCCTTCCTTCATCCCTTCGATCGTTTTCCCTGTCAGATTCTGAGTCTGAAGAAGAGGCTATCTCTTCGCTCACCATCTGGGTGCGAAGGTCGATGGTGAATTTCCTCTACCCATTCTCCATCAAGAGGGTGTTTTTCTTCCAATTGTGGTTTACCTTCGCCGTGACCAGCCACCCTCTACCCAGAATGGCATCGTAACCCTTCTTTTTCAAAGGTATCACCACAAAGTCTAGTACAAATGGTTGCGAGCCAATGGTGATCCGTTGTGCCATCAGCGTTCTGAGGGGTTTGATACCTTGCTGATCGACGCCCAATAAGTTGAAGGTTGGGGGCCACAAGGTTGGCTTGCCCAATTTATTCCATGTCTCCTCCATAAGGACGATCACTTTTGACTCTCCGTCCACTATAGTCTCTGTCAGATGGTGCCAAAGTGCCCATCTCGACGACTGCCGGGTACCTTTTGTTGTTTACAGCAAGTATCATCGGGTTAGTTGCAAACCCTCCGGGGATGTTTGTAAGTGTGGTATTTGGCTGCGTGGCCAAGTTCCCCAACAGTGTCGTTCCCAAGTGAGACATGGTGTGAAGGAGGTCCTAAAGTTTCATCAGTACCTCTACTTGTAACATTTGTCTCAGAATGTTTTGTTTTGCCTCCCTCCGGCTCGAGGTGGTAGCCATCTCCCATGTTTCTGTTTGTGCCTTCATCGCCTTCTCTATTTCTTCCTTACCCTCTCGTGCCCCTTGTTTTGCTTGTGATCGTGTGATGGCTAGTACCCCCTCATCACTTCTCGTTCCCTCGATATTGAGAAACTTGACCCTTGGTTTTGGGCAGTTGGCATCCTCGTGGTTGTCAGGACCACACCAGCGGCATAGCTTCTGCGGGTTGTTGCCCTTGTCACAGTCCCTTGCAAAGTGGCTGCACTGATTGCAAACTCAACACTGGATCATCGGCCGACCCTTGGAGTCGTATTGTATTTGACTCCTTGTGTTGGTGTTGCTATTTCCCCTTCCGCCACCGCATCGGTTGCCTCCATACCCGCCCAAAGATGCGTTATTGTTAATCTCTGCCCCTGATGTAGATGGTTGCTCTTGGGTAAATAACACTTGTTGGTTCCTTACCTTCATGTTGTATGGGCATTCCTTGGTGGAATGGCCCATGATTTGGTAAATGTCACAAAATGCCTTTTTGGGACACGACCTCTTTGTATGGCCGCTCGCCTTGCAATCCGTACACCACATGTCATCTTCCCCCTTGTTGGTACCTCCTTTCATGGTCTTGAACTCCATCATTCTCTCTATGTCCTTTTGGAGTGCCCTGACTTTTTTCTTCGACTCGCCGTTGTAAAGAGCCTAGCTAACTCTCAAAAAACAATTTGACTTACATCTCTAATTTAATTGCAAATTTTGAATTTTTAACACTATGAATTCTGATAATTTCTCTAGACTTAAAAAAAAATAAAACCAGCAAAAAATTCTTCCTTAATTTCTCATTGAATGATAAAAACATTAAAGTGCCTGAATTTATTATCAACAAATACAATCCCAATAAGCACCTGGCAAATTGACGTGACCACTTGGAAGATGATGTAACTTCACCAAACTTTGACGCAGCCTAGTGAATGTTGACGCAGCCTTAAGGGAAAAGAAATGTGGCCACCAAGGAAGTTAATGTAGCTTCCTAGAAAAATTCCGCAAGCCTCCAGGAGATATAACGCAGCCTTCCACATCATCAAACGCAGCCTCTAAAGGTTTTGTGACAGTCTTCTAACAAAACGTGAGGCCTGGGAAAGAAACGCAGCTCTCCTTGATAAATTCGCAGCCCTAAACAATTGATACACTTCTCAATTGTTAAGTTACAGTCCCTCAAAAATTATCACAGCATTCCCAGGATAATAACAGCGTTTCCTGGTAATTCAATTCTTGAATTAAAATCGATTTCTTGTGATGAATATCTTTAGCTAGCAACTTAAATAACCTTCTACAAACCAATATACAACAACACCAATTTGTATTTCCTCAAGTAAAATCAGAATGTAATTCTTAGAATTCAGAAGCAAAATTCATCATCAATCAGTGATGATTCAAATTGCTGAAAGAGGGATCAGTCCTCAAAACCCTAGCCAATTCTCACAGCCAAGAAGCTTCATAAATTTTATCAAATCAACAATGAATGAATGAAAGTGCTTTTTCGAATTGAATATATAGCTTTTTTGGAAAAAGCTTCAATTTCACTTTTTTCACTTAAAAGGCTTTTTAATCACAACTTCATTTTATAACATTAAAGTTATAAAGTAATAAAGTTATTAAATTAAAATAATTTAATTTAATAACGATAACTTTAAAATAAAAAGCCACTGAAGCCCACCAATTGCAACAAACTCATTTCTGACATCAGAGCCTCAAACTTCAACTGCCTTGCCAGAAATAACCAACTGCCAAAAATAGACTTACTATAAATAGTAAGTCCCTCAAATTGGAGATTCCTTGAAACTCGGTCCTGAAACATCTCACACCTTGTGCAGACGCCTTGCTAAATCTGGCCATACCCAAACATACCACTTACTAAAAATAGTAAGTTGACCAAATTGACCCGAACGAAGAGCAAACCTGGTAAACTGAACTTCTAGAATGGAATCCCAACACTGGCTCCACCAACTGACCCCTTCTGATCACCTGATTAGCTTGTGAGGGTCGCCAAACCAAGCTAATCCCAAAAGTCTGAAAAATGGGGACATTACAGTCCTCCCTTCCCAAGATTGCTTGTCCTCAAACAATCAGGAAAAACAAGCAACATCACAAACCACCTGGATCCCAAGGATGGTTATAAGTAATGTCCCGATCCTCACCATACTATTGTGAAGAAAATCCCAACATCAACAGTAAAGACACCAACATCTGAGAAATTGGCCTCGACACCCAAATAACTGACATTACTGAAAACATCATTTGAAGACCAACTGCAGATGCCGATGCAGAAAACAAACCAGCGGAACTCAACCCAACTGAAACATCAATTCTGCCAAAACTCGAGTTCTTGTCTAACTCACTGACACCCAACTGCACTGAGAAGAAGACAATGACCAAATGTGCCTGAATCACTGTTACCAACTTTTAACCTTTGATAAACGGTCCTGGGTGTGTGGATGCTGCAAGTAGTCTAACTTGCAACTGCCAATTCCATCTGCAAAAGATGGTGCTAATCCATCCCATAATGGATGGTAAGAAACTGGAGCTGGTCTACACCTGCGTGAAATCAAATCTTCTACCCGTGGGTCAAAAGAAAAATGATGAGCATACCCCACCATATAATGCCGTTAGAAAGCCCCAATCTCCGTCAATGGCTCATCATTACCCAATTGGGAATCATGAGATGGCTCCAATCTCTGACTCCACATAACTGTCGGCTGGGTAGGAACCTGAGCAATCCTCTCAACAAACCCAACCTCCAAATCCCTGTGGGGAAGCATAGTAGATAGAGTCTCCACAATCTTCCCTACCAACCTCCGAATAGCACAAGAGCCTCGGATGAGAGTACCCTCAGACACTTTGTATGAATCCTCTCGCACATCTGCACTCTCAAGTAAATACTCCATGAATGAATCGGTGCAGTAGAAATTATACGTGGAAGCATCAACTTGCTCCCCCGCAATCCACAACTGACCCCTCTGAAAATGTGGCACTGTCAACTGTCCCATGCTATCAGCTATGTGAGATGATGAAATAGATTCACTTCCAGCAAAAGGAAGCAAATCAACTTGAGAGCTTGACTCCACTGGTACTCCTACCTCATCCATACAAAGTGCTCCCATATCCTGAAGAGATGTGTTTGCCACATCACCATGTTCCTCATCACCAAGTGTAGGAGAAAACTCACCACCAACCACCTCAATGTGCAATCGAACTGGGTCTAGGGCTGGTGTGGACTGTAAATGCTATAACTCCACGGTCACCTCCTCCAATTGGATCTGCGACTCCTGAAGAGCCCACTGAGTACCCTCTAAAGCCTCAGTAGTCGCTGTGACCTCCTGAGTAAGCTCACTCACCTCCTCTCTGTCCATCAATGCCTCATATGCTGTACTCCCCCACTCAACTAGGTGATCTCGGTCGGCTACCAACTGTAAATAATTCTGTCTCAAAATCTTGACAGCCTCTCGTAAGGAATGAATCTCTGTCAAGGAAAGGTAACCACCACTGTGATCATCTGTCATAGGAGCACCCCAACCATTAACAAGCAACAACTGACAAGTGGCATCAAAATGCTTGAGAGTAGAAGTAATATCTCTCTCATCAACTCGCAACTGGCTAGTCACATGATGACTCTGCACAACGGGCTTCCTATGAACAACCTCAACTGTGCTGTCCAGACTATGAGAGGAAATTGCATCCAACAAACTCCCCTCAAGATCACCGTCTCTATGTGTACTTTCATCCGAGTACACATCTACAAACTGAGTACAGACATCAAACTCGTCCTCATCTAATCCCGAGGAAAGTGCTGCTGAATCCAACTCAACACCATCTCCATTTACCTCGTCCTCTGCAACCGCTTGACAATCTAGATCTTGGGATCCATCCTCACTCACTAACAACTCAGAGTCCTCCCCCAAGGTCTGATAAGTCAAACATGTCTCGCTGCAGGAAGAATCATCCTCATGATTCACCGACGAAGTAACCCCCTCTCTAGACGTGGAAGCCCTGACTGTAACAAACCCTTGCCACTCGTATGCTTCCCCCTCCTCATCCGTGAGTCCCTGTAATGAAGATTCCTAGAACCCACCACCACCATATGACAATGCTGAGTCCACACCCAAAGTCAGATATAGGAAACCAGAAACACTACAACACTCATCATCTTCGCTCTCAACATCGGCAATGCCTGTGATGCTAGTGTCCATATCATTTATCCGCAACTCCTTCACTAACTCCGGCTGCATACACGACTCAATGTTGTCATGTGAATCAACTATATTGTGGCATGAAACTACGTCGCCCAAATCAGCTGCAACACTCCCATCTTGAGTGTCATCACTAGAAAGCTCCATGCTCACATCCTCAACACAGAAAAAAACCACTCTCCTGTACTGATACCATACTGTGACTGCTATCATAAACCTCTGAGCTGTCAGAGCTCATATGCTCCTCGCAGTCATCACCCAACATCTCACAGGGGGTGTCATCCCCAATGCAACTCACAACATCCTCAAATGTGTCATCCGATGTGTCTATACTATCAGCTTCCACATCTCCTACTGAAATCTCAACTACTGACACCTGACTCTGCACACATGACTCAACATTAGGCTGTGCACCAATAATGCTGGAGCACAAACTGTCATCAATTGACCCTGCTGTAATGCCCAAATCACCAACATCACCACTGGGAAACTCCATACATGCATCAATCCCATCTGAGGAAGCAACTGCCTCCTGAACTGGAGCAACACTACTATAGCTGACATAAAAATCTCCAATAACCACTCCCTCCATGGAAGAGTCTAAACACTCAGTGATAACTACAGTATCAGCTACCTCTGTACAAACCGTAGTGACTACTCTGGGAACCTCAACCTGGTGATGCTCAGCGCTGCTGTCAACCAATGGTACTGAAACATCCACTTGTTCCTGTGTAATGGATCCATCATCAGCACTGCGGATAGGATTAGCAGGTGCTATACTAGATACAGGAACATCAACATCATGGACACCTGTCGGAGACTCCAGCCTTCTCCCCTGCAAACTCGATGTCAGCCTTCTAAAGGCAGAGAGCATATACCTCGCTGCCCTGTCTACTGTCACTAGGTCCGACAAACTCTCTGCCAATCTCTGCTGATGCAATTTAAGTTTCTCCATACTTTCTACTAAAACATTTAATTCCCCTCTTTTTCCCATACTGCTTTGGCGACTTCCAGGACTGGGCCTCCTGTATTTATCCATAGCTAGGGAAAGTGGAAGTGCTGATCACTTTTTAAAAAACCCTTCAGAATATAAATGAATCCAGACCCCACAAGATGGTAGAAAAAATGCTCTGATACCCCTGTAAAGAGCATGGTTGGCTCTGAAAAAAAATCTAACTTCTATCTCTAATTTAATTGCAAATTTTGAATTTTTAACACAAATATGAATTCTGATAATTTCTCCAGACTTCAAAAAAAAATAACACCAGCAGCAAATTCTTCCTTAATTTCTCATTGAATGATAAAAACATTAAAGTGCTTGAATTTATTATCAACCAATACAATCCCAATAAGCACCTGGCAAATTGACGTGACCACTTGGAAGATGATGTAACTTCACCAAACTTTGATGTGGCCTAGTGAATGTTGACGCAGCCTTAAGGGAAAAGAAACGTGGCCACCAAGGAAGTTAACGTAGCTTCCTAGAAAAATTCCTCAAGCCTCTAGGAGATATAACACAGCCTTCCACATCATCAAATGCAGCCTCTAAAGGTTTTGTGACAGTCTTCTAACAAAATGTGAGGCCTGGGAAGGAAATGCAGCTCTCCCTGATGAATTTGCAGCCCTAAACAATTGATACACTTCTCAAAAATTATCGCAGCATTCCCAGGATAATAACAGCCTTTCCTACTAATTCAATTCTTGAATTAAAATCGATTTCCTGTGATGAATATCTTCAGCCAGCAACTTAAATAACCTTCTACAAACTAGTATACAACAACACCAATTTGTATTTCCTCAAGTAAAATTAGAATGTAATTCTCAGAATTCAGAAGCAAAATTCATCATCAATTAGTGATGATTCAAATTGTTGAAAGAGGAATCAGTCTTCAAAATCCTAGCCAATTCTCACAGTCAAGAAACTTCATAAATTTTATCAAATCAACAATGAATGAATGAAAGTGCTTTTTCGAATTGAATAGATAGCTTTCTTGGAAAAAACTTCAATTTCACTTTTTTCACTTAAAAGACTTTTTAATCACAACTTCATTTTATAACATTAAAGTTTTAAAGTAATAAAGTTATTAAATTAAAATAATTTAATTTAATAACGATAACTTTAAAATAAAAAGCCACCGAAGCCCACTGACTGCAACAAACTCATTTCTGACATCAGAGCCTCAAACTTCAACTGCCCTGCCAGAAATAACCAACTGCCAAAAATAGACTTACTATAAATAGTAAGTCCCTCAAACTGGAGATTCCCTGAAACTCGGTCCTGAAACATTTGACACCCTGTGCAGATGCCTTGCTAAATTTGGCCATACCCAAAAATACCACTTACTAAAAATAGTAAGTTGACCAAATTGATCCAAACGAAGAGCAGACCTTGTAAACTGAACCTCCAGAATGGAATCCCAACACTGGCTCCGCCAGTTGACCCCCTCTGATCACCTGATTAGCCTGCGAGGGTCGCCAAACCAAGCTAATCCCAAAAGTCTGAAAAACGGGGACATTACAACCGTACTGCCACTGTCATCGTCGTCGGAAGAGGACTTGCTTCTTTTCTTCTTGGAGGTCTTTTGTTCGCTTTCTAAGTCCATCGCCCAGTTATAGGCATCTACGTATGAGGTGGGGGGCACTATCTTCATTTTCCTCCGTAGGTTAGATTTCAGCCCTCCACGAACCATCTTTTCTTCAGGCCATCCGCTAGCTAGCTATCCATTTTTTCGACTAACTCCTTCAGTCGGCGACTGTAAGCTCACACGGTCTCCTTCTTGCCTTGTTTGGTACAGTATATCTCAGAAACAATTTCATTGTCATCCCTCATGAGTCGAAACTCCGTTTGGAATTCTGTCTTGAGTTCGTCCCAAGTGGTCACCTTTTTTTGGTCCACATCGGAGTACCAGTCGATGGCTACCCCTTTGAGTGTGGCCGAAAACTGTTTTACCCATTGTGTGGTTGGTGACTCCATTTGCCAACCAGATTGTCTCGCACACACGACAATGTCGTACTGGATCTTCCTTCCCATCTCCATGGAATTTTGGCAACTTCTTTTTGTTAGTCGCCATGTTTACTTTCCTAGGTACCGGCTGTGTTTGCAGCACCGATTGTGTTACAGGTTGAAATGGTACTGCTGGTGTTGGTACCTCGGAAATGTTTGGTACCATACCACTTGATGTCCCTGGACTACTGGAACTGTCCAAGCTTGGTGGGCTACTGTGATCCTTGTGCCCCTCTGTCACTTCGATACTCTCGGCGGCAGCGCTATCCTGAGCCTCCCTCTGTGCGGCTTCCTCTTCTTCCTTCCTTCGGGCTTCTCTTGCTTCCATTCGTGGGGTTAAGGTTAAGGACCCAAACAAGCTCCTTGTTTCCTCTAGGCGGTCGTCACTTCTTCTGGCCTCCCAGTCAGATTCCTCTAGACCCTCGCCTTCACTTACTCCCCTCAGCGCGTCTTCTGAATCTCTCCCTTCGCTCGGCTTGCTACTGTGCGAGTACGGATTTTCTAGCGGCTTGTTCCTCCTCGAGTTCCTTCTTTAAATTTCTATTTTTACTCAATTGATTGGGCATAAGTCCTTTCCTCACTTCTCCACAGGCAATAATCAATACATCATTTAAAAAACACTTTTATTCATTCATGTTGTTTTATTACACCACTTTCTCAATTGAGTGATTTCCTTATTGTAGTGTCTTCTCCTTCGTAGAGCTCCGTACGTGTGTTGTCGGCCTTTGAGTTAATCTCACGAACTGGTAGGCCCATCGTGTCCGCACGCCATCCAATTCTTGTCTTCCCGAGTACATCTAGGCAACAACGCCAGATGTTTGCCCGCTGGGGTAAACTTAATATTGCATAGACATAGTACAAGAAATATAATAAACACAATATATCAGAGAATAATAGATACTTTCATTAATTATTCCAGACTGGCAAGTACATTTACATGATAAGGATAATACCATAATCTCTTGTGTCCATCCTCCGAGAGGGTATATAAACTACCCAAAGGGCCATGACTGAAATGTCGTGATGCAACGGTTTACCTCTCGGTCACTAACGACCGAGGCTAACATAACACTTAATTAACATATTAACCGGTACATTCAAATATCCCGACAACATTGATCAGGTTCTTTGTTGCATAGGATTCTTCTGACCATTAGGGTTTCTCCATCTTTCGGTTTATTCATAGATTCAAGTGACTCCTCTTTCATAAATGCATTCTTACTATTGTTACCAAACTTCCTGTTTGAATTCCCTTGAGTACATTGTCATGTCCCCTTCTTAGTTGACATGGACTTTTTTTTAGTGGATTAGCCTATTAATGGCTCTCGTAGGCTAATGGTGGTAGTCGCCTGACAATTATTTGGTGATTATTTGACTCCGTGTAGAAACGTCTAGAAGTCAGAAAGTTCTAGAAGTTAGAAACTTCTAGAAGTCAGAAAGTTCCAGAAGTTAAAAACTTCTAGAAGTTAGAAAGTTTCAGAAGTTAGAAACTTTTAGAAGTCAGAAAGTTCTAGAAGTTAGAAACTTCTAGAAGTCGGAAAGTTCTAGAAGTTGGAAACTTCCAGAAGATGGAAACCTCTAGAAGTCGGAAGATTCTAGAAGTTGGAAACTTCCAGAAGTCAGAAACTTCTAGCTTGTAGAAGCCTCTAGTTTGTAGAAACTTCTAGCAACTAGAAGTAACTAGAAACATTGGGAGTAGTATAAAAGGGGGGTCAAGGGGCATTTGGAAAATCCAAATTATTATCGCTATTGCTATTCTCTCTATGAGCATTTGTGGAGCCAAGGGGTCTGCAGATAATCATCTGATTTTTGGGAACGAAGACTCCCATTGATTGCATAACTGAGGGAGTGAAATATCTCTTGAAGGGTTGCAGATTGGAAGTGGTATTTCAATCACTTCATCAGAGCTTAAATTTGTGGCCAAGGGCCAATTTTGAAGACTACTATAATGTGGAAGTTTCAGCATTGAAGAATCATTGTTTTTTGGCATTACAAGGAGTGTTTGGCGTCAAATTTGAAGGAGCAAAGGTTAAATGCATTGGCAGATTTTTTATATGTTAGTCTGATGTAAAAGTCAGAATATACTTGGCGCCTTGGAGAAGGTATTTTCCATTCACAGCTCCTACAAAGTGGTTCGATTTTTGCAAGGAGCTGGATCGCTCCATTCTAGGGGTCCTAAGGATGAAGTTTGGAGGGTTTTTAAACCCCAAACATTGCCAAGAGAATTAATACAAAAATCGCATGGTCTGCTGGTGCGATTTTCTTGAGGGATTCAATCTGCATTTAGAAGGATAATTGGGTTGATCATTGGATTGCTTTATCATCAGCAAACGTTTCCAGCATCTCTTCAATCAGGTTCTATCATCATTCATTAAGTTTGGCTTTGTATTTGGTGATTGCAAGTTTCAGTTGTAAGTGCTTCAACACTTCACCATTTTGTTATTGTATTAGTTAACCCTTGTTCAAGATAGTTTCAGTATTGTAGTTTTGAAAGGAGTTAATTGTGCCAAATATACTTGAATCATTGTAACGAGCAGTGGGTAAAGGCAAAATTCAAGGGTTTAATATTTTGATGTTGGCTGGAAATATATTTCTTATGTATTACATTGAAAGCAAATGAATGGCATGATTGAATATAGCACCTTTTTCCTCTTAAAAGTTGCATAGTTTTAGTTTAGCACTTGCTTGGGTATTCTGGAATTTAATAGCAGTAGCATATATACATTGCATGACAAGTGTTTGACAAAATTCCAAGTAAGAAGTTAAGTGGTTTTTAAGGTCCTAGCGAGTAGGGGACTTTACATACATTCAAATGCTCTATGACCTCCACATTGGAAACAAGTTCCTTTAAGACAATTCTCGTCTTCTCTTTTGTAACCATTACCTCTAGGGTAGCCTCCTCCTCTTCCTTGGTATGAACTCTCTTCTTTCCATTCAGACTTGCCTTTACTCTGGTTGGAGTAAGATCAACCTCCTTCTGCAAATGATCTACCTCTGCCTCTTTGAAATCTGCCACCTCTTCCTCTCTGTCTATGCTCATGCCTCTTGTTCAACTTCTCCTCTGTTTTTAGGGAAAATTGATAAGCCTTCTCAATACTATCCATTTTGACCAAACTAATTTTATGTTGAATAGAGGTCCTCAAACCATTCAGGTATCTTGCAATTCTTTCGACTTCATTGTTTGCATGTCCTGATCTGATATCCAACCTGTAAAATTCTTTGGTGTATTCCTTCACAGTAGATTCCTTGTCTCAAATTCTACAATTTCCTCAACAAACTAACTTGATAATCACCAGGTAAGAATTTACCCTTTAACTTATTTACCATCTTATCCAAAGATTTGATCTTTTCTTTCTCTCTTCTTTGTCTTTTTGTCTGCAAATGTTTCCACCATAAAGATGCACGTCCCTTCAACTTAGTGCTAGCAATCTTCACCTTCTTGTGTGCATTAGTGTTCTCATACTCGAAATACTTTTCCATCTCCGTGATCCAATCAAGCAATTCATCAGCATCAAGCTTACCATCATAATCTGGTAAGTTGAAAGGTGGTCTAGCATTCACTCTAGTTAGGGCTCTTAAGAATCTTTCATCACCTTGTTCCAATTCAGGTTCATTATTTTCAACTGCTACCTCGGCTTCATCATCACTTACATCCTCAATAGGTCCACCTCTTCTTTGGGCAATCTCTACTGCTTCTAATCTAGCTGCAATTTGTCTCAACATATCCATCATGCCTGAATCTACTTCTCTCCTTCCCCGAACCATTTTGTCCACCCTTTGCAATAGGTCAGATCTCAACTCTGCCACCTTACAACCAAATCAACTTAGGGCTTTGCAACAATCAGGTTCAACAATCAACTCCATAAGGAACACAACTGAGCTCTGATACCACTTGGTGTAGCCACGGTTAGAGGGACCTCATAGAGATCAGTCCAATCGTGCAACAAGAGAAAACACAACAGAATACAAGGCAAGGAGATATGGAGAGAACAAGCAAGAACTGTATTAATTCACTGATGATCAATTACATTCAGTTGGCAACATACATGCCTCTACACATGCTAGGCTATCATAGGCCTGCTTGATTACAATCTTCGATCAGAGACCTTATTCTAAAGTTCATCAAATTAATTCCTGACTCCTCGCCCTTTCAGAGATGTAATACATTACATATATAGGCATTGTGACATACAGGTCGGCCCAAGAAATAGATAACAGTCCCTGAGAATAGGAAACATGTTAAAGCAAATAGGGCAGGTCCTAAATCATAAGGAACTCGATCCATAGACCATGCAAGGCCCAACGAACCGAGACTTAGGTCCACACATGATCCAAGAACAAAGATGTATGCGCCATCAAGCTTTGCAAGCCGTATACTCCCATCGCAAGATTGGAATTCACCAACGGACCGCAAACTGGCAAGAACACGCTACCTGAGAGAGAACCAGTCATGACTCGAGCAACAACGATCCAACAAAGCCGCGAACCTAGGAACACGATCCAAGATAGGATCTAAATACACTCCGATCATTACATACATTATCTCGAACATATGATGAATCTCCAACTTGATCTCTCAGACTGGAAAACAAGAACAATATTGAACAAAAATATTTTTAGTTGATGCAAGATTGCTCCGAACCCAAGATGCTCCTACATCAGGGTTTTGCTTCTACTCTGGTCAGCATGCTCCCAGTCAGGGATCATAAATGTGTCCTTCTCTTTATATTACCATCTGGAGTTTAATTCCAATTCATAATGGACCAACTTAGTAGAGAATCAGAGCAGGTATCCAAAAATCTGCTCATGATGAGTACTCTTATTCTTAGTCCAGAGAGGGAGAGAGAGATCAAAGGAATTAGAGTTTAAAGTTCCCATGTTGAAGAAATTTTTTGGTTGAGCCTATCAGTGTAGAGAGAGAGATTCCTAGGCTCCACCAAAAGATTACTCCAACACAGGAACTCTCTCTCTCTCTCTCTCAGTTTAAAGTTCCAGTGTTGAATTTTTTCGGTGGAGCCTAGCAGTCTCTTCCTCTCTCTTGATTGTTATGCTCCAACAAAAAATTTCTTCAACACAGGAATGCCAATCTCTGATTCCTTTGATCACTCTGGCCTCCTAAGCAGTGATAACATCATCTAAGATAAAATGTAATGATTGGCTTTATATGAAATAATAATATTTTATATTTGAATAATAAATACTCCCACATTCTCACTACAGTGGTAGAACCTTTGAAATTATGGAGATAGCTTGACCCTCAAAAATCAATTACTATGTTTCTGATACTGAGTTGGACATCTCTCTTTTTCAGCATCAATTTCTGGAGTTTCTCTTGCTGGAAATGAACACTAATGCAAAGCAATACCAAAAATTTTTCATTGCTTGCATTTGTAGCAAACTAAAAGTTTGATTATCTAATGCTAATTTGTGCTGGCTACTTTTCTGCTGTGGTTTGTGACCATGTTGTCTCTTGACAACTCATAAATATATGAGAAATCATACTTATTCTTGAATGGCAATGTCCAGGATAAAGTTGTGGATGTTGGAGGAGTAGAACAAGTGGTACGCTGTCTTGCACGTGATGCTCGAATCTCAACAGTTGCTGTTGAGTTGCTATCTGAGCTGCTGCTAAATGGTTCTGAGCTGAATGTATGTGTCTACAGGAAGATTAGTCTGGAGAAAAGTGCCATACTTTTGCTTGTAACTCTTCGAAATGGGTCAGTCACAGAATCAGCAGAAAAAGCAGAAGGAATATTGCAACGGCTTCGTGATAATGATGATAATATAGTACAAATGGCTGCTGCTAATTGGTATGGGCCACTAATTGAATGTCTTCATAAAGGTAATCTTAATGCAATCTTTGATGATAGCTGTTAGATGTGTGTGTTCTTGTTCTATTCTATTCTTTTCCTTAGGTTTTGATTGAATTTTATATCTGGTGTGTAGATCTTCAGTGCCTCTTAAACAGACCATACTATTCGTCTGAAATAATTTAATAATATTCTAGTTTCTGGAATTGTTTGAATATATTTTCAAAGAAACTATTAATACACAAGTCAGGACTTTTTTGTAATTTTTAGTTATATTTGCTTAGTTCTACATGGAATTTCAACTTGAGAAGTTTGATAGTTTTAAAAAGGAAATCATGACATAAATGAATGAATGAACATATTTTTACTTTTCATAGAACTAATCAAAACATTTTGAAGTAAGATAAATTTTAGCTACCTAGATGTTAACAGGATTCTGAGAAATAATATTCATTTAAATTCTAAACAATGTTAAAGTAAACTGCAAATAATCACTACAAATCACTAAACTCAGACTTTTAATGCAGCTGTTTGAATGTGCTTGTTAGTTTCTGGTTAAGTTACCAGTCCTGGTATGGGTGCGTGTACGGTGGTACATCAATTTTTTCTCCCTTGGGTACAAGTAAGGTTTTGGACCTTTGGTTATATATATACACTAAATTATAAATGATCAAACAGTGATACTCATAATTGCTAATAAACAAAATATTTAAATACATCATATTCATAATTTGCAAAAATGAAAATACTCAAATTCATGATTTGTCATATCAAAAAGTCAATAAACAGTGAAAATTACAATCAATATTTAATAGTCTTCATATTATTATTTATCAAAAACATCAAAGTCAACATTTGGTTTAATTTTATTTGAACCACATTCAATTGGAGTGCCACTCCCACTAGCTGTGTCACATGAAAAACTACCTCATTTATAGAGTCTTCAGTGAGCTATGCAACTATAGCATCTAAATTGACTTACTTAGGACCATAGTTGCACTTATTGCGATAAATTCCAATAGTATCACTGATAAGTTGGCAACTTGTTGCCGATAAATCAGCGATAAACACTTAAAATATCGCCTGCAGTCGCATAATAGGGCGTTGATGGCAAAACAAATGCCCATTATGCATTGTGTGAGTTGTATGTTGCTGTTTGGGCAAAACAAAAGCTTTCAAGGTCTTGAAAGGTGATTTGCAGGGATCTAGAGCGATTTTATATTGGATTTGAAGCCATCCACATGAAGAAGAGGAACAAGTTAGTGCAAAAATGCCTCAATGACCCTATCTTTGTGCAATCTAACCTTCAGTTGTGCACAAGAAAGGTAGAGGAAACACTAGCTCATCCACTTGATTTGGATGACATAGATCTTTTGTAATGTCCCCATTTTAGTAGGTTCCTGTAGCTGGGCATGGTTAGTTCATCATTGCGACCCTTGTGAGTTGATAGTGGAATTTGAGGGTCTTTGTGATTGTCTTGCTATTTTTAGTAAGTCTGTTTTGAGCAGTTGCTATTTTTGGCAGTGCAGTGGAGGAAACACAGAGAGTTGAGTAGTAGGAGCATTTATTGAGTTTTTTTAACGAGACTTCATATTTTAAGTTGTTTATTAAGATTATCTTAATAAATAACTATATATTTATCTTATAATTTGATGGTGTGTGTGAGAAGCCTCTTCAGTGAAAAGTGTATGGGAGAAGCTACACTTTTTTAATGCTTTTAAAGAGCTTTTGGGAGAAAATCGAATTCTTTCTTGGACTTAGTTTTTTTGTTGAGAAGTTCTTCAACAGGGGTTTGAGGACTGATTCCTCCCATTTCTGCATTTTGAATCACTGGTTTGGTGGTGAATTGTGCAACTAGATGCTGAGAAACAATTTTGATTTTACAAGTTGCAAATTTGGTGCTGATGTAAACCAAATTTGGTGTCTATTGAGCAATTCGGATTAGTAATCATTCCTATGCTGGTTCGAAATTCTTCTGTATGCTCACACTGGGAATTCAAGAGGTTGCGATTCATTTTAGAAGCTTGCTTTTTGTCCTAGAGGCTGCGTATCATACCGAGGAGGCTGCGTTCCATCTCAAGGAGGCTGCATATAATATATTGGAGGCCATGTTTCATTTGCTAGAGGCTGCATCTCTTCTTGGAGGTTGTATCACATCTTTCAATAGCTGCATTTCACTCCCTAGTGGCTGCGATTTATCTTTGGCATGCCACGTTTTTTCAAAAGGTGCTTATATGACATTTAATTTATGTAATGTTATTTGATCATTGACAAATTACTAAATCTGATCATTTGGTGAGTTTTGGAGTTAGAAATAATTGCTATTAATATTATTCAAATTTTGGAAAAAAAACCAAAAAAACAAATATATTCCAAAAACAAAAAAACAAAATTGCAAACAATTCAAAAGAAAAACACTATCTTCAGCACAGAGCCAACAAGACTCTTTACAGTGGTATCAAAGCGGTTTCCTACCAGCTTGCAGGGAATTGGGCTTCAACATGGCACAAAGATTCAGACCTAGAATGCACTACACCCACAGAGGTCTCAATTCTCCACCTGGTGATGGAGAGGTTGAGATTTAGTTTGGCAGCATTGGTGACAGGGGTGTTGGTGGTTCGGAAGGTTTGGGTGGTACAGGTAATAGAGATGTTGGCACTGGTTCTGATGTTGACAAAGAGGCCAAGGATGCATTTAGGAATCTTGCAGATGGACAACATTATGTGGCTACTTTGTTGCAGCAGTTATTTGACACCCTACAATGCATTGCACTACCTAGTGACCGTGGCAGAGAGAGGTACTAGGAGTGTTTCTGTCAGTTCACACAGGTCCAGAGCATATGATAGGTCTAAAGCAGATGATAGGTCTAGAGCTAGTGACAGGATAAGAGTCAAGGACTAGACTAGATTTGATGACAGGTTTGATAGGATTGGACACATAGGTGTTTATGATAGGCTGCAATGGCCTACTTTTCTTAGACCTGAGGTTGATGCGGTTAGTACTGAGACTGAGGCCGTGCCATTTGTAGATGATGTTGTTGTTCACTACGCTGAGTGGGATGCTCTACCCCACGCCATCAAGCAGAATCTGAACTTTGACAAATTCCTTACACAAAAGCGCGAGCACACTAGAGGTAGGCTTGCACCTGAGAGACAGAGGCCTAGGCAGACAGATTTGCGAGAGGCAGCCAACAAGATAACCTTGGCCCACTTTGATGACAGTGGCAAGGTTACAACATGAGCTTGGGTTCATAAGCTCAACACTTACTTAGCTTTGCTTCCCATGACTGAGAAGGATGCCATTCGCTTTGTTGTGCTGCACTTGGATGGAGTATCTCATGATTGGTGGTACCATCATGATGGGTTTGATAGGCAAGACCCTGAGACTTATTTTAGAGAGTTGGCTCAGTTGAGACAGACAAGTGGCCTTGAGGCCTTTATCAACGAGTTTCAGTGGTTATCTGTGATGGTATATGATATTTTTGAGAGGAGAGTTATGTTTTTCATTGAGGGCTTGGTTGAGTCACTTAGAGGGTGGGTTGAGTTTCTAGATCCACCTACCTTGCAAGAAGCTAAGAATATTTAAGAATCTTGAATCATTTACACCACGAAACAAGTTTTCTTTGAGACCTTCTATTTCATCCTATGATAGGGCAGCTCCAAAAAAAGATGTTAGAGCTGAATTTAAGCATCCTACAACAACCCCTTTAGATCAAGAAACTCTAAATGATCTAAAGAGGAAAAAATTATGTTTTCATTGCAGAGGACCTTATGATTTAATCATGATTGTCCTATAAAGCCTAAGGGTAAGAATAAGATGATGGAGTAGTTCTATGATGATGAGGATAATTCTGATTTATCGGGACAACGAGTTGATTATGAGTAGGACACACATGAGGCTTGAGGTGATGGTGATGAGGAGGTAGATGATTCTAATTTCAAGGTTGTTTACCTTTCTAGCATGAGAAAGGAAGGTGCTTTTAGGATGCATGGACTCTTGGCAGGGCAACGTGTCATTGCACTTTTTGATATAGGTGCTACTCATAATTTTATTGATTCACGTTTGGTTGCCAAGAGAGGGTTTAAGGTAGAAGACTTTGAGGGACTTAGAGTACATGTGGCTGATGGTTACACTCTTAAGTGTAACAAGATGATATCTGAGCTTCCTATGAAGTTAAACAATTATTCTTTAATGAAGATTTTTATGTGGTAGACATGGGAAGCACTGATATAGTACTTGGTATGAGCTGGTTATGCACTCTTGAGGACATTTACATCAGCACTGAGAGGATGGAGATGAGATTCATTAAGGATGGTAGAGCTCACATTCTTAAGGCCATCAAGAGTAGTAGTCTGAAGGTGATTTCTTTCAGCCGTATGCTGCATTTGGTACGGCATGATGACATAGTTGATTGGGCAGCAGAGTGTAGGATGTTGCCTACATTGGATAGTGCAGACAAGCCAGCTTATCATCCTGATATTCAACAGCTTAGAATTAAACTCTCTGTTGATGCGAGTTTTGTTCCACTTACACAAAATGCAGGACTAAATATTCAACGCTTTGAGAAACATAAAACATTAAATCCTCTTTTGAACAAAGTCATCTACCATGCTAAGCTTTGCAATGAAGATCATGAAATGACTCCAAGGTTCCTTACACTTGTGGATATCTAACTCAGTTGAAATGATGTGATTTGCTGGTTAATCACTTAGGCAGGCTTACGTGTTTCATTCAAGGGTGTCAACTTACTTGCATTGCTAAAGATTTGGCTTTGCAATGTATGATAAAGTATATCCGTGATTTATATCATTTCCAACTTTGCTCTTCAAACGTCTACTATCTAGGTTACTTCTATTTCTAACTATGGTTGGGAAATCAATGGATGGACTAGGACTCCTACCAAATGGAGGCTTGCCTGCGACTTCAACTCCACCTAGTGCAAAGCTTCAAAGGATCGCAAATAGTTTTCGTATCAACACCTTCCCCTCAATCCAACTTGGAGTACAAATTAAGGATCTAATGTCAATTGAACTTGAGCGCAATTACTAGATTACCACACAGGGCACCCTTGCATCTACAAGGAGCTAGTGGCCTAGTTTTATGGAATCCAATCAAACATCCACCAATATCACCACACAATCTACCTACTTCTACTCTTACTCTAACAATTTTGAAATAAAATCCTATCTTAATTGAGAGATGTAAAGAACCATGCAAATACACCAAAATGATCATGTATATCCACCATGCAAGCCACAACAATGAATAGAGAACAATTTCGATAGTATTTTTGGCACCAATTCTCCAACATAACCCCCTTTACAAATGAGAGCAAATGGCCTTATATAGAGGCTTCAAGTACAATGAGTGGCCAAGATTAAGAGGCAAAAACTTTGAATCAAAGGCCAAGATTAAGAGGCAAAAGCCTTAATTAGGGTTTCCATAACCACCTACTACAAATATTTAATATCCACCCAATTAAAATTAAGCACCACCATGTGGGCCAATAAGAAAATTACATTGCCTTCATGGGCCAATAAAAAAATTCAAATCCTTAACAATCGGATAAGGATCAACGACATGTGGATCAATGAGAAGAGAGCACATGTAGAAGAAGCCACCTCATCACCTTGGGAAATGTGTTGCTTATCCTCATCCTTCTTCACCTTCAATGAATCTGGACATAATCTCATCAAATCGTCACAATGTGACACTTGGCATGTTTTTATTGATGGAGGATATGGATGCCACCTCATCATTCTCATTCAAAAACTTGATAAATACCCCCTAAATGTTGAGGAGAGATCATTTGTTAAACCTTCAATTGTGATGGCTCATCTTCATAATTGCTTCTTCTTCTTGAAATTTCTTCATCTTTTCTTTAACACCTCGGAATTATTTTGTGAGCTTCTTGGTCTTGATGTCGTTTGATCTCAATCTTGCACTCACTGCTCAAATTCATCCTGGAAACTTCTTTCCTGCACTCAGACCATTCAATTCCCGACCACCTCCCTTTCATGGCTTGAGACCATGCCTTTGGAATGCTCTCATCTCCTCTTTCCATGCTTAGCCCTGCAACAAACAACATAATCAGGACTGTATTTTTCTTAATTAAATTTGATATCAAAATCAGAGGTTAGTACAAATCAAGCCATTAAAATCAGAATCTCTGTCATTCATATCAGACTTAGAAATGGACTGATCTTGACTCCATATGCCTTTAAAAAACTTTACAAACTGATTTTCTTTAATGCTAGGAGTTCTACTACAAGTAATGCTAACCTCAACTTATCTAGGCCTGGTCAAAAGACGTGATTAAGATGTTAAACCAGATCTGATATACATGCCCAAATCTGAAGATAGCAGCTATTTTCAATTTATGTGTCTATGTCTAATGTCTGAGACACAAATTAAATGGCCCACCATCAGATCCTGACTTGTAATTGGGTTCAAAATCATGTGACAATGAGGCTGCTAACAAACCTGCAGCAAATCAAGGTGTTCCGAGATGAAGTTTAGACCTGCAGCTGATAGGAAAATAGTCCCTTTGGATAATGATGATTGTTGTTGCTTCATAGTGACTAATGTAATAGGTGTGGTGGTGCTCTTCGATGCCAAAGTGCACTAAAAATGAGGCAGATCTGATCTCTGCTCCTCCACAGTTGCAAAAAAACTCTTATATCTACCCTGTAAATTCGAAATCCAGCACTTGTTTGTCTTTGTTTGCAATAAAAATGTTTTCAAATTGTTGCGTGATTCAATTTATATAGAAAATGCTTGCAAATTTGCTATTAAATGGCAGTTGCATTAGCATTTAATTCCCAACCATGACATTAAATTCGATCCCTCTATGATCATTAAATACAAAGCCTCCATGGTTAAACTCGAGGCAAGATTTGAATTGCTAAATGTAATGTCCCCATTTTTTGACTTATGGGATTAGCTTGGTTTGGCAACCCTCACAGGCTAATCAGGCGATTAGAGGGGGTCAGATGGTGAAGCCAGCGTTCGGATTCTTTTCTGGAGGTTCTGATTATCAGGTTTGCTCTTCGTTCGGATCATTTTGGTCAACTTACCATTTTTAGTAAGTGATATTTTGGGTATGGCCAGGATTAGCAGGGTGTCTGCACGGAGCGTCAGATATCTTAGGATCGAGTTTCAGAGAATCTCCAGTTTGAGAGACTTACTATTTATAGTAAGTCTATTTTTAGCAGTGGCTATTTCTGGCAGGGCAGTGCCTATTCCTAGCTGGGTAGTTGGACTTGGTGTTTTGTCAGAAGTTCGTTGATTGCAGTCAGACAGTTCAGTGACTTATATTTTAAATGTGTTATTAAATTAAATTATTTTGATTTAATTTAATAACTTATGACTTTATAACTTTATGTTATAAAGTGAGATTATTTTTTAAAGCCAATTAAGTGAAAATATTAAAAAGTGCTTTTTCTAAAAAGCCTATATATTCTACTCGAAAAAGCACTTTTATGATCTTATGCAATCATTATTTTCTCTTGGAATTTGGGAAGAAGACAAAACTAGCTAGGGTTTTGAGGACCGATTCCTCTTTCTCGTGATTTGAGCCATTGCCTGTTAATGGTGAATTTCACAGCTGATTATTATTGAGTTTGCAATTCGATGTTGTTGTATATCGGATTGGTGAAAGTTTCAATCTGAAGTTCGTGTTTGTTGAAGACATTGTGTTTGCTGATTCAACACAATGAAATTCTGGATTTAATTGGTTGGAGGTTGGAGTATTAATTCTCTTCTGTTTTTCGAAAGTAATTGGAAAGAAAGGATTATCGAAATTGAAGATTGATATGTTAATTTGTGCTGTGATCACAAATTGGTGGAGAACATCTTTGATAGCTTGATTACATTCTCTCAAGCTACGTCAACAATCAGAAATTCCTTGCACGTGCCCAGGAATTTGGTGGCAGTAGCCAAGACGTGAACTGGGGGTTTGGCGGCAGCATATTCTAGAAGTTGTGTTCACTCCAGCAAGGCCGATAGGCCATTTCCTCGGATGCGACATTTATTGCAGACCTGGCACGCACTACTTAGTGTATTCACGTGTCATATTTTGCAGAGGGCGGCCACTGCCAAGTGGTTGCGACAACATAAAGGGGATTTGCGGAAGTCCAGGTGTTTTAGTTTTTTATGCTATGTGATTATTTTAAAATTTATTTGAATAGTGATTTCAAATTAATGGATGTTATTCAAAATGTTATTTGACTGAATTGAATAATTTAGAATTACTGGAAGTATCATTGGGAAATACCTGTTAAATATTATTGAAAAGTAGTTGCAGTTGTTATTTCAAAAAATATTCATAAACATTCAGGAAGAGCCAAGTTCGGTTCTTCATAGTGGTATCAAAGCTTTCTTCCTGCCATCCTGTGGGGTCTGGATACATTAATTTTATGAAGTTATTTTAAAAAGTGACCAGCATTTCCATTTTCCCTAGCTATGGATAATACATGAGATCCAGTTTCGGGAGTCGTCATAGCAGTAAGAGAAATAGAGCGGAATTAAATGCTTTAGTAGAAAGCATGGAGAGACTTAGACTGCATCAGTAGAGATTGGCAGAGAGTTTGTCGGATCCAGCTACAGTAGATAGGGCAGCGAGATATATGGTCTCTGCCTTTAGAAGGCCGACATCTAGTTTGCAGGGGAGAAGACTGGAGTTTTCTCCAACAGTAGTCCATGATGCTGATGTCCCTACATCTAGTTCAGCACCTGCTATTTCCATTCGCAGTGCTGATGATGGATTTATTGCACCGGAGCCAGTGGATATTTTAGTGCCATTGGTTGACAGCAGCGCTGAGGATCACCAGGTTGAGGCTCCAAGAGTAGTCACTACGGATTGTATAGAGGCAGTTGGTGTTGCAATTATCACTGAGTGTTCAGACTCTTTCATAGAGGGAGTTATTATTGGAGATGTTTATGTCAGCTGTAGTAGTGTTGCTCCAGTTTAGGAGGCAGTTGCTTCCTTAGATAGGATCGAGGCATGTACGGAGCCTCCCAGTGGTGAGGTTGGTGATCTGGGCATTACAGCGGGGTCAGTTGATGATAGTTCGTGCTCTAGCTTTATTGGTGCACAGCTTGACGTTGAGTCATGTGTGCAGAGACACGTGTTCGCAGATGAGATTTTAGCATGAGATGTGGGAGCTGATAGTATAGACATATCTGATGACACTTTTGAGGATGCTGTGAGTTGCATTGGAGATGACACCCCCTATGAGATGTTGGGTGATGACTGCGAGGAGCGTATGAGCTCTGACAGCTCAAAGATTTATGATAGCAGTCGCAGTGTGGGATCAGTACAGGAGACAATGGTTTATTCCTGTGTTGAGGATGTGAGCATGGAGCTTCCTAGTGATGACACTCAGGATGGGAGTGTTGCAGTTGATTTGGGTGACGTAGTTTCATGCCACAGTTTAGTTGATTCACATGACGACATGGAGTCGTGTATGCAGCCAGAGTTAGTAGAGGAGATGCAGATAGATGATGTGTACACTAGCATTGCAGATATCTCCGATGCTGAGAGCGAGAATGATGAGTGTTGTAGTGTTTCTGGCTTTCTATATCTGACTTTGGGTGTTGATTTAGCATTGTCAGTTGGTGATGGTGGGTTCCAGGATTCTGTGTTACAGGGACTCACAGATGAGGACAAGGAAGCTTATGAGTGGCAGGAGCTTGTTCTAGCCAGGGCCTCCACTTTTAGAGATGGGGTTACTTCTTCGGTAACTCATGAGGATGTGCCTCAGGGTCTGGATTATCAGATAGTTGCAGAGGACGAGGGAGCTGGAGATTGTTTTGAGTTAGTTTCAGTAGCATCTTCCCCAAATTTAGATGAGGATGTGTTTGATGCCTGTACTGAATTTGTAGAGATGTACTCAGATGTAAGTACACAGGGAGAGGGTGATGTTGAGGGGAGTTTGTTGGTTACAGCTTCCTCTCATAGTGTAGATAGTGCGTTTGAGGTTGTTCATAGGAGGCCTGTTGTGCAAAGCCATCATGTGACTAGCCAATTGCGAGTTGATGAGAGGGATATTTCTTCTACTCTCGAGCATTTTGATGCCGCTCGTCAGTTGTTGGCTGTTTATGGTTGGGGTGCTCCTATGACAGATGAGCCCAGTGGTGGTTACCTTTCATTGACGGAGATTCATTCTTTGCGTGAGGCTGTTAAGATTTTGAGACAAAATTACTTACAGATGGTAGCCGACTGAGATCACCTAGTTGAGTGGGGGAGTACAGCTTATGAGGCACTGATGGACAGAGAGGAGGTGAGTGAGCTTACCCAGGAGCTCGCAGCGACTACTGAGGTTTTAGAGGACACTCAGCGGGCTCTTCAGGAGTCACAGATTCAATTGGAGGAGGTGACCGTGGAGTTGGAGCATTTACGGTCCACACCAGCCCCAGACCCAGTTCAATTGCACATTGAGGTGGTTGGTGGTGAGTTTGCTCCTACAGTTGGTGTTGAGGAACATGATGTTGTGGCAGACACATCTGTTCAGGATATGGGAGCACTTGGTACGGTTGAGGTAGGAGTACCAGTGGAGTCGAGCTCTCAGGTTGATTTGCTTCCCTCAGCTGGGAGTGAATCCATTTCATCATCTCACATAGCTGATAGCATGGGACAGTTGGCTGTGCCACATTTTCAGAGGGATTAGCTATGGATTGCAGGGGAGCATGTTGATGCTTCCACGTATAATTTCTACTGCACCGAGTCTTTTATGAAGTATTTACTTGAGAGTGCAGGTGTGCGACATGATTCTTATAGAGTGTCTAAGGGTACTCTTATCCAAGGCTCCTGTGCTATTCAGAGGTTGGTTTTGAAGATTGTGGAGACTCTTTTTACTATGCTTCCCCACAGGGATTTTGAGGTTGGGTTTGTTGAGAGGTTTGTTCAGGTTCCTACCCAGCTTGCAGCTAGATTGGAGCCATCTCTTGATTCCCAACTTGGGCATGAGGGGCTATTGACAGAGATTGGGGTTTCTGACCGGCATTTCATGGTGGGGTATGCTCATCATTTTTCTTTTGACCTTTAGGTGGAAGATTTGATCTCACACAGGGGTAAACCAGCTCTAGTATCCTACCATCCATTATGAGATGGATTAGCACCATCGTTTGCATATGGATTTGGCAGTTGCAAGTTAGATTACTTGCAGTATCCACACACTCAGGACTGTTTATCAGAGGGTAGAGTTGATAACAATGATTCAGACACATTTGGTCACTGTTGTTTTCCCAGTGCAGTTGGGTGTGAGTGCTGGATAGACAGGGACTTAGGTTTTGACAGAGTTATTATTTCAGATGGGTTGAGTTCTGTTGGGTTGTTTTCAGCATCGAAATCTATAGTTGGTTTACAGATGTTGTTTTCAGTGGTGCTTGTTCTGTTGATGTTGGTTCTTTCTTCACAAGAGTTTGGTGAGGATCAGGACATTACTTGTGACCATCCTTTGGATCCGGGTGGTTTATGATGTTGCTTGTTTTTCTTGATTGCTTCAGGACAAGCAATCTTGGGAAGGGAGGACTGTAATGTCCCCGTTTTTTGACTTATGGGATTAGCTTGGTTTGGCAACCCTCACAGGCTAATCAGGCGATTAGAGGGGGTCAGATGGTGAAGCCAGCGTTCGGATTCCTTTCTGGAGGTTCTGATTATCAGGTTTGCTCTTCGTTCGGATCATTTTGGTCAACTTACCATTTTTAGTAAGTGATATTTTGGGTATGGCCAGGATTAGCAGGGTGTCTGCACGGAGCGTCAGATATCTTAGGATCGAGTTTCAGAGAATCTCCAGTTTGAGAGACTTACTATTTATAGTAAGTCTATTTTTAGCAGTGGCTATTTCTGGCAGGGCAGTGCCTATTCCTAGCTGGGCAGTTGGACTTGGTGCTTTGTTAGAAGTTCGTTGATTGCAGTCAGACAGTTCGGTGACTTATATTTTAAATGTGTTTTTGATTAAGGTAAAAACAGGTTTTGAATGGGCCCTGAAACCATATACAAATAGTTTTTGGAGGGAACTATAACCCGGAGAAAACTAGTAGGAAGAATTAGCTCAAAGTAAAGTGAAACAGTTGGGGAACAAGATAATCCATACAGAACCCCCAGCGCAAACTGCCAATAAAATTACCAGCAGAAAAAACCTAGCATTACAACAGCAGCCAAAAAAAAAAATTTAGAAAACTCAAGCTACTAAGATCTAAAAAGTAAGACCAAGGCCTTATAGAATCACCTTTCTAGGGTTTTCAGGCTCCCTAAACCGAACATAAGGGTTTTGATGGCTCCCATAACCAGTTTTAATGAAACAACTACTCACATAGATTTGCAAGTAGGGCTTCAGCTGCACCACTTCTTCAAGGTTTTTAAAGGCTCCCCCAACCTTATTGATGGGTCCCATAACCATCATGGGATTTAGCATCCAATAGATCTGGTGGACAGACCCTTCCACCCTATCATGATCATACCAAATACGAAACAACAACTTATAAAAATGAGCTAGAAGATCTTCTGCTGCACCAAAGTTTTTTGGGTTTTGAATGGCTCCCCCAACCATTAACAAAGAACTGGGAGTGAAGATGACTCCCCAAACATCCAAATTCTGATCTGCCAGAAAAAAGAAATGACATTCAAGGCTCTCTGGCAAAAATAGGATTTTCCAGCAAAGGCCGCACCCCATAGGGTTTTCAAAGGCTCCCCCAACCTTTAACACAGAAATGGAGAAGAAGAAAAGTATTCCCTTCTCCACCTGATTACAACTTGCCAGGCGAAAGATGAAATCATCAAAGATCTCTGGCAAAAACAGAGCCCTCCAGCTGTAGCCGACCTCACCATCAAAACTCCATCCCTCCTCTTCCAACCAGCACCTAGCCACTTCAATAGGCAGAGCCTCCACCTCAGAAGGAACTTCCACCTCTATAGAAAGTGGGAAAGAGGTGTTAAGAGGGAAAAAAACCTTCACCCCAAAACGAGCTTCCACCTCTATAGGAAACAGAGAAGAGGAGTTGTGATGATGAGAAACCAACAGTTGCCAACGAGCATTTGAGTGCAGCCCCACCTCAATAGGGATCCCACACAGGGTCATTCCAAACGAACCAACACCCTTTTCCCCCACAACTGGAAGAAGCGATGGAACCCAAAAAGAGGTCCACCTGTGAGGTTCCTAGAAACAATCTAGCATAGTAGGATCCCAATAAAGGACCCAAAGCCACCACTCACCTCCACACTTCTTATGAGCCAAAGGTTGCTTCCACTCCAAAATAACAAGGGAGAGAAACCCCCCCCAAAACATTGCCATCGCTTGGAGCAGAAGCCCTAACAGACCAAAAGGGAGCAAGGCAAAAGTAGCAGCTGCAAGTGCAGCTGCCCCCCACCCTGAAATCCTGTGGACCCCCACCTGGGTCACCCTCCTCTGCATCTGCTTCTCCCTCTTCATCGCTACCAAAGATCCCTCCTACTGTGCTCGCCCCCGCCCTGCAACCGCTCCCGTTCCCGCTCGGCATTTCAAAAGTTCCCCTCAATAACCGCAAGATTATTATATTTTAAATGTGTTATTAAATTAAATTATTTTGATTTAATTTAATAACTTATGACTTTATAACTTTATGTTATAAAGTGAGATTATTTTTTAAAGCCAATTAAGTGAATATATTAAAAAGTGCTTTTTCCAAAAAGCCTATATATTCTACTCGAAAAAACACTTTCACGATCTTATGCAATCATTATTTTCTCTTGGAATTTGGGAAGAAGACAAACCTGGCTAGGGTTTCTAGGACTGATTCCTCTTTCTCGTGATTTGAGCCATTGCCTGTTAATGGTGAATTTCATAGCTGATTATTACTGAGTTTGCAATTCGATGCTGTTGTATATTGGATTGGTGAAAGTTTCAATTTGAAGTTCGTGTTTGTTGAAGACATTGTGTTTGCTGATTCAACACAATGAAATTCTGGATTTAATTGGTTGGAGGCTGAAGTATTAATTCTCTTTTGTTTTTCGAAAGTAATTGGAAAGGAAGGATTATCGAAATTGAAGATTGATATGTTAATTTGTGCTGTGATCACAAATTGGTGGAGAACGTCTTTGATAGCTTGATTACATTCTCTCAAGCTACGTCAACAATCAGAAATTCCTTGCAGGTGCCCAGGAATTTGGCAGCAGCAGCCAAGACGTGAACTGGGGGTTTGGTGGCAGCATAATCTGGAAGTTGTGTTCACTCCAGCAAGGCCGATAGGCCATTTCCTCGGATGCGACATTTATTGCAGACCTGGCACACACTACTTTGTGAATTCACGTGTCATATTTTGCAGAGGGTGGCCATTGCCAAGTGGTTGCGACAACATAAAGGGGATTTGCGGAAGTCCAGGTGTTTTAGTTTTTTATGCTATGTGATTATTTTAAAATTTATTTGAACAGTGATTTCAAATTAGTGGATGTTATTCAAAATGTTATTTGACTGAATTGAATAATTTAGAATTGCTGGAAGTATCATTGGGAAATGCCTGTTAAATATTATTGAAAAGTAGTTGCAGTTGTTATTTCAAAAAAATATTCATAAACATTCAGGAAGAGCCAAGTTCGGTTATTCACAATAAATGCTTTGCAACGGAGTTTGTGCCACTTAAATGATTGCTAAAACAACTTGTCTCGAACTTTGAACCGAGATTGCCCGTCATTTAATTCACTTTCATTTTACAACAAACCATGCATTGAATTTAGTGCCCAGATCTGCACTTTACAACTTCCAATATTATTAAATATCCTTGACTCTTGCCCCTTGCATTTAGAATTTAATTTTCAATTTGTGATCTCACCTCGATTTTAGTGCCCAATATTTATTTGCTTGGGTCGGATTTGGGCTTGAGTGCTTTGATGTAGAGGCCTTATGTGGCCACATGTTTCATTATATGGGGCCCAAATCAGGTCTGACCCAATCCCGAACCCATACACTATTTTCAAGGTTGTTTTGCCTAGAATTTTGGGCCCAAATTATTAAAAAAGGCCACACGTCTCCTATAGGGCTGCTGCTTGCATTTTGCAACCAATTTGAAGGCCTTACTTCCATGTCAGAGTTTAAGGCTCATCCTTCTAGAACCGGGCTACAATTTCAAGGTATGAGATGAGACAAAGCCTCCCACATTAGCCTTGAGATGAGACAATAATTTAGATGTATGAAGAAAAACCTCAGCCTCAAGATAAGACATGAATTACATGGCAAGGAAAAGGCGCTCAGCTCAAAGATGAGCAACAATTTGAGGGAAGCAAAAAAAGCTCAGCTCAAAGATGAGCATCGATTAGATGGAAGCAAAATGTGCTCGTTTCAAAGATGAGCAACGATTAGATGGAAGCAAAGTGTGCTTGGCTCAAAGATGAGCATTGATTAGATAGAAGCAAAATATGCTCGGCTCAAAGATGAGCATCGATTTTCTTGAACAGAGAAACAAGTCCCATCTCCAAAATATTTCATAATTAGCCAAATTATACCTCAACTCATCCTAACTCGACTTCCATTCCACCTCCCAACCTTAGCCAAATTAAACCAGGTTACTCTCTCACCTCAATACTTAGTTAAATTTTCAATTCTACTCACCTTCAGCCCAACTAACAATAGTAAGGCAGCAAAAAGAGGGGGGTCCCCATTAGCAATGGGGCAATGGTGTGAAAATCTCACAACACACTCTAAAGTGTTTAATGACTTACCACATGGCAGACCACCTGATAGAGGGATTGAACACATTATTGAGTTAGAGGAGGGAACTAAGCCCATTATGGTTACTCCTTACCGATACCCTAAGAGAATCAAGGATAAGATTGAAAAGACCATATAGGAGCTGCTTGCTATGGGACATATTAGGCTGAGTAAGTCTCCTTTTGCTTCATCCGTTGTTTTGGTGAAGAAGAAGGACGAGACACTCAGGATGTGTATAGATTACCAGATGCTGAATAAAAAGACTATTAGGAACCGGTATCCTATCCCTCAGATTGATGAGCTCATTGATGAGTTGCATGGGGCGAATACTTCTCCAAGATTGACTTGAGATCAGGGTACCATCAGATCAGAGTTAGAGAGCAGGATGTGGAGAAGACAACGTTCAGGTGTCATTGTGGCCACTTTGAGTTTCTAGTCATGCCCTTTGGTTTGACTAACGCCCCCGCCACATTTCAGTCTACTATGAACATGGTTTTCCATAGCTAGTTGCGAAGATTTGTTCTCGTGTTTTTTGATGACATACTTGTTTATAGTAAAGATTTGGGATGATCACGTAGCACATCTGGATGCAGTGTTAGGCATTCTTGATAGGGCTTCCTTGTATGCCAAGGAGTCCAAGTGTGCCTTAGGCATGATCGAGTTGTATCTGGGACACATCATTGGTGCAAAGGGAGTTTGCATGAACCCTAATAAGGTTCGTGCTATTCTGGATTGGCCTACACCGGAGAACCTAACACAACTTAGGGGGTTCATTGGACTATGTGCTTTCTATCGTAGATTTGTGGTAGGATTTTCTCAACATGCAGCTCCCCTTATTGATCTAACCCATAAGGGTGCATTTGTGTGGACCGCTCAGGCACAAGAGTCCTTTGAGAAGTTCAAGGTGATTATGAGGTCATGCCCAGTTTTGGCATTGCCTAATTTCACAAACCCATTTGAGTTGCACTGTGATGCCTTTGGTGAGGGCATTGGAGTAGTTCTTTCTCAGGATCGCCATCCCATAGTATTTGAGAGTCGGAAGCTCAGAGGTTCTGAGAGGTTATTCGGTGTATACGACAAGGAAATGTTGGCCATTATGCATGCCTTGGCCAAATTCAAGCAGTATTTAGTTGGCAGAAAATTTTGTATTAAAATAGACCACAAAAGCCTGAAGCATTTCCTTGGTCAGCGGGATCTGAACGAGAGACAACAGAAGTGGGCTAGTAAGTTTCAGTCGTATGATTTTGATATCTCCTCCATCAAAGGTACTCAAAATGTGGTTGCTGATGCCCTTTCAAAGAGACCTCACTTGTGTGTGATTACTGAGATAGCAGAGGATTAGAGACACTTGATCATTGCAGAGTATGCTCATGATCAATGGGCAGCTGACATTGTTGATGGTAGCATATAGGACAATAGTTATACCCTTGCAAATGAGTTAATCATTTACAAGGGAAGGATCTATCTAGTCCCTGGATCAAGTGTCAGACAGATTATCTTTCGGGCCTTTCATGATTCTCCATTGGCTAGACATCCCGAGTTCTTCAAAACCTATAGACAGATTCGGGAGAGATTCACTTGGAAGGGCCTGAAGTCTGATGTGCAGTAGTATGTTCAGGAGTTCTCTATTTGTCAGCAAAACAAACAGGAGCGTACTTATCCTGCAGGGTTGTTGCAGCCACTTCCCATTCCTGAGCGGAAGTGAGAATGTTTGTCTATGGATTTCATTGTGGGCTTGCCAAAAGCCCAAGGCAGAGACTGCATTTTTGTGATGGTAGATTGACTCACCAAATATGCTCACTTCTTTCCGATCACCACCACTTATTCAGCTGTTTAGATAGCGGAGTTGTTCTTCTGAGAGGTGTTTCAATTGCATGGTTTACCCCAGACAATTGTGAGCGACTGTGATAGCTGTTTCATGAGTCATTTTTGGCAAGAGCTTTTTAGGTTATGTGGGACAAAATTGACTCCGAGTACCAATTACCACCCTCAGACGGATGGTCAGACTGAGATAGTAAATGAGTGGGTGGAAGGCTATCTGCAGAATTATGTTTCATTTGAGCAACGAGCTTGGGTGAAGTGGATACATTTATGTGAGTATTGTTATAATTCCACTCACCACATGACTATTTAGATGTCTCCATTCCGGGCTCTGTATGGGTATGATCCCCCTAGTTTCATGGACTTGTTGTGCAGCAACAGTAGGGTACCCACTGTAGGTGATTTGCTATAGGATAGCCAAGACATCATGAAGACACTGAGGGATAATATTCTGAGAGCTCAGAATCAGCAAAAAAAGTATGTTGATTAGAGGAGGATTGTTCGTTCTTTTCAGGTGGTGATATGGTTTATTTGATGTTACAATCTTACCGATAGTCTTCCAGCAGGAAGAGTGGAGTTGAGAAGCTCAAGCCTCGCTACTATGGTCCTTTCTGTGTAGTGAGATGCGTGAGGGAGGTTGCTTATGAGTTAGATTTGCCTCCGGACAACAGAGTTCATAATGTAGTTCATGTATCGCCCCTCAAGAAGGCGTTGGGCCATCATGTTGTCCCATCTTCTACCTTACCCCCTCTAGATGATGAAGGCAGATTAGAGTTGATCCCTGAGGCTATTCTGGATACCAGGGAGAGGCATTTGCACCGGCGAATCTTCAGAGAGTTTTTGGTGAAGTGGCAAAGACTTCTAGATGAGGATGCCACTTGGGAGCCTGCGGATATACTTCAGCACCCCAGACTGCGATTGCTTGAGGACAAACAATCTTGGGGAGGGAGGACTGTAATCTCCCCATTTTAGTAGGTTCCTATAGCTGGGCATGGTCATTTCATCATTGCGACCCTCGTGAGCTGACAATGGGATTTGAGGGTCTCTATGATAGTCTTGCTATTTTTAGTAAGTCTATTTTGAGTAGTTGCTATTTTTTGCAGTGCAGTGGAGGCAACACAGAGAGTTGAGCAGAAGGAGCATTTATTGAGTTTTTTAATGAGACTTCATTTTTTAAGTTATTTATCAAGTCTATCTTAATAAATAACTATATCTTTATATTATAATTTGATGGTGTGTGCGAGAAGCCTCTTAAGTGAAAAGTGTATGGGAGAAGCTACACTTTTTTAATGCTTTTAAAGAGCTGCTGGGAGAAAATCGAATTCATTCTTGGACTTCATTTTTTTGTTGAGAAGCTCTTCAACAAGGGTTTGAGGACTGATTCCTCCCATTTCTGCATTTTGAATCACTGTTTTGGTGGTGAATTGTGCAACTAGATGCTAAGAAACAATTTTGATTTTACAAGTTGCAAATTTGGTGCTGATGTAAACCAAATTTGGTGTCTATTGAGCAATTCAGATTAGTAAATTCCTATGTTGGTTCAAAATTCTTTTGTATGCTCACACTGGGAATTCAAGAGGTTGCGATTCATTTTAGAAGCTTGCATTTTTTCCTAGAGGCTGCGCATCATATTGAGGAGGCTGCGTTCCATCTCAAGGAGGCTGCGCAACTTACTTTGAAGGCTGCGTATAATATATTGGAGGCTACGTTTCATTTGCTGAAGGCTACATCTCTTCTTGGAGGTTGTATCACATCTTTCAATAGCTGCATTTCACTCCCTAGTGGCCGCGATTTATCTCTGGCATGCCACGTTTTTTCAAAAGGTGTTTATATAACAATCTACGTAATGTTATTTGATCATTGGCAAATTACTGAATTTGATCATTTGGTGAGTTTTGAAGTTAGAAATAATTGATGTTAATATTAGTCATATTTTGGAAAATTACAAAATAAACAAATACATTCCAAAGACGAAAAAAAAAAAAATTGCAAACAATTCAAAAGAAAAACATTATCTTCAGCATAGAGCCAACAAGGCTCTTTACATCCTTACTGTGATTGGACATCACAGGAGCAATCTCCATTGTTTACAGAGGATGAGATCTACAATTTGGAGAGGCAAGCTATGGAGGAGGGTGGATTCGCAGTGGGATTGGATGACATTCAGGAGCATGAGGTGGTTGAGGGTGATGTGGAGTCATTGCCAATGCCAACACCATCTACATCCAGGATGGAGGTCAAGTCACAACTAGTTGTGCAGAGGGAGGAGGCACAATCATAGCGGACTTGTAGGACTAGACGCCTTACCTTTCGTAGTTTTTACTAGAGCTAGTAGGAAGGGGATGAGGAAGTTGTTGAATATTTTGACGTTTTACTTTTATTTGCTTATAGTTTTACATAGACAATTTTCTATTTTTAGTTTGCTTAAGAGTTCAGACTTCAGACTATCAGGCTATGGCTACCACCATCAGTATTCCACATGAGTATGCTATTTTGTACCCTATTTGTATTTAAATATATCTAGACTCAACTTGTTTCTTTTGTTTACTCATTTACTATCTCATTAGATGCATCTCCTCATTGAATTTTGCAAAAAATTGCATTTATAATTAAATTTAAGCAATTTTTTAAGTTGCTGATTTTTTGCCAATTGTTGATTATTCTCCAATTTTTGTGGATAATTTTTTGTGGCCCTTTGCGATAAGTTGCCAATAACAATATTTTCAACTATGCTTAGGACTTTGATCCCAATTCTTCATCACCCACTCATCGTATGTAGGTGTCTCATGTGAGAAGGGATGAAGGTTGGAGTGCACAAAAGACCAAATTCTCAATTTCTTTTGCACTCAAATGGTAGTGCTTGACCAAATGGATGTAGTAGACTTCATTTTTGCTTAGATGAACTCGCAACTTGTTGAATTTATACACAATATAATTTTGTAAATAAAAACATAAATTATAAAATTATATTATTATAATATATAGCATAATAGAAATGAATTAAAAATGAGAAAATTAAAAAATAAAACATACATAGTTGAGATTTTTTTATTGCAAGTAATTAGAGCCTTACTTTGATAGCTACATTTGGAAATATTCTTCTAAATTTAGTCTTGTAGCATATGGAAACCTCTACATTCCTATACGGTGCAACCCTCATTTGGCAAAAAAATTATCTCTTTGCTATAATACTTTGGGGACAAAGCAAATGCTAGGATATGTAAAGGTGTGGTCATCTTGTTCCAACGATCGATGATGATCTTTTGTACAATTTTGAAAAATGTTTCTATTGGATCATGGTCCTTGGCTTCTATCGTGGTTCATATTTTCTCAACCATGAAGTCCATGTTATCATAAGTTCACCCAAACTTGGGTGATCTATATCAACATATCTAATCACGCTTATGATGGGATCAGTGACACTCAAAATGTATTCCGCACAAGCCCACCACATTGCTTACTTGAGTATCCTACTTGAATAATTTACAAAGTAAACTAAAATAACTGAAGAGAATAATACCAATTACTTGCAATCATATTCCTGAAAGATATGTCTTTATTTTCATTTATTGGATATGCAATGTATATAGGAACTTCATATATGCAGTCTTTGACTCCAAGAATAAGATATATATAGCTAGACCATGTTGGTTGAGAACACCAACCACCAACAATTGTCAAGTAACCATCAATTGTCGCAGACTAACTTTAATTGCATTTTAACTTATTTTTATTATTTGCCAAACTACGTCAGCCCCCCAAATAGAAAATCATCTCCCAAATGACAAGGAAAAAATCTAGGACTAAATCATCAGCAAAACAAAACTACTAAGAAGGAGGATGAGATGACAACCTTGGATGTACAAACAATGTAGAAGTGGATGTAGGTGATTGGAACTATTGTGATCAATGAAACCTCCTTTGTGCCACAACTTCATATGTTGAGTTGTCGCCAACTCTCATTCTCATGTTATCTTCATCATGTGAGCAACCTCAAGTAGTTGATGATTGGTCTACTCCATTTCCTTATCCTTTGCGGCCGATTGTGCTCCTCGACCAGTTTCGCCTCTGTTGTTGCCATCTTAGCCTGTTCTGTGTGAGTAAACAATTTTTGTTAGGCCAGTTGGCCCTAAAACTTCTGAATACGGTCAACCATCTTTGCACGGACAATTTGCACCATCATGAGGGCGTCATCCCTATGCTTTACAGTCTCATCAGTAGAGACAATTTGGCACTTCAGCCTAAGGAATACATCTTTGAATTAGGTGTCCATGCCAAATAGAGCTGAGAATACCCAACCATGTCTTCCCCTTACTGTTAGTCTAGTAGGTTGCCAAGTTGTCATTGTCTTTGGAGTCTCAATTCCTTGCCATCCTCAAGTAGTGAAGCATCTAGCAAATTCTCCTTCACATTCCATCTACATAAATGCCAAAATGCGTTGGGCTTCATTCGCCAGCAACAGAGAATCCCCTATGTCCAATTGACTAGAGATGTCCCCAACTTCCAGCATGACAATGGCCGTGGACTGTAGATTTGGAGATGCCTATGAGTTGCGCCAATTGGGTCCTGTTGTGCGTTTTTCACACCATCGCCCCATTGCAAATGGGGACCCCCTTTTTTTCGCTTAGCAGTAGGAGTAGTTGTCTTAGGTGGTAATAATTTTCAGGTCTCCCAACCTAAGAGATGAGCTTGAACAACTTTGCCCATTTAGGAGTCAAGAGTGTGAAGAGCCTTGATTGCTCTTTGTTTGCCCGCTGGGGTAAACTTAGTATTGCACAGACATAGTACAGGAAATATAATAAACACAGAATGTATCATAGAATAATAAATACTTTCACTAATCATTCCAGACTGGCAAGTACATTTACATCATGATGATCATACAATCATATCTCATGTCCAACCTCCGAGAGAGTATATAAAGCACCCGAAGGGTCACGACCGAAACGTCGTGATGTAACTGTCTACCCTCTCGGTCACTAACGACCGAGAGTAACATAATACTTTACTAATATAATAACCCGTACATACAATTATCCCGACAACATCATCCCCCCCAAAAAAACAAGTCGTCTCCGACGACTTACAACAACAGGGAGATGAAATACACCACATAGAAGAAGAAAATCACTGAGAAGGGGCAGAGGGGCGTCCCTGAAAAGATGAAGTGCCGCCCTCCCCATCAATGCTGCGTCGAGTAGGTCTTTTCCGTCACATCCCATTCCTCCCGTGCCTGCACCAAACTTGTCTCCAAAACATACTGTTCAGCTATAGCCTCCGCTAACACCATACTGTCTCCCTAGCCAATTTGACCTTGATAGCCACCTGTGCCAACTTCTCTGCTTCCAACTCTTGGGTACGTTGAGCCAAGTGTTGCTCTACTACCTCCAACTGGGTGGTCAGCTCCTCCCGAGCTCTCTATGCATCCACCAAGACAGTCTCATGTCCAGCCAACACCTACTCCAAGTGCCTCAAAGCGTAGTACCCCTCTTGAAAGACTTGCTCCAGTGCTCTTTTCACCTCCGGCATGCAGACACTCCATCCCTGTAGCAGCTCCGATCTCATCAACAGGTCACACTCTCCAAGGGCTGATAACTGAACCGACTGGGGGTCTAGGGGGCAACGCCCCCAACGGGGTCGAGGGGTAGCGCCCCTGCCGCCAAGACCAATTTAGCACTCTCAAACTCACACAAAAGTCTATGGAACACACCATTTTGTGATTTTCTTCTGATCCCATACTCTTTTTTGTAAAGCGCTTATGTTTTCCTTACTACCTCATTATGCCCTTCCCTTCGGTACCATAAGTTACTCATTTTGAACTATTTTGATTTGTCGTTGTTTTTTTTTTTTTTTTTTTAATCTTCTCTTCCTTGCTGCCAGTCCTTCCTTGCCGTCAAGAACTAAATTCTTCTGTACTCTTTTTGATTTCTAGATTTATTCCTTGCCGTACGAAATGCTACATTCCTTGGATGGTATTCCTGTTACACCTTTTAGTGCCGTACGCTTGCTCTTGTTTCGCCTTCCAACTTTTAATTTGCCAAAGAAGGCCGTACGGTTCAGCTTTTATTACTTGCGAGCTTCTCTTAAAATTGCCGTACATTGTTTTCTATGTATTCTTCCTTCGACCGTACGGTTGTAACTTTGCAATTCATATAGCCTTTGCACGGTCTTCACCTAAATATGAAACCTGCCATACTGTATCTTTATTAATGAAATGGCCATACGGACATCTCCCTCCTTTTCCTTTCCTCTGTTTGGCCGTATGGTGCCTTTTTTTGCTTTGCCTGTGATGTCCGTACGGTTAAATACTCATTCCCTTCGAACTTTGAAAGTTGCCACTTAATACTCATTAAAACTATTACCGTACGGTCATTTTTGCTTGACCTATGCCTTCGTCAAATCGCCTTCAAACTTATAAACTTGTTGTACGGTTATCATTTTGGACTTATACTAACCGTACGGTACCTTTTCTAAGCTACCTTCGTTTCTCCAAGTTGTTGTACGACCGTACGGTTTCATAAATATGTCTTCGGCTATAATTTACATCTTCGTTTAATACTTTTATGTCTTCGCACCTTATGTCTTCGTTCAACATGTTATGTCTTCGTTCACCATGTCTTCACTCAATATGTCTTCGTTCATTATGTCTTCGCTCAATATGTCTTCGTTCATTATGTCTTCGCTCAATATGTCTTCGTTCATTATGTCTTCGTTCAATATGTTATGTCTTCGTCTTCGGACTTTATGTCTTCGGATTTTATGTTTTCGTCTTCGGACTTTATGTCTTTGTCTTCGGACTTTATGTCTTCGGATTTTATGTCTTCGTCTTCGGACTTTATGTCTTCGGATTTTATGTCTTCGTCTTCGGACTTTATGTCTTCGTCTGTTGTTTTTTATGTGCTTGCTTGCTTTCGCTCGCAAGTTGCCGTACTGCCGTACAACCTTTATTGCTTCGTTTTTTTTTTTTCATTTTTCAATTTTTTTTTCTCCACCGTACGGTCATGCATAGCCGTACGGGTGTTTTTCAATTTCCTGTCTGGAGGCTTCTCTGGTCGCTCGTACGGATGGCTCTCGGGTCCCCTGCATGACCACTTGAGTCATTTTCCATCCTCTCGATTGCTCTGTCCCTCCTCTCTGGTCCATCCTCTCCAGGGAAGGTTTCAATTTGGTCCCGTTGATGGCATCATGTATCCGTTTGTCGAAAGTCCACAGAGTGTGCAGCCGTTCCCTCTCCCTGTCGCCGAGTCTGTTTCCAATGGCAATCCAAAGGCTTGGAACCATAAATTCTACCAGGACCATGGTCTCTTGCCCATACATCAGAAGAAGGAGAATCAAGATTTTGAAGGCTATAATCTTCCACACAGGATTCTAGTCGTCTCTCATGACGATGGTTTTCGGATTTCTCTCATCCTCGAGGTTTATTTCTTTCAACTTTGCTTCTTTGTACAAGATGGGTTCCTCCTTGTTTTTAGACTGGTGTGCGGGTACGGTGTCCATTGTAGCTTCTCCTTCTTTATACTCCCCGTACTTTGGAGGATATTTATCTAGCTCCTCTTCGTCGACGCTTAATGCGTTACAGGAGGGTGAGAACATCTCATAGTCCTCCTGTTGCCAATGGAACAATCCATTTAGTGAATCCGTGTCATCCTCCGAACGACATCCTCCGAGTTTTAGTATGCCTTCGGCATCCGAATCCATCCCCTCTCTGCCTTCGTCTCGTGGGTTATTCTCCCCTTCAGATTCAGATCCGGAGGAAGAGGCAAGTTCCTCGCTCACCAATTGGGTCCGGAGATCAATAGTAAACTTCTTGCCTCCGTTCTCCATCGAAAGTGTATTCCGTTTCCAATTGTGGTTTGCCTTCGCTGCCACCAGCCATCCTCTTCCGAGTATGGCATCATACCCTTTCTGTTTCAATGGAATGACCACAAAGTCAAGCACAAATGGTTGTGCACCCACGGTGACTTGTTGTGCCATCAACGTGCCGAGGGGTTTAATCCCGTGCTGGTCGGCACTTAGCAGATTAAACGTAGGTGGCCACAGAGTGGGCTTTCCTAGCTTTTTCCATGTGTCCTCCCGGAGGACATTTACCCCGGATCCGCCGTTTACTATAGTATCCGTTAGGATGGTGCCCAGGATGCCCATCTCCACCACGGCTGGATGTCTGCCATTGTTGACGGCGAGCAACATTGGATTTGTCACCGAGTTTCCCGGTACGGAAGCATCCGTGTGTCTCGGTTTGGGTTTATCAACCTTTGTACCCAACAACACTGTTCCCAATTGAGGCATGGTGTATAGGAGGTCCTCCAGCTTGACAGGCACCTCTAGTTGAACCATCTGCCGTACAATGTTCCTCTCCGCGTTTGTGCAGTAGGGTCCGGATGATTCGTGTGTCTCTTCCCGTTGGGCTTTCATTGCCCTTTCTATTTCCTCCCTTGCCTCTGCCGTTCTCTGCTTCTCTGTTCGGGGATGGGGGTAGCGGGCTTCCTTCGTTTGCCCTCGAGTAAGAGCAAGTATAGCTTCTTTAATCCGTGTGTTGCGTTCGATATCAATCAGATTGGCCCCTATGCCAGACTTCGGACAATTAGCATCTTCATGGTCCCCAGGGCCGCACCACCGACACAGCTGCTGAGGGGTGTCACTATTGTTACACTCACTTGCGTAATGACCCCATTGGTTGCATGCCCTACATTAGATCATTGGGCGTCCCTTTGCGTCATACTGGACCTTGCTTCGGGTGGAATTATTATTGTTCCCTCCTCCACCTCGCCGGTTGCCACGGTAACCTCCTGAAGATGCATTATTGTTTGGTTCCGTCCCCCCTGATGTGGATGGTTGTTCTTGTGTATAGAGCACTTGCTGGTTACGCGCCTTCAGATTGTATGGGCATTCCTTCGTAGAATGTCCCATAATCTGGCAGATGTCACAGAATGCCTTCTTGGGACAGGCACCCTTCATGTGGACGCTCTCTTTACAATCCGTGCACCACAGTTCATCATCCTTGCTTGTTGTCCCCTTCATTGTCTTAAACTCTTTTAACATCCGTTCTATATCCTTCTGAAGGGCTGTGACTTTCCTCTTCGGCTTCTCGTCGCTGCCACTCTCCTCTTCGGACGTATCGTCTTCAGATGATGAAGATCTATTTTTCTTCTTTTTGGCCATCTTATCTTCGCTTTCCAGGTCCATGGCCCGGTTGTATGCATCATTGTAGGATGTCGGAGGCACAATTTTCATCTTCTGTCGTAGCTTAGGATTCAAGCCCTCGACAAACCACCTCTTCTTTAGGCCGTCAGCCGGTTGGCTTTCCATCTTTCCAACTAATTCCTTTAGCTGGCGGCCATATGCTCGTACGGTCTCCCTCTTCCCTTGCTTTGTTCCATAAATCTCTGAGACTATCTCATTATCATCTCGTAGTAGTTGGAATTCCTTCTCGAATCCCCCCTTCAAGTCATCCCATGTGGTTATGTTCGTTCTATCCAGATCCGCGTACTAGTCAATGGCCACGCCTCTCAGTGTGGCGGGGAACTGCCTCATCCATTCGTTCTGGTCAGTCACCTTGTTGGCTGCCCAGATGGTTTCACACGTACGGCAATGCCGTACTGGATCATCCTTTCCATCATCATGGAACTTGGGCAACTTTTCTTTGTGAGGCGCCATAGGTGGTTGGGTCATTTGT
The DNA here is from genome assembly GCA_027943335.1 of Chamaecyparis obtusa. Lineage (NCBI taxonomy): Eukaryota > Viridiplantae > Streptophyta > Pinopsida > Cupressales > Cupressaceae > Chamaecyparis > Chamaecyparis obtusa. The sequence continues at coordinate 942,352 of BSBK01001784.1, forward strand.
TGTCTGGCACCACCACCTGTGGTACCCGCACCCACCCCTACTGTATTGCTTCTTGTAGTATTTACTAATGGCACTTGTTGAGCCTCCGTAACCGGTGGAGCTGTGTTGTGTGGAGTCGTGGGCTCCAATGGAGGGTTTACGTGCGCCTCCCGAGTGTCTTCGGTCGCACTATCTCTGGTACCTCCAGCTGATCTGTCACCGTCACCCTCACCCTTAGCTGTACGGTTCCCTTCGTGATCACGGTCTTCCGCACGTGGTGTACGGACCCAGTCTTCAAACCGGTTTCGTTCTTCCTGGAGGAAGGTCTTCAACGCTCGCGTTTCCTAAATTAATTCTTCACTACTTCGCACCCTTCGATGTTCCGGCGAAATGAACTGTTCCAATTCGGCTTCTGCACCTTCCGTGCCACTTCCGAGGTCCCCTTCGGGCAACCCTCCAACAAGTTGGTCCTTGGCAAGTTGCCTGAGCCTACACCGACGTTCACGTTGCTGCGCGGATATCAAAGCCTTCTGTGCGGCTTCCCCTTCGTCATCTCGTGCCTTTTTATTTCTATCTTTATTTAAAACATTGGGCATAAATCCTTTCCTCACTTCTCTTCCCGAGTACGTCTAGGCAACGGCGCCAGATGTTTGCCCGCTGGGGTAAACTTAGTATTGCACAGACAGTACAGGAAATATAATAAACACAGAATGTATCATAGAATAATAAATACTTTCACTAATCATTCCAGACTGACAAGTACATTTACATCATGATGATCATACAATCATATCTCATGTCCAACCTCCGAGAGAGTATATAAAGTACCCGAAGGGTCACGACCGAAACGTCGTGATGTAACTGTCTACCCTCTCGGTCACTAACGACCGAGAGTAACATAATACTTTACTAATATAATAACCCGTACATACAATTATCCCGACAACACTCTTAATATTGCAATGTGTATTTTAAAGAAGTTCTGATAACTAATTTCTTGTTTTTCCTCAAAAAAAATAAAATTAGAAATCCACTAAACTTCGAAATTTAGCAATGATTAATAATATTGAGATAATGTTTATGGAATTTATTTTAATCTCAAAATGAAAACCTTTACATAACAATTATTGCCAATACTTAAATCAAATCTGAAATTGTTTGCACCTTAATGATACGCTGGCTGCAAATTATGACTTCCTTGAAATTCACGGCAACCTATTTCCTTCCTTTGGTGGGCTGTAATGAAACATTCTAACCCAGGGAATTACGGCCTACTCAACAATGCTGAAACCCTCAAAAACTCACTGCTGAAAGTGTGTACGGCTGCCTGCAAGTTCGTACGGTCCTGCTGTAGAATCCACGTGACCAGACAGAGATGTCACAGCTCTCTCTTATACTCACGTGGCAGAACTGTGTTGAAGCAGCCAGTAAATATTATAATTTAGCTGTTAACAATGATGCCTCCCCTCTATGTATATAATCGCAGCATGAAGAATACATAACCTCCAACTAATTCGATATTTCCCTTCAGCCTGTTACTTTTGATTATCAGATATTATTGTAGCTACAACAATTTATTGATAGCTGACTTCCCAAATAAATTTCAGACCTCAGCAAATAACAAATTGAATTTCTTTGAGAACAATTCAATTTTGCCTGTAGAATTAAAAAACTCTCCACCAGAATCCAGTATACCTCAGCACTGGATTTAATACAGTATCAGATCGAGCTCTCTCCTGGAAGAAGACCAAACTCGACAAATCACAGAAGAACTCTCTCCAAAAATGAAGACCAAGCTCCAGAAACCCTAGCTTTTCCAAGCCAAGCAGAATTCTCACATAAACAAATTATCAAATCAACAATGGGTAAATGAAAGTGCTTTTTCGAGTTGTACTTATAGCTTTTTCGAAAAAAGTACAATTTCACTTTTTTCACATAAAAGGCTTTTAAATGATAATTTCACTTTATAACATTAAAGTTATAAAGTACTTAAGTTATTAAATTAAAATATTTTAATTTAATAACGATAATTTTAAAAACAAAAGCCATTGAATTCTGTTGACTGAAACAAACTCATTTCCGACACCAGAGCCACAAACGCCAACTACCCTACCGGAAATAACCCACTGCCAAAAATAGCCAGCTGCTAAAAATAGACTTACTATAAATAGTAAGTCCCTCAAACTGGAGATTCCCTGAAGCTCGATCCAGCAACGTCCGACACTCCATGCACACCCTGCTAATCTTGGCCATACCCAAAATACCACTTACTAAAAATAGTAAGTTGACCGAATTGACCCGAACGAAGAGCAGATCTGATAAATTGAATCCCTAGAATGGAATCCCAACATTGGCTTTGACATCTGATCCCCTTTGATCACTTGATTAGCTTGCGAGGGTCGCCAAACCCAGCTAATCCCGAAAGCCTGAAAAACGGGGACATTACAAAGAGTTAGTCAAGTCGCGGAGTTGAAAATGAAAATCGCCATCAAAAGGGGATGAAGGTGAAAGCATTGATGTGGAAGTGATATTCAAGACAGATTTGAAGGCAAGTGCAAATATAAAAAGAGAGTTAACATTTAGTGTGTTGAAGGAAGACTTACTTTGGCCAAGCCCAAGAGAAGTTGGAATTCTGCCCTTTGTAGGGCTCTAGAGCCCAAGCAAGGTCAGAATTCCACCCTTTGTTGGGCTCCATGGCCAGCCAACTCCCAGATTTGCCCAACCTGTAGAGAAAAATCAGAACATGATGAGACAATTATGGCAAGTTATAAGTGAAGTTTTGACACTTAAGGGGTGAATTTTGAGACTTGGATGTCATACATGCTGCGGAAAGTGAAGAAAAATCAGAGGTAAGTCTCACGTTCATTGGCAAAATTGTGAAAAGGTAAGTGATTTTCTGTTAAGGACGATCAAAAAAGGAGGGGAAGTTAGTGATAAAGTTTAAAGATTAAGCCAATTTAACATGTTTTTTGAAGACAATAAATCTGGGCTGAGCCCAAGGCAGAGTGGAATTCCACCTTCCGTGGGGCTCTCAAGCCCAAGAGAGGGTGGAATTCCACCCCCCGTTGGACTTTATGACCACATCACCCCCCACTTTTCTATCTAAATTTGCTTAACACTTGCACAAATGATTAAAACTTGAAGGCACTTGAGGAGGGAAAGCAAAAATCAGTTTTGTAAGGACATTTGAAAATATATGATGCAAGTTAGAAATTGGTATGACACTTTGTTTGGATTGAGCCCAAAGAAGGGTGGAGCTCCACCTTCCTTGAGGCTCTTGAGCCCAAGCAGAGGTGGAATCCCGCCCTTCTTGGGGCTCCACACGTATGATCTCCCCATCAAAATCTTGCCCCTTAGTGTGTTTTGCAATCAAAATCAAAGGCATAAGAACCAAGACTTGCACCCAAACACTTTATACAAAGAGATTTTAAATTCAAAACTTGAAAAATCTGAACATGGTCATAAAACAAAATGAGGAAGTTAACTTGCAAAATTGTATATACAAAGTTAAAATCTGGAAATTTGAGGCCAATAGCATGAAAAAATGAGGACAATTAATGATACATTTGAGATACGACACACACATCTTAGGCCTTGAGCCCAAGAGAGGGTGGAAGTCTGCCCTCCTTCGGGCTCTCCAGCCCAAGAGAGGGTGGAATTCCACGCTCTCTCGGGCTCCATGTTGAATACGTGTCACTCAATGCTTGGCGCATGTCAATCAATTCTGGGCACAAACTAGACCAAGAAACCCTGCTGACTATGAAAGGTGCGATTTAAATTCAAACAAAAATGGTTGCCGATTAATTTGAAAATATGAGGTGTTATTTTTTTAATCAAGGGATTTAATTCAATAAGCTAAGTTGGCCTGATTATGCCATGAAGGGCTGCAACTTTGAGGTGTAAATGATTTAATTTAAATAAATAAGCCAAGTCGGCCTTGCCTAGAAACTTGTGCCCCTTCACCCAAGCGCCTATAAAGGGAGACAAACTCATTTCATTTCAAACCACAATTCAACCAAGTGCAGATCGATTTCTAGGGGGAGCAGGTCAAATACACCTACAACATCTGCTACAAGGAGTTCGAATGTAATGACCCTTAGTATAAAGGCCACTAAAAACCCCAAATCTGAACTGAGACAATTTGTCAAACACTTGGCATGCACTGAATTGTTTTGTTTGTAATGTAGTGTTTCAAGGTTGTAAATGTTGAGCAACAAATCCACAAGTACAATTAAGATAATAATGCCAATATGCAATGATGAACAATGAACAATAGCAGTACCAATAGTAATATTCAGAAATTCCAATCACATGGCACCTTACAATCAACAATGATATACTCTCCTATTAAGCAATGACCAACTTCAAAGTCTGATTACAATGTGCTATCAAGGACTGATTCAAATAACTGAATTCTGAGAGTTACAACTAGGACAATTTCAGACTTCAATACAATGAACTATTGCCAAACAAAGACAATGCAAGGACCACACAATATCTCTTGAATTATGGTCACTACAAGACTGATTACAATATAGCAATGACCGATTTTATTGACTGTTTCTAACCAGTACTGGACTGTGGTAACAATGTCTGAATATATGCAATGTTATACAATTTTTGACATCCAAAACAATGTATAAGAACCTGGAATCGCTCCTCCAATGCTGATGACAAATGCTGATGCACTGATGACTGAACCGCCCCCAAACTGCTCCTCAAAACTCTGCCGTACTGCCACTTGATGCAGGCTGTCCCTGGGCCGTACTGTACGGCTCCTGCATAAAAAGATTTGCAAGGTTTTGGGTCCCCACAAAGATATGATCAGAATCGCCTAGGGTGCATTTATGTTCCCTCAAATGCATAAATTCAAACTCCTGAAGGTGTGAGAGATACGAGCAAAAATGTATGGCTCAGGCCCTGTTTCAGACTTCTCAGAAAATGCACAAAATGAACTCCAAATCCCTCCAAACTGATTCACCAATGCAAAGATGAAATCAAAACCCTTATCCAATCAAATTCAAACCCTCAAACCAATCTTCAGATGAAATCCAACATGAAATGACTGAGTACCATCTCCAATAATGCAACCCTTCAGAAGATATTTCACTTCCTCAGTTATGCTAACCTAAAGGAGTTATCGTTCCCAAAGATCAAATGATATTTGCAGACCAAAAGACTACAAATTGCTCCACAATGGAAGAAGTAGAAGAAATTCCAAAATCAGCTTGTGAAAATGAATACCCAAGCCCTCTATTTATTCACTTTTCTAAGAAGTTACTAAGAGCTTCTAGAAGCATCCATTATAAAATCCCATTATAATGCACTTTTATAATAAAATAACTTTATAAAATAAAAAGTGCAATCTCAACTTAAAATTATAACATATGGGCCCTGCTAACACATAATAATAAAATATAAGCTCAACTTCACTTTTCCAAGAGCAAATATGGCCAACTGATCTCCAAAAATGACTCTCTCCAAATCATTTGCCTACGAGAGTCGATGATAGGCAAATCCAATCTGAAAAATCATGTTGCTAGAAAGGGGACATGACAGTCCGCCTTTCTTGAAATTGCTTGCCCTCAAGCAATCTCAAAGCTGGATGCTACAAAATCTCCTCAGTCTCCCAAGTGGCATCTTCAACAGGAAGATCTCTCCACTTCACCAAATACTCCCTGATCACTCTCCTGCGAAGCTGCTTCTCCCTGCTATCCACAATGAACTCAAGCACCAAGAGCAACTTCCCTTCGTCATCCAAGGGAGGTAATACTGTAGAAGGCACAACATGCTGACCCAACGCCTTCTTGAGGTGCGACACATGGAACACGTTATGCACTCTGCTATCTGCGGGAAGCTCAAGCTCATAAGCCAACTCTCCTATACGCCTGATGATCCTGAAAGGCCCGTAATATCTAGGCTTAAGCTTCTCTGATCCACTCTTCTTAAGAGTAGACTGACGATATGGCTGAAGCATGAGGTAAACCATGTCACCAACTTCAAAGCTCCTCTCAATCCGCTTCTGATCGGCATACTGCTTATACTGGTTTTGTGCCCTGGCCATATTATCCTTGAGAGCATCAACAATGTCCTTGCTCTCCTGAAGCAAATCCCCGGCACGTGGAACTCTAACATCACTCATCAACAAATCAATGAAGCTCGATGCATCATACCCATATAGAGCTCTGAAAGGTGTCATTTGAATTGACATGTGAAATGTGGTATTGTAACAATACTCACACAAATGTATCCATCTCACCCATGCCTTCTGCTAACCAGCCACGTAATTCCTCAAATAGCCTTCTACCCACTTGTTGACTATCTCTGTCTGTCCATCCGTCTGTGGGTGATAACTGGTGCTGGGTGTAAGCTCAGTGCCACATAATCTAAATACCTCTTGCCAAAAGTGACTCAAAAATCTACTGTCTCTGTCGCTCACTATATTCCGAGGTATCCCATGCAATCTGAAAATCTCTCTTAAGAAGACCTCAGCTACCTGTACTGCTGTGTAAGTAGTAGTGATGGGAAAGAAGTGTGCATACTTCGTCAACCTATCCACCACCACATAGATGCAATCATGACCCTGGGCCTTGGGCAAGCCCGTAATGAAATCCATGGATATACATTCCCACTTCTGATCAGGAATGGGAAGTGGTTGTAGGAGCCCAGTTGGAAAGGTGTGCTCTTGTTTGTTCTACTGACAAACAGGGCACTCACGAACATACTGCAAAACATCTGACTTAAGCCCTTTCCATGTGAACCATTCCCGAACCTGTCTATATGTTTTGAAGTACCCGGGATGACCAGCTGTAGGTGAATCATGAAGAGCCCTCATAATAGATCGCTTCACCTTCGATCCTGGGACTAAAAATATCCTGCTCTTGTAGATAATCAAATCATCCACAAGCGTATACCGTGTATCAACAACTGACCCATCAACTATCCCTGATGCCCGTGGGTCTCTAGCATACTCTGCCACTATCATATGCCTCCAATCCTCTGATATCTCAATTAATGCACTAAGATGTGGTCTACGTGACAATGCATCTGCTACCACGTTCTGAGTCCCTCTCACATATGATATGTCAAAATCGTAAGCTTGTAGCTTACTCACCCACTTCTGCTGTCTATCATTGAGATCTCTCTGATTAAGGAAATGCCTCAAACTGTTGTGATCAATTTTAATACAAAACTTACCACCCACTAGATACTGTCTAAACTTAGCCAATGCGTGCATGATGGTTAACATCTCCTTATCATAGATGCTGAAAGATCTCTCTGGTCCACAGAGTTTCCTGCTCTCATAGGCAATAGGGTGCTTGTCCTGCATCAACACAGCACCAATACCATCTCCGGACGCATCACACTGAAGCTCAAATGGCTTTGAGAAATCAGGCAAAGCTAACACCGGGCATGAAGTCATGATCTTCTTAAATCTGTCAAAGCAAGCCTGTGCCTCTGGTGTCCAAACAAAGGCCCCCTTCTTCAGCAAATCTGTCATAGGGGCTGCATGTCATGAGTACCCACTCACAAATCTGCGGTATAAACCACATAGGCCTAGGAACCCTCTCAACTGTGTCAGGTTCTCAGGAATAGGCCACTCTACTATAGCACGGATCTTATCAGGATCCATCCGCACTCCCTCTGCATTGATAATGTGTCCCAAATACAATAGCTCAGTCATACCCAGATCACATTTGGACTCCTTGGCATACAAGGACTCTGTCTGCAGAATACTCAATATAGTCTCTAAGTGTGCTATGTGTTCCTGCCATGTTCGACTGTATACCAAGATGTCATCAAAGAAGACCAATACAAATTTCCTCAACTGATGATGGAAAACTTTATTCATTGTGGACTGGAAAGTAGCTGGTGCATTGGGCAACCCAAATGGCATGACCACAAACTCAAAGTGCCCACAATGGCATCTAAATGCAATCTTCTCCACATCCTGCTCTCTAACTCTGATCTGATGATAGCCTGATCTCAAATCAATCTTGCTGAAGTAGCATGCCCCATGTAGCTCATCTATCAACTCGTCGATCCGAGGGATGGGATACCTATTCTTAATAGTCCTCTTATTCAGCACGCGATAATCAATGCACATGCATAATGAACCATCTTTCTTCTTCACCAAAACTACCGAAGAAGCAAAAGGAGATTTGCTCGGTCTAATGTGCCCCATCTCAAGCAGCTCCTTAATGGTTTTCTCTATCTCATCCTTGAGCCTCTTAGGATGCCTGTATGGTGTGATCATTATGGGTTTAGCACCCTCCTCTAACTCAATAATATGCTCGATCCCCCTATCAGGTGGTGTGCCAGGTGGAATATCACTAAATACCCTATCGTACTTCTCTCTCAGCCTTTGAATGTCAGGGTGATATTCTGTCTTCTGATGCTCCTCCTGTGTAGGCATGAGAGTACACATGGCTGCCCATCCCATACTGTCGTGTCTAACCAACCTCTCCATGCGCCTGAAAGAAATAGTTCTGATGTCACTATTTCTGATAGCTCTCAACACATGCTATTTCCCATCTGCCTCAAACTTAATCTCCATATCTCTAAGTCTGAAAGTGACCTCACCCAAGGAATGTAACCATGTCATACCCAACACAATGTCTAGGTCACCCATATTAACCACATGGTAATCCACTTTGAACTCATAATTGTTCAAGCGTAAAAGCATGTCTCTAATCATCCTGTTACACTTAAGAGTGTAACCATCAGCAACCTGCACTCGGAGGCCCTCAAACTCCTCTGTCTCAATGCCACGGCGCTCAACCAATTGTGCATCAATGAAGTTATGCGTAGCACCTGTGTCAACTAAGGTGATCACCTTCTGTCCTGCTAGAACACCAAACAATCTAAAGGACCCCTCCTGCTGAATGTTAGACAAGCGTGCCTGCTGCAAATGTAACTCAGGCTCCGCCTTAGGCTCTGAAGCCTTTGCCTCTACCTCAGGCTCTGTATCACTATGCTCATCCTCATGTGTTGTACTGTCTGAATCTGAGTCCTCATAGTATGCCCACATAACTCTGTTGGGCTTCCCTTTAGGCCTCAAAGGACAATCGTGATCCCTATCATATGGACCTTTGCAATAGAAGCATAGCTTCTTTCTGCGTAGGTCATTAAGTGCCTCTGTATCCAAGGGTGTAGTGGATTTCCCCTTGGTATCAATCTTCTTCCCCTTACTCTTATCAAACTTCTTACTATCTCTGAAGGAAGAAGAGCTCTTAGGAGAAGGTGCTGTAAGCTCCACACTGTGAGCTTTCCTCATGGCCTCCTGTAGTGTCGATGGATCAAATGCCTTGATCCAACCCTTGAGGGGTTCAGACAATCCCTCAGTCAATAGGATAACCAACCGCCTCTCCGATACATCCTGAACGATAACTGACAACTTTTGAAACTCACTGATATAAGTCTCTAAGCTGCCTGTCTGTCTCAACTGCGCAAGATCACGAAAGAATATCTCTGGATCCTTCCTGTCAAAACGCTCCACCAACCTATCCACAAAATCCTGGTACGATGTCACCTGGTTGTGCTGCAGAGTAACCATACCATGTGACCACCAGTCATGAGATGCGCCCTCCAAATGCAAGGTAGCGTATCTGATGGCATCTATCTCTGACATGGGTCTCAATGCTAAGAAAGTATCCAACTTATGTATCCATGCCTGTGCTGTCATCTGTCCACTACCATCAAAAGAAGGTAAAGTGAGCTTGCTAGCAGCTCGCTGCAACTCACTGTCATGGCCTCCTCTAGGTCTCCTGTTCTGCCGAGTGCTCCTCATGTGCTCTCTCCTCTGGTTCAGGTAACGATCAAAGTTAAGTAACTCACGCACATGTGGTGGTAATGCCTACCATTCTGCAGTGGCAGCTCTAAGATCGTCCTGGAATTCATCCTGCACATCACCCTCTCCTGCCTCCTGAGCCTCCTCTCTAAGGAAAGTAGGACGAGTAGGTCTATCTGCTGTCCAAGACCTATGCCTGGGAGCACCCTGTGAACCTGCTACACTCCTATTATCATGATCAGGTGTACCTCTACCCTGCTCCTGAGCTCTGGGCTGAACCACTCTCTCCATCATAGTGGTCAAAGCACGCAATGACTGGACTATCTCCTGCTGTCCAGTAGTCATGGTTCTGAAAAAGTCCCTAGCATCATCATCATCGTTCCTAGGAACTCTAGGTGGACTCTGTGACTGTCTTTCACCCATGGTAAGAATGTCTCTGAACTCCTGTTCCCCCTCTAATGCTACTCTTCTGCTTGTGTAGTATTTGTGATGCCCAAATGCTGAAGGATGCATATAGGTTTCTTACCCAACAGGATGGCAAGAACACCGCTCTGATACCACTGTAATGACCCTTAGTATAAAGGCCACTAAAAACCCCAAATCTGAACTGAGACAATTTGTCAAACACTTGGCATGCACTGAATTGTTTTGTTTGTAATGTAGTGTTTCAAGGTTGTAAATGTTGAGCAACAAATCCACAAGTACAATTAAGATAATAATGCCAATATGCAATGATGAACAATGAACAATAGCAATACCAATAGTAATATTCGGAAATTCCAATCACATGGCACCTTACAATCAACAATGATATACTCTCCTATTAAGCAATGACCAACTTCAAAGTCTGATTACAATGTGCTATCAAGGACTGATTCAAATAACTGAATTCTGAGAGTTACAACTAGGACAATTTCAGATTTCAATACAATGAACTATTGCCAAACAAAGACAATGCAAGGACCACACAATATCTCTTGAATTATGGTCACTACAAGACTGATTACAATATAGCAATGACCGATTTTATTGACTGTTTCTAACCAGTACTGGACTGTGGTAACAATGTCTGAATATATGCAATGTTATACAATTTTTGACATCCAAAACAATGTATAAGAACCTGGAATCGCTCCTCCAATGCTGATGAAAAATGCTGATGCACTGATGACTGAACCGCCCCCAAACTGCTCCTCAAAACTCTGCTGTACTGCCACCTGATGCAGGCCGTCCCTGGGCCGTACTATACGGCTCCTGCATAAAAAGATTTGCAAGCTTTTGGGTCTCCACAAAGATATGATCAGAATCGCCTAGGGTGCATTTATGTTCCCTCAAATGCATAAATTTAAACTCCTGAAGGTGTGAGAGATACGAGCAAAAATGTATGGCTCAGGCCCTGTTTCAAACTTCTCAGAAAATGCACAAAATGAACTCCAAATCCCTCCAAACTGATTCACCAATGCAAAGATGAAATCAAAACCCTTATCCAATCAAATTCAAACCCTCAAACCAATCTTCAGATGAAATCCAACATGAAATGACTGAGTACCATCTCCAATAATGCAACCCTTCAGAAGATATTTCACTTCCTCAGTTATGCTAACTTAAGGGAGTTATCGTTCCCAAAGATCAAATGATATTTGCAGACCAAAAGACTACAAATTGCTCCACAATGGAAGAAGTAAAAGAAATCCCAAAATCAGCTTGTGAAAATGAATACCCAAGCCCTTTATTTATTCACGTTTCTAAGAAGTTACTAAGAGCTTCTAGAAGCATCCATTATAAAATCCCATTATAATGCACTTTTATAATAAAATAACTTTATAAAATAAAAAGTGCAATCTCAACTTAAAATTATAACATATGGGCCCTGCTAACACATAATAATAAAATATAAGCTCAACTTCACTTTTCCAAGAGCAAATATGGCCAACTGATCTCCAAAAATGACTCTCTCTCCAAATCATTTACCTACGAGAGTCGATGATAGGCAAATCCAATATGAAAAATCATGTTGCTAGAAAGGGGACATGACATCGAATTTGCTGATTAATTAATCAGACCTGAAGCATTGTAAAGAGCAGACCTCTAATTCTTCAAGAGAAATAAACTAAAAGGGAGAGGCTGCAAGTTACAGGTATATGGAAAGTCTGAGCATGTAACATGGTCAAGTTCTTAATTGCCAACACAAAATCAGACTGGGGTTGAGCAGCAATTAATGGCGTTTGGTAGATCAGACCTGGAGAATCTAGGATGAGGACCAAATAATGATGCTAAGTGTGTTAACTCACATTTTTTTATGCAATCAGAATTTACAATTCAAGTCAATTGTGCAAAATGTACTCACAGATCTGATTTGTTATCACTAATCATGTTCTTGATTTGAAGAACGAATAAAATATGAATGTCCAATAGAATGTTGCTATCTTAGCTCCATCCACAACTTGATCCACACCTTATCTCCATCCATGCAACGTGGGAAAATTGACTAGTGCAAGGATAAAACTCATTTCCACACTTTGGAAAGAATTCCATTTTTCTTTTCTTCAAAGGGGAAATCCGAACTATGCTTGGATAGTTCCCAAACTTAGAAAAAATCTTCACCTCATTATCACCCTTGGGGGAAAAACGACCTTGGTCCGGATAGTCTTGACACTTGGAAAATTTCCTCACCTTCCATTATTGCCTTCAAGGGAAAAAAGTCCCATGTGTGGATTAATTCCATACAAGCTCAATATCCAAGGGAAATTTTTTCAAGCTCAATATCCACCTCAAGGGGAAAAATGACCCTTGTCTGGACAACTTCCAGACTTGGACAAATTTTCACCTTCCAAACTCACTTTGGGGAAAAAACGACCCCTGTTTGGACAACTTCTAGACTTAGAAAATTTATCAATCTACACACTCACTCTGTTAATCCTAACTGGTTAATGAGAGGGGGCTGAATCAGTAAATACAATTTCTATTTTTATTTCTTCAATAAATAGATATTCTTGCTAATACAGAAATTAAAAGAATATTGCAGCACCCACAAACAGAAATGAATACACAGGTCAACACATCATATATGTGTGGAAACCCTCGGCTAGAAGGAAAAAACCACGGTGGGACAGAACCCACAAACTCCACTACTGCAGTAATAAAGTTGCCCTGTTAGAGGCTTACACAGCATTGGTAAGAGTGCTACCCGGTTAAGGGATTTGGTAGAAGACCTACTAGGATCTTGACCTTGTTAGGAGTCGCCTAGTAAGAGGATTTTAAACACCAATAAAGATGTTACCCGGTAAAGGGATTTATACAAAGAACCTGTTAGGGTTCACCCTGATTAAGGGATTTAAATATGCTTCACAATTTAAAGTAATGATCTTATGATGACACTTTTTGTCTAATCAGATCATACCTGTTACCCTTTCCTCTGCTTGGTTGTTGAATCTTTCTCTGCCTTTCACCTCTGGTGACTGTGATTCCTCTCAGAAGATTCACTCTCTCCTGCTCTGCTCGCTCTTAATATTCAACAACAATTTTTTCATATCCTATGACTTGTATTTATAAGAAATTAATCTTAATAAAAACACATCTCATAGTACCACCAAGCTGTAAACTCACCCATAAATCAAGCATGCAAAAAAAGCTTGCAAATTGATTCTAAGTTTACCTCGAAACGTTTGCTGAAAAACAAATCTAACTCTAGTTCCACTGAAAAAGCTAACTCCAGTGTAACTGCAAACGCTCCGCATAATCTAGTTCGGATTATCATGCACTTAACCAGTGAAGAGCTTGTCCCGGTTAGTCATTTGTTCTCTGTGTGTATCCCATGACCGGTTGCAAAAACCTAGACCGGTATAAGTATGACCAGTTAAAGTACACCGCTTTCTTGTTTAGTCTACCAGCGCACAATTATGAGTACTGGTGTTCCGGTGGGATTGATGTTTGCCTATAACTTTACCAATGACAACTAAGTTTATGTCAACACACTCTTGGGGGAAAATCGACCCCAGTCTGGACTATTTCAATACTTGGAAAATTTTCACAAATAAAGCTATCCAAAGTGGTGGAAATTCATAGTATGTTTGGATTTTCCCTTCAACACTTGATTTTTTTTAGGAAAAGGCCAATTAAAGTAGGGAATTTCATGCTAAGTCTGGATTTTGGCCAATTTTAGTGGGGAAACTCATAGTAAGTCCGGATTTTGATCAAAATATGAAGGGAATTTCATAGTGAGTCGAGATTTTGATCAAAATATGAAGGGGAATTCAGTGAATCTGAATTTTGTGTATTTTTATAAAGAAAAATCAAATTTTTAACAGATTTTGACAATTTTAAGTGTGGAAAATCAATTTCTATAAGGATTTTAAGATCCTTATGCATGGAATATGCCTTTATATGGAATTTTGGACTAATTGACTAGCCAAAATTTAAATACACTTAAGATTTTACGTTCAACCCACTATAACATGACCTTAACAAACTCCAATTTTAACGTTCCCACTTAAGATCACAATTTGGACACTTTGATTTCTCAGTCACCCCTCAATCCTTTAAAGCTTCGAATCGCCAAATTTACTGCCAAAACCTAACTAACCTAATGACTATGAGCAAAAAGAGGGGGTCCCCATTTGCAATGGGGCAATGGTGTGAAAACCTCACAGCAGGGGGAAGTTAAAGATGGAAAAAAACATCGATCAGAAATTCACATTCATAAAACAGACTTTAAGCCAGTCAACGATCCATACACATCCAACATTGAGTTTGAAAGCCAATCAGAAACAAGGGAATACACAGTCAGCAAGCATTAATAAATCCCAACATATCTACTCAGCTAATTAGTAGGAAATACAAACAGCAGAAATAAAAGAACATAAGACATTGAACAACCACTAATATACAGATCAAATATAAAAGCAGCGGCAGACCTACATAACCAATCAGATCTAATGATTTTTTATGGTCAGCAGAACCATTACTGACAGCAAGACAATATACAGTTTTAAGGCAATATGCAGATATAAGTATATCAAATATAATTATTTATTACAATCAGAAAAAGCTAATATTGTCAGCAAGACAATATAGGGATATGAGCATACCAGGTTTTAATAATGAACAGATCATAATTAGCAAGGAGTATCTATATTATATAATACTAAGATCAATTAAGATATATTTTGGATAGCACAGTCTTAATGAATATTGCAAATTTAATAATTGTGAAGTTGAGCTAAGCAGATCAGTAATAGTTGACAACTAAGTACAGGTTTGTTGTCCTGCATTTTGTCACCACAAAATGTAGGTAATAGTACGAAAATTTTAAACTTAGTTTTGTGTTTCTCTATGTTGATTCACTATTTAATTAGCCAATAATGATCGATCTGTTGATCTCAATTTGATTAGTGAATCTTTATGCTGAAGGTTTTCGTCAAGTCTTTTTCATTTTTTCAGTTTGTCTTCCTATACTTGATTTTTGAATCCTTCAACTTCCTTTGATGTGTTTTTGAGTGTGTTTTTAGTTGCTTTTGGTCTTTTTGTTTCGTCCAATCTCTTACTTTCGGTTTTCCCTTCGATTCGATCTATCGTAGGCGTTAATCGGACCTTTTAATCAAAAGATATGGTCGTTTAAGTGCCTGTTAAGGTTTTAGGATCGCTGCAAATGTAATAGCACTATCTCCTTGTATGTGTTTTCCAAATGCAACAATCTCTTGCATTTATATTGAGAATGAGCCAAGTAGAGACATGTCCCTTCATGGGACATGTCTATTCATTATTATGTAATTAATATAATGATAATTATGATTATATATATATACATACACACACACACACACACATATATAATATCTCTTGAGTATTATTATATTATATTAAATTCTCTAATATTTACATAATAATAATAATAATATATATCTTATCAATTTCACTATTTAGTTATTATGAGAATAATTATAATCTGACTTTATATATACATATATATCGATGTATATAGTAATATCAATTAGTATATATATTGATATATATTTATATATAATAAATCATTTCTCATAATAATCATATAGTCAATATTATTTATCTGAACGATGCTACATACATCAACACTCCCTCTTAGCTAGGGAGGATAAATCAATCCAATGTCAACACTTAAGACACTTGACAACATCAATCATATGATGTAAGAAATAAAGGCATCATCCTCAAGATGTAAAATAGTCTCAATATGTGGATTGCCTCCATCAGTAATTCTATCCACAAGTTCTTAGGTGGATTGCCTCCATTTGCAATTCTATCAATTTATTTTCTTAAGTATTGGCCTATCAGAATGTCAACACATGACATTCACCAAATACTCAATAAGGTATTGGCCTGCAGAATATCAACACATGATATTCACCAAATACCTATCATATATCTATACAAACAACTTATAGACCGTCAATGACATCTAACACTTAGTTGTTGATTTACAAGATATATCTATGCAAACAACTTATAGACCGTCAATTTAATGACATCTAACACTTAGTTGTTGCTTTCACAAGATGTATCTATACAAGCAACTTATAGACCGTCAATTTGACATCTAACACTTAGCTGTTGCTTTACAAGATATATTTATGCAAACAACTTATAGACCGTCAACTTAATGACATCTAACACTTAGTTGTTGCATTAATTCATCATGATCTGTTTCAACATTATCAATAATGTATATCATGATTTAAGTTATTGTAAGATCGTCACCTTCTAATAACTTTTGCAAATACAAGTGAGAATCATTTGGAAGTCGTCACTTCCTCATGATTTACATAGGGGGGCAGGCCCATTAAAACATTCATGATTCATTAGTATAATATTCAATTATATCAAGTTTACCTCAGAAGTGTTTCACCTTCAATAGTGAACTCCCTCTCAATCAATATGATCAAGATTGTCACAAGTTGACTGAACCATCTGCTCCCTCTGAAACTCAAGTTTATCAACTTCTTGACCTCTTTTGAAATGTCAGATTACCTTTGCATCTAGTCTCAATCATCAATACGTTTGAAAGCACCAAATTATTTATTTTATCCCTAATGCATCTTAACGATATTCTTCAATGAATGATGTGTTAAAGCAAGGTGAGCTTATCTTGATGCTGATTGTCTGTTGATATCCTGATTTAGCATAGCATCCACATTGCAAATAAAGCCTCTTCAAAAAATTCGTTTTGTGCATGTCACCATGCAGTCATTGTATTTCATGGGATGGCAGCTATTTAAGACTTTTGTCTAATAGTTCACGCATCTTGTCAATACTGCTCCATATCATGCTTGCATCTCCACCATAGGATTCCAATCAACTATCCAACAAAAATCCCAATTTCTGTTATGCTTCGTTGATGTCCATACACTGTTTCAGCGTTCCTTTTAGGTGCGATATATTTATCTGATAGTTTTGAAGACTTACCAACAAATCCATTTTATACATACCCTGCAGTCTGTTCTATGAGAAGACACCTTTTTCGGCACGATGTCAAACAGTTCTGGTCCATTGCCTATAATTCAATATTTCGTATGCTGTTATAGGCCGCAAGGGTGCTGGACTTTCTCCTGCGCATTACATTTGTTTGAAAGTTTCTTAAGTCTTTTCACAAATTCCATTTGCATATATCTTTGAAGAATCACCATGCATTGCTGAAAATTTCCACATTGGCGAAGATATGGAGGACGTTGGCAGTGGTTGTAGAGTTTGTCATTTCCATTGGTCTGTTTTGATGCATCCAATGCTTCAAATACTTATTAGTTGTCTTCCTGCCGACCGTATTTTTCTTCCTATGAATTCTCCTCAATATCATTTCTATTCTTTCTCACATTTGCAATCTGGCTCTGATACCATGTTAAGGTTTTAGGATCGCTGCAAATGTAATAGCACTATCTCCTTGTATGTGTTTTCCAAATGCAACAATCTCTTGCATTTATATTGAGAATGAGCCAAGTAGAGACATGTCCCTTCATGGGACATGTCTATTCATTATTATGTAATTAATATAATGATAATTATGATTATATATATATACATATACACACACACATACACACACATATATAATATCTCTTGAGTATTATTATATTATATTAAATTCTCTAATATTTACATAATAATAATAATAATATATATCTTATCAATTTCACTATTTAGTTATTATGAGAATAATTATAATCTGACTTTATATATACATATATATCGATGTATATAGTAATATCAATTAGTATATATATTGATATATATTTATATATAATAAATTATTTCTCATAATAATCATGTAGTCAATATTATTTATCTGAACGATGCTACATACATCAACAGTGCCCAAAAATTGGACTCTCCAAGCTCAACTGCATATTTAAAAAATAGATGTTATTTTCTATAGTTGAGTTGCACTTTTTGAAAAATATAACATTTTAATCACTTTATGTTATATTTTTGAGTTACTTTATCACTTAAATTTTTAACTTGAGTGATTAAAGTGCACTTTATGATATATTTTTACGTTGAGTTGCTTTTTAATTTTTCACTTAAGTGACTATATTACTTTATCATTCTATTTAAATGTTGAGTTTTACTTTATGTTTTAAATAACATATAGGTTAAATATTACTTAATAAAATAATATTTGCACATTATATACTTTATACTTTGTGTTAATAGTTATTTTGGACCCTTAAAGTAATATTTCACTTAACATTTTAAATAGACACGTGCTTAAATAAATCACTTAAGTGTGTATAGCAACAACATGTTTTCAATCTCCTTTTTATGCAAATGCATCTAGAGACTCCACTTTGCATATAAAGTTTGAAAATAAAACATGCATTTATATCTAGGGACTCCACTTTACATGTAAATGGCTTTATACATCTTTTACTTTACATGCAAATGCCTCTAGAGAGTGTGTTTTTACTCTTAGAATGCTTTTAAGTGTTTTAAAACTCAAATAATAAAACATGTATATACATCTCTAGAATGAGCTTTGTTTTAAAATATGAAAATGCAAGTTTTGAATACATGTAATGGCCTCCCAAGAGTCCACTTTGCATGTAAAAGACTCATCCATGCAAATGCTTTGAAAAATAAAACATGCAATGACATGTAGAGAACTCGTTTTTGGCTGGAAATGCATTGACCAAGTCAAAAACATGAAAAACAAGACATGCGTTTGCACTCTAAGAGTGCGTTTTTGCGAGGAATGAATGTCTAAGGCCAAATGCAGCCCATGTATTATGCATTTTTGTGTTTAAATAAGTTAAAATCTTTCATTTTTCAATGCATAAAATCATTTTGCACTCAAAAACAAAATTGCATGTGGAGTTTTGGTTTCAAGTTTTAACATGTTTGGGTCAATAGCAAGAGGTATGTTTTTGTGTTTTTCTTTCTTGTTTGCTTGCTTGTTTGTTGTTTGTTTTTTAAGAAAGATGAAGTCATTTCCCCAAGAATGCAAGTACATCCATCCATGCTAATTCATCCTTCATTTTCTAACACATGTAGTTGTATTCCTCAAGTCCATTACATGTGAAAACATGTTATCCTTCATTACATGTAATCATCCTTCAAGAGCCCGTTTTTGGTAAAAAGGTCATTCTTTTAATACCAAAATTACTATTTACATATTCTCATTCTTTCCAACTTGCATTCTTGGCCACACAAATAAAGCCCCTCATGCAATACATCTGCACAAGTCCATTTTCACTCTTATTTGTCCATATACATATGCCATTCTTTTCATTTCTAGCCAACATGTGTGCTCATTGAGTATCTAATCAATACTCCGAATACCTTGTTCTTCATAGATCCATCTTTGCAAGCCAAAATCCTCTCATGGGTTCAATCTCTTCAGATGATGTATTTACCCTTTGGAACTTCCATGTTGCAGCACAGGATACGTCAACACCGACCAAAGCTAAAGGAAAGATGAAATATTAGTATGATAAAGAGCTGGCTCATTCTACACCTTCACTCGTTTCATCATCTTTGGATTAAGTAATAAATACAAGAATAGGGAATATTGACATGACCAATTTCTTGCAAAGGCTTGAAGAACCAGCCAACAGGGAACTACGACGCATCAAGAGGAGTAACATTCACTTGATTTCTTCTTTCCCTATGGCTGCCTTGGAACCCGAATTTGTCTTCGAGTGTGCGCGTCATTTCAATCCCAAGGGCAATACAGTCAAAGATGCAAATGGAAAGGTGATTTTCAGCTTGGATCCTGATGTTATTGAACAAATTTTGAGAATACCTCCAAGCCCTGAATGTGCAGACTTGTCCAAGGACATATCCATACAGCTGCGGAATCAGCATAAGATGGATTATCAAAGATACATGAATGACCATTGGTTGGTTAATAAGAGGTCGAATTTCTCCAGATGGCCCAAAACAATACACAGATCGGATTTCTCTACAAAAGTCAATGATCTAATAACACTCAAAAGAATCTGTGGCCTTAGGGATTCATGTAATTTCGAGCCCTGGATGTATAAGTTTATTTTTCAGATTCTTGAAAATAAGGAACCAATGTATTCGGGAGAACTTGTAAGCACAACTTTGTGCGAACAGTTGAGCCATGTGGGTACATCAGTACCTTTCTATATGAATTCTTATCTAGTTTACATTGCTGCAACCATGAGAACCTTCTCTGGACTTTCCACTAAAAGAGATCGATCATTGGTGCCTATTTGGAAGTATCATGATCAAATTAGACTCACACAGAGAAAATATCATTACCGGAGAGTGCAAGATGCTTTTTTTGGGCATTTCAGGTGCCTGTTTGACAAAGAGTTAGCAATCAAGAGGTTGTTAGATGAAGCTTGGAAAAAGGTGAATCAGTTTGGTTGCATCTTCCTGCAATTTCCAACTTTTCCCTATCTAAGAGTGGGTTATTTCCAAGGAGAACCCTATACTTTGCCAAGATATCCTACTGATAGGATCATCCTCATGGAGATGGCAAGACAACTCATGGAGGTTTAGTCATCTCAGCACAATCTACATAGGCCAGGTTTTGGTATCACTACTGCCAAACCTCTTCAAATCGGTCGTTATACACTTAACTCAGTGTATAAGGCAAAGGCAATGGAAGCAGAACTTCAGCTCATCACGTTGAAGAAATTCAAGGCTAGATCTGATTTTGATTACAGAGGAATGCATTCAAAGATCAAGAGACCCTTCACCCATGTTCATCGCATGGAAGATGTGTGGATTGATTTGCGCACCGAAGTGGATATCATGAGGATGGACTACTGCAGGATTACCTTAAAGCAAATCATTGATCTTAACATGATTGAAATTTTGGAAGGGATTGAAATTGAAGATGATGGTTTTGTCTTAGATCCTGAGTATTGCAATACTCAATTTGAAAAGCTTGTTCCTTTTCCCATTCAATGGCAGCAAAAAGAAGGGAATTCTGTCTTCGATAGATTTCAATCTATTTTGTTGAATACCAACAAGTGACTGAAGAGCAAAGGACTCAAAAGAGTGCATCCAAAGGTTGGGGTAGACTGCAATCATTTCGGCCCTATTGGAAGGAAATCATGATGAAAATTGTCATTGATGTCAAATTAGTAAAGATATGTAGCATTCAAAATAACCAGAGATGGATGAAGACATTATACGATATTTGGCAAGTTTATGACAGTGGTTAAAGAACAGAAAATATCAATGCTGCAGATATATAGGATGAAATAGATGCTGCAGAAGATATACAGATCACAGCTATATACGTATCAAAAAGGATATCGAGCTTACGGGAGTTATTTAATTCTTTGTTGAAAGAATGATGAATGTAACCACCCAGAAATCAAATGATGAATATATTTATTTGTTTATGGTAGTACACGAGACAAAAATAAAAGAAATCTATGCCAGCGATCAGAGAACAGCATATTCTATAAAAAGATAGCAGAAATATGAATGAACAAAAAACGGCAATACATACTATTTCGGTAAAGTGTATACTGATTATAATATATGTATTATAATCACAGAAACTATAACAGTAAGATAAAAAATAGGGAAGACATGGTGTACATACATAACAGAGACGTATGATGCAGAGTTTCAAAAGAATGTTGAACATTTCATATATGGTAGACAAAGAGTTTCCAGTCATGTTTCGATGCATATTTCTATATTATCAAAGGTTGAGATTATTGAAGATTATATCACCATAGCAATCAGATGAAGAGATATATGAATAGTCCCGTGTCCACTTTGCTAGACAGATGTGTCGTAAACAACAAAACCCATTTGTCTTCTACTGGCCGATGTTTGATGCAACATCGATGCACAAGTGTTAAGTGCTAGACGCCAAGACTCCAATCAAGGGGACCGCGTTCTGATGTTTGTCTTTGATTTAATACTTCTACAACTCGGACAGCCTCCGCCACCGAACGTCTTCTAAGTAATCATCAAACTTATATTCCAATACGAAGGCAACATTAGTGACATCAAAAGATTTTCGAAGGATGAAAGTATATGTGTGCAACAATAAAACAAATCACAGCGGCTTAAAGGTTTTGAAGTGTCCACCAGCATCGAGGGTTTGAAACGGCATACACAACAGCTGATACACATATGATATATTCTAAAATAGAAGTGGCGAATATAAATAGTTTTAAAGATATATGCAAAGTATATAACAGGGAGACGGTATCGAAAGCATATCAAAAGATTTGTAATAGTCAATAAAATATATATTTCCAAAGAAATATCGCAGAATATAATATGAAGCGGTCATTCATAAAGGATATTAAAATAACAATAAATATGGATTAATTTATTTTCAAGTTAATAATATTTCAGTAAATACCTTTTTGAAGAGTCATGTCTTTTCTAAAAGACACATTGTTTCTTAAGGAGTGAGCATATATATATATATTCAATCATTTTGAAAAAAAAAAAGTGGAAGAATAAGTCAGCATGTGGATATAAGAAGAGCAGCAGTAACAAAGAAGAGATAAAATTTTAAGATTATGTATTCAGATTTTGAATATAATATTGTGAGAATATACATACATATATATATTTGAAATTAGAAGAAAATATTGGCTGACTTAAAGAGCAGATTGTGTCCATCATCAGTTGAATTAGCAACAGCATTCAGGTGGAAGAAATTTTGCAAGCATTGAGTTGGTGCTCAGAATCCGGACAGAGGGAGTTGGTGCTTCCAGTAGGTGGGTGCCTGCGAAGTGTGGGAGTTGGTGCTTCCAGTGAGTCGGTGCTCATAAAATTAGGGGTTGGAGCCTCTAGTAGGTTGGTGCCTACAAAACATTGTAAAAGAACAATATTATATATAAAAGCAAATTATTTTGTGGTTTTCTCCCATATTGGGTTTCCACGTAAAATTTGTGTTCATGTGCATAATTGTTTGTTTGAGAATTTAAAGTTATCTTTGAATAAAGATTTTAAAAGTTAAAATTGTTATTATACTGATTCACCCCCCCTCTCAGTATAATCGTGTGCTCTTCAAATCATAGGTGGAAATCAGAAATAAGGATGAGTCTTCTTCTTCTCAATTGATTAAAACTATCAAGTTTACAGTCAGAGGAGAAAAAGGATTAAATTCACCTTTAGGTCCTGTTCAAACACCCCTGCGAGAGGAAGAATTAGATGAAGGAGAGATAATGATCACATCTCCTCCTCAGTTGCCAAATAGTGAAGATCCTTCTAATCAAGAGGAGCCATTTCTACATATGGTAGATAATGATGTGAATTCATTTTCCACTGTATTCACTCCTACTATTGCTGCTTCAGAGGTCAACATGTCTGCATTTCCTATCTCTTTTGTAGCTCCTATCCTCACAGCGGGACAGTGTGAGAATTTGGTAAATGTTTTTGGTGACTTCCCAGCTCTTATGGAAGGTCAAGTTTCCCAACTTGATACTTAGGTTATAGGCTTTGAAGAATTCATGACAGAGTCATACCAAAGGACACTTATGGCTCCTGCTGTGCAAACAGAGGCATGCACAATGACAACGGAAATACAATCAGGATCAATGCCTACTGCAATCACTGTTTCAAGTCCAGCAAAAGAAGGTTTTAGTTTACAATCATGGTTGGGAAAAATCACCATGAAAAGAAAGAAAGTGACATTACCTTTGGAGGATTTTTCTGCCAGGAAAGGTAAATCTAAGTCTTCAAAGGCTAAGGTTGTCTCAAGAATCATTGTTGATGATGAGAAAACCAAGTATGCTGAGATTGCAGAACCATTGGTAGACAAACCGGCTGAAGAACTGACTTGCTCTGATTACAAGTTCACCAAGGTAGAACTTGGTAAACAAACACGGCTGGGATGTCTGCAAGATGCTCAAGATGCATTGTCAAATGTGTCTAAAAGAAATCATGAGCTTTGGGAGAAGAAGAACTTGTTGAAGCAAGAAAATGCTCGTCTTCATGAGATCATTCATCAACAGGCATCTCAATCTGTCACTACTTCATCGCAAACGGCTCAGGTAAATAGGAGAGCGGAAGTAGTAAAAGATTTGTTTGAAGGAGTCCTCTTAGAAGGAGTTCATTCAATCAGACATGCGCATAAAGTCCTTGAGTGTATCAGAGAGATTGAAGAAAGGCTCCATGACATGATCGCTTCTTTTAACCAAGGTATCAGTAATCTGAAAGAAGATTTAGACACCTGGGAGCAAATGGTTGAGAAAGATTTAGATGCTCTTGTTACATATGATATTATTCCATCCAGGGACATGTTCTGCCGAAATCAGGGACTCATGGATTACAAAGTTCAAGGGTTAGAAAATCTTTTGACAAAACTTCAAGAAGAGCTAGAAGGTTGCCAGGCAGTGGAGCAGGATGTCACCAGTAGTCTCAATCAATTGGGATATGAAGTTCTTACCAGAGATGATAATCTCTCCACTGAAGAAGTGATGACTACAGGATATACTGACAGGGTTAGTGCTGATTTTAATTCTGAGAATTTTGGAGTACAAACAATGGACAAATTTGTTGCATACAAATTTGTGGCAAAACACTTGAAGGACTCCCTTGTAGATGATTATAAGATTGTGAAATCAGCATGTGACAATGCAATCAGAATTGAAGCTATTTCAAAAATAATGAAGATTTCAGATCTTCCTCTTATTCATGATTGTATTGCCAAATATAAGGCTTTCCTTGATAATTTCAAGGATTAATTCTTCTTTCTTCATCTTTCTTCTTTAGTTTTCATGTTTTGTAGATTGGAGAAGATGAATTGCATGCAATGCAATTACATGTAAATTCGATTACATGTCCTTATGACATGTAATCCAATAATTCTTCTCACCTAGTTAGACCGGGTCAAAGTGGTTGAGTTGTTCCCACTTTTTCTTCCTTTTTCTCATTCCTTTCCCTATAAAAGGAAGGAGCCCTCATTATAAATTTCATCTTTATTTTTATGCAAGAGAGCTCTGCCAAACTTGTGCAAGCATAACTGTGATTGTGTAGTACTATTTTGGAGAAAAATAAATAGAAAGAAACAATTGGAGCTGAAGTTGTGACATAGTGCAATTGTGGTGAATTAAATTGGAAGCTGTGACTGCAATTTGGTTTTACTATCTTTTTATTTATGTGAATCTTGTGTTTTGTTAAGAGCAATTTGAAAATTAGAAACAATCGGAGCCGAAGCTGTGACGGGGAGCGAATGTGGTAATATAAAGCTAGAAGCTGTGACTGTAGGTTATATTACCATATCATTTTCATACACTTTGTTAGAATAGTTAGAAAATCTTGGTAGAGGTGTTTCTTATAGAATAGATAAATAGGTCATAGAGCCAAGCCGGTACGCTTTTCAATCAGCCTGTGAGTTGGTGTTGGTTTATTAGTATCACTGTTTTCAGCTTTTAGATAGAAGTGTAGTTTAGAGATTAAAGTTTTGCCCATTACTCGTTCTTCGGGTAAGTGGATTCCTTCTTGAAAGATAAGAGGAAGGAATATTTGTAACACCCTATTTGATAATCTCTTAACTTCTTGCTTACCTTGAGTTGATCCAAGGAACGGTGAGAAGGGGGAGCCTTTCTTTTAAGGTAGGAGAGACATTGTCTCACACGCTGTGGCTGGTATCACTATTTTGTAATTGGATTTTTTCCCAAAATTGTCGGTTGCAAAATATCCACCCAACAAAATTTTCACACCAAAGAGTCAGGCTACAATCAACCTAGGAGGTGGTGACATTACAAAGAGGACTAGGCTTTTGTTCCTCCAACAATCCTTTCAGCGGAGTTTGTTGAAAATATTGAGTAGATGATAAGAGTTAACCAAAGTGCAATGGTTTGGGTGGAAGGCATTAAAAGGGAGGCAAAAAATAATGAAAAGGCATTAGCTATGCTCTCTAGGATGCAATGCAGAGGTGAGTTGTGGGAGGATCAACATCTTTACCAAAATGAGATAATCTCACAACTGCAAGCCTTAATGGAGACACCCAGACACATGTTGGCTGATGGTGGAGTGGTAAGGGAAGGAGAGGCGTATGATTTCGCTTGCTGGTACAGTGCAATAGTCATTGCAAAAGAGATGTTTGAGGATTTTAGTGAGGAATCTGCTTGACTAAGAAAAGTGATTGGAAACATTCAGAAGAGAATCTTCAACATAGTGGTAGCTTTGTTTATGTAGAGGATGACTGAGGATGCATGACTGAAAATAGCCTAAAGGGCAAGCTAGAGGAACTCTTACAATCAAACTCCTTCCTAAGGGATGACTATGATAAATTTTCCATACACTCAAACATCATGCACACCACTCATAATTCCATGCCAGATTGGCAGAATAGTTTTAGTAGATGTGAAAGAGACATGACCAGTTTGGAATTCAAACAAGAAGCATTGCCAAGTGGTAGCATAGATGAGTTGGAGATAGTGTTGTCCAGATTCTAGGCATTTAAGGAACAAAATCAAGGATAGGCTGTTCTGGTTAAAAGGGCATTAATGGCTCAGTGGGAATCTTTCTCCATTAATGGGTCATCTTTGACCACTTCTCCACTAAGTGAGTGGTTTTCTTCTAGTTGGTCACTTCCTTTCCCTAACCCTAATTAGGGTTGAGGTGGCACAATTTGGGCCATTAGTTTTATTTCAATCTAGGCCACTCATTGTAATCGAAGACTTATATAAAGGCCTCACTTCTCATTTGTAAAGGACGGAATTTGGAGATTTTTTCTTATGAGCTACCAAGATGAAAAGTTGTCATTGAAGTTTGGTAATTTCTTGATGTATTTTGGTGCTTGCATGTTCTCTTTGTTCTCTCGCTTAGAGTAGATTTGTTTTCAAGTACTTAGTTGAATGCGATTGATAATAGTGTTATGTTGGAATTGTCTTGCTCATACCTTTTGTTCTTAGGTGATTCCTAAGAGTAGCGTAAGGTTGGATCAGAGCCATTATGTGGATGCTTTACTTCTATCTTTGATACACATTGTTTGTTTTGATGGTGTTCATTGGGATATGAAAACTATTTGCACAACCTTTGAAGATTGCACTGGTTTTGTGTAGTTGTTGAATTTGGCGAAGCAAAGTTTGGTAGATTTCATCATAGTA
The DNA here is from genome assembly GCA_027943335.1 of Chamaecyparis obtusa. Lineage (NCBI taxonomy): Eukaryota > Viridiplantae > Streptophyta > Pinopsida > Cupressales > Cupressaceae > Chamaecyparis > Chamaecyparis obtusa. Next base: position 969,658 of record BSBK01001784.1, read on the forward strand.
GTGTTCATTCATCTTTCAAATTCTTAGAATAGATTTCCTCAACCTTACTTTCATTTACTTTCTGCATATTGTGGAAAACCTCAAAATTACTTCCATTACAATATCAAAAGAAAGCTCCCATAGGTAGTATTGTTTGAAGTCGACTTGAGGAATATAATGTAAGTCCCTTCGTGATACCAGCATATCACATTAACCATTGAGCTTATCCAACCTAGAAGGAACCTTGGAAATTACCCATGTGATCTTACTTGCAATCTTAGCATACGCAAAATTTTGATCAAGAGTGGATAAGATACTTCAATATTTTATTCTACTATTAATGCGGTCATAAAACAAACATCAACAAGTACGAGCTCTTAAATTCATTTCCACATTGGTTACAATGTCATTGATAACCTCACCACTAGGAAGTTGTTTAATCATTGTCATGTGTTGCAAACAATGCATCAAATTTAAATGAACTCTTCATTTGAGGCAACTGAAGTAGAACTACCAGCCATTCTGCACGAACCTAAAACAAACAAAAAAAATCATCACAAATTACCAACCATATGTAACAATTTGCAAATAGCAAAGATTGAACCAAGGATCTAGAGAGATGATATGAATGCAATGATTTATATTGAATTGATCCAATGAATACACCTTCCATTATTATTCAATGTACATAATAGGCCTCCTTATATAGGAAAGGCAATAAGAGAGAATGATAAGGAGCTGATAAGCTATCACCTATGCTAGGTGTAATCACATGTCCACCAAATGTGGATCATCCTCCATTATGCAATGAAGTATGTGCAATAGGATTATGATGATAATGTGATAAGAGTACTAAAGGTGGATCTCACACCAAAAGTGGAATTTCTCCTACACCATGTGCTTAATTGAGGTGCAAACTCTTAGGTGTCTCAATGACGAACTACAATGCAATGCATTATCCTAAGTAAGATTAAGTTAAGTGTAATTAGGAATATTTAATTACTAGGGGATGCACTTTAACTCACAATGCAAGATGGGTCTCGGCTACTAGACCAAGTTAGGTACCCATGTACAATATGCAATGCAATACATGAAAAGAAAAATCTCTCATAAAGTGAAGAAAGAGGGAAAACCTCATGGGAAAAACCCTCCCCCAAAAAGAGAGAAGAAAACAAGATGCATGGATGGATGGAGTACTCAAGAGCCCCCAAGAACTGCATATATCATGTATATACAAAGAATTATCCCCCCATAAAAAGGATAGTTGAAGACATGATATCCCCCCCATAATGAAGAATCTCCTATAAAAATGGTGAATGCTTGAAGACAAAGTATAGTCCAATGGCTACAAACAACATTTCTCCCCTTAGGAAGAAGATATACCAAGTATAAATGTAGGAATGTTTCTCATTCTAGATAGGAACTAGGAAGTGGAATCCAAATGAAGTATGATGATGATGCCATGAACCAATCCATATCCAAATGACATGAGGAAGGTCTCCAAATATGCATCTTTGAAGTCTAAATAGGAATCTCCAAGCTCATGGAATCTATCACATCAGCAAATTGAACCATGAAATGTGACAAACCATGTGAAGGAGAAGAATCAAGAATGTCATTCTCCAAAGAAGGTGAAGAAGCATCTCCAACTCTGATGAAACTGTCATCAAAGAGAAAAGAACCCCCCTCAAGTATGTCTCCCAAATCTGCAATGTGAGACTCCACAAACAATGAACCAATGCCTGGCAAGTAAGAATCCCATTTAGGAAGACAAATAGATATCTCTTGCAATGAATCACTGGAATCACCAACAAGAGATGATTGTGTGATCTCAACTGGAGAAGTAGGAGCTGCAGGAGGAGTCACTAGATCATCCTTACTCTCAATTGCTGCAAATTCTTCAATCTCATCTAAAGTATAATCATCATAGGGAATGTTATCTGCATCATCAAGCGGAATGAGGCAATTTGAGAATGGAGGAACATGTGGATCACCAAAAATCTCCCAAATGATTGTCCAAATTATGTGTGGACACTGAACACCTCTAAATTTGGGGTAGATGTCATTGAAGAGACACAAACTGATAATCAAATTTATAATAAGAGCATTCTTTTCTCCCCAAACATATTGCTTCCCCCGTGACTTTGGCTCAAGAATGAGTCCATACAGATGAGGCAAGAGATTAAGCCATCTACAATGTGTGATGATTCCTTTTGCCCATGACTCATAATTATCCTTACTCAAAAGTACTACTGCAGGATGTGTTTCATAACCCATGATTACATTAATGATACACTTCTCACATTACAAATTGAGATTAACAAATTATTACACTCCACAATCAGGCTATAATAGACTTAGATCACTATGCAAAAGACCAAGCTAAGGCTTATGCATTACAATTGCAAAACTAAGACAAACTCTGAAAGTACAATTTTTGATCATAGTCACTGAAATCTGATTCTAGATCTGAAAAATACAGAAAAAATTACGCACTTCAAAAAAAATTGCACATGAAAAGAAGCTCATATGAGCCCGAACGAGGCCTTGGATGTCTCAAAAATTGAGATTTACGATTTTTAGAAAATTTCAGGAACAAAGATCAGAGTTTACCCGCACCACTGTGTAGATCGTGAAATTATACCCCAAAACCAAAAAAATTGCTCGGAAAAAGGGGTCCAGATGATTGAGATATCGTTGTTTGAAAATTGCCTCTGAAATTATTTTTTTTGAATCGCCGCCGCCGCACTTCCGAAATTCAAATGACTCTAGATTTGGCCTCAAGTGTCTGATTTGGATGAAACAAAATTCAATTTAGGGTTTTTTGGACCTCCTTAATATGATGTCAACCTCTGATTTGCACCAGCAAGATCCAATATTGACTTGCGATAGAAAACCACAAAATACAAAACCCCATATTTTCTCCAAATAGACTATATGATATGGTGATGTCCAAATACCTTTATTTTACATCCACAATTGAATCAAGCCAAGATTGATATTCTTGAGAAGAGGTCTTCACACCTTGAGAGCTCTGATACCATGTAAGAATTTGCAAATAGCAAAGATTGAACTAAGAATTTAGAGGTTAAAGAAAAACACAAGAGAGATGATATGAATGCAATGATTGATATTGAATTGATCCAATGAATTCACCTTCCATTCTTATTCAATGTACATAATAGGCCTCCTTATATAAGAAAGGCGATAAGAGAGAATGATAAGGAGCTGATAAGTTGTCACCTATGCTAGGTGTAATCACATGTCTACCAAATGTGGATCATCTTCCATTATGCAATGAAGTATGTGCAATAGGACTAGGATGATAATGCGATAAGAGCACTAAAGGTGGATCTCACACCAAAAGTGGAATTTCTCCTACACCATGTGCTTAATTGAGGTGCATACTCCTAGGTGTCTCAATAACAAACTACTATGCAATGCATTATCCTACGTAAGATTAAGTGTAATTATGAATATTTAATTACACTAACACCCTACAACTTAAAATATTAAAAATAACTGGCATCATAACTTTTTATGATGTATAAAAAGTTAAAAAAGCCATTATTCAAAACTTGAAAAAAATAAAAGATTCACTCACCTTTGATAGTTAAATCTTTTTTGAGCAGTTATTTCTCCCTTGTAGATAATGCGCAACCTTCAAAACCTAGCAATGGCGGCTTGGAGGAATAAAAATGTAGTGTTGGGCTTTTGTGTTGGTTAAATGAGTTGAATTAACTGTCACACCCTCACTTAGGGCAAGTAGATGCTTTTAGATTAATTTTTGTTAGAAAGAAATGTTTACTTAAACCTAGTGGCCATGGGTTCCCCCAAGCATCCCTGGCCGGGTTCCCGAGTGGTAACCAGGGCCGAACCTGGATCAGAATCATACCTAGACTGGATCATACCAGTACAAGGTGTGGATGTGGACGGAGCGGGGAGAGGAGGATGGAGTGGGGTGTTCTTTGCAAACCCGAACTTGGTTACATAGGTTTCTAGAATTCGACTATTGAATTCATATGTTCCATAGTGATTTTAAACGCACCTCAAATGGAGATCTTTGTTGTTATATAAAGATCTTAAGCATAGTTAACAGGCTTGAAAGTTCTGATTTGTTTGGGTCCTTAAACTTCATTTATCTGTAATCTTGCACAGCCACTCACATTATTTCTAATTTTTTAATTGATATTTTAATGCTATTTGAAGAAAGTTGAATCAGCAGAAATGTAAGTTTACTTTATTTGCATGAAAGGCACAGTTTTAGCATACATACATTTCATGGTATTCAATATTAACAGTTGAATGATTGTGTAGTGTAAGAAATTTTATCATATTGTCTACAGACAGAATGCCCCTTAACTTTGACTGGAGCATTAATTTGTCTGCTCCTGAGCTTTATCCACCTTCAGTGATACAAAAATTATAATATCATCTTGTGATTTGAATAAGTTTTTGTTTCGAATAATGATTATCATTTATGATCATAATGGTGGAAAGGATTGCATAGCTCCATATAACACAAAATATCTATCAATTCTTCAGACTAAAATTACCCAATTGTTCCTGCTATATTGTTGTTGGAGCTTCCGCATATCATAGAAGCTGATGCAGCTTTTTTACCTTTGTGTCTATGGTTTCTATATTCTCCCATAGTCAATTAAGACACACACATTCATTTTGTTGTTGTTTCAGCATCCTGCTTTCCAAATTTTAATGCACCTGTAGTTACAGAACTGATTGCAAACATTTACTGAACATTTCTTGGCTGACATTTTGCCTTTAATGGTTCTGATGTTCTCTGCATTGGTGTCATATACTTAAATTTTGGTATAACTTGAAATTTTTTATGTCTGATACTCCAGGTTCAGAAGACTCAAAGCTGAAGATGGCAATGGCCCTTTCGAAAATGGAATTGACTGATCAAAATATAAAGCTCTTGGGAGATGAAGGAGCAATACCGCCCCTTGTCAAAATGATCTCAAGCAATCTTGAATCAAAAGCAGCAGCTTTGGGAGCTTTAAAGAATCTATCTACAAATCATGAGAACAAGAAGCATATTGCCAATGCAGGTGCAGTTCCTCTTATATTGGATCATTTAGTTTCTCCAAAGTTCCCTTCTAATATTAGGGAGACATCGGCCATAATCCTAGAAAGAGTAATGTGCGATGAGGGTGTTCAGTTTCTTGTGGATGAGAATGCTGAGCCCCTGGCACTAGAACCAATCATCCAAAACTTGTTAGCACTGCAGCAAAACCCTTCTACATTCTTTTCTATACGCAGGCATGTCTTAAATGCTCTTCTTGGAATGTTATCTGGGCCAGATGGTGAAAATGTTAGAAGTGTTGCAATATCAGCTAATGGGATTTCTATTCTTTTACCTCTAATGGAAGGTTCTGATCAAAAAATAAGGGAGTCTGTTATTAAATTGCTCTGTAGTCTTTCAGAGGGGGGTTCTCAAGAGATTTTGGATTTCCTTTTGAATGGAAAGAAGTTTGAGCGTTTTGTGACTTTTCTTGAAGATGATTCTCGTGGTGATATACAAGCAGCTGCTGCAGGTATACTCTCAACCCTCCCTGATTCTGATGGTAAAGTAACTGCTGCTTTAATAAAGGCTGAAGCGCTTCCAGCAATTATCCAAGTGTTGAATAATGGATCTCCTAATGCAAAGGAAAATGCAGTTGGAACACTCCTTAGATTTACTGACCCATCAAGTTTGGAAACTCAGCATATGGTTGTCCAGTTGGGAGCTTACCCATTACTTGTAAATTTACTGTATTCTGGAACAATTCTGGCAAAATCCAGAGCAGCTTTTGCTATTGGAAATCTTTCTTTGAGTACTTCTCATCTCAGTCTAGCGCCGACAGTGAATGGGTGTTGGTGCTTCAAACCTGCCCCACCTCCAGTATGTAGGGTGCACTTAGGCCCCTGTGATGTGAAGACTACATTTTGTCTTGTAAAGGCTGATGCCTTACCTGGATTGGTGAACCTCTTACAAGAAAAGGAGGGTAAGGCTGCTGGGGCTACAATTCATGCCCTGGCAACATTGGTGAGCGATGATGACATCTTGAACAAGGGAGCTACTGTTCTACATGAAACTAAGGCTATTGATCATGTCCTTGAAATTCTTTCTCAGGGAACACCCGAGTCCAAGGAAGAAGCAGTGAAATTTTTAGAGAAGGTGTTTCAGGTGAAAGAAATTGTAGAAGCATATGGATCCAAAGCTAGAATTCCTCTTGTGGATCTTACAACTCAAACTCATGGGAATGGAACTCTTAGGAGAAAGGCAGCTAAAGTTTTAGCTCAATTAGAGGTCATCCAAGAAACATCAACTTATTTTTAATGTTTCCATTGCTTTTGCTGTGTTTTATTGGATTCCCAGTTTGCATGTGGTTGGCAGGCATTGTTGCTACTATCGTGCAGGTGCTTAATGAAAGGTGGGAATCTGACACTTGTTTGTAATAATGTTGTATTGTTGCTACCCAATCTGGGGTGCCATTCCTCAATATCTTGTTCGAAAGAACAGTTTGGCTTATGATACTTACAGGGTTTGCTGCCTGTTTTAACGTATGGCCACTCACTACTGCTAAGTAATTCTATAAACATTATTTATTTTACATTCAAATTATTGTAGTAATATCTCATACATCTTTTGAAAGATTTCATTTTAGGATACTTCGAAATTTCACAGCCTTTGTTGTTTAAGTGAAAATGTTTTGCAATGGTGGTTAAAATCACCAAGTAAATAATATGGAATAAATCCAATTACTTCTTAACTTCTTTCCAAACTATTTTGTGTTGATCGAGTCTTGTGTTTTTTCATCAGTTTGGAAAGAGGGTTTATATATTTATTATTTATTGTATGTAATTTCCTATCATGTATAGTTTAAAGATAATTATGTGGGGATTTTATTGGGCCTCTCGCCTTGAATATGTATTGCACTAGCTCAGTAATGAACACCTACCATTTACCTTGGAAGATTGCCCCCCTGTCAGAACTGTGCAATATTTAGCTTACAACATACATAAAAATGCCAGAGTGAAACAGCCATGTAAGAAAAACATCTAAGCAACCAAAGCAGAACTAAGAACATTAGACATATTACCTAGGACCAAAGATACACAAAACAACTCCAACGCAATCCCACAACACTCCTTGTAGCTGACTTAGATATTTTCTTAGAGTTATCAATACTGTTTACTTGATTTTAATCACCACTGAATAACATTTTCACTTTCTAACTTTTTCTTCTTTCCAAACTATTTTGTGTTGATCAAATCTTATGTTTTTTCATTAGTTTGGAAAGAGGGTTCATAAATTTATGATATGTTATATCTTATTCCTATCCTATATACATTTTTAGATAATTAAGTGGGGGTACTTTTGGGCCTTTCCCCTTGAAAATGTATTCATATAAAGTTTAAACAGTAATCTGCTGCCCCGACAAAACTGTGTACTACAAAGCTTAAAAAATGCTTTAAAAAGACAAACATTTAAGGCAGAACTTTGAACCAATTGCCTAGGATCAAAGACACAAACAAAACAACTCAACTCCAATATAATCCTACTTGTTGACGGGTGTTTTATGATCACACCGACACAGAATTAAGTGCCAAAGGACACTCTATTCTCTATTGAACAAAGACACCACATATGCTAAGATTGCAGAGATCATAGAGGAGTCTCCAAGGTTCCGATTGTGTACTTGTGACTTTAGTGTGGATATGAGCTCTTTTGGCTTGATATATGCTAGTAATTTAAGGGGACTTACACTATTCACTCTAAATGTATCAAATTTCTTTGCGAATAATTTGAAAATGAGGTACTTGGTCCTAGTTCTAACAAAGCTTTTGAAATAAATTGCAAAGAGGTAAGGGTTTAGAGATCCTATTCTAATCCTAGAGTGCAAGAGACTATGAATGTCTTTGTGGACTCTGTTAATCCTTACTGGTGACTGAGAGAGGGCGGGGAGGAGGGCGGGGGGGTGAATCAGTCAATTCAACTTATTTAACTTTTTATCCTGTTAAATTGAATACAGTTATTGTGTAATACTAAAAATGTAATGCACACGTAAGTAACTTGAACATAAATCACATACATAAGCTAACACAAGATTTATACGTGGAAACCCTCAGTTAAAGGGAGAAAACCACGGTGGGATAGAACCCACAATCTCCACTATTGCAGTAATAAAGTTGCCATGTTAAAGGCTTACAAAAACACTTGTTAGAGTGTTATCCTATGAGGGGATTTGATATAGATTGGTTAAGATCTTGGCCTTGTTAGGAGTTGCCTTGCCATAGGACTTAAGAACATCAACCAAGATGTCGTGTTAAGGTTTTAGGATCACTGCAAATGTAATAGCACTATCTCCTTGTATGTGTTTTCCAAATGCAACAATCTCTTGCATTTATATTGAGAATGAGCCAAGTAGAGACATGTCCCTTCATGGGACATGTCTATTCATTATTATGTAATTAATATAATGATAATTATGATTATATATATATATAAATACACACACACACACATATATAATATCTCTTGAGTATTATTATATTATATTAAATTCTCTAATATTTACATAATAATAATAATAATATATATCTTATCAATTTCACTATTTAGTTATTATGAGAATAATTATAATCTGACTTTATATATACATATATATCGATGTATATAGTAATATCAATTAGTATATATATTGATATATATTTATATATAATAAATCATTTCTCATAATAATCATATAGTCAATATTATTTATCTGAACGATGCTACATACATCAACACTCCCTCTTAGCTAGGGAGGATAAATCAATCCAATGTCAACACTTAAGACACTTGACAACATCAATCATATGATGTAAGAAATAAAGGCATCATCCTCAAGATGTAAAATAGTCTCAATATGTGGATTGCCTCCATCAGTAATTCTATCCACAAGTTCTTAGGTGGATTGCCTCCATTTGCAATTCTATCAATTTATTTTCTTAAGTATTGGCCTATCAGAATGTCAACACATGACATTCACCAAATACTCAATAAGGTATTGGCCTGCAGAATATCAACACATGATATTCACCAAATACCTATCATATATCTATACAAACAACTTATAGACCGTCAATGACATCTAACACTTAGTTGTTGATTTACAAGATATATCTATGCAAACAACTTATAGACCGTCAATTTAATGACATCTAACACTTAGTTGTTGCTTTCACAAGATGTATCTATACAAGCAACTTATAGACCGTCAATTTGACATCTAACACTTAGCTGTTGCTTTACAAGATATATTTATGCAAACAACTTATAGACCGTCAACTTAATGACATCTAACACTTAGTTGTTGCATTAATTCATCATGATCTGTTTCAACATTATCAACAATGTATATCATGATTTAAGTTATTGTAAGATCGTCACCTTCTAATAACTTCTGCAAATACAAGTGAGAATCATTTGGAAGTCGTCACTTCCTCATGATTTACACAGGGGGGCAGGCTCATTAAAACATTCATGATTCATTAGTATAATATTCAATTATATCAAGTTTACCTCAGAAGTGTTTCACCTTCAATAGTGAACTCCCTCTCAATCAATATGATCAAGATTGTCACAAGTTGACTGAACCATCTGCTCCCTCTGAAACTCAAGTTTATCAACTTCTTGACCTCTTTTGAAATGTCAGATTACCTTTGCATCTAGTCTCAATCATCAATATGTTTGCAAGCACCAAATTATTTATTTTATCCCTAATGCATCTTAACGATATTCTTCAATGAATGATGTGTTAAAGCAAGGTGAGCTTATCTTGATGCTGATTGTCTGTTGATATCCTGATTTAGCATAGCATCCACATAGCAAATAAAGCCTCTTCAAAAAATTCGTTTTGTGCATGTCACCATGCAGTCATTGTATTTCATGGGATGGCAGCTATTTAAGACTTTTGTCTAATAGTTCACGCATCTTGTCAATACTGCTCCATATCATGCTTGCATCTCCACCATAGGATTCCAATCAACTATCCAACAAAAATCCTAATTTTTGTTATGCTTCGTTGATGTCCATACACTGTTTCAGCGTTCCTTTTAGGCGCGATATATTTATCTGTTGGTTTTGAAGACTTACCAACAAATCCATTTTATACATACCCTGCAGTCTGTTCTATGAGAAGACACCTTTTTCGGCACGATGTCAAATAGTTCTGGTCCATTGCCTATGATTCAATATTTCGTATGCTGTTATAGGCCGCAAGGGTGCTGGACTTTCTCTTGCGCATTACATTTGTTTGAAAGTTTCTTAAGTCTTTTCACAAATTCCATTTGCATATATCTTTGAAGAATCACCATGCATTGCTCAAAATTTCCACATTGGCAAAGATATGGAGGACGTTGGCAGTGGTTGTAGAGTTTGTCATTTCCATTGGTCTGTTTTGATGCATCCAATGCTTCGAATACTTATTAGTTGTCTTCTTGCCGACCGTATTTTTCTTCCTATGAATTCTCCTCAATATCATTTCTATTCTTTCTCACATTTGCAATCTGGCTCTGATACCATGTTAAGGTTTTAGGATCGCTGCAAATGTAATAGCACTATCTCCTTGTATGTGTTTTCCAAATGCAACAATCTCTTGCATTTATATTGAGAATGAGCCAAGTAGAGACATGTCCCTTCATGGGACATGTCTATTCATTATTATGTAATTAATATAATGATAATTATGATTATATATATATACACACACACACACACACACACACACAGATATAATATCTCTTGAGTATTATTATATTATATTAAATTCTCTAATATTTACATAATAATAATAATAATAATATATATCTTATCAATTTCACTATTTAGTTATTATGAGAATAATTATAATTTGACTTTATATATACATATATATCGATGTATATAGTAATATCAATTAGTATATATATTGATATATATTTATATATAATAAATCATTTCTCATAATAATCATATAGTCAATATTATTTATCTGAACGATGCTACATACATCAACATGTCGCCCGGTGAAGGGATTTATATAGTGGAACCTATTAGGGTTCACTCTAATAAAGAGATTTTTATGAGTTTCACACAATAAAAGAAATGATCTTCTTTAGACACAATTTGTCGATCAGATCATGCTTGTTCTTTTCTCCCTTTGCTTGGTTGTTCAATCTATCTTTCACTCGTGGTCACTGTAACCCTTCTCAGAAGACTCGACTCTTCTGCTCTATTTTATCTCTTTGCACTTAATTTCTTTCACCGCACATAGCTAATGCTCGATGACCCATATATATAATGATCTACACATTACCACATGGAACTGTGGCGCCAAGCTGTAACTCTTCCAAAATGTTGTTGTTCTAGAAAGCAATATGAAAGTCTCGCATGCAGAACTATTGATCAAGCCAAAACGCTCGCATATAGAACTTTAGTTCATCCCGAAACGTAGCAGAAAAACTCCAATTCATCCCAAAAAAATGCTCTGCCAAAATTAGATTGGATTATAAAAGCACTGATCGATAGATGTGCTACTTTGAAGGAAAACCGGTGTGCTACCGGTTGAGTCATCTGCCTCCTATGGTTTTCTACTGGACCGGTTGGACAAGGCCAGTATTATTGTGATCGGTGTAGGTACACTCTCCTTTAATGGTTGTTGACTGGGACAACTACTGGTTCACCACTGTTGCTCTAACTTAAAGACTAGTGTGTTTTATGTTTGCCAATGATGACAACTAAGCATAATGCCAACAATCTTCCCCTTTGGCATTGGTGGAAAAACATATCATGACACATATCATAACTTGCAAAGGAGTATATACAATTGAAGCTCTTATCACAATACTTCCCCTGTTAGGTATCATCCTGTCAACCGATACTTCCCCTGTCAACTGGTGTATATACTATCATTACTTCTCCTATACACTGGCAACCCTTGTGTCTTACTCTACTGACCGGTCTTCTACCATATCAAAGGACATTGATCTTCCCCTTTTTGCCTCCAAGGGACAAGGGGTGTGAGAACTCATAGTTGAAGATGTCCTTGTACATTTTTTTGGCAAAAATGAGGAATGGTTTCCATGCAGTTATGACTTGGTCAATGTTATACTTCATAGCTTGTAGAGAAATAATGAGGTTCTCCATGTCCTCAATTGTCTTGTAGTCTGACTCACTGAGAAGTGTGTTAGCGCCTTTTGTTTCTTTTTGCATCATATCAAATGTGGGAGCTATGTACAGCTGAAATCCAATGAGATCATGGATTCTCTTTGTATGCTCAAATGCTTTTCTCAGTGTTAGTGCTAAACTGGTTAGCTCAAGACTGTATTCAGTTGCTGAAGTGGTATGAGGATTGAAATGTGATGTAGTCTCTTTGAGCTCTTGTGTTGTCCGATTGGTTCTTTTTGTGATATCCTTTACAAAATCTTCAAAATTTGAAGTTTTTATTATTAACTTTCTAGTGTCTTGAACCTATTTCTTCAGTTCCCCAGTGTGGGTAGCCGCAGTTGCTTTGATTGCAACAATCTGGTCATGTAGGATATTGATTCTCTTTGTTTCATAATGATCTATAGGTATAGCTTCTGGAACAATTATGTCTTCTCCAATTGTTTGTGTCAGAATTTTCAACTGATCTATTATTGGTTCTTCTTCATCAACATATGCATCTGGAGCAAAATTGTACAAAATATTCTTTACATTATTTAGAACCATTTCTTGTTTCCTCTTTGTTAGCAACTTGAGTTGCCTTGTTGACATTTTATTGATGTCAATCAAAGATTCCCCTATTCGTGGAGTTTCCACTTTCCCTTTCTTTGACTCAGGTTCTCCTGTAAAGGATAACTTCCTTTTCAATGAAGAGGAGCTTAGTATATCTGCTGGTTTCTGTTTAGTGCCATTTTCTCCTAATTTGTGCTCTTCTTTTGGTTGCTTCTCTTCTTCCATCTTTTCTTCTCCTTGTTGCGTTTCCTCTTCCTCTACCTTTTCTTCTTGTTGTTGCTCTTCTTTTTCTTGTTGTTGCTCTTCTTCTTCCTCTTCGACGACCTGTTGGGTAACTTTGGTCTTCTCTTCGCTATCAGTATCTTTTCCTTCAACCATCCTTGCTGATGATTCCCCTATTTTTTGTCCTTTTGGTCTAATTGGTGTAGTTTGTACACCGGTTGGGGTTTGCTCTCCTGTTATGTCTTGATCACCGGTTTTGTCTCGCTCACCGGTTTTGACCTGCTCACCAATTGTGTCCTGATCACCAGTTGTGACTTTTGTCTCATCGCCTTTATCCCTAGATACCTCAGTGTCCATTAAATGTTTTGGTAGGACCATGTCCTTTGCTTGTTGAACTTGAGATGTATCTTGAGGACCTGTTGAATGAGGTGTCTGTTAGAATAATTGAGAGGGGGGTGAATCAGTTATCCACAGTCCCAAATCAAAATGTATAACCAAAAACAAATTACTTAAACTTTTGTAGCTCAGTAACATAAAATAGTATTCTGTCTGTGCTTTTACTGATTACCAGTTAATAACATATAGTGATTATTGATCAAATCCAATATGCAACATGTACAGTATGACAACAAACAATCATCATAGTCAACACATAACACAAGAGATTTAACGTGGAAACCCTGTTAAGGGAAAAACCACCTGGGACCGAAAATCCAAAAATTGTTCAGTCTTCTGAAGTGAGGTCAGTGAAGACCCAACCCTGTTAAAGGTTACAAACACACTATTAGGTGTGACCTTGTTAGAGGATTTTAGACCAACCGTTATCGTCCAATCAACATTCACTATGGGGTTGACAGGATAACAAATGTACACTCTATGAATGACATTACAAGACTTTCTAGTCCACTCTGTTAAGAGATTTATCTGTTTACAATGGTTAAACTGTAACAACAGTTGATCTAATTACAACACAACTTCAATTGCAGATTATTAGATCTATATTAAGCTCATTCAAATCCTCTGATCAATATATCAATTATGTTTCAATCAATATTTTGTAACTTACTGTCGCTCGATAATAGCTTTCTGACGCTCGGTAATCTCTACAGTTCGGTTCTCCTTAACCAGTCTGAACATGCATGCATGAAGCTCGTTCACATGATATCTCTGCAGTCTCCTTCTTCCAGCATTAGTTTCATCATGAAACTCTAGTCTCTTAAATAGACAAGTAAACCATTTTAATTCCATCCTTCAAATTTTGCCGCTTAATCTCCTTCGTTGATTTTGCCACTTTAACCTTCCTCGGTTGATGTGTCAATAACACATTTTATTTCAATCCCTTAGATCTTCTTTGAATTATGTTAGCCATTGATCTTCATAACAAACTTTATCTCCATCCTCGAACTCATACACTTTCTAGCTCATCAATCCTTATCGGCTAAACTGATCATTTACTTCTTTTCTCCTGCTTGGTTAACAAAGAAATGTGTCGGTGAACACAAGCTCAGTTTACACAGTGCTCGGTATACACTATACTTCGTCAGTGTATATTGGAATGCTTCTTTAACCGATCACGCTGCTTTGTGAATTTTTCTCTATCCTTCATCATAGATGAATGCAACATAATCAAGTCAATAACATAAGGTCATAGACTCATTGATAGATTACCCAATGTATTTGTTATTCTCATCTGTCATATCCATCTTCCTCAATGTAGATATATCTGTTCTTCATCTCTTTTCTTCTTCTTTCTACATATGTTTAGGTATGGTAACTTACAAGATAAGTATTGTCAAAACTAGTTGACATCAATGACAACATATTACTGATTTAATCATTTTACATATCTAATTAGCAACTCAGTGATCTCAAATCACAGATCTTTCAAGTCATACAGTTTATTCAAATAAGTTGTAGTTCATCAATCTCTCCCTTTGGCATTGATGGCAACACAAACAATATGAAATATGCCAAACACATACCAAATATGTATTCTACAACTCTGTCAACAAATGCTATAACAAGCTCTCCCTAGCTTAATATGCTTAATCACTACATTACAGAAAAGCATTTGCAAGTGTAGACTATCTTCTGTAGATATAATCTTGTCAGCTCTCAAGTCTTCTGTTGTTCTCAGTAACTGATCTTCAATTTCTTCCTGTCTCTTTGATCTCTCTCCCTTTGTCATGTATTCCATTGATTCTCTCCTTGTAGATCTTATTGAAATCTCTCTCCTTTTGAACACAATGCCAAAGAGCAATAGAAACATACAGCTCTATAGTAGCCATGTAACTCTCTGTTGTTTGGTGCATTCTCTGTATCTCGGTATACTGATGTGCAAATCTATTCTAGTTCTTCAATCTTTCACAACCTTAGACAAACAATCCAAAGTGTGAACTTTGCTGCATCAACATGTATGATCTAATAAGATTAGGCTGATGCAACTTCCATATCACCTTAGTGACTGGTAGATAGGGAACAGACCCCAAGTGCAGTCCTCAAGTATTCATAAGTATCGTTCGGTAGAGGCTTTATAAATATGTCAGCAAGTTGTTCTTTTGATGCAACAAATTCTAGCTTCACTTGCTTCTCATGTACTTGTTCCCTTAAGTAGTGATACTTAATAGATATGTGCTTTGTTTTAGAGTGCATCACTGGATTCTTTGAAATATTAATAACACTAGTGTTGTCACATATATAATCACCGGCTTAGTGATTACCTCATTCATGCCTTCCAACAATTGCTTGATGCACTAGTACATTTGAGGCCAATTTGCGACAGCTATGTGTCGCAAATGCGATGGCTATGTGTCGCAATAGTGACACCCATTGACGTCGTAGTTTTTTAGTCGCAAATTGCCACGTCTATGGGTAGCCGTCGCAATTGCGACACCTAGCCGTCGCAAAGTCGCCCCTTCACTCATTTTGGCCCTCCGTCGTATTGCGACTCCAGGGCATCGCAATTGCGACGGCCCTCCGAAGCAATTGCGACGGGCGTGGCCGTCACCCATACGGCCCTTATCCATTCTGGGCCTCCGCCGCATTGCGACGGCAGGGCATCGCAATTGCGACGACCCTCTGAAGCAATTGCGACGGGCTCCCGTTGCATTGCTTCGGAGGGCCGTTGCAATTGCGGCGGGCTCCCAAGCAATTGCGACAGGAGCCAGTCGCAATTGCGACGCCCCTGGGTAAATTAAAAAAATAAAAATGATTGTATACATTGCTAATGAACCACATTAATGCTTATTTCTTTCAACAAATGAGGACAGTCACTGTAAAGACAACATGATGATGTACACTCACTGTAAGGACAGTCACAAATGAGGACATCTCATAGTGACTGTCCCTTGTGTGATTGCCACTTGAATGTATTGCTATTCAGCCACATTAATGCTTTTCTTCTTCAACAAATGAGGATAGTCACTGTAAAGACAACATGATAATGTACACTTACAGTAAGTGTACATTATCATGTTGTCTTTACAGTGACTATCCTCATTTGTTGAAGAAGAAAAGCATTAATGTGGCTGAATAGCAATACATTCAAGTGGCAATCACACAAGGGACAGTCACTGTGAGATGTCCTCATTTGTGACTGTCCTTACAGTGAGTGTACATCATCATGTTGTCTTTACAGTGACTGTCCTCATTATCATGTTGTCTTTACAGTGAGTGTACATTATCATGTTGTCTTTACAGTAAGTGTACATTATCATGTTGTCTTTACAGTGACTATCCTCATTTGTTGAAGAAGAAAAGCATTAATGTGGCTGAATAGCAATACATTCAAGTGGCAATCACACAAGGGACAGTCACTGTGAGATGTCCTCATTTGTGACTGTCCTTACAGTGAGTGTACATCATCATGTTGTCTTTACAGTGACTGTCCTCATTATCATGTTGTCTTTACAGTGAGTGTACATTATCATGTTGTCTTTACAGTAAGTGTACATTATCATGTTGTCTTTACAGTGACTATCCTCATTTGTTGAAGAAGAAAAGCATTAATGTGGCTGAATAGCAATACATTCAAGTGGCAATCACACAAGGGACAGTCACTGTGAGATGTCCTCATTTGTGACTGTCCTTACAGTGAGTGTACATTATCATGTTGTCTTTACAGTGAGTGTACATTATCATGTTGTCTTTACAGTGAGTGTACATTATCATGTTGTCTCAATCTATACATGAACGATAATACAAATATTGAATGCATTATATTCTGTCATTCTATACATGTACGACGATTCAAATATCGAGTGCATTATATTATCTCAGTTTATATATGAGCGATAAATTTCATTTGCAACTTGTATAGGAGGATCAGATGACACAAAAGATAAAGAATCTCAGGATGAGGTATGGGAGAAGGCTATATCAGAGGAAAAGCTAGGGCTTTGTTAGTGTCCCTTGTGACAATAACAAAATTTGATGAAAATAATTTTTGTTTCACTCAACTTTGACATTCACAACTTCCTCTTTTATTATAATAAGAAAAAATACAGTGACTTTAGAGAAAATAATGAAACTAATACAATTGCAATACGGTGGTATTTAGAACAAACAGAGCTTCACAACCATCAAAGAAGAAAAAAACACATGCATATATCGAGTACTCCTCAATCAGAGAGATAGAGAAGAATTCAAAACATACCCAAACTGAACATGGCCATACCAAGACCAGCATCAGACAATATTCTTATTGACTGCTCTAGGATAGCTGGCATTTCAACTTTCCATCTGCAAAATAGATTATAAAAACATGAAAATATATCAGAGATGTTTGATATTGATACAAAACAACACAGATTCATTTCTTCGTACACCTGTATATTATAAAAATCCTTGCACACTTCGAAAAATTGTATTGCCTTTTACTTACTCAAAAGTAATTTGCATAAAGCAGTCATTTGATTAACATGGATCCTAATATTCACAAGTACATGGTCATGTGCTCCATCGTAGCATCTTATAGATTTAGATCTGTTCTCTGAAATAATTCAATGTTTTGTTTACAATCCACAAAAGAAATATTTTCCCTCATCTACTTAATCCTAAAAAAAAGGCCATATAGCAATATAGATAGAACTATATAACAGAAACCATAAACAATGGTAACCTTAGCAGCAGCAAGAAATTGTTGCAAAAACTTTACCTTATCATACCCAGATTGTTGCTTTGCTTGGCGGAGGGAAATTTGATCAGTAAAATTGACACAGAGTATGCTATCTCCATTGTCATGCTGGATAACAAAACACCAAAATTAATGGGCATGTACGTACTGTCCCTTGTGTAATTGCCACTTGAATGCATTGCTATTGAACCACATTAATGCTTTTTTCCTTCAACAAATGAGGACAGTCACTGTAAAGACAACATGATAATGTACACTCACTGTAAGGATAGTCACAAATGAGGAAATCTCAGAGTGATTATCCCTTGTGTAATTGCCGCTTGAATACATTGCTATTGAACCACATTAATGCTTTTTTCCTTCAACAAATGAGGACAGTCACTGTAAAGACAACATGATAATGTACACTCACTGTAAGGATAGTCACAAATGAGGACATCTCACAGTGACTGTCCCTTGTGTAATTTCCACTTGAATGTATTGCTATTCAGCCACATTAATGCTTTTCTTCTTCAACAAATGAGGATAGTCACTCTAAAGACAACATGATAATGTACACGGGCTGTAAGTGTACATTATCATGTTGTCTTTACAGTGACTGTCCTCCTTCAAGTGGCAATTACACAAGGGACATTCACTGTAAAGACAACATGATAATGTAGAGAAACGTTGTCATTTGTATTTTCAATAGCGCCGAGAGAGATTCCCTCCGCGAAATCACAGCTACAATTTCTGAGTACGTTGGGTTTATTTTTCTTTTGTCATTATTATGTAATCTGGTATTCAGCTGTTACAGAGCTAAAATACCCAGAAATGAGGACATATCTGTGTTGAATTTATTGTTAGCGGCTTTGGTTATTTAGAAGTTTAATTTTATTTGTTCATCTTTCAAGCACAAATGTTTTGTGGACCATAACATCTTCATTGTTTCGGGTATGCAATGAAACAGCCCTAACTTGCGACTACCTTCACGGTACTTGTGTACATTATCATGTTGTATTTACTGTCACTGTCCTCATTCAAGTGGCAATTACACAAGGGACAGTCACTGTGAGATGTCCTCATTTGTGACAAGGACAGTCACACATGACGACATCTCACAGTGACTGTCCCTTGTGTAATTGCCACTTGAATGTATTGCTATTCAACCACATTTATGGGCCCGTTTGGACCACGGCACACAGTAGCATCTACAGAGAAGAATATCCTAGGTGTAACAAGTTGTAAGAATATACCAACAGTTCTAAGAAGTTCCCTAGCACATAGTAGCATCTACAGAGAAGAATATACAACATGAGGGCAGCCACTGTAAAGACAACATGATAATGTACACTCATTGTATGTGTACATTATCATGTTGTCTTTACAGTGACTGTCCTCATTCAAGTGGCAATTACACAAGGGACAGTCACTGTGAGATGTCCTCATTTGTGACAAGGACAGTCACACATGACGACATCTCACAGTGACTGTGATGCAGGGGCATCCCTCATGCAAACCAAAAACCATGTGATTGAAGAAAGACACCATGAAGCCAAGAAGTCATCCCATCCTATTGAAACAAGCACCTACTTTCCTAAGGTTACATCATATCACCATGGAGCCTTGTGTTGAAGGATTGATAGACTAAATGTTTTAAGATGTTTTCAATGGTTTAGTATTTAAGTTTTCTTGTTTGTAATAATGGTTACAGGATTGATTAACATCTCCTTGTAAACCATCCACATGTTTGGACTATGACCCCTTGGTATTGTTATAAGCCTTGGGTATTAATTAGTCTTTGGATGTAATTTGATTGCTAGGTGTCTGTTAGGTGTTTTAGGAGTTTTGGAAGATTAATAAAGGTCTAAAACTATTCAAAACACATTTTAGCCTTTCTCGGCAAGAATGTTTGCAAAATTGTTAACAATATGTAATGCAACTTTTAAAAGTTGCTTCAAAAGTTGTTATTTGTTGTATTGAACAGACATAACCATCTAGATGGTTAAGAAACTATCCACAGAGCCTTTTTAGGCTTCCAATGGTCGAAGGAATGGCAGAGGAGACTTGGAGAACCATTTTGCTTTCAAAATTTAATAAATAACCCTGTTTTAGAGCATTTCCTGTGCAAAAACTAACTCTGTACGGATGTACGGATGATGGTTGTATGATCAAACTGGCTTGGAAATTGTATTAGAGATATTAGATACTCTGAGAGTTGGTTTGGAGGATTTAACTTGTTTTAAATCAAAGTTATTGTATTTTCTCTGAACCTTGTCTGCAAACCCTTGTTTTCAGGGTATTGACTGCTCTTATGGCCATAACCTGAGTTTTAACCGTTGAAAATTCTTTATTCTCAGCAAGATGAAGGTTAGACATGTATATTTTCATATTCCAAAGGCTCTAGAATAGGATGTTAAGTCTGTGCATGGTGAAGGCGAGCCCTAGTTCAAAGACTCTATTGTTTTTGACTAGGATTTGATGAGAAATGAAGGATCAGAGTCTAGAAGTGTGTGAAGGACCCCTGATCTTGGTTTTTGTGAATGTCTAAGGTATGAACAACAATCTAAAACTCTGATTCTAATTCCAGGAGCCCATTCTTCAACACTTGTCTTGAGACCCAAGCCTGATTGCATGCATTAGGTCTGCGGATTTGACAAGAGAAGAGGAGTGCAGGAGTGGAGTTGGGGTTTGAGGTTTGGAGGTCTGAAAGAACATCAAAAAGGGTGTCTAGAAATCACATAATGTCATTTAGTCTTTTGGCAATCTGCACAGTTAATGGGGCAGAGCAGGTTTCATAGACCTAGCTACTAGAGCCACTAGGTCATTTTGCTATTCTGATGCCTTGGGCTGTTAGGACCAAAAATAATACATGTTTCTGGTTATTTAAGTGATATCTAAGTGGTTACTAAGTTTTGTTGAAGGGGGTAAGGTCTGGAACCTTAAGAACACCATTTGATCAAATTCAGAGCACTTGTCCCTAAAGAGAAAATTGAACTTGATTGGGTTTGAGTACATAAGTTGTTGTGTGATCTTTGAAACCTTTAAATTCATTACCTTGCAGAGTTCAAACATTCACCTATAAGAATCAGAGTCTAATTGTTTGGATTGATTCATTTTTGGTGTCTTGAAGTGGGTTGGGTAATGATCCATGTTTCTTTGCTGACCACTCTGCATCAGACTGTCCCTTGTGTAATTGCCACTTGAATGTATTTCTATTCAACCACATTTATGGGCCCATTTGGACCACGGCACACAGTAGCATCTACAGAGAAGAATATCCCAGGTGTAACCTGGTTGTAAGAATATACCAACAGTTCTAAGAAGTTCCCTAGCACATAGTAGCATCTACAGAGAAGAATATGGGTCAACGAGGTTGACTTCAAAGCCATGCAATCTAATGGTAATAGTAATATCATAATTTGACATACTATCAGAAATACTTCCTAAATAGACTATTCAATCTTATAAGAGATGGATTCATGAGAACTATTATTTATGAAATATGAGTCAATGACTTTAATTAAAAAAATTACACAATCTAATTCTTGTAAAAATATCAAAATTTGACACATTGAAAATACCTTCCAAAAGTATCCTTAATTGATTAATATGAATCACTACTCATGAAATATAATTTTATAAACCTAATCTAAAAACTACACAATAAAAATCTTAATAGCAATATTGTAAGAAACTATTCCCAAAAGCAAGCCTAACAAAATTTGATGAAAATAATTTTTGTTTCACTCAACTTTGACATTCACAACTTCCTCTTTTATTATAATAAGAAAAAAAATGTCTTTTTAGATATACCTCATGAACCATACTCGAATAATCTATCATTTTTCTTCTCAAAAACATATTTGCAGAGCCTGCTTCTTTTACTTGTTTGTACTTTTATCTCTCTGATGGAAAGGGTTCCTTCAGGACACATTTTTCCAAGTTCACTGCTTGAGATATTTGAGGAGGGTTCCCCTGCTTGAGTATCCATCCAACCCATATTCGAGTAGTTCTACAATTGCACAGTCTAAATTAATAATACTGACAATTGAATGACGAATGATGATATATAGAATTGATATAAACTAATCCTAAAAACACTAAAACGTTATTAATATATTTATATTTCATAAATAAAATTGATATAAAAGATCTGGAAAGATACATTAAAAAATAGAAAAACAGTAATTTATAATAGAAGGAAACTTAAATTGCTATTTAAAAAAAAAAACAAGAGTCTTAAATCTTATCATTTTGTTTCATTATCATCCATCAGTACACACCTCTAGCATAATAATTATATTTTACCACCCATAAAATGAAAAAAAGATTTTCACAAGAGAAATTGAAGCTAGATTATAAAAATGAACCATCTTATTGGAAACTGGAACTGTTATCATACCCAAAAGGACTACAAAATTTCACCTTATCATACCCAGATTGTTGCTTTTCCTGGCAGGGGGTTGCATCTGCATTTGTTGAGAGCGAGCCCTAGATAAAAAACTACCATGTTTTTGGCTGGGAAGATGGTAATCAGATTAAAATCAGGAGCTTGCATCGTATTGAGGACTTGAAAACTTGTGCATTCTTGTTTATCTGGATCAGGAGAACACTCCAAAACTCTGATCTTGGTTTCATACACCCATTTTCAATGCTTTGTTTTGGAACCCACACCTAAAAGCATGCATTAGGTCTGCGGACTCAATGAAGACATTGATATGCTGGAGTGGAGTCAGGGTCTGGGAGTTGGTGGTCTATTAGAAATCCCAAAAGGGTACTCAGAAAACATATAACTTCTTAGAGTCCTTTGGCAAGTTGCAGAGTTATGGCTGCAGAGCAGGTTTGGGAGACCTACCAGGGTCACTAGGTCAGTTTGTTATTTTGATGTCTTGGGTTGTTTAGATCACAACCAATGCATGATTCTTGTTATTTAGATGATATCTAAGGGGTTTCTAAGTTTTGCTGCAGGAAGTAAGATCTAGAACCTTAAAAGTCTCTTTTGATAGAAAATCAGGGAACTTGTCCCTAAAAGGAAATTTGTTATTGAATGGGATTGAGTCCATAAGTTGTTGTGTGATCCTTGAAACCTTCAAATTCATTACTTTGCAGAGTTTAAACATTAACCTATAGAAATCAGAGCCTAATTGATTGGTTGAGTCATTTTGGTGTCTTGAAGTGGGTTGGGACATAGATCCAAGTTTCTTGCTGACTACTCTGCATCACTATTGAACCACATTAATGCTTTTTTCCTTCAACAAATGAGGACAGTCATTGTAAAGAAAACATGATAATGTACACTCACTGTAAGGATAGTCACAAATGAGGAAATCTCAGAGTGATTATCCCTTGTGTAATTGCCGCTTGAATACATTGCTATTGAACCACATTAATGCTTTTTTCCTTCAAGTGGAAATTACACAAGGGACAGTCACTGTGAGATGTCCTCATTTGTGACAAGGACAGTCACACATGAGGACATCTCACAGTGACTATCCCTTGTGTAATTGCCACTTGAATGTATTGCTATTCAACCACATTTATGGGCCTGTTTGGAC
Organism: Chamaecyparis obtusa; assembly: GCA_027943335.1. NCBI lineage: Eukaryota > Viridiplantae > Streptophyta > Pinopsida > Cupressales > Cupressaceae > Chamaecyparis > Chamaecyparis obtusa. The sequence continues at coordinate 993,275 of BSBK01001784.1, forward strand.
CACGACACACAGTAGCATCTACAGAGAAGAATATCCCAGGTGTAACAAGTTGTAAGAATATACCAACAGTTCTAAGAAGTTCCCTAGCACATAGTAGCATCTACAGAGAAGAATATACAACATGAGGGCAGCCACTGTAAAGACAACATGATAATGTACACTCATTGTATGTGTACATTATCATGTTGTCTTTATAGTGACTGTCCTCATTCAAGTGGCAATTACAGAAGGGACAGTCATTGTGAGATGTCCTCATTTGTGACAAGGACAGTCACACATGAGGACATCTCACAGTGATTGTCCCTTGTGTAATTGCCACTTGAATGTATTGCTATTGAACCACATTAATGCTTTTCTTCTTCAACAAATGAGGACAGTCACTCTAAAGACAACATGATAATGTACACTCACTATAAGGACAGTCACAAATGAGGACATCTCACAGTGACTGTCCCTTGTGTGATTGCCACTTGAATGTATTGCTATTGAACCACATTAATGCTTTTCTTCTTCAACAAATGAGGATAGTCACTCTAAAGACAACATGATAATGTACACTCACTGTAAGTGTACATTATCATGTTGTCTTTACAGTGACTGTCCTCCTTCAAGTGGCAATTACACAAGGGATTTGTGTTTTCATTTGTGTTTTCAACAGCGTTGTAACCCTCCGCGAAATCACATCGGGATATAAGGGCAAAAAAAACAAGAACGTTGTCATTTGTATTTTCAACAGCGGCTTTGGTTATTTAGAAGTTTAATTTTATTTGTTCATCTTTCAAGCACAAACGTTTTGTGGACCGTAACGTCTTCATTGTTTTGGGTATGCAATGAAACAACCCTAACTTGCGACTACCTTCAGAGTACTGCAAAACCGAAGAGGGAAAAGCAAGTTAGGATGGAAATAAAAAAACTTAAAACTCAGACTTAAGAAAGCTGAAGGCAATGCTTCAAAAGGCCGATGCCCTAAACATGGGAAAACACAATACCACCATTAAACGATGCCCTAGTCACCGTATCAATGCTGCCAGCTCCGTACCAGTATGCTGACTGCTCACTTTCATCCTGTGATAAAGGTAACTTCATTAATCATACTTGAAATGGCAGCATACGAACTAAAGCTGATGAACATTTATAAACTAAAAGTTTAAAACTAAAGATTACAAATGTAGTAGTTTCATACAAAAAGAACTTGATGTCTGAAATTTGCCATTAGAAGTATCCAAAGGAATACCACAGTACCGTTGAACTTGGAGAATCGGAGATGATCTACACAGCAAGGTTCAACAGCTGTAAGGACTGTTACACCATCTTTAGCATTTGAATACATTTTCTCCTTGGCTTCTGGTTGATCCTCAAAGACCCCCAATGACGTTTTCCCTACAATTATCAATTGTCTGTTATTATGAGATATTAATAAATAAGCATTAATCACAATATTAGGCAAACAATGTTCTTGATGTTTGAATCTAAATCACATAAAGCTCTAATAAAGCAGTTCTCAGTTTCACATTAAACCAAGTTTCAATTTCAAATGGTTATAATAATTTTTGCAAGTTATAAGTAGCTGGTTACAGTATATGACATAAAAAGAAAAAAAATCATTTCTATTCTTTTCTTCTTTTTCTCTTTCAACGAAGCTTTTGCACCACACAAATGCATACCAAGAATTTCTCAGGAGGTTTCAAGACCATTGCATACCAAACTTCTTCTCTGTAGATGCTACTGTGTGTCGTGGTCCAAACGGGCCCATAAATGTGGTTGAATAACAATACATTCAAGTGGAAATTACACAAGGGACAGTCACTGTGAGATGTCCTCATGTGTGACTGTCCTTGTCACAAATGAGGACATCTCACAGTGACTGTCCCTTGTGTAATTGCCACTTGAATGAGGACAGTCACTGTAAAGACAACATGATAATGTACACATACCCTAAAACTAAGGGTTTTGCAGAGCAGAGACAAATAGTATTAACCAACTCCTCAATGCAAAGACTTGAAAGGACCAAATAAAGTTCAAAACATGCAACAAGGTCTCTTGCAACTTCTGGACCAAATTGACTCCCTTCAAACCATCTGTACGCCGTACTATTGCATTGAAAGCACAGAAAATAGCACAGAAACAGGTGTTCTTTATTGATTTTTTGAAATCAAAGATTACAATAGGATCTCTTAGATTTCCTCTGATATCAATAAGCCTAAATAGGCTCTGCAATTGCATTGGCTTAACCATTTAGTTGGTTATAGCCGTTTACCAGTCTTAAAACTGAAATTGCTAAGCAACTTAAAAGTTGCATTACATTTTTGTAAACAATCCTCTTGCCGAGAAAGACTAGAAGATTGTGTTGAATGTTTTAAAGACCTTTATGAACCTTTAGACTCCTAAACACACACCTAAGACACCAAACAAATACCTAACATGTAGATTTCATCCTAGGACCAAATGATGCCCTCAGTTTATAAAGCACTAAGGGGTCTTGCACACATATTGTGATTGAATCTGAAATAGCGGTTGATATCTTAAGTAACCTCCATTACTTAGTTTAATTGTAAGTATCTGATAGAGTAAGTCTGAGAAGTGGCAATTACACAAGGGACAATCACTGTGAGATGTCCTCATGTGTGACTGTCCTTGTCACAAATGAGGACATCTCACAATGATTGTCCCTTGTGTAATTCAAGCGGCAATTACACAAGGGACAGTCACTGTGAGATGTCCTCATTTGTGACTGTCCTTACAGTGAGTGTATATTATCATGTTGTCTTCAGAGTGACTGTCCTCATTTGTTGAAGAAGAAAAGCATTAATGTGGTTCAATAGCAATACATTCAAGTGGCAATTACACAAGGGACAATCACTGTGAGATGTCCTCATGTGTGACTGTCCTTGTCACAAATGAGGACATCTCACAATGACTGTCCCTTGTGTAATTCAAGCAGCAATTACACAAGGGACAGTCACTGTGAGATGTCCTCATTTGTGACTGTCCTTACAGTGAGTGTACATTATCATGTTGTCTTCAGAGTGACTGTCCTCATTTGTTGAAGAAGAAAAGCATTAATGTGGTTCAATAGAAATACATTCAAGTGGCAATTACACAAGGGACAATCACTATGAGATGTCCTCATGTGTGACTGTCCTTGTCACAAATGGGGACATCTCACAATCAATGTCCCTTGTGTAACTCAAGCGGAAATTACACAAGGGACACTCACTGTGAGATGTCCCCATTTGTGACTGTCCTTACAGTGAGTGTACATTATCATGTTGTCTTTAGAGTGATCAAGTGGCAATTACACAAGGGAGAATCACTGTGAGATGTCCTCATGTGTGACTGTCCTTGTCACAAATGAGGACATCTCACAGTGACTGTCCCTTGTGTAATTGCCACTTGAATGCATTGCTATTGAACCACATTAATGCTTTTTTCCTTCAACAAATGAGGACAGTCACTCTAATAAACCTTGGGTATCGATTGGTCCCTTGGATGAAATTTTGTTATCTAGGTGTCTTTAGGTGTTTTAAGAGTGTTTGAAAGTCTAAAACATCAAATAAGGTCTTTTAGTCTTCCAAAACAGACTTTTTGTCTTACCCGGCAAAAGTTGTTTTAAAGTTGTAATGCAACTTTTAAAGTTGCTAAGCAATTTTGAGTTTGAATTGGTTAAACGGCTACAACCATAAAAATGGTTAAGCCAACAGTGGGGAGAGCCTATTTAGGCTTCCAAATGACTGAGGAAATCGAAGAGATCCTCATTGTATTGAAATTGCTTTCAAATCAATAAAACTACCTGTTTCAGAGCAATTTTCTGTGCAAATCACGGTGACAATACGGTGTACGGATGTGAAGGGGTGATCAAAACTTGTCTGAAAGTTGGAGCATCTCCATTTTATGCTTTTAGAATTGGTTTGATAACTTAGAGTCATTTTATATCAGAGTTATTCAATTTTCTTGTCCGTTGGTCTAAGAAACCCTTGTTTTCAGGGTTTAGCCTCTCAAATGGCCCTAACTTGAATTTTGACCGTTGGAAATTCTTCTTCCTTGGTACAATGCAAGTTAGGGAGGTCCTTTTTCGTATTCCAAAAGCTTTGAACTAGGAGGTTGAGGTTACACCATTTGGGAGCAAGCCCTAGGTCAAAAGCTTCTATGTTTTTGACTAGGAAAATGATATATAGTGAAAAATCAGAAGGTTGCGGTGTGTGAAGGACCTTAAAACTTGGTTTTTGTGTGGGTAGAAAATGGGGGAAAGGGGGAAAAATAACAACTAGGTTTTAGGCCCAGATACTCTACCATTGATCATCACATTATTTTGTAGGGACTTGATTGAAAAAATCTTGGACAGTCAAGGTGCATAAGATGCTTATTGTTTTGTGGACTTAAAGAAAGCATTCAACGTGGTACCCAGAGATAAACTATGGAATAGAATAAAATAATCAATCATCTAAGATTTATATAGAGAAGTTGTGCATGTATTTTATGATAAGGTTAGAGCTAAAATGATAACAAGAAAGATTATGTCTAAGTATTTTGGTGGTGACATTAGATTCAAATAGTTATTCCCCCTATATCATATACATTTATAAGTTAGAGGCATGATTAATGAAGATAGATGGGGAAGTTATTCAATTGGAAAACTATGGGGTGAAGGTTCTTTTATATGTTGTTGATCTTATCTTTTTTTTTTTTTAAAAGACCATGCATTGAGAGAGCACTTGAAGGCCTTGGAACACTTTTTGTCAGAAGGTTAGAATGCAAGTCCATATAACCAAGACTAAAATAATGGTTGTATTATTAAATAGAAAAGATAAAAATATTACCATTCTTTTTTAAGGTAGCTTGCTAGAAATAATGAAAGAATACAAATGTATTAGGATTATTTTCATTGTAAGCTCAGTTAGAAGAGAAAGACAATAAAGGGAATGCATTAAGGTTAAACGACCTCACACCTTCTTCAAAATGGGTGTATGTATTAGGATTATTTTCATTGTAAGCTCAGTTAGAAGAGAAAGACAATAAAGGGAATGCATTAAGGTTAAATGACCTCACACCTTCTTCAAAATGGGTGTAGGAGAGCCAAACTTTGGGATTAAAAAATGAGAAAAACCATATTGGTCTACTACCCATGTTGGTTGTCCTTTATGGTTGTCAAGTGTTGGGAAAAAATATGAGAAATTGAACAATTGGAGATAACTAGAAAGAATAAAAAAAAATATAGTAAAAAGAAATCTTATAATCAAATTTATAGTTTCTCATGAAATTCTTTTAGCTACAGTAGACACTTTTCCTTTACAAACATTAGTGATAACCCAAATGTAAGCTATTAAAAAAGGTTGAAACCATTAATGACAATCATTGGCTCAATTTGGTTTTTAAGTATTCTATAAACCATAGGAAGAAAATCTAGATGAAGCGTAATGAAAAATGTAAGAATGGGTGGGGCATCAAATTACAAGAATGGCATAACAACTATAAATAAATTAAAAATTATGTGATTGAAAAATTCAAAATTGTCATGCAAGCACAAAAGATTAGGTAGATAAATTATACATCAAACAGTTCAATTCAGCTATAGAACATGGTGAAAAAATATATAGAAGATTTTTTCCATTGGTAATATATGATTTTATATTAATAAACAAAGATAAAATACATTTCAAGTTTGTTTTTAGTAAAAAAAGATAGAAAGAAAACTAATAAAAAATCCTACCACCAAAATTTATTTTAACTTGGTAAATTGTCACGTGGGTACTAATTACACTCAAGCTTACTTAGCGATCACATAGGAGTAGTTCGAAATTTTTCACTTTATGTGGTGTTATCATGTTATCACATTCCACTTTATGTCTTGACTCCACCTTTGTCGCACATACTTTATTACACATTGGAGGATCATTAACCTTTGGTGGACATGTGATTCCATCTTAGTTGGGTGATAAGTTATCTATTGATTATCTATTGTCATTGTCTCATTCACTCCTTTGTACTAACCTTGGCTATATAACTAAGGGGTCTCCTATGTAATGACTATTCATTCTAATTCAAGTTGGTTCCAATTAAATCAATCTGTTATATTTGCATTATTGATAGGCATATACACCTAGGGTGAGGAGAACAACCTAAAACTCAGTGTTTGATCCCAGGTACCCATTCCTCATACTTTGTTTGGAAACCCAATCCTAAACCGCATGCATTAGGCCTGTGGACCTAACAAAGGAAGTGGCCTGTTGGAGTGGAGTCAGAAACTGAGATTTGGAGGTTTCATGGTGGAACTGGGGTTTGCTTGGCCTAATTTAACTTCTTGACAATTTGAGTATTGTTTTATGGCTCGATCGAAGTTTGAATAATGAGACTGAATGCTAGGATCAACTCTCTGTTCTATATGTTGTTTCTCTTTGTATCGATGTAAAATGTGGCATCGGATTTTGGTGTATATTGTAGCATCTTGTTAGGGGTGGTTGTAGATTATGGTGTTGTAGTGACATTGTAAATAATTACACCCTAGTTGAAACGGTTTGGGCTATAAATTGGTTTTGTTTGCAATGAAGGGTGAAGACAAGCATTTGTGTCAGCTTGGCATAAATTTTTTGGAGAGAGCTCAAATGAAACGAAAACAAGGAAATAAATATGGTTTCCTATCCTCAGGAAGGAGATTATCTAAGTGGGTATGGAAGAATAGGATTAACTGTGGCAAGAAAGACAGAAGCATGAAATGTAGTTGTCTGTATAAGTGCTGTTCGGGCAAGGCAACATTGCATAACTATGAGAATTTTCGTAAGAGTTTAGTTCCCACGAGGGTGATGTATTTTTGGAATGGCTCATGGAATGATTTTTTTGTCCAAGTTTTGGATTCACTTAGAGATGAGTTTTTGGCTGGCATGCCCACTGTAGAGTTGGCAATAGATGGCTCTCCATATCTTGTTGATTTTTTGCGAATGCTACAAATAGATTTGAGGGCCGGCTGTCAAAGGTCCATTGCCTGGATTGATGAGAATGGTTCATGCTTTTTCCCCAAAGTTATCATTGAGGGTAATGCCGATGAAGAAGTTGCCTCTAAAGTTGAGGTCGAGATTGAAATTCGAATAAGTCCAACCAAGGCCTCAAATGCTGAGAATTGTGATAGAGTTGCTGCTAGTATGGAGGTTTCCAAAACTGAGCAAGTTTGTATTCCTAGTAATTTGAAGCCTGTGGCTAATGTGGTATCCATGAGTGTTCCTAAATTAGATGAATTGATCAAGAAATATTCAACCGAGGGCCCCATTGGCGCAAATGAATTGTATAGAGATTTAAGAGATTCAAACTTGTTTAAGGATACAAAGCCACAGCCTGTAACTGAGTTACCTATAAAGACTTTCCAAGCAAAGCAATTGCTTCATAAAACATCAGCTAAGGTTCGAACAGGTACAAATGCAACTCAGTTGGAGAATGGTCAGATATTGCGTGATGAGGTTAGGGATGGTGTCATTAATCACAATTTGCTTTCTGAATCCCAACAATGTTCTAGTTTTGTGGCTCGTGAATTTGAATAGATGGGGGACAAATTGATCAAATTAGTGGATTGCGATACAAAGTATGTAGTTGTGAAAAATTGTTTCCTTACTAGCCTAAATAAAATTGGACTTGCAACCAATGTTACTGGTATTTATCGAAATTCACAAACAGATAGGTTGGGACAGGCTCGGCTGCAGGTTTTCAACAAACAGGTTGAGATAACAAGAAATTCTCGTGGTAATGCAAATGTTAAATATGCATGGCATGGAGCATCCGATACAAGCATATCATCAATTATACTACATGGTTTTAGCAATAACAGATTAATGAATGGTGGTCCGGCATATGGTGTTGGTGTTTATCTTGCTCCAGAAGATTGCTCGTACCTGAGGTAGGAAAGATTATATTCAAAGATAATCTACAAATAGATTTGAGGGCCGGTTGTCAAAGGACCCATTATGATATTGTACACAAGTACCGTGAAGGTAGTCGCAAGTTAGGGCTGTTTCATTGCATACCCGAAACAATGAAGACGTTATGGTCCACAAAACGTTTGTGCTTGAAAGATGAACAAATAAAATTAAACTTCTAAATAACCAAAGCCGCTAACAATAAATTCAACACAGATATGTCCTCATTTCTGGGTATTTTAGCTCTCTAACAGCTGAATACCAGATTACATAATAATGATAAAACAAAAATAAACCCAACGTACTCACAAATTGTAGCTGTGATTTCGCGGAGGGTTATGGCGCTGTTGAAAACACAAATGACAACGTTCTTATTTTTTTTGTCCTTATATCCCGATGTGATTTCGCAGAGGGTTACGAACAAATAAAATTAAACTTCTAAATAACCAAAGCCGTAACCCTCCGCGAAATCACAGCTACAAATAAAATGAAAACACAAATGACAACGTTGCAAGTTAGGGCTGTTTCATTGCATACCCAAAACAATGAAGACGTTATGGTCCACAAAACGTTTGTGCTTGAAAGACGAACAAATAAAATTAAACTTCTAAATAACCAAAGCCGCTAATAATAAATTCAACACAGATATGTCCTCATTTCTGGGTATTTTAGCTCTCTAACAGCTGAATACCAGATTACATAATAATGACAAAAGAAAAATAAACCCAACGTACTCAAAAATTGTAGCTGTGATTTCACGGAGGGAATCTCTCTCGGTGCTGTTGAAAACACAAATGACAACCTTCTTGTTTTTTTTGCCCTTATATCCCGATGTGATTTCGCGGAGGGTTATGGCGTTGTTGAAAACACAAATGAAAATGTTGCAAGTTAGGGCTGTTTCACTGCATACTCGAAACAATGAAGACGTTACGGTCCACAAAACGTTTGTGCTTGAAAGATGAAGAAATAAAATTAAACTTCTAAATAACCAAAGCCGCTAACAATAAATTCAACACAGATATGTCCTCATTTCTGGGTATTTTAGCTCTCTAACAGCTGAATACCAGATTACATAATAATGATAAAACAAAAATAAACCCAACGTACTCACAAATTGTAGCTGTGATTTCGCATGCAGAGGGTTACGGCACTGTTGAAAACACAAATGACAACGTTCTTGTTTTTTTTGTCCTTATATTCGGATGTGATTTTGTGTAGGGTTACGGCGCTGTTGAAAATACAAATGACAACGTGCCCTTATATCCCGATGTGATTTCGCGGAGGGTTACGACGCTGTTGACAACACAAATGATGACAAGGCTCTTGTTTTTTTTGCGCTTATATCCTGACAACATCGCAATTGCGACAATTCCAAATGTATTACCGTCGCAATTGCGATGGTGTCGGGCTATATTTGAAAAAAAAAAGCCAAAACCTAATGACATTTGCCTGCCATCGCAAATTGCCATCGCAATTTCACCCCAAATGTATTAGTGATGTATGCAATATTTCAACAGTTAGTAGCAGTAGCAACATACTTTGCTTCAGCTGTAGACTGAGAAATGCAACTCTTTCTTACTTGTCCATGTAACAAGTCTTTCACCAAAGAAGAACACTCTTCCAGTGGTACTATTTCTATCATCCACATTTCCAGCCCAATCAGCATCGATGTATACCTTAAGTTCAAACTTTCCTTCCTTAGGATACCATAGTCCATAATCTTCAGTTTTCTTTAGGTATCTTAAGATTCTCTTTGTAGCAACCATGTGTGATTCTCTAGGGTTTGCAGAAAATCTAGCAACTATTCCAACATCATGTGCTATATTAGGCCTATTGTGAACTACATACATTAACTTACCAATCATGGATCGGTACAGTGTCTGGTTTACCTTAGTAGTTCCATCTTCTTTAGTCAGTTTACATCCAGTAGCCATCGATGTTCCCATAGGTTTAGCATATTTCATGCCAAATGTCTTCAATACTTCCTTTATATAGATTGTGTGATGAATATACCATCATTTTGCTAAATCACTTGTAAGCCTAGAAAGAACTTAATCTCTCCAAACATAGACATTTCAAATTCACTTCTCATTTTATCAGCAAATGACTTACAAATTTGATCTTGTCCTCCAAATATTATGTCATCCATAAATATCTCAGCAATCAAGATAGTATCATCAGAATTTCCTTTCATGTACAGATTGTTATTCTCACTAGTTCTAACAAATCCAATACTCAGCAAATAGTTATGTAGCCTCTCATACTAGGCTCTCGGTGCTTGCTTTAAACCATATAAATATTTATGTAATCTACATACCGTATCTTTGTTGTCTGGATCAACGAACCCTTCAAATTGTTCTATGTAGACTTCCTCTTCAAGTATTCCATTCAAAAAAATTGATTTTACATCCATTTGGTAAACTTTGAACTTTTTGTGTGTAGCATATGCAAGTAACATTCTGACTCCTTCCAATCTAGCAACAGGTGCAAATGTCTCACCATAATCTATTCCTTCCTCCTGTGCATATCCCTTGCATACTAACCTAGCTTTGTTTCTTGTTATCTCTCCATTCTCATTAAGCTTGTTTCTGAATATCAACTTAGTACCGATAACATTCTTGTCCTTAGGTCTAGGTACTAAACTCCAAGTTTTGTTCTTCTCTATCTGTTCTATTTCCTCTTTCATTGCATTAACCCATTCATCATTTTCTAATGCAACTTTTACATTTTTCGGTTCATATTCACAAACTAGACATGTACCTTGTCTTGCTTTACTCCTTGTTTGCATGCCATCTTGTCTATCTCCAATGATTTGTGTCTCAAGATGATGTCTTCTGACAAATTTTGCCAGTATTCGATCTCTTCTTTCTTGTTCATCCTATGTTGGTTCATTTGCTTGCTCGGTAGGTCCTTCCTGCTTGTCGGTTTCTCTTTCCTGTCCGTCGGTATTGTTTTCTTGTTGACCGGTTGTCACTATCTGCGACATCAGTAGAACCTCTGGTTGTTCAATGTAAGTGAATCTACCATAGTGTTCTAGTTCCTTTGTGCTTCCCTCTGCATTCTTATCATCAAACTCATCAACTCGAACATTAGTACTTTCAATCATTTTATTAGTTACTTTGTTAAGACACTTGTATGCTTTACTTTTAGTGGAATATCCCAGAAATATCCCTTCATCACCTTTTGAGTCAAACTTTCCATTTCTTTCATCTTTCAGAATAAAACATTTACTTCCAAAAACTCTAAAATAACTTACAGTGGGTTTGTGGCCAAACAATAACTCATAGGGTGTCTTATTAGTGTCCTTCAGTTGTACTCAGTTTAGAACATAAACAACTGTGCTAACTGCTTCTTTCCAGTATGTCTGAGCAACATTCTTTTCTAACATCAGTGTCCTTGCACAGTCAACAATTGACTTATTCTTCCTTTCAACAATTCCATTTTGTTGAGGTGTCCTTGGTGCTAAGACCTGTCTTTTAATACCATGCTCATTACAAAAGTTAGTAAATTCATCAGAAATAAATTCACCTCCTCTATCAGATCTTAAGCATTTCAACTCTTTACCAGTCTCTTTCTCAACTTTTTCTTTATACCATTTGAACATCTTAAATGCCTTTGATTTTTCTTTCAAGAACATGACTGTCATTAATCTAGTGTAATCATCAACAAAAAGAATGAAATATCTGTCTCCATAGTAACTTTGAGTTCTCATAGGACCACATAGGTTGGTATGCACTAACTCAAGTATTTTCTTTGTTGAATAATCTTTGCTTTTGAAACTAGATTTAGTCATTTTGCCTTTCTAACATTCATGATACATAACATGATCAGGCTTATATAAGTTAGACAGACCTCTAACTTTTTTCTTTTTACTGATCTTAATCATGTTATCAAAATTCACATGACATAACCTTTTATGCCACAACCATGCATCTTCATCTTTCATCATTAAACAAGAAGACTAATCATTATCAAGATAAAATAAATTACCTCTTGATTGTGTTCCACTTCCAAAAAGTCTTCCTCCATCATCATATATCTTCACTTTCTTGCTCTCAAAAGCAACTCGGTGGCTTGAATTGTTCAGCTGTGCCACACTTAGCAAATTATATTTTAGTCATTTTACCCAATAAGCATTTTCACATTTTATTCTATCATTTATCATCAGAGATCATTTTCCTCTAACCATACAAGGTGCCTCATTACCCATTCTCACAGATCCTCCATTGTATTCTTCAAGATGATCAAATTTTTCTTCATCACCAGTCATGTGATGTGTACAACCACTATCTATGATCCATGTAACATTTTTATTAACCTTAGAGATAAGTGATGTCTCTACATACCTTTCATCTTCGTCTGACTCATCCTTCATTGCAATAAATACTTCCTCCACATCTTCATCAGCGTTGGTATCGGTGACATCTTCCTCTGCAATGTAGCACACCTTCTTGCCTTTATCATTATTGTCTCAGTTGTCTTTGTTGTAGTGTCGGTAACTTCTGTTTCCTCTTCTCCCATAGCTTCCTTCACTAGATCGGTCCTTGTTTCTGTCATCATCCTTCCTGTGTGGACATCTAGCAGCAATATGACCAACCTCTTTACAATTAAAACATGCTAAAGGTAATTTACCTCTATATCTACCTTTACCTTTAGGTAACCTTTTGGCCATAAGAGCTTCAAGTTCATCAAGCTCGTCATCAATATTGCTATCACTATCATCATTCTTATTTCTGCTACTAGACTTACCAATCTTCAGAGAAGACATAAAAGAAGATTCAATAGATGGTACAACACTATTATCAAAGTTGTTCAATTCAAAGGTTGTTAGCTTACCGATCAGATTATCAAGAGTAAGGTTATTGCCAGATGTAGACCTTGTTTCATGAATTGTAGATATTCTGATTGCATAAATCGGCAATAAGGTTCTGAGAACTTTGCTTACCACTGTTTCTTCGTCAATAACACCATCAGATCCTCTGATAGCATGGACTACGTCTTTTAGTCTATTTGTGTACTGCACAATATTTTCACCTTCCTTCATTTTCATGTCATCAAATCTTCCCCTTAAGCTTTCAGCTCTGTCTCTTTTGACATTCACATCACCACTATAAACTTGAGCAAGTTTATCCCACATCTACTTAGCAGTAGAGCAGTCCTTGATGTCTTCAAATTCGACATCTGTATAGGCAGCAACAATCTCCATCATAGTAATATTATGTTCATGCCTGTCTCTTAGTTGATCAAGGGTCAAGGGACCAATGGACGGTGCAAGGTATCCATTTTCCATTAGTGTAAAGGCAGAACTCCCAATTCTAGATATATGCAACTTCATTCGGCTTTGCCATATTGTGAAGTTGTCCTTGTTTAGCTTTGACACTTCCCTCTTATACATTTTTTGATCTTTGTGCTGAAGTCCTTAAAACTCTGTTCCAAGAAACCAATGCTTTGATATCAATTGTTAGAATAACTGAGAGGGGGGTGAATCATTTATCCACAGTCCCAAATCAAAATGTATAACCAAAAACAAATTACTTAAACTTCTGCAGCTCAGTAACATAAAATAGTATTATGTCTTTGCTTTTACCGATTACCAGTTAATAACATATAGTGATTACTGATCAAATCCAATATGCAACATGTAAAGTATGACAACAAACAATCATCACAATCAACACATAACACAAGAGATTTAATGTGGAAACCCTGTTAAGGAAAACACCACCTGAGACCGACAACCCAAAAATTGTTCACTCTTCTGAAGTGAGGTTGGTGAAGACCCAACCCTGTTAAAGGTTACAAACACACTGTTAGGTGTGACCTTGTTAGAGGATTTTAGACCAAATGTTATCGTCCAACCAGCATTCACTATGGGGTTGACAGGATAAAAAATGTACACTCTATGAATGACATTACAAGACTTTCTAGTCCACTCTGTTAAGAGATTTATCTGTTTACAATGGTTAAACTGTAACAATAGTTGATCTGATTACAACACAACTTCAATTGCAGATTATCAGATCTATATTAAGCTCATTCAAATCCTTTGATCAATATATCAATTATGTTTCAATCAATATTTTGTAACTTACTGTCACTCGGTAATAGCTTTCTGACGCTCGGTAATCTCTACAGTTCAGTTCTCCTTAACCAGTCTGATCAGGCATGAATGAAGCTCATTCACGCGATATCTCTACAGTCTCCTTCTGGCATTAGTTTCATCATGAAATTCTAGTCTCTTAAATAGACAAGTAAACCATTTTAATTCCATCCATCTTATTTTGCCGCTTAGTCTCCTTTGTTGATTTTGCCGCTTTAACCTTCCTTGGCTAATGTGTCAATAACACATTTTATTTCAATCCCTTAGATCTTCTTTGAATTATGTTAGCCGTTGATCTTCGTAACAAACTTTATCTCCATCCTCAAACTCATACACTTTTCAGCTCATCAATCCTTGTCGGCTAAACTAATCATTTAGTTCTTTTCTCCTGCTCGGTTAACAAAGAAATGTGTCAGTGAACACAAGCTCAATTTACACTGTGCTCGGTATACACTATATTTCATCGGTGTATACTAGAATGCTTATTTAACTGACCACACTACTTTGTGCATTTTGCTCTATCCTTCATCATAGATGAATGCAACATAATCAAGTCAATAACATAAGGTCATAGACTCATCCATAGATTACCTAATGTATTCCTTATCCTCATCTGTCATATCCATCTTCCTCAATGTAGATATATTTGTTCTTCATCTCTTTTCTTCTTCTTTCTACAGATGTTTAGGTATGGTAACTTACAAGATAAGTACTGTCAAAACTAGTTGACATCAATGAAAACATATTACTAATTTAATCATCTTACATATCTAATCAACAACTTAGTGATCTCAAATCACAGATCTTTCAAGTCATACAGTTTATTCAAATCAGTTGTAGTTCATCAGTGTCTTTGTAGATACCTATCTCGATGCTAGTTTCTCTTGCCTCTTTGCTGGAGTGGTGAAATCATGACTTTTCCATAATTTCACTGTTTCTTCATACACTTCTTGTTCTTGGCAATTTATGATTTTGACCACTCTATCCCGAGAGTCTAGGGTTAGTACTTCTTCTTCAATAAGAATTTTGATTTCTTCTTCATCCAGACTTGGTTCCACTTGTTCTAGAACTTCCCTTATAATTTTTGTATCCTTTGATACTCCTCTCCATTTTGTTAGTAGCCTTTTATTAAGTTCAACTGGAAAGATGGACCTATAATCCTTGGGTCCCTAACTAAACTCAAGAAAACTCTCTAACATGGCTAGTTCTATTTTAGCCTTATCATCAGTGCCCAAGGCATTGTACCATTTAGTAACATTGTCTACTTTACCAAAATCTATGATTTCATCAACTACGTAATCAATAGTAAGTGTTTTAGATTTACCTTTTACTGAGATGCTAGAATAGTTGGTGGAGTTAGATCACCACTGATGTCTTCAATGATGTTCATGATAACCAGTTCATTTGCTAGCTTTTGGTGGACCCGTGTATCGATGTCCAGAATGCCTTTGCCTCTCCCGGTGTCCTTTTTTGGTTTAAGCAAGGACTTCTGACATTCAAATTTAGCCTTGTGTTGTTGTTCTAGTATGGTTGTCCAGATTAGAACTCCTTCATCATGAATTGCTTCAAATTATCCAATTAATAGTTAACCAATCCTTTTTCTGATCTTAAAATTTTGTTTATGAGCATCTACCTAATTGGTTGCCTCTTCTAGGCTCAAGTGGCTTTGCACTTCCAGTAGTGCCTTAATTTTGAGCTCTTTCTCTTTTACTATTAGGATTTCCATCTTCCTCCAATAAGCTCATGTAGTTCTACAGGAATTGAGCCATGAATCTCGGTAGGTGTTCTCTTGAATTTGTGTAGGTTGTACACTACAACATCTTCGATTTTCCTTTTGTCTTCATCATTAAACAAATTATATCTTCTCCCAACTGATCTCAACCCACCTGTAGTTTTTATGCCTTCAACCATTTCATCAATGGTTGGTTTTCTTGCTTTTGGTTCCTCCTTCTTTACCAGTTTCCCAGTCTTCTTTCTTCTTATATAAGAGGTGGTTTTCTTTGTCTTAGTTTCTTCCGAGTCTACTTCTTGTGATTGCTCAGTTGTGCCTTCTTTTGAACTTTGGGTTCTAGCACAACTACCTTTATTTTCTTTGATGTAGGAGACCATTGAGCAGTTACCTTCTTTGTGGTTCTTAAAGGTTCACTCTTCTTGAAATTTTCACTTATCTCTTCATAAGTGTCAAACTGGTTGGCTGAAAGATCTAGGTTGCTCTCTTGAAGTGCCTCAACATATGCTTTGGCAACTTTGATGATATTTCATAACCGAGTTCCTGTGCAAATTCAATTCTTGCCTCAATAGCCCAAATAATACACTGATTAGTGCTCATAAGGAAACAAACATCATCCTTGTATTCATTTACAATTTCAGATGGGATCATTTCCCTTTCATGCATTCTAGTTTTAAAATCTTGGAAATATTTAGACATAACCTTATTAAAGTGAATTTCTAGATTATTGACCATTTCTCCTATTTGGACCATAACCGGTCTATTTGTTACCCATGTAACCTTTCCCACCCTTGGAAAGAATTTTTGATAATAGAAATAAAGACATACTATCAGTGTTCCATACTTCAGGAATTTCTTCTTTACTATTCTGAGCTTCTTCAGGTTTTCAAAGATTTGACTTCTCAACATAGTGCATATGTTGTATTTGGTGTTGTCGTGCATGATTCTATGAGCTGCATGAATAGCTCCACCAAGTACGTTGTTGAGACAACTTGATTGATAGACTTTGTAACCAATCACCGCAACAATGAGCATGACACCATCTTCAATATCTATAACATTCATCATGTGACTATCATACCTTGACTAAGTGAGTCGGGTGACTTCATTTTTGGTAATTATTCTTGGGGCAAGGGTTTCCCATGTGGCATTGAACCTTGTTACTCTCCTCAGGTCTTCCTTTGTAATTGGTGTAACAAAACCCTTTGCCAACCACATGCCTGGATCATGTATTCAACTGAGTGCCATTTGAATCCAGTCAGGCTGAAACATGGTAGGGTATTTAACCCCATTTGTCAATCCAGTCATTTCAAGTCGAGCATAGTGTTCCTTTAGCTTCCCATCCTTGCAGAGCCCTAGAAATTCACTTTGAATGAAATTTTCTCCCAACTCCTCTTTTTTTCCAGAATGAAGGCAGTTATGTCTTCAGTTAACAAAACACCATCTGGAATTGATGATAGGGTTCCATCCATATCAACAGACCTATTTTGAATTGGTATTATGTCATATTTAGATCACTCTTGTTGATAGATGTCAAAAAGGGTTGCAATAGATGATGATGATGATGTCATTTGGTTGGTAAGAGAATACACAAAGATCTGTTAAATTTAGGGAATTTGAAAAGCAAAGATCACAAACATAGATAGAAAGATTACTCAAGCCTAAAGAAAATTTAGCACAAAAAGTAAAGCAAAGTGAAATCAGTAATACACTTTGCCTTTTACATATTCGGACCCCAACGATAATTAGCAAATGGTAACATTTGTTAATGGTTACCATATTCATGAACCTTACCATTTTTACCTAACTTCACCTTTATTGATCAGTTCATCAATTCTTTACCTATTTTATTGCAACATCCTCGGTTGAAACATCAATCGTGTAACATCAGTCCATCACCGAGAAGGTAATTAACCAAACCACACAACTTACTCTTTTGATCAGTTATTTGGTCTTAGATTGGCGAGTGCTTCTCAGTATCGACTTCCACTTAGTGAGAGTAAACCTCACTAGTTACTTCGGGGACAGTAGCATTTCTACCTATTCCCCCTTAAGCCCTGTTGGCTTAATTTGATGAAGAGATATCATCATCGGTAGATGATGACTTTGTCTCTGATTTCTCTCCTTCAGAGCTCTTTGTCCCCTTTTTGGACCATATCTTCTTCACTTCTTTCTTGGTCTATTTAGTTATGTTTCCCTTATGATTGGGAGTCTCTTTCTTCTTGACCAATTTAACTTGACCTTTTCCTTTATTCATCGGCTGGTTCTTGCAATCTTTGGTCAGATGCCCAATCTTGTTAAAATTGTATCAATTCATCACAGTTCCTCTCCATGGATTCACCCTTTTTCCTTTGTCCATGGGTGAACAACAGTCAATAGATCTATGAATAGATTGTTAACCTGTAGCACACGTAGATGTGCCCTGGTTTGCATTCTTGTTATGGAATACCGGTCTTGGTGGAGATTTGAATGTCATGGTAGTAGACCTACATTTTTTAGCCTTGTGTCCAAATTTATTGCATGCATAGCAACAACCTTTAAAGCTTCCTCTACTTCCACTGGACACACTGTTTGATCGTGACCTACATTCAAAGGTCCTATGTCCATACTTATAATAGTGATTGTAGTAACTATTGGCGGTGAAGGGTTTAATCGGTGCATTCCCACAATCATTAGACTTATGACCTAGTTTTCCACAATGTTTGCAAGATGATTTGTAGATTCTCTTACCTTTTTATCTGGTTGGTTTCTTCTTGTCCTCCTTGATTTCTTTGAGGTTTGAGGACTCACCGGTCTCTTTGGTTCGTTGGCTGTGGTAACCAAGTTTTGTTTGGTCCTTGTGCCTTCTCTGAGCTTTCAATTTCTCATCCATCTTCTCAAAACTCTTGTATTTTTTGAGCTTTTCATTTCTCTCCTCAAGATCTTTCAGCCATGTTTTAAGTTTTTCAACTTCAGCAATCATTTCTCTACTTGCTTCATCTTTATCATGCAAGTGTTCATGCATGATGGCATTTTCTTGAGTTATGCCCTGCATGTCTGCATGTAGTTGTAGTATGAGAGCATTTCTCTATCTTAGAGCATCTTCAGCTAGGTTCCTTGCTCTCTCAGTGGTCTGTAGTGCTTCTTTAGCACCATTTTTTATCATCCTCAACTTTTTTCCTTGTGTATGCAAATTAGATGTCTAACAACTAGAAATGATAAATTAAATATTAAAGCCAATGAATCTATCTAATGCAAACACAATGAAAAATGCAAAGTAACTATGAAATGATGAAACTAATTTAATTACCTTCACCTACCATGCAGCTTGTCTCCATTGTCCTCCTAGCTTTGATTTCTTGAAGATGTTGAGCTCTCAGATTTCCAAAATGAAGCCTTCTCCCAAGATGCTACCAAAGTGTGGAGATTGAATGAAATTGAGTGCACAATAGCTTATGCAAACTAATGGATGAAATGCAAATGAAATGGTGATTTCTATAGAATGCTTGATTGCTTGAATGCTTGGATGCTTGTTATCAAAAATACCTATTAGGTCTCAAATGAGAAATGAGTCTCCTTTTATAGAGTTTTGGAGGATCTAGGCTTAGGTGGCACAATCCTACGGTTGAGAATGAAAGGTGAAAGATCCTAGGGCTAAGATTGACTTGGTTGAAGGAGTTGAGAGAAAGGGAGATGTAGTTGGAATGTGAGAGGAAGGAGAGGGATGATGTTCCTCTCACATTGACATGGAGGAGAAGAAGGTGGAAGGAAAAGACACATGTCAAGTGTCTCACAAAGACCAAAGAGAGAAAGGGGGAGAGACATTTTCCTCATGAGGACTCTTTGTACAAGTGTCCCATGAGTCACGTCCTTTGACCCTTAGAGGTGGCTTGAGAAGCCCCTTAGGAATAGGGAATGTCTCTTGACTTGGTTGTTGAGAGGACATGTGGTCATGAGACCAAGTCCTATGAGGCCACATAGCCCTTAAGAATAGGACATGTGTGGGTGAGGATAAATATGAATAAATAATTAATAATTATTATTTATTTTAGCCAAGGTGATGTGTCAGGTGACTAGGTGGATGAAGTGAATTAGAAGACTTAGTCATATTTAGGTGATTGTGTATTTAATTAAATCACTTTAATAGACTATTTAGAAGACTTAGGATATTTTATTAGACTATAGTGAATTTATTAAATAAATTGAATAATTTATTTAATAAATAGAGGAATAATTATTAATTAAATAATAAATATTTAATTAATTTATCAAGTCAATAGTAATTAAATAATAAATATTTAATTAATTAATGAAGCCATTTTTAGGTGTATACATTTTGCCCCTCTTTAAAATAATGTGTCACATTGTTTCAAAGAAAATCAAAGAAAATTTCAAGTATTTTGCCCTGCCCCAGACAATGTCTAAAATGACGTAAGCATGCCCCCTTGAGAGATTGATTAATAATTTGTGTTTGATTTTATTTTTTTTATATTATTTGATTTTATTTTGTGAGTTTGTTTAATCAATCTCACGAAAGAAATAGAAGAAAAGGTGGGTGAAAATGGGGGGAAATGGAAGAAAAATGAGAGATAGGTTCCACACACCAAGCACATAGGGTCCATAGGCTCTAAATAAGGCTTAAGGGTCCACAATAGGCTCATTGTGCACACTTGTCATTGGGAGATCAGAGCATGAGAGAGAGAAGAGCAGAGCTGCCATGATGCCATTCCCATTGTCAGATCATTGCTTCGAGAGAGTTGGACACTTCTAGCGACCACCCAATTCAGTTGAACCGGTAGGTGACTCGATCCTCCTTGGTAATTACATGATTTGATGCATGTTAGAGTAGAATTTTAGCATGTTTAGGATAGATTGAATGGTAGATTAGATTAGGAATTTTTTTTTGTTGTGAGGCGTGGAATGAATGCGCAATTTTGGCACACCAATGCACAGGAACTAGGAACATTTGCATAGAAAAATACAACATTCTACGCATACGTGTAGGAAAACTGTGCATTCATACTAGAGGAAAGTTAGAGTTGTGCAAGTGTGAAATAAAAATGTGCATTTGAAAAATCAGCGCATTTGTGCATATTTGTGGTGCAAATGTTTGATAAAACTGTGCTTTTGTCCATATCTGCGCATTCATGCAGTATTATTGCACAAATGTGAAGAAAAATTGTGCATAGGTTAAAACCTGCGCAAATGTTAAAGAATGTTGCGCATACATGTTTCAATGTTGCGCATGTGTTTGAAGTGATAGAATGTGGTCAAACTTGATGTCGATAAGCTGATTGGATCTATCGGCATTTGATTTTGATCGATTTGATCAAGATAGGCAACATTGTAGCATGTTCGCTAGTTAACCAGTCTTGAACGTAGATAATTGATAGAATCATCTGTTGAAACACGTGATAAGAACATGTTTATATTTGATATGATAGGATAGATAGATTGATAGATCAGTTTATCAAAATCTGATAGATTGATTGTTTGTTGACTTGAATAGGATGTTAGGAATGAATGCAAAGTATTTTGGCAGTCATTCTGTAGTAGTAGTTGTTGCATTCATGACTTAGATTGTCATTGATGTCAACACAGTGATATACTAGATATTAGCAGGAAAGTAGGTACAATTTTGTTTTGCGCACATGTTGTATTGTAGATTGGCTTTTGCACAGTTGATGGTATGTTCTTTGGTGTGTTTTTAACCTATGGTTAACAATGCAAAAAGAAATTCATTCATTTGTGAGAGTTATGAGCATTTTGGTGAAAGAAGTGTTTAGACAGTGTTTTTGTGAAGCGATTTTCAGAAATCGGAGGATATCTCTTAGCTGGGATGGAATCTGATTTTGTGTAGTTAAAGGGATGTTGGAGACTCATTAATGATGATGTGGTTCACAGTACAAACTTTGAAGATATGTTTGGAGAAAGTTACAGTATCTGGAAGCCGACAGTTTTATGTGAATTCTGTGTGTAGCATGTAGAATTTATTATTTTGTAATTGAGGACCGACTCATTTGTAATTATTTGAGTTTGGTATATAATAAGAAATGTTTTCCTTGTTGTAATGTGTACTATAAAGATTGAGATGCGAATATATGCATGAAGTGAAGAAAAGAGCTAATTCAGTGATGAAGGAAGACTTGTGAGTACAGAGATCTGAAATTGTGATCTTGTGTAGCAGAGAGTGCGGTTTTGGCATAGTGTGAAGGAGGTAATATATTTCATATTATTTTATTAAATAATTCTAATATCTTTTGGACAGTGGGTTCAGAGATCTTGCCTTGAAGCTGTTTGGGCAGTGGATCCTTCTGTCTTCCATAAACTCTTAACTGGGTTAGAATCTTTTAACATGGATTCAAAATCTCCTAACAGGGATTTATATATACTGAATGTATTTCATAAGACTCCTAACAGGGTCCATCCTCTAGCAAGGAACTTTCATATTAGTACATCATTTTGTGGGCATCATTCCCACCGGGGTTTACTCTTTTCAAGAGGTTCCGTAGTCAACATATCTTGTGTTATTGTGCAATTGTGTATGGTTATCTTTCTATGGTTGATCAGTACATTGATTATATTGTTTAAAGTAGTAGAATGGTTAAATTATCTGATAACTGATTCACCCCCCCCTCTTAGTTATCTTGGGGATCTTTACTTTCTAATAATTGGTATCAGAGCAGCAGGTCCTTGAAAGAAAAGTTTAACAACTTAAGGAGATCCATGGCGAATTTCAGAAAAGAAAGCCCTAAGTTTGATGGAGTAAATTTTGACAGCTGGAAAGAAAAGATGAAGACACATATATTGTGTTTAGGACCAAGTTATTGGTTGATTACAAAGAATGAGAAGACTATCATTGAGGAAGACAATCTAGAGGCGGGAACTAAAGATGAAGTAGATCTATTCATGTGTAACATACTTGCAAGAGAAGCACTTTTGTCAGCACTACCAGAGAATGAATATAGTTAGGTAAGATGTTTGAAAACATCTCATGCAATTTGGAAAGCTTTACATTCTACTTTTGAAGGTGATGAACATGCAAAGAAGGCTATATTACATAATTGGATTTGTGCATTTGAAGATATCAGAATGATGGAAGATGAATCTATTAGAAGCTATATTGGTAGGATGTCTAAGATTGTAACAGGAATAAAGTCTTGTGGAGGTGATAAGATAGAGAATGAAGTGATATGGAAAATTTTGAGAACTTTGACACCAGTATTCAAGCAGACAAAATAGATGATTGAACAAGTGATACCTTGTACATCAAACTTTTCAAGAGAGACTCTTCTTGGAAGATTAGAAACAACAGAGATGAATTTGAGATTATCAGGAGAGCTACCTAGAATGGAAACATCATCCAGTGCTCTTAACATTAGACCTACAAGAAGTACTAGTGCAAATGGAGATTATGCCAGCAGTAGCAGATCTGAGGAAGATAAGAAGATTGAAGAAGGTATTGCATTACTTGTAAAAAGAGAACCAGATGGTAAGAAAATCTTTAAATGTTGGACTTGTCAAGAATATGGTCATTTTGCATCTAAATGTCCTAAAAGAGTTAAGAAGTATAGAAGCAAATTTAAACCTAGGAGATCTAAAGAATGTTATTATGCAAATGATGAAGATCTTGAAGTAGGAATTGAAAAACATTTAAGTGATAGTGATAATGATAACTTTGAGGAAATAAGATTTGTAGCAATTAACGAAGAAAGTTCTGAATCTGATAAAAGGGAAGAAAAAGAATTAGTTTCACAAGTTGAAAAGAAATCTGATTGGATTATAGACAGTGGTTGTTCATATCATATGACTGGAAATAAAAGAAAGTTTGTTAAGTTAGATAATTATGATGGAGGAATTGTTAGGGTTGGTAACAATGCACCTTGTTTGATTAAGGGTATAGGATCTATTACTCTTGATGGAAAGACTAACACTGATGATGTTTACTTTGTTGATGGACTGAGACATAATCTACTAAGCGTTGGACAATTGGCTGATAAGGG
This sequence comes from Chamaecyparis obtusa, assembly GCA_027943335.1. Taxonomy (NCBI): domain Eukaryota; kingdom Viridiplantae; phylum Streptophyta; class Pinopsida; order Cupressales; family Cupressaceae; genus Chamaecyparis; species Chamaecyparis obtusa. Next base: position 1,016,984 of record BSBK01001784.1, read on the forward strand.
TTATCAAGTTTGGTTTTCTGAGAAAACTTGTGTGATAAAAGATAAAGATGGAAATCTGATTGGAAAAGGATCCAGAACCAGAGGTAATGTATTTCAGTTGAATCCTACTAAGATGACATGTTTGATAACTAGGATTGATGATAGTTGGTTATGGCATAAAAGGTTTTGTCATATAAACTTTGATAATATTGTCAAGGTGAGCACTACACTTGCGGTAAGAGATTTACCTAGAATTATGAAACCTACTAACATGATTTGCAAAGAATGTATGATGGCAAAGTAGAAAAGGAGTTCATTTCCCAACAAGAAGTTCACATTGATAGAGAAGCTAGAGATTGTTCATACAGACTTGAGTGGTCCTACTAGGACTAGAGGATTCTATGGAGAAAGGTATTTTATGATTCTTGTTGATGATTTTACAAGAATGATGTGGATTGCATTTTTGAAAGAAAAATCTAAAGCATTTGATAAATTTAAGATCATGAAAAGAAAAATTGAGAATGAATCTGGAATGAAGATTAAGTGTTTAAGATCTGATAGAGGTGGTGAATTTAGATCTAGAGAGTTTAACACCTTTTGTGAAATGAATGGTATTAAGAGACAACTTTCAGCCCCTAGAACACCAAAACAAAATGGTATTGCAGAAAGAAGGAATAGGTCAATAACTGAAGCAGCAAGAGCTATGTTGTTTTAAAATGATTTGGCTAAGACTTTTTGGAGAGAAGCAGTGAACACAGTAGTATACACTATGAACAGAGTACAAATCAGAGCAGATACAAACAAGACACCTTATGAATTATGGTTTGGACATACACCCTCAGTTAAGTATTTTAGAATTTTTGGAAGTAAATGTTATATAAAGAGAGATGATGATATAGGAAAGTTTGATCCTAGAAGTGATGAAGGAATATTTCTTGGATATTCTTTAAAAAAAAGAGCATATAGATGTTATAACAAAAGAACTAAGACTATTGTTGAAAGTACAAATGTAAAAGTTGATGAGAAGTTTAAAATTCAGGAAAGAATGCTTGATTATGAATCTGATGGAAAAGCACAACCTCAGCCTAACATTGAAAATGCAGAATTATTTTTTGAAACTAACATTGATTTGCTGAATGAAAGTCATACTGAAGAAAACAGATAAGAAAATAGAGAAGAAAATAGAGAAGAAAGAAGAGAAGAATCTACAGTCGGAACAAGATCAGTAACTATGACACCTAACAGGTATACTTCAAGACATCACCCTGTTGAGCAAGTTATTGGAAGTTTAGATAGAGGAGTTTTGACTCAAAATAAGGTACATTTATCTTTGATTTCTCAAATTGAACCTAAGACTACTAATGAAGCTTGTGAAGATGAACATTGGATTAATGCTATGAAAGAAGAACTAGAGCAGATTGAAAAAAATAAGACATGGGAATTGGTCCGTAGACCTGAAGACAAGAATGTGATTGGAACAAAGTGGGTATTCAGAAACAAGATGAATGAACAAGGAGAAGTGATAAGAAACAAAGCAAGATTGGTATGTAAAGGATATTCACAACAAGAAGGAATTGACTATGAAGAAACTTTTGCACTTGTGGCCAGAATTGAAGTAGTGAGAATGTTTTTAGCATATGCAGCTTACAAGAAATTCAGAGTGTATCAGATGGATGTGAAGTCAGCATTTTTGAATGGTGAATTGGAAGAAGAGGTCTACATTGAGCAGCCTAAAGGTTTTCCTTTGACACAAGAAGGAGATATGGTATGTAAGTTAAAGAAAGCTTTATATGGATTAAAACAAGTACCTAGAACCTAGTATGCAAGATTGGATAAGTATTTATTGAAATTGGGATTTATAAAAGGAACAACAGATAGTAACTTATACAAAAAAAAATTTGAGAATGGTTTGTTGGTTATAGTTATATTTGTTGATGATATTATCTTTGGAGGAGAAGATGAAGCTAGTGACAAATTTGCAGATGAAATGAAGACTGAATTTGAGATGAGCATGATTGGAGAAATGAAATATTTTTTGGGATTACAGATAACACAAAGCAAGGAAGGTATATTTGTAAGTCAGACTAAGTATTTGAATGACTTATTGAAAATATTTGGAATGGAAGATTCTAAACCTGTTGGAACACCTATGGTAACCAGACATAAGTTATCTAGCAAAGATGAGACACCAGCAGTTGAGCAGAAAAAGTACAGATCTATGATTGGAGGATTGTAGTACTTGACACATACAAGACCTGATATAACACATTCAATTGGGATTGTAGCAAGATTTCAAGAAGAACCTAGAGAATCACATTATGCAGCAGTAAAGAGGATACTGAGATATCTGAAAGGAACAATGGATTATGGATTATGGTATGAGAATTCTGATGATTTTACTTTATGTGCCTATACTGATGCGGATTGGGGAGGCAATGTTGATGATAAGAAAAGCACCAGTGGTGGAGCCTCTTTTCTTGGAGGAAAATTGGTTTCTTGGCTAAGTAAGAAGAAAAATTGTACTTCACAAAGTACAACAGAAGTAGAATATGTTGCAGTAGCAAATAATTGTAATCAGATTATTTGGATGAAGCAGATGTTGAAGGATATTGGAATAAAATTTGATGAGCCTATTGTTATACATTGTGATAACACCAGTATAGTGAGTATGTCAAAAAATCCCATTTTACATTCTAAGACTAAACATATTGAGATCAAGTATCATGTTGTAAGAGAGAAAGTTGTAGAAAAAGAAGTAAGATTGGAGTACATAAGTACAAAGGAGTAGATAGAAGATATATTTACAAAGCCTTTACCTAAAGATACATTTGTGTATCTGAGAGGTATGATTGGGGTTATGCCCCAACCTATTTTTGAGAATTGATGCAGATGATTGCATCTGTCCAGTGGTATATGAGCCCTATCTTTCTTCTAGATTGGATGTTGGAACTTCCTCTATGGGGGAGTTTATGAGCTGAGTCATGAGGACTCTTGTTATTGTATTTTTTTGAAAAGTGTCTTTTGACATTAAGTTATTTTTGACTTAGTGATGGAATTTCTATCATTGATGTCAATGGGGGAGAGATATACATGAAAAACATTGTGGATTGTATGAGAGAGCTGAATAGGAAAATGAAGCAAGATTTAATTTGATATTTTGCAGTGATGTTGCAGTATTGGATTTTTGGAACATTGGATGTTTTTCATCTATGTTGCCATCAATGCCAATGGGGGAGATTGTTAGGAATGAATGCAAAGTATTTTGGCAGTCATTCTGTAGCAGTTGTTGTTGCATTCATGACTTGAATTGTCATTGATATCAACACAGTGATATTCTAGATATTAGCAGGAAAGTAGGTACAATTTTGTTTTGTGCACATGTTGTATTATAGATTAGATTTTGTGAAATTGATGGTATGTTCTTTGGTGTGTTATTAACCTATGGTTAACAGCGCAAAAAGAAATTCATTCATTTGTGAGAGTTATGAGCATTTTGGTGAAAGCAGTGTTTAGACAGTGTTTTTGTGAAGCGATTTTCAGAAATCGGAGGATATCTCTTAGCTGGGATGGAATCTAATTTTGCACAGTTAAAGGGATGTTGGAGACTCATTAATGATGACATGGTTCACAACGCAAACTTTGAAGATATGTTTGGAGAAAGTTACAGTATCTAGAAGCCGATAGTTTTATGTGAATTCTGTGTGTAGCGTGTAGAATTTATTATTTTGTAATTGAGGACCGACTCATTTGTAATTATTTGAGTTTGGTATATAAGAAGGAATGTTTTCCTTGTTGTAATGTGCACGGAGGAGTTATAGAGTGCAGAGCCATCTTCGGTGATGATGATATAGAGGATGGAGAGATCAGCTGGGAGGATATGGTTGACTTGTATGATCCTTTACTAGTAGTGCTAGCAGGAGCGATAGGGGGATTTGTATGCCCTGATCGTAGATCACATAGGTTTGCAGTTGGATGGGGCTGCATATTACAGTGGATGATGGAGGGGACCTGATATGCTTGGGGGGTGTGTTTGTTAGCACATCTTTATCATGACATGCATCAGGTGGTGTACCATAGGGGTGCATCATTATTGGCAAGTGTGAAACTGCTCCATGTTTGGGCATGGGAGCATATTGCAGTTACTCAACCAGTGGCTATCAGATTTTAGGGTGCAAGGCAGCTCTATATTCATTTATACGCCTTAGTTTTGTCTCAGGCAAAACTGGGTCATTTAGAGTTTTGGTGGTATACCTTTGACACACTAGACATAGTGACATGGAGACCCTACCTAGGGTGTGAGCCATGGGATGATGAGTGGTAGCTTGGTTTTTGTTTTGAGTCATGGTGGTTGATAGGATGGACACCATTTATCATTGAGCAATAGTTGGTTAGTTGGGTCCTGCGACAGTTTGGTAGGATACAGGGCATGCCGCAGGGAGTGACAGAGCATGCTCACACGCATCAGGAGAGATGAGACTGGGGGCCTATGGCATCATTCGATGTTGCTCGGCAAGATTTTTTGGATGCCCCATTTTAGGCATGGTCAATGAGACCGACGATGGTAGACCCAGGGATGACGGCTGATTTGGAGCAGTATTTGAGGGATTTTTTGGTTCCATGGATTACAGATCGAGCAGTGAGGCCTCCAGAGAGAGATCCAGTAGAGAGACGATGGGGGAGACTCTGAGGGAGAGATAGACGTGGATGAGGGAGACGAGGTGGCGGTGACAGTGGAGGAGATAGAGGAGGAGATGATGGTGGAGATGGAGGGAGAGGGGATAGAGAAGGACCTTGGATGAGAGGAGGTGGTGTGAGGCTGAGAGGATTGATGCCACCTCCAGCTAGACAGGGACGAAGATAGCCTCCAACATAGCTAGCTGCAGGAGCTCCACTACAGGTACCAATCCCTCTGGCACAAATACCAGTTGCTGCAGTATAGGGACTAGCTGGACGGGTACAGGTGCAAGGACATGATGAGGAAGATGTTTTACTAGCCCAGGGCGGTGTGGTACAGGGTGGTCAGGTCCAGAATGATATACAGGATGAGGCTGATGCTGAGATGCCAGATGTATAGGCACAGGATGAGTAGGCGGACATGGACATCAGGGGACAGGATCCTTATTTACAGAGAGACGTGACAGAGGAGGAGGAGCCAGATATTGATATACTGCTAGTCAGACTAGCAGTTACATAGGTATAGGTAGAGCGGGTGCCAAGTCTAGAGAGACAGATTGAGAGACTAGAGTGCCAGATGGATGTCCTTAGACATGAGTGAGATGCAGCGATTGAGAGACTCAGGGAGTCTGAGATGCTATTAGATGAGCTACAAAGGACAGAGGATAGAGGACCTAGGTCCCCATGGAGATAGAATCAGAGCCATGATACATGCTGGGAAGGAGATATCCTATTGGTGAGAGGTATATAGACAGGCAGTCTTGAGGGATCAGTGGATCGAGAGTTATAGAGAGAGCTCAGTGGCGATCAGGATGGTAGTGCATGATAGAGGAGCACCAGTTGGTGGAGAGGGTGTGTCATCACACCCTCTGAGAGCACCGATAGGTTCAGGAGGTCAGGGTGGATCCTTAGCATTAGGGAGTTCAGCAGCACAGGGCCACATTGCATCCCGTAGACAGTGGCATACAGAGTCTGGAGGCAGTGGTTCATAGATGTTGAGAGAGCATTGTATACACTGTTGTACCATTATGATTCATTGTATCATTATATTTGGACTTGATGGACACTGACTATGGACACATTGTTATTGATGTATATCATTGGACATTCAGATAGTTTTGTTGTTTTATGGACTTTATATGATGGATGCTATATGATTGACTCTATATATACAGTGATGCAGTTCTATCATGATTTTCTTTGATGATTTATATACATGTGCGTACTGACATATGCAGGATGTGATGATTTACTTTAATATGCATATAATTTATGTCTTAGAATGCAAAATGATTTATATTTGATTTGATATTTTTGATGCTTAATGGTTAATAATCATATGATGGTGATATAAATACATGTCTTAAATGAGTTTACTAATGCTATGTGATTATCAATGCAATGTTGTGATGAACAATGTGGATAATGGATAATAAATAAATGATGTAAAATGCATGATATAACTAATGATTGGAAACACATAAAATGGATAATAAATAAATGATGTAAAATGCATATAATGTATAATAAATGAATGATGTATAATGTGTATAATGAATAATAAATGACATTGTAATGCAAATGATATCTAATGTAATAAATGATAATGTACCTAAGATGATTGAATGTAATAACTGATAACATGATAAAAGAAAATGAGATGAAATGATAGCTATAATAAATGATCAAATTATATATAAATGAACACTCCTAATGAAGATAACATATGTCTCTAAATGATTAAGTGCAAAATGTTAAATGCAAAAAGTCATAATATGTTTGGTTGTCCAAATGTCCTCAACTTAAATAAAAATGTATCTGACACAAGAAGAATAGACTAAGAGAACAGATAACCTAATAAGAAAGGTAACCTATAAATCTCTATAAAAGGAGCACTGATATGTAAGTCATGAACTATTTAAATGAAATGCAATATGAAATGAATGTATTTCCACAACTTTAGGTAACATCTTAGAACTTCATAATAACTGGAACTTGAGTTTCATCATTGAGCTCGTTATGTTGCAAGAAAATGCAAGCATCATGGTATAATTAAACCAGGATGACCTGAGCACTTTTCGCATGGGGTTTAATAGTGCAAACTTGACAAGCATCTAGGTATAATTGAACCAAGATGACCTGAGTTTCATTTGCATAACAGACAAGGAATATTTCCCCCCTCCATCGGGGAACAAATATTTGGAGTTGAGGTATGCGATGGCGTATCACCATAAATAGCATTTGTTAGAACAACATGATTTGTATGTTGTCCATACTATGAAATGGATGAAGGAACTTATACACAGACACCCCAATTACTTGTTCCTTTGATTTCATCAAAAAATATCCCACAAACAGCAATCAAAGAAAATATCATGCCCCATCCCGGCTATTCTAATCAATGACATATGAGAGTTTCAAACTCATGTCAAAGATATCCTAGAATAGCATAGGAAACATGATAACAATGAAATCTAGATATGAATGCATAAGTTATAACAAATCATTCTAACATGCCTGCCATGAATATACATTTCTTTTGCCAAAAAGATTGATTTAGGATATGTTGATCAATTCAAGTGATGATGTATAGTCAAGATGTATAGATAAGAAATCACAATTCGAAAGATAGATCATAGATTCTGATTCAGCATGAAGATACCATTGTGAAAGAACATTTGATTGCGTTTGCCTTGCCTGGTGAAAATAACTCCATTATGTCCTCTAAGAGTCACGACTATCATAGATCCACTTCCCAAACTAGGTCCAGGACATGCCCCCAGCTAGGTGATGGACTGACTTATTATGGATGAAGAAAGATGCAACAAGACTAGGATGAAGACCATGACAAAAGATCAAGCTATGATGGGATTTTATTACAGATAGATACAATGGATGGTGTACGAACTGGCCATTTTATTATGATATATACATGGTGGGGACAAGGATTGAGTAACTAGTTTATCATGGATATATACAATGAACGAACACAGTAGAAGAATCCTAATAGATAGAGGAGCTAACTTGTCACACATAGCGCCTGTTTCCAGGTTTTCACCATATGCTTTTATTGCAGTTTTTCTTTTGATTTTGTGATTTTTTTTTGTATTTTTGATTATTTTTATTTACAAAATATATATACAGACTATATACATGCCCCTTACATTGAGATTTCAGGGATAGAACTTCTTGAGATGGATGCTATTAAGAGGTTCATCCAAGGGATCCCCTTCAGGTGTAGATAACTGATAGGCTCCAAAACCATAGACTGCTGTAATCACAAAAGGACCTAACCAATTAGGTTCAAACTTGCCCCTCTTTTCATGGTGCTGTTGATTCTTGGGATTTTCTCGAAGGACTAAGTCACCCAACTAAAAATCTCTAAACTTTACATTACTGTTGTACTGACAGGACAGACGCTGCTGATAAACTTTCAAATGATCATAGGCTCACTGATGACGTTCATCTAGGAGTTCCAATTCAGTCAGGCGTGCAACTCTATACTCTTCATCAGGAATTAAATCTTTAAGAGTAACAAGAAGTGAAGGCAACTCAACCTCGAGGGGCAGGACTGCTTTAGATCCATAGACAAAGGAGTATGGAGTGGCTCTAGTAGGAGTACGGATGGAGGTGCGGTAAGCCCATAAGGTTGGATTAAGTTGGAGATGCCAGTCACGGCCAGTGTCATTGACAGTCTTTTGTAGGATTTTAACAATTATTTTGTTTGACGCCTCAGCTTGGCTGTTTCCTTGAGGATAGTAGATGGTGGAATAGTTGTGGGTGATGTGGAATTTGGCACACAAGTTATCCATGTCTTGGTTTTGAAACTATTTCCCATGATCAGTGATAAGATACATAGGTATACCATATCTGCAAATGATATAGTTTAAGATAAATGTGGAGATTTGTTTCCCTGTGGCGATAATTAATGGAATGGCCTCAATCCATTTAGTGAAGTATTATGTGGCAGTGAGAATCCATTTGTGGCCGTTGGAAGATGGAGGATTGATAGCGCCCATGAGGTTGAGTCCCCACTGACTGAATGGTAAAGTAGTTGCAAAAGGATGTAACTCTTGAGCTGGAGCATGGATAAGGTTTCCATGTATCTGACATTTCTTGCAGGCCCTAGAAAAATGAAAGGAGTCTGCTTCCATGGTAGGCCAATAATAACCCATACGCATGAGTTTCTTAGCCAAAGAGGGACCACTTGAATGTGTCCCACAAATACCCTCATGTACATCACGTAAGGAAAGTTGAGCTTCATCATGTTCGAGACATTGCAGGAGAGTACCGTCAAAACCTCACCGATAAAGGGTGTCAGATATTAAGATATAGTGGGAGGTTTGGCGGAGAAAAGTTTGTTTTTGATTGCGGGATAGGTCGGGAGGTAAAGTGTTATCTTTGAGGTAAGAATAGATCTTTCCATAGGTTGGGGAGTCATGTCCAATCAGATGAAATATAATACCCATATCAGGCTCATCATATGTAGGACAAGTCAGGGATTCCACCAAGAACTCAAAATGAGCCTTGGTATCTTCTATATCAAATAAAGAAGAAATCGTTGCCATGGCATCAACAGCCTTGTTTTCATGCCGAGGAATCTGCTCAAAAGTGATGACAGAGAAATACTTTTTAAAGTCATCAACCATATGTTTATATGGAAATAACTTATCATCTTTGGTCTGGTAATCATCATTAACCTAGTTAACAATCAACTGAGAATCTCCGTAGACATTTATTTCAGATACGTTCCGTTGTAAAGCCATTTTTAACCCAATCAACAAAGCCTCATATTCGGCCACATTATTGGTGCAAGGAAGTAACAACTTGAAAGATTTCGAAATAGTATATCCTTGTGGCGTGATAAATAGAATACCAGCTCCTGAACCCTGTTGAGTGTATGAGCCATCAAAGTATAATTTCCATGTTTTTGTAGACAAAGCTAAGATATGAGCATCAGGAAAATTTGTTTGTATAGGTTGGTCATCCATTAATGGAGCATCAGCTAGTTGATTTGCAATCACTTGACCTTTGATAGCCTTCCTATCTACATATTCAATATCAAACTCACTAAGTAGCATGACCCACTTAGCCAACCTGCCTGTCAATGCAGTCTTGCTTAACAAATACTTTAAAGGATCAATCTTTGCAATAAGATGAGTAGAATGTGACAACATGTAATGTTGCCACTTCTATGAAGCAAAGAAAACAGCCAGACATGCTCTTTCAATAGGGGAATAGTTTAACTCATATCCCACTAAAGTGCGACTGATGTAGTAGATGTATTTTTCTTTTCCTTCATGATCTTGCTGAGCGAGAAGAGCACCTAATGAGGCTGTCGTGGCTAAAACGTAGAGCAAGAGTGGCTTGCCTGGAATTGGTGACATTAGAGTTGGAGGATTTTCTAGATACTACTTGATTTTGTTGAAAGCTTCCTCACACTTATCATCCCATTGGAATAAGATATTTTTATGCAGCAAATGTTGAAAGGGATGACTGTGATCTGCTAGTTGAGAAACAAATCTTCAGATGGATTGTAGACACCCCTATAAAGATCTTAGCTGACTAATGTTAGTGGGGGAAGCCATCTCCAATATTGCTTTAACTTTTCTGGATCTACTTTGATTCCTTTAGCTGAGACAATGTACCCTAATAGTTTGCCAGTTGTGACCCCGAATGCACATTTCTTTGGATTGAGTTGAATTTGATATTTTTCCATCTGGGTGAATATTCTATCCAACACTCTCAAATGACTAGCTCTATCTTTGGATTTTGCTAAAATGTCATCAACATAATCTTCCATGATGTTATGCATCATGTCATGAAAGATCATGGTCATGGCTCTTTGGTAAGTTGCTCCAGCATTTTTGAGGCCAAATGGCATCACATTCCAGTAGTATGTACCCCATGGACAAGTAAAAATAGTTTTTTCCCGGTCTTCTGGTGCAATCTTGATTTGGTTATAGCCAGAAAATCCATCCATTAATGATAACATCTCATGCCCAGCTATTAGATCAACAATCATATCAATATTTGGCAAAGGGAAGTCATCTTTCGGACAAGGTTTATTAAGATCTCAAAAATCAATACAAATCCTGATAGACTTGTCTGGTTTTGAAACTGAAACAATATTTGAAATCCACTTAGCATAATCAATAGCCTAAATGAATCCAACATCTAGGAGCTTCTTCAATTCTGCTTTCACCATTAGAGCAATGTGAGGATGCATTTTGCAGAGCTTCTGCTTAACTGGTTTTACACCTGGTTTGATAGATAAATGATGCATAATGAGATTGGGGTCCAAACCAGGCATATCAGCATAGGACCAAGCAAAGTTGATTTGTCTTTTTCTGAAGAATTTTGCAAAAGCTTCTTTCTCTAATTCTGTCAAGGATGCTGCTAGTTGAGGATGCGTGGAGACTCCTCTGTTCCAATGTTAAGTGGTACTATTGGTTCTATAAGAATGGTAGATTTCTCTCGATATAGATAGTTGGGAAGAGTGTCAATCCTTCCATCATCAGGCACCTCAGAGAGGTTTTCACCATCAGATGTGTCTTTTCTTTTTACTATTTTTGGATCTAATACTGCCACTGAGTGGTTTTCACCATTAGATCTATTGATTATTTTTATATTTTTATGACTGAAAGGATTGGCACTCTCTCCAAAATAGGCCATGTCATTGAGTTCTACCCAAAATCCTGACTTGTGATCCCCTGGTGGTAAATGATCTCTGATGCCAAGATAGTCAATGATCACGTCATAATTATGGAAGACATCAAGTTCTGGGTGATCGGGAGAATCCCAATCGATAAGGTCAGGATGGACAAGGGGCATTGGATCATTTGGGTCAGTGTCAAAAGCAGAGATGGTATTGATGGAAAAGTTGTCAAGGTTTATGATAGTATCAGCGAGGTCTATTTCCATACTCTCATCTGAATCATCTATCACAAGATAACGCTCACTTCACTCATGATCAACATGAGTAGTATTACGCGAGACCAATCCTAGTGCGTCACTCGTTGAACTCTCACCCTCATGGTAATCGTTACTATATTGATGGTCAACATCGACTCTTATTTCTTTAGTATAATCAGATAAGGAATCCCATTCATAATCATTAGAATTAGAATCATCATTATCTTCAAGTCTATCAATGATTCTTTGAGCTATCCTTTGTTTCTCTGGATCTACATACATACCATGCTTTTTGAATTGTAAGGCAGGAGCTTTAGATGTCTCATGAAAAGGTGGTATTTTTTCTTTTCCTTTTGGTTCTTGTGGTCCTTCTCCTTTATATCCTAATCCTGTAGTGTCTCTTTGATAATTGGGATTTTGCAAAATTGGTTTTATAACACCTTCTCTTTGTAACCCTAGAGGTCCAGCACCTTGATATCCCATCTTTTGTAGCAAAGTATATCCTTTTCCATAGACATCAGGTGATATACATTCATGTTTAATATCCTCTTCAATCTTCTGTGTCTTAAGCCAATAATTTGCATTACGCTTAGCTGCATCTTTGGATATTGTGCCCCCACTTATAAATGTGTTATAAACAAGTGTGGAAGGGGGTTCTGATTGTTGTTTAGTGATCAAAGATCTACCATATGATTTGGAAGATAAAGGTAACTCAGTGATACAAAGAGCTTGACCTAAAATATATTCTCCCATACTTCTTTCTTTGATATCTATCTTGATCCCATCTGATTTAGAAGTTGATGCTATATTACTAGGGTCACTGGGTGTAGTTGCAGAAGATCCAGTATGATTATAGGGAACCAAAGAATCAGAAATCTTCACATTACTACAATGTTGAAAAGGATTAGAATCTCCTTTGATAGTGATCTCCTAACCATTGTGAGGGAATTTTATACATTGGTGATAAGTTGATGGCACAGCTTGCATGGAATGAATCCATGGTCTTCCCAAAAGAATATTATAAGCAAGATCCATGTCCAGAACTTGACAAGATACATCTTTGACAATACGACCAATTCTAATTGGAAGAACAACAGACCCCTTGGAGGATCTCTCTTCCTCATCATAGGCTTTTATTGTGATTTTCTTTTTTGGATCAATGACATTCTCAAAAAATCCCAATGCAAGGACTAAATTTAACATGCAGATATTCAAGCTAGCTCCCCCATCTATTAATACTCTTTTAATCTTGTGATTCTGGACAAGGACTTCAATATGTAAGGGAGCATTATGAGGTTGGGTAATGGCTAAATCATCATTTTCAGTAAAGGACAAATAGTGTGGGGTTGTTAAATGGCCCACCATAGCTTGAAATTGATCAGGATCTAGAGTTGTTGGAACCTGGGTTTCTAAGAGAGCTTTTTCAAGGATATCTTTGGTTGATGGGGAAATATCCAAAAGCGCTAAGTTGGATATCTGGGTAGGTGTTTTCTTGAGTTGTTCCAAAAGATTATACTAGTTGGAAGTATTTGGGATAGACTTTGGGACATAAACAGACTTATTTTGTGTAGTACTTGGTCTAGACTGGACTCCTTGAAGAGTAACTTTGGCTTGAGCATGAGTAGTTGCTCAGACTGGTTGACTCTCTGATTTTTCTTTGATGGTAATAACATTGGCATAATACATAGAAGGATGACATTTAGAAATGTTACCAACATATCGATAGGGAGTGGAATTATAATTAGCTTGATTGTCACCCTTATTGTTGGAAGAACCCCCTTTTTCATGCTTAGGAAGTGGATCTTTGAAAGTTGTATGTGATTCATTCGAGACATGTCCGTCAACACCAATTTCACTGCTTTCAATTAAATCTTGGATTACATTTTTGAGTCTTTTGCAATCATTTGTTTTATGTCCTCTACCTCTATGAAATTTGCAATAATCATTCTCATTCCACCAAGAAGGCTTTACTCTAGGTTCAAAATCTTTCGTTTCAGGAAGCGTAATGAGTTTCTTTGTGATTAACTTCCGTAATGCTGATTCGAGAGATTCCCCCAAAGGAGTAAAGTTTCTTCGAGGTGACATAAAAGGCAATCCTAGTTTAGATGAATCCTTGTTGGTATTTTGATTTGATGATTGATTGTTGTAGGTTCCTTGAGTAGCATTGGCCTGACTAGTGAGATTAAGAAGGGGTTGTGTTGGTTTGACATTATGATTATCAACAATCCCATCATTGACAATGTTTTTGTTTTTATTCCAAAACTTTGATTTGTCAGTGTTATAGTTGTTGGAATTGGAATTTGAGGATCCAACATTGTCTTTAGAATAAAGTTTGATCTCACCTTTTCTGACCATAGCTTCCTCAATCTTGATACCATTTTCTATGAGCTTATTGAAATTTGGTGGACATTGCAATTGTAACCTATAACTCATTTCTGGTGTAAGGTTATGCACAAAAATATCCATCTTTTCTTAGTCAGGAATCGTTCGTGGATATTTGGAAAACAATTGACACCATCTTTGCAAAAAAGTAAGGAAAGGTTCTCCATTCTTTTGATGTGCATTGCAAAGATCAAGCATAGTGACCTCATGTTTGATGTTATATGAATAATGAGTCACAAATTTGTCAAGAAGCTCATTGAAAGATTTGATGCCGGGGGGAAGTTTAGAGAACCATTCCATGGCTTGTCCTCCTAAACTTCATGGAAATAGTTGCATAAGATAAGTGTCATTGTGAGCGACTTCAATACAAGCAACACAAAACTCATGAATATGGTCTTGTGGATCCAAATTCCCTTTGTATTTGTCAAATTTTGGTACCTCAAAATGAGGAGGGAATGAAATCATTGCTAAATTCTTATCAAAAGGATAAGGACATATATCATCCAAGGAATACTTCTTTGTTGATGATCCAGTTTGGATGTCATGGATTTGTTGTTGAAGCATTTGGATTTGTTGTAGGACGGGATCCAAAGATGGTGTGTTTCCTTGAGTGTTTTGGGAAACATTGTTGTGAGAAGCATTGTTATGTGAAGTGTGATTTGGCTGATCATTTTGAGAAATAGTGTGTTGTTCATGACTATGAGAAGCATTGGATTGCTGATTGGTTTCCTTTGCTCCATGAGTATCTTGAGAACCTTTAGGAATTTGTTGATGATTTGTGTGAGCTGGTTCTCTAAGATAAGAAACATCAAAATCACTTGGTAACTTAGCTCCTTGTTGAGCAAGCATGAAAAAATACATCTCTTTATCCAAGCCTAAGAGTCTTTCCATGACATGATAAAATTGAGGATCTTGTGAAGCTTCCCTAAGTTCTTCATCAGTGGGTTCATCAGTGGATGTAAAAAGTGAAGTTTTCTTAGGAGCTTCGGGCCAAGGATTTTCTTCATTGCTGGTATTGCCTTCCATCTTGTCTAGGGATTTTGGATTTGTGGCTTGTTTAAATTTTTGAGATCGAGTTTGAACCATAAAATTGAAAGAATTGATTGTGGGATGAAAGATTTTTGATGAGAAGATATGGAAAGTGATTGATAGGAAAGATATTGAAATGTGTTGAAAAGTGATAAGACAACTTGATAAACTCTAAGTCAATAGGAGGTATAAATCTCACTATCATATGACAAAGAGAAATCAAGAGATAATAACCTAAGTAAGTTTGATGATTAAGGATGATATATCCTGATATGGTAAATTCACAAAGATCAAAATCTAATAAATAAGATAATGTTTCAACACAAAATCAAGAATTTCAAAGATTTGGAAGAAAAATGATTTGATGAATCTTGATGAAGGAATGATGAAAAGTGATGAATGGTCAAACTAAAGATCAAAGGTCTGTGTAACTTGACTGTTTTGCCAGAATCTTACTAAGGATGAAAAAGGGTATCTGAAAAAGTGATTTTGAAAATTGCAAAGTTTGTGGAAATGCTCACTGTTATAAATGCGCAACAACAAATGCGCAAGACATATTGATCAATGCGCAACAAAATTAAACATATGCGCAACAATATGTAACAGATGTGACTGGTAGAACTCAAAAGCACAGACAGTCTGAATAGATGCGCAACAAATTGTAATAAATGCGTAGAAAATTGGATCAAATGCATGGAAAGATGTGATATATGCGCAGGTGTTGAAATTTTTGATCTGAATTGAAATGTTTTGGATTTTCCTGGTGTTGGCTGGTTTTTTTTTTTTGGCAAAGTGAAAAATGCATAAACACATACACACAAGACAGAAATGATATTAATCTGACTATGCTAATATGAATGCACAAACATGCTTACAATCCTATGGTTGGTAAGGATGATATCTACTGAATCCCCACTAGGATAATAAAATCTAGCCACGCAAATTCATAGCGGGCAGCCTAGGAACTTGGAGGCACGGGCTCCTCCTTATAGTGCACTCACTTCTCAGGCACACCAAGTGTCGAATTCAATGGGTCATTACTTCCCAAAGAACTGCTATCTCTACTATGAACCGTGAGTAATGTGGGGTGTCTTCATGAGCTTGGGTGACTCCTTGAGCCAATAGATAGAAGGTTTTTGGCCACTAAACAAAAGTTTTTAGTAAGGACATCTGTTCAAGTGGTTGTGATCAAGTCATTTTCCCAATTAAGGGGGCTCTCCCAATCCTTTCAAAGCAAGGCTTTCACCTCTACTAAGTAGGACTTTAACGCACCACTAGGGTACTGGAGGAGATTTTGGTTGCCACAACAAATTCACACCTGTCTAATGTGAGACTAATCACATTAGCATTTTTTTATATACCGGTTTGGAAGGGCTTGGCTTTAGCCTGTTACCGGTTGGGTCGTTCCTTGGGGTGAGTACCTCTTTTCCCACCAAAGACCGCCCTCTAAAAATTATAACAGTTTCTTTTACACCCAAGTTCCATGAATGGTGAGGGGAGAGGATACGTTGTTATAATTTTGGGATTATAGATATGTTATTAAGCAAAACACAACAGACACTTGAATCTATGCTAAGGAAGACACACAAAGTAAAAATATGTCGTATTTTAAGCCCAAATGAGATTATAGTTTATTTTGCAAACCCCTTGGCAATCTACAATCAAACTGTTAGATTTTTTTTTTAGCAATGGGGTCTTCAAAATTACATCCTTCAAAATAGCCTAAAAATACTACTAGAATGAACAAACACTTGTCAAAATGTTAGCTAAAAACAAATCTAATAGAAAACTAAATTTTTCTACAGAAATTGATAAATGCACAGAACAGTGATATAAATGCATAGTAAGTTTTGATATATGCGTAGTAATTATATATGCGTGAAATAATTGAATGAATGCACAACTTGATGATATGTATGCGCAGTGAAAAATGATGTATGTGTAAGACAGTTTAATGAATGCACAGAAAATATGATAGAAAGTGAAAGCCAAATGAAAGTTTATGTCTGTGGTTGCAGAAAATGGATGCGCAATAGGAATGAACAAATGCACAGAAATCGTGGACGAATGCGTAGAAATAACCTATAGAAAAACTTGCACATGGAAAACTAAAAATTGAAAGTGAAAAGCCCGGTTGGGCCCTCCTTCTAGCGCCAAAAATGTTTGCAAATTAGATGTCTAACAACTAGAAATGATAAATTAACTATTAAAGCCAATGAATCTATCTAATGCAAATACAATGAAGAATGCAAAGTAATTATGAAATGATGAAACTAATTTAATTACCTTCACCTACCATGCAGCTTGTCTCCATTGTCCTCCTAGCTTTGATTTCTTGAAGATGTTGAGCTCTCAGATTTCCAAAATGAAGCCTTCTCCCAAGATGCTACCAAAGTGTGGAGATTGAATGAAATTGAGTGCACAATAGCTTATGCAAACTAATGGATGAAATGCAAATGAAATGGTGATTGCTATGGAATGCTTGATTGCTTGAATGCTTGGATGCTTGAATGCTTGAATGCTTGGATGCTTGTTATCAAAAATACCTATTAGCTCTCAAATGAGAAATGAGGATCCTTTTATAGAGTTTTGGAGGATCTAGGCTTAGGTGGCACAATCCTACGGTTGAGAATGAAAGGTGGAAGATCCTGTTAGAGTAGTCTTATGTTAGCTAATAATTAAATCATTTAATTATTAGTTTATCATACTCTAGGCTTAAGTTTCACTTAGGCGCTTTATAATTCTTTAGGGTTTTAGCCTTTAGGGTTTCGTGTTTCCTTTTATAAGGATTCACTTCTTTCATTTCAATAAGGAGATTGTATTATTTTCATCATTGTTAATAGAAGATTATTTTCTTGCAAAACAAAAAAAAAAATAAAATAAAAAATTTTGGGGGTATTTTGAGCAAAAACGGACGCTGCCATTGCGCTCAGAAGGTCCGGGAGAGTCAAAAATCATATAAAGTTTGCAGTTTTTGGCCACTGTGACTTCTGGGAGAAATTTTTTGCCCTCCTAGGGCCGTACGGCTCGAAAATCGAAGAAAAAAAATTTAAAAAAATCAATTTTTAATGATTTTTTGCGTTATTTTTAACGCAGCCAATGCAAATGTTTGGGCCGCCGCCGCGCCACCCCGGCGCCACCCGCGCCCGGCCTCAGCGCCACCGCGCCGCCACCGGGCATTCCCCGCCGCCGACGCTCCGCTGGGCCGCCCCCTCTGCGCCGCTCAGCCTCCGTTCGCCGGCCCCGCGCCGCCCGGGGCAGCTTTAGCCCTACGGGTGGTCACATGGGTGACCGGGGGCTCCGCCCCAGCCCCCTGCGGGGTCACATGGCGCCCAGGGGCCCAGTTTCTTAGCCCCAAGGGCTTAGTTTTTTGCCTTTTGGGGCCCTTTTGACCTACCTGGACGTTTTTCGCTCTATCTTGAGCATCCGGGGGTCTTTTTCTGACTTCCATATATCGTCAAAAAGCTCTTTCCGAGCACTTTTCGATGGTGGAGGTTAGGGTTTTTGGTTCCACCGTTTCAATAGTGTTTTTTGCTGTTGAAGTCTGATATCTCTTTTTGCCTTCCGGGAGTCATATCTGGCTCATCCGGACTCCTTTTTTGGCAAACGAGATATCGTTGGAAAGCTGTTTCTATGTACTATTCAGTGGCAGAGTTATTTCTTCCAGATTCTACTCCAGGTTTTCACTCCTCCGAGTTATGCAGTTTATGCCCTCTGGTGGTGTGCTTGGTTCTACAGGTCCGGGGATCTCTTCTTCTGGTTTCTTAGTGCACTCTTCTTTCTGACTTCTGAGCTTGCATGCTCTTTTTGATGTATCTTTGTTCTGTAAACGCACTAAGATAAAGTGCCCTCTTCTGTATTTTGGGATCTTTTTCACCTGGTTCAGTTTTAGTATTCGCACTCAGTTATAAAGTGCCATGGGGGGATTCTGATGCATTTGCCACTATAGGCGCATCCACTCTTGTCAAGTGAGCGTACCTTCCATGACATTAGCCCATGTAGACTATGTCTATGACACCGCCCTTTATCCTGTGTGTGTGCTTCTGTTGCACTGTTGGTGTTCCTGGTTCTTCTTCTGCAGCTGTTTTTGGCATCGCATTTCAGTGTTCCTGTCACCTCTCCCAATTCAGCATTATGGGGGGGTTCACCTGTTGGTTCTATTGCTTCCTGGTTCGATTGATTAGCTCTTCAGACACTTGTCTTCTCTACCTGGTCATGCACTTTAGTGGGGGTTCCAGCAGTATCTTCTGACAGAGTTTTCAGACATGCTTCAGAGGAGTTTCTTGCTCTCTTCTTGTTCCTTTCTCTGGGACATCTTTTGCTTTATGTTTGGGTACCTGATCAGGCCTAGTTGCCGGGACCCATCTTTCCTGCTTTCTGCAGTAGTTTAGCTTTTTTTGCTTCTCCCTAAGTTACACTTAAGGGGGGGTGTTAGAGTAGTCTTATGTTAGCTAATAATTAAATCATTTAATTATTAGTTTATCATACTCTAGGCTTAAGTTTCACTTAGGCGCTTTATAATTCTTTAGGGTTTTAGCCTTTAGGGTTTCGTGTTTCCTTTTATAAGGATTCACTTCTTTCATTTCAATAAGGAGATTGTATTATTTTCATCATTGTTAATAGAAGATTATTTTCTTGCAACATGGTTTTGCAGTCTCTGGCCTATTGGCCGCCATAGCTTTCTGTCTTTTTGCTTCTTCTTTGTGACAGTCTTGCATGCAGGTGTTCTTGGGATGATTAGTATTTCACCTAATCTAATAGATCCTAGGGCTAGGATTGACTTGGTTGAAGGAGTTGAGAGAAAGGGGGATGTAGTTGGAATGTGAGAGGAAGAATAGGGATGATGTTCCTCTCACATTGACATGGAGGAGAAGAAGGTGGAAGGAAAAGACACATGTCAAGTGTCTCACAAAGACCAAATAGAGAAAGGGGGAGAGACATTTTCCTCATGAGGACTCTTTGTACAAGTGTCCCATGAGTCACCTTTGACCCTTAGAGGTGGCTTGAGAAGCCCCTTAGGAATAGGGAATGTCTCTTGACTTGGTTGTTGAGAGGACATGTGGTCATGAGACTAGGTCCTATGAGGCCACATAGCCCTTAAGAATAGGACATGTGTGGGTGAGGATAAATATGAATAAATAATTAATAATAATTATTTATTTTAGCCAAGGTGATGTGTCAGGTGACTAGGTGGATGAAGTAAATTAGAAGACTTAGTCATATTTAGGTGATTGTGTATTTAATTAAATCACTTTAATAGACTATTTAGAAGACTTAGGATATTTTATTAGACTATAGTGAATTTATTAAATAAATTGAATAATTTATTTAATAAATAGAGGAATAATTATTAATTAAATAATAAATATTTAATTAATTTATCAAGTCAATAGTAATTAAATAATAAATATTTAATTAATTAATGAAGCCATTTTTAGGTGTATACACCTTGTTTTGATGAGTTCAGTCAATCTTAGTGCATGACCTTCATGTTCTCTTTTCAAATTAGAGATTTGATCGACCGGGTGCATGTTTCTCTCCACGAGTTCAGAGACTGCTTCTTCTACTTCATCTGAGCTACCATGTCCAGATAATTCATCTATTGTGTCCTAACTTTCACTCAGTTGTAAAGCCACTTCTTTTCTCTTGGCAAGAGATCTTCTCATTATGTTTTCAAGAGAAGCAATCCTTTCATTTGCTTCCTCTAACTACTTCTAATAGTGGTAACCCTCCATGATCGTTACTCAAGCAGTTAAGCTTCTTTACTTGAGAACTTGGTTCTCATACCGATTGTTAATCCTAACCGGTGACTTAGAGGGGGGTGGGGGGTGAATCAGTCAATTCAAATTATTTAACCTTTTATCTTGTTAAATTGAATACATCTACTGTGTAATACTAAAAATGTAATGCATGTGTAAGTCACTTGAACAAAAATCACATACATAAGCCAACACAAAATTTATATGTGGAAACCCTCAGTTAGAGGGAGAAAACCACCGTGGGATAGAACCCACAATCTTCACTATTGCAGTAATAAAGTTGCCATGTTAAAGGCTTACAAAAGCACTTGTTAAAGTGCTACCTTGTGAGGGGATTTGATATAGTTTGGTTAAGATCTTGACTTTGTTAGGAGTCTCATTGCTAGAGGACTTGACAACATCAACCAAGATGTCACCTGGTGAAGGGCTTTATACAGTGTAACATGTTAAGGTTCACCCTAATAAAGGAATTTTTATGAGCTTCACACAATAAAAGAAATGATCTTCTTTAGACACTCAATCTATCGATCATATCATACATGTTCTTTTCTCCCTCTGCTTGGCTGTTCAATTTGTCTTTCACTTATGGTGAATGTAACCCTTCTTAGAAGACTCAACTCTTCTGCTATGCTTTATCTCTCTGCACATAATTTCTTTCACCACACATAGCTAATGTTCGATGACCTATATATATATAATGATCTGCACATTACCACACGTAACTTTGGCACCAAGCTGTAACTTTTCTAAAATGTCGATGTTCTAGAAAGCAATCCTAAAGTCTTGAATGAAAAATTCTTGATCAAGCTAAAATGCTCACATATAGAGCTTCAGTTCATCCTAAAACACTTGCAAAAAAACTCGGTTCATCCCAAAAAAATGCACCGCAAAAACTGGATCGAATTATAAAAGCACTGATCGGTAGATTTGCTACTTTGAAGGAAAAACAATGTACTATCAGTTGATTCATGTGTCTCATGTGGTTTTCCACTGGACTGGTTCGACAAGACTGGTATTATTGTGACCAGTGTAGGTAAACTCTCCTTTGATGGTTGTCAGCTGGGATAACTACCAGTTCACCACTGTTGCTCTAACTTAAAGACTGGTGTGTTTTATGTTTTTTAATGATGACAACTAAGCATAATGACAACATACTCTACTAAACTTATCTTCTTCATCAACTTGCACTAGGCTAGTGCAATCTTCCAAGGCAAATTGTAGGTGCTCATTACTATAACACCAATACCATCAATAGTTACATAACAATGTGTAAGAAACAAATGAAGTTAAGCTTATATTTAGATTTTAGTTGACTATACAAAGCAATGTACAATCAACATATCACAAGTAGTATGGATTAGGTGAGTTTCACAAAGGTTCATTCACAATTTCTTTAATCCAACTAAAGTATTTAAAGAAAATTCTAGGCTAAATACTTAAAGAAAATTCATAAACTAATTTGAGAGATCACATAATCACACAATACTTCCAAATTCTTCACCAAATCACCACATTACAATGTATTATTACAATCTTGGCAGTATCACAATAACAATTCTCCAAAAACTCCTCTTACAAATGAGAGAAGTAGAGTCTATATAGGAGCCCCAAATACAATGAAAGGATAGGATTGATTTGAAACCAATGGTCGATATTCTATCGAAGGTAACCCTAATTAGAGTTTCCACAAATATTAAATGACATCATTAAATACAATGCATAAAAATAGAATACTCTCTAAGGACCAATGAGAAAATTGGAGGATGCCTAGTCATAAACAACTCATCATCTAGAAGATGCACTCCTTTATCCTTTTCTCTTTTAGTAAATTCATTGAACCTGGACATCACTTCATTAAGCTCTTCCATTGCTATGACTGGTAAGTTGTTGTGTTGCAAGTCTACCACTTCCAATCCCTCCATGCAAGTATCAAGAAATTTGTCCCAATCTATAGCATGCCTTCGCAAATCATTGATGGAGACCATAATAGAGATAAGACCATCTAGTTGACATTTTTTGAACTCCATTCCTTGAAAGTAAATTGATGTCAACCCTTCCTTCAATTCTTGTAAGTCTAGCTCATTGGAGACATCAATATCTCAACCCAATAATTCCTTGATTGATATGAGAACCTTTGAATGTATGTTAAGGATAGGTCCTTTGATTGCAAGACAATCCTCTATGCATGATCAAATGTGGATTTCTTCATGGCTAAGGAATGATACCAATGATTGAAGTCATGTGCTTCCTTATTTAATTACACTCTCTCAAACTAGTGTTGATGTAGGAACTTTCTTTAGTGCTTTGAGGCAAGGGATCCTCTTGTCCTAGCCTTGTTGAAACTCTTTCCATATATCCTTTAAACTTTGGACCTTTTTCATTAGCAACATAGTTCTCTCATGAGCTTGAACCGTCTTAGTGTATGCACCCTAAAATGGTCACCTAGACTATGGGCCTCCATTCTTCAATTTATCAAATGACAAAATTAATTTATTAATTTCCTGAATCAATGCCATGCAATATTTTCAATTCAAATCGATTTCCTTGATCAAATCGTAATTAATTCAATATTTCCTAAGGTTTGATAATTTTATCCTAAGTTTTATTTAATTAAGAGAAAATGCTCCTTTTTAATTTTAAAAAAATCTTTTAAATAAATAATAAAATCCACCTTATCCTGCGTGCACATGAAAAATGAATTTCTAAATTTAAAATAAAAAGAAAAAGACTTTTTGTCTACACACTGAATGCACACTTTCCAAGATGAGTTGAATCTCTTTTTTCCTCTTAATCTCTTCCACAGATCTTTTTGCCTCTTAACCATGTCCATTGATTTTGCCTCTTGAGAATCTTGTGCCCCAAAGTCAAAATGAGAATTTTTCTCCACCCTTGGATTTTGCCTCTTAATCTCTACCATTCATTGCTCTTTAAAAGGAGTCCTCTCCTTCTCATTTGGGCATCCAGATTGTAGAGATCTAGATTTTATGTTATTTTTATGCTGCAGGTTTGGAGAGTGATTTTGGAAGAGAGTTTGAGCAATTGAGCTTGAACATTGCAACTTCTCTTTTTTTGTCTTCTTCTCTCATGCCTCCATGACAATCCATTTAGATTACTCTTTCACTTGCATATTAGATTAGATTCATACTTCATTTCATAGAATAATCTTGCATGCGCATTTTCTTTCATAGATTAGTTTTCTTTCATGCATTGTTATCATATAGAATAAGCTTCCATTTTCATTTGCATGCATATTTGATGATCACGGAGACTAGTACTCTTTCTTTTCCTCTTTGAATCTCTCATTTTATGGTGTACTTGCATGGACACAAACTAGGTCTAAACTAATGCCTTTCATTATAAATCCTTGCACTCCATGAATAGAGAGCTATGAGTCGCCATTTGAGACCTCATTCTTGAGCAATCTTGGATATAATAACTCATAGAAGTTGTAGACACCTAAAAATCTTTTAGAAAATAAAGTATTTTTATTTTTTGAAAAAACCCTGATGACATCATCATTTATTAATTAATTAATTTATTTTTATGTCATTAAATCCCTTTATCTTAATTAAAAATATTTAATTAAGAAATCCCTCCCAAAAATGTTTAAATCTTATTTAAACATTATCTCCTTATTTATTAATTATTTAATTAATAAATTGACCAAAAATCCCAAAATAAATAATTTATTTATTTTTTGCCCAAAACTTGGCCAATTCCCTTAAGACCACTAACCTCTTCCAGAATCTTCTAATCCTTCTCTAATTTCGATTAGAGGCTAATCCCCTCTTTTCCTAACCCTAATCCCAACTCAAAATATTTAATTAAGATTAAATATTTAATCCTCATATTTATTAAATTCATTTTAATAAATATTCTCAAACCTAAACCATGGAAATAAATAAATCTTTATCTATTTCCTAAAATCCATGTTTATCCTAAGGAAATTCTAGACTCTTCTAGAAAGTCCTAATCCTAATCTCCCCCCTAATCCTGTCACATTCCCTAACCAAGGTTAGCCAACTCCTAGGCTTAACCCCAAAGTCAACAAACTTCTAGAAACTTCTCTTACATGCATTAAGTGCATTTAAGGCCTCCTTATCTCTCTTACATGCATTTATCATGCATTTAAGAAGCCCCTCACCCCTTTCTTACACCCTTTGACCTTAGACACATTTCCCAAATTGTGCACATCCCTTCCATCTTTCAACCCAATGCCCTTATGACACTTGTCACAAGGAGGTGGCCCTGAACTAGCACAATCCATGTGCTCCCCTTTGAATGAATCTTGGCCTCTCTTAAGGATTTTGATCCTGGCCACTCATTCCTCCTTCCCAAATCCTATAAATGCTCCTCATTTCCAAGAGCAAAGAAATCCATTCACCTTTCATTTTAAGCATTGTTATCATGCCCTTTTACTTCTAGCCTTAGCATAATCATCTTAATTTAGCTTACTTTCAAACATTTTAGCTCATCTTAATATAGCAATAATGGATTAACATAGTTTATTTCATTGTTTTGCATAAGCATAGCATCATATCACATCTCTATTTGGTTTAAAATCAATCTTAGCATAAACATCATGTAGCTTAATATTCATTTCAGCATCATTTGGATCCTTGAGGCCTTAGGGGCAAATCAGGTGTTCTATACCTGTTTTGTGCCATTTATGAGGTTTTCATGGATCTCAATCCATCCTAAAATGCATAAGGAACATGCTCCAAGTGCTTAGAGAGCACATCCACATCTCCTAAGCAAGAGCAAATCAAACAGTGCTTGGGTGCACCTGTTTTAGCTCAATCTGAGGTGGCTTAGTTTAGAGTTTTACTTGTTTTTGATTGATTTCATGCTAGACTAAAAATCTAATCTTTGTTTGGTTTGAGTCTTTCAAAATAGGTATCCTCAAAAGCCTTGTCCATAGAAGTGTGTCAACATTTTAGCACACATTTGTGGTGCCCACCATTGGACAACCCACCTTTACATACTGGTTTTGATTATTTTTGGAGCTAACCCCCTTGTGCAGATTTGCTTGGAGATGAAAACCCTAGATTTTCAAAGATTTGATCATATCTCCCAAATGGCTTGGATTTTTGACCTAAATTTTTTTTTGTGGGTCGGAGACATATCAGAAAAGCTTCAGTCAAAAATTTAGAATTTTCTGAAGTATTGTGAATTTTTTATATTTTTTCTTTATTTTTCATAAAAAATTAATTTTCGGCACAAATCAACATATTTTTCAAAAAATTTTACATTTTCAAAATTTTTTTAAAATTCTATAGGGGGTCCATTCTTTGTGTTTTAAATTTGGATGCAATATCATAGCTCATTTGGTCGATTTATAAAATTGGTCTATTTTGGTAAAATGGGTCTCTAAGGCACAAATGAAAGGATCTTTTTCAAATTCTGACATATTTGGAAAGCTCTCTTTATTTTAATAGGGGTCTCTTTTCTACATTTAGGGTTTGGTATCCTAATTCATGTCATATAGGTCCAATATTGTTGACTAGGTCAAAAATCAATTTTTTTTTAAAAATGGGGCATTTAATGATTAGTTTGCACTTATTTTCCACATGGTTCAATGCATGATATGAGTTGTCATTTGGATTATTTTTTGGTTATTATTGCTCCTAACAATTAATT
The DNA here is from genome assembly GCA_027943335.1 of Chamaecyparis obtusa. NCBI lineage: Eukaryota > Viridiplantae > Streptophyta > Pinopsida > Cupressales > Cupressaceae > Chamaecyparis > Chamaecyparis obtusa. Next base: position 1,043,362 of record BSBK01001784.1, read on the forward strand.
TTTATATCTAACCCTAGGGTTTGCATAAGCTGAATATACGTTGCATATCTTGTTTGCTTGTTTGTTTGTCTTGCTTGTTGGAGAGTTCGTGACTTCCTTGCACATAGAAGCTCAACAAAAATAAAAATAAGGTAAAATCTACTAAGCGCATTGCTTTGGACTTGAGGTATTTGTTGTATCTCTATAACATTTGGATTTTGGAAATAAAAATGAACCTCTTGCGTGTCTTATTTGAGCAATTTACTACTTTCATAGATCACATTTCAATTTTTGCTCTAAAAGAAAGAATGAATCTAGATTTTATTTCTTGCATATATGTTCCACATAGTAATTAGGCCCTATGAACACTATTTGTGGTGTTCTTGAGAGAGTGGGCTTCATTCACTTGTCTTACATGTGAAGCTCTTCTCGACGATAGATCCCCTTGTAGGTAGGGAAGAAATTGTTATCATCTCATTGTCCCACTTGGTTTAGTCCTCAACATTTGATGGTACATTCTCTCTTGGTCCTATTTAGAGAGATTGGTAGTCATTGTTCTTGGCATACAAACCTTGGTGAGGTGATTTCAACTTAGTGTGTCAATTAATCTATTTGCTATGTCTAGGTGAGGTGAAGAGGCTAGAAGAGTATGCTCTGTTCCCTTTTGGACACATCAGAAACTTAGAACCCTTGAATTCGAACTAAGTCCCCATATGGTCCATATTGTGAGTCTTCATTATTAGATAGGGTTAACCATAGTGGACACTCCCTTTATTGGGTAAATCACGTGGACAGAACCTCAAGCGGTATTAGCCATTCCTATCGTGGAGCAACAACCGCTATATACATGTCCTTGTGGAAGAAATTTCCATAGGTGTGGTCTCTTGTTGGGCTGTTAGATCTCCTCAGCACCTCCTGATTGATTAAATTCTTGGATTGTGTCAAAACCTCGGTGTGCCAGGATTAAATTTCACCCACTTGAGATTGCAAGAGTTGGAGAGTTGACCATTACTACAAACCATAGTGCAACCAACTTTTTCTTTTCTAGGATTGTGTGTGACTGAATTTTTTTTTGAGAACATACACAAGTAAAGTCCTTATGGAGTAGAATACTACGTCACTATTCTTGTTTATGTGCAAGGTTGTTTTATCCCTTGCTCATTGTTTGAAGATAATTGTTTTCTTGAACTCCCTGATCGCTATCTTGCATGCCTGATTAAGGATAAGAATTTGTTAATGGATCTAGTTGGTCAATTAAAACAAACAAAAACTAAGTTCTCAAGTAAAAAAAAAACAAACTTTTTATAGCTTGATGTCAGCACTTGTCACTTGTCCTTAGAGTGAGCTATCGCTAAGTGTTGATTCATTGTCGCCTGAAACTGTCAACTTGCTTGATTTTCTATCCTTTCATTTCCAATCTTCCTCGGTCGATTTGGGTCAGATCAAGTCACTTACCTTGCTATTAGAAGCCTATTTTCACCTTGGATTCTTGTGTTTTGACCTCTTGAACTAGTAATCTTTGATTTCACGAGTGACCTTGCTTGGAGTTGATGAGATAGAAACTGTCCTTGTTGAGAAGATAAATCTTTGGATCCTTTGATAACACACTTGGAGAGTTTTAGTAATCTATTGTCCATTCACTTCCATTAAAATTCAAATTCAATCAATATAAATTGGGTAAATCATCCTCCTAATCGATATGTGTTCGGGTATTCACCCATTCAGGTGGCACCTGTGTGGCAGTGTTAGTTTATGCCTCTTGCAAAATTCTATCTTATCACGTCTCTTTTGGACAAGTGAGTACTTTTACTATCTTGGTTTGGTACCAACGTTTCTTAAGGTCATCTTATCACCTAGTACCTTTTCTTTCATGTCGGTTACAAAAAGATATCAAGTAAATCAAGGAAAGCGACCTCAAGTAGTCTTTAACCAATTACTCTTAGTTCAAACTCACCAGAAACATAAGGGAAAAGAACCTGAATTTGATCAATCACCCAAGAACAACTCAGTTTTGTTTGATCCCAAGAGTAACCTTAGTGAGTTGAGTACACCCTTAGCATCTTCTCACTTAGATATGGATATGAGTTACACAATGAATCAATGAGAGAGGGAAGGAATGGATAAATGCCTTGATGACATATTTGAAAAACATAGAGATACCATTTCGTTTGGAAATTTCTCTCGCGAACATCGACCAGTCTCACCCCTTATCTCAACTAGATATCTGGATGCACACCAAAGGGTTGAAAGAGATAAGAGGCAAGCCTATAAAGAAGAACAATCTCAACATGAAAATGAAGATGATGAACCTTATGACACTCGTGTGAATGCAACATACACCAATGACTTGTTTAGACATTCAAGACCGAGTTCACCACTCAAAACACCTTCAAGATACACGAGTGAAATACTTAAGAGAATAGAGCATGAAAAGAAAGCCTTCCTAGATGAACAAGATGAGAAGGAAGAGAAATTTAGACTCCTAGAGTTGGAGAGGCAAGCCTTGTTGGAGATAGAAAGGAAAGCCTTCCAGGAAGAGCAAGACAAACTCTTGGCTCAACAACTTAATGATCAATTTAACAACATGCGTGTTGGTGGTGGAAACAACTCTCCTCAGTCCACTCCTCCTAAGACTCCATGAAGTGGAAGACGTTCAAGAACACCTTCACAATCTCCTAGCCCTAGAGGAAGAAGGGCTTCATGACATGATCATTATAAGAGACGAACACCTCTTAGGAACTCAAGACAACCTTCACAATGTGCTCACCATGGTTCGCAATATGGGGGTAGTAGTTCAAGTTTTGACCTCAAATCCCAAGACTTCATGAAGATACAACAAGAATCACTCTTCCAGCAGTATGTGGAGAGATACTTAGAGAAAAAAAAAGACAAGTTCCTAGAGATTTTAATCAACAAGGGCATTAGAGTCCGCTACAACTTTGATGTGGACAAGAAGATTAAGAAGCAAGGACCATCTCAAGAAGAAGAGATTAAACAAATTAAGAGTATGATGGAAAAGATGTTGACACCCAAGAGTTCATTCTCACTTGATTCAATTTGTCCTAATCCTTTAAAAAAAAGTGTTAACATGAAAGACTTCCCTAGAAAGGTTGAGATCCCTCAATATGACAAGTACACTGGGAATGCAGATTCACATGATCATGTGCGTCAATTCTACACCATGAGTTTTGAGTTCCATCAAGATGACTCATACCTCATAATATTGTTCCCAAGGAGTCTTAAAGGTCAAGTGATGGAATGGTTCACCAACGTAACTCCCCCCATTAAGACTTTCAAAGAGCTCATATATAGATTTTTCCAACACTTTGCATACAACCTTTCAAGATCTATCACCATGTTGGACTTATGCAACTTAAAGAAAAATCAAGGGGAATCCTTTGTCACTTTCTTGCAAAGGTGGAGATGACAATGCTCTCACTACCCTAGGACCATCCCTAAAAATAAGAAGATTAACATCCTTGTTAGCAACTTGGTTCCCAAAATGTGGTATGAAGTTAGGAAGATGGTTTTTATTCCTTTGACACTATGGTTGAAATTTCATGTAGGATTGAGGATGTTTTGAGAGAACAAGGAATTTTGACCAAACATGGAAACAACAACAACAACAATGGTCAACATAACAACCCTAACAAAGATAAAGGAAAGAGCTCACATTGGAATAAGAACAAACAAGTGGTCAATGATGGAGTTGTGGATTCCTCTAAACCCAAACATCAAGATGTTCTCCACTTGTCTAGTGTTGTTCAAGGCATGAAACTCAATGCATCTAATGAACAAGAGCACAAGCCAAGATACGAAGATAAGCCTAAGAAAGAGAGATGCCAGTTTTCAAAACTTGGTGATTCATATGAGGATGTCTTGAAAACACTCATTGCCAAAAATCTTGTACATCCTCAAGATCCCACAAAGTATTATGTACCTGATATTAAGCCACATTGGTGGGACGAGGAAGCATTTTGCAAGTTTCACAATGGCATTGGACATGATATTGAAAACTATTGGAAACTCAAATATATCATCCAAGATCTCATTGAGAATGGAAAAATTAAGGTAGATGGATTGAACACCAATGCCGATCATAAGGCATTCAAAGAACCTTTTCCCAAGTAAGAGAAGGGGAAAACCTCTAAACCTAAGAATGGTAGGGTTGAGGTCAATTACACTTACACAGATGTGGAGAATGTTGTCAACATGCTTGAAGTTGTAGAAGAGAATGTCAACATAATGAGGGATAAAGATCCCTATGGTTACAATATAGACATGGACTCTCCTCCTATATATGATGAAGAACCCATCCTAGTGCTAAGAGGTCCTAACTCTAGATTTTTATCTCAAACTCTCAATGCTGTCACACAAAATCAAGGTCCCCTTGTCATTAGAGGACTAAGTTCAAGTCAACCAAGTAAACCATGCAAGTGGCATCCAAGAATGTCACCTCAAAACTAGAAGTCAATCCTAAGTCGAGCTATAATCTTGTCGATCAGTTGCAAAGAACACCAGCTTAGATTTCGATCTTTGAGCTCTTAGAGTTATCTCTGAGACACAAGCAAGTCCTTGAGGATGCTTTTCATGCAGCGAGCATCCCCAACAACTTAGACATTGATAAATTCCAGAACATGGTTAACCAGATTGCTAGCCCATATTACCTTACCTTTTCAGAGGATGATGATAAATATTTGAGCCACCCACACAATCTCCCTATTCATATTGAGGTCATGATCCACAAAACCTATGTTGGGCGCATGTTGGTCGATGGAGGTGATGGGCTTAATATTTGTTCCTTGAGTCTCTTGAAGATGTTGGGTTATTCTGAACAAGACAAAGATACCAAAAAAATGATCACTATCAAAGCTTATGATGAGGTGAAAAAAAGTTCCAAGGGGTTGGTCGTCCTTCCTGTTAGGATTGGCCCTATTGAAAAAGATGTTTTATTCCAAATAGTTGACATTGGCCCCCTAGCATACAATATATTACTTTGTAGACCATGGATTCATGACATGCAAGCAGTACCATCTACCTATCATCAATGTGTTAAGTTCCCTTACAATGGAGTAGAGATTTGTATACCTGGGGATAACACTTTATCTGTTAACTTAGTTTCAGTGAGTGCTCATGTTCCCCTCAATAGAGGAGCATAAGACTTCAATGCAACCTTAGTTGAATGTAAAGACAAGTTCAAGTCAGTAGACCTTGGCATGGGTGGGTATCCACTCAACTCCCTCACAAATCTACTAGTTTAACCTAGGTCTTATGGAAAGCCTTCACAAGAAATGAGACCTTCCTCTTCAACTATGACTTTATTTGGCACATTTGTAGGGTCCTCAGTGCCTATTAAAGATGAGAAAGAAGAGATAGCTATTAAAGACTAGATTTATAGAGAAGAGAAATACATGTACAATGATAAATTCTCTCCCTCTTGTACAGCTTATGGAAGAGGGTATACTTTTGTTAAATAGATGGGCTATCCTGGACATGGACCTCTTAGTAACAGATTGGATGCTAGAGCCGAACCCCTTGATCATGATCTTTTTGGATGCAAGTCTAAGAAGACTGTTGACCAAGGATTTGCAAATCACAACAACACTGCTCCTATCCTTGATGAGTCAGATAATGAAGTTGAAACAGAATACATATCTAATTTGACAAATCAGCAAGATATGTGTGAAGATTTGGTCCCTTCCACTAATCTCCTTTGGGGAGATTCAGATAATCCAGTCACACATGAGATAGTTGCAAGCTTAGAACAAGATGAACCAGATGTAGAAGATCCTATCAGAGAACATCAAAGAAAGAACCTTGTTCGTTTAATGGAAAGAGAAGGTATTACCCTTGATGACATTAGAACTTCCACATCAAGATGTCCCAAACCTTCATGGTGTAAACATCCTAGTCAAAGTTCAGAAACAAGTTCATATGACTATGAATGGGACTCCTTCTTAGAGCCTTCCACAGCTGACATGGATGTTGATGTCATCCACACTTATAGTTCTCAACCTGAGGTAGCCGACAAGTCACATGTAGGATTAGGGGATTTGAACCCAGATGTTTCCTCAGTGACAAATCTTTACTTGTTAGGAAAAATTTTGATTTGGGTTTCTTAGAAAGATACTTGACGGAATCTGACTCTTCGGTCACCAGAGATGATATCATTCACATTCACAACCTTGAACCAATCATTGACTTACCTCTTGTTCATCCTAACCTCATTGATTAGGCCCAATGCTATCACGAACCTGAGCTCTTAACATTCCAAAATGATTATGAGATAACCTGTTACTTGAATGCTATTGAACCCATAGTCTCTTCCACCAGTGAACTGGCTACCAACATGATAGAGCCAGACATCAAGTACCTTAGTCACAAAATAAAAAGAAAAGAAAAGCAAAAGAATAAGAGTTCTGATGGTGAAAACCACTGTGTGGCGGTGTCAAAACCAAAAATAGAAAAAAGAAGTGACATATCCACGGGTGAAAAACCCTCTGAGGTGCCTAAGGATGAGGTACTTGATCATCTCCCTAGCTAATTTCAAGATAGATATTCAGTGCTTATTGAACCAACACAAACAGTCAATGGGTACAGATGAGGCTCCACAGATAGCTCGCTCGGCTCAGTCCTTGTCACCACAAGAAAAAGAAGCTTATACTAAGTTCTTATAGAAAAAGAAGATCAATGTTGCATGGACTTATTTAGATATGCTAGGGTTGGACACTAATCTTATCATGAATCACTTGTCCATAGCTCCAGGTGTCAAACCGGTTAAATAGAAATTGAGAAAGATGCATCCTCACATAGCTCTCCTAGTCAATGCAAAATTAGAGAAAATCCTTGGTGCAGGGCTCATATGAGCTATTGACTCAGCTGAATAGATATCAAACATTGTACCAACTTTCAAACATGACAAATCCATTTGAATTTGCACAGATTTTAGAGATGTCAATAAAGCATGCCTGAAGGATTACTTTCCACTTCCCAATATAGACATGATAGTGGACATGACTGCAGGTTATGAGATTTATTCCTTGATGGATGGTTTTTCTGGATACAATCAGATTAAGATAGCTCCTGAAGATCAAGAAAAGACTACATTCACTTGTGCATGGGGTACCTATTGTTGGAACATTATGCCTTTTGGATTAAAAAACACAAGAGCCACCTATCAACGAGCTATGACAACCATTTTTCATGACATGATGCATAAAAATACAGAAGATTATGTGGATGACACCTTGGCCAAGTCTAAGAAAAGAGATACACACTTAGATGATTTAAAAGTCATTCTAGATCACATGGAACAATTTCAACTATGGTTAAATCCTAAAAAGTGTGCATTTGGTGTCACCTCTGGAAAACTACTAGCATTCATCATTTTAGAAAAAGGAATAGAGATAGACCTTGAAAAAGTCCAAGCAATCATAGATATGCCACCTCCTAAAAACATTAGTCAAATGAGGAGTCTTCAAGGACGTCTTCAATCCATAAGGAGATTCATTTCACAGTTGGCAGATAGAGCTCAACATTTTTACAAGAACTTACAAAAAGGAGTCAAATGTGTTTGGAATGAGGATTGTCAAAAGAGCATAGATAAAATCAAGAAATACTTGGAAAATCCTCTCATTTTAATGCCTCCTATCCTAGGGAAACCACTTACTCTATACATTTCAACAACATAATCTTCCTTGGGGGCATTACTAGCTCAACTTGATGAACATGGGAAAGAAAGAACAATATACTATTGTTGGCAATTTGGCTGAGTTAGATATCTAGTTATTATCATTATGGAAACATATAATCTATATGAAGACCACATATGACAGAAAGCAGTTATGACAGAGCATAGAGTAAAATTGTCTAAGTGTAAGTAGTATTTTCCCAGTCTAACCAAAGATAGTTTTTGATGGTGATGTCGATAGAAGTAAGTTCAATGCTTGTGCACTTGAACATGGATACTTTGATGTATATTGAAGACTCACTTGAGAGCGCAAGTTTGTACAACATGTACAAAAGAAGCTATTGCAGTATTACCAAAGACAGAGTTGAAGCCGACATGATAAAGAAAGAAGACAAAATGAGTAAATAGTTAAGGGATTATTTTGTTTATCAAAATGATAACTTAATCATATAAGGGATGAAATCCTAGATGTTAACCCTTGGGTAGCATGAGTTAATATGTATTTTGTAAAAGTGCTTTATGTTTTGTAAAGCTGACTGTAAAAGTTATTATTCTTAATAACTTGTATAGATGTAAGACATATGTAATGTGAAGGTACAAGTGTGACATATACATGTGAAAGATATTGATGTGAAGTTGTAAATTGTAAAAGTCAAGAAAGAAGATTTTGTATATGCAAGCAAAGAGAAAGATCAGAATAGGAAAGCTATTCAGCAACATTGAAAGGTTACATACCTTATCACTTTTTGTAATCAGAAATCATTGTACATTACATGTTTGGGTAGTGAGCTCATCTTGTAATAATTCATTGTGTACTAACAACTCTTAGCAGGGTTGAGGCTTCTAAAAAGGCCTAGAGTCCCTTAATGAAGACTAAGACACTATATGTATGTAATAGGCTCCTAACAGGGTCAACATCCTTAACATGATACTTTTGATTAGTGGATCATTATGGGTATCATCTCCACTAGGGTTTTCCCTTGGCCAGGGTTTCCTTGAGAAAAAATAATGTGTTATGAGTTCATTTTCTTTATTGCTATGCATGCTATTTAGTTTAACTTGTTTTGCAAGTATCAAATTAATCTGTTATATCCATAATTGGGCAAAAGTAAAAGTTTGTAGAATACTGATTCACCCCCCCTCTCAGTATTCCCTATTTCTATCAACTACATTAGTCGCACTCTTGTTTAATATGAGGTTAACTACACCAACATTGAGAAAGCTTTCCTTGCAGTTGTGTTTGCTTCCAAAATGTTGCAACATTACATGCTTGCACACACTATACACCTCATAGAAATAACAGATCCATTCAAGTATTTACTAGGTAAGGCTGCCCTCATAGGTAGACTTGATAAATGGATGATGATCCTTTCAGAGTTTTACATAGAGTACATTGAGCGTAAAGCAATGAAAGAACAAGTAATAGTAGATCAATTGGCTAATTACCCAATACAAGATAATGCACCTATTCAAGTTGATTTCCCAGATGAACACCTCATGTATATGACTGAAAGAACATGGAAGATTTTCTTTTATGGATCCTTTATGCAAAATGTTTCAAGAGTTGGTGTGTTGTTTGTTTCTCCTCATGGGTACATGATTCCTAAGTCTTAAAAGTTATGGTTTCCATGTACAAACAACATTGCTGAGTATGAAGCTTTAAAAAATGGACTTAAGATAGCCATAGAATGGAGAATCAAAGAGTTACATATATATGGGGATTCACAACTGATAATCAACCAAGTCAATGATGAATATAAAAAAAAAACTAAGAAACTGGTACCTTACAAGAAAATGGTTGATTCCTTAAAATGATACTTCACATTTGTCATGTTTCAGCAAATCCCACTAGTACATTTGACATCATTTTTCTATGAAAATTATCGACCATTAATTAAAAAGGTTTAGGTTGGTTGGGTTATCGAAGGAAAAATTTGTTTTTTTAAAAATCCATGCCTGTGTTGGTCTCAATTTCAACCAATACCATGTCGATTGAAATTTTGACCAACACGGGCATATAACTTAAAAAAAACATTTCAAATCTCATTTCATTTTTACGGTTGCAGCGCACGAATTAGGATTTCCATCTTCTAAGCTAGCAAGAACGAAGCTTATTCCAGATCGTGCAGACCCTACACTTGAGGTTAATAGCACATTTTATCATTTATCTTCTGTGGAGTTTGAGGTATCTTCCATGTTTCCTATTGTTCATTACATGGATTGTCATTTTCTTCTAGTCATCTCTGTTTGTAATATGCTGGTAGGCGATTGAATCAATGAGTATATTTAGTGGTGACTATGGTTTGAGTAGGGTTTGTAAATGCTATGACCAAGAATTATGAAGGCTGTGACTAGGGTTTAGGAATCTATGTACAGACCAAATAGACAAGTTAATTGTTCAGCACAAAAAAATTAACCATTTAGAAGAAATTCAAATTTCATGCAACATGGTGTACTGTACTGTTATAGAAGTGTGGAAAGAAATGAAATTTCACACAATGTAAAATGAATGCTATGCACCATTGTAAAGAACTCTGTAATGTAATTTTTATTAAGTTTGTATCATATTTTAAATTTCCAAAAGCCACACGATCTCCTATTAGACCGAGCTCAGTTCCATTGGGTCGGTGCTGTCATGAGTTCGTGACCCCAATTTGCAACTTCACCATGGAATTCCTATGCCGTTGGATGAAAGGGAAAATTAGGGGAAAGTTTATTTATGCAACCAATGCTCAAAAATGCGAAGACTGTTAAGTTGCTTCAAGGCTGATGCCCTAGCTAGGGCACGATACTTGTTTAAAAAATAAAGTGAAGTGAATAACTGGAGGTTTGGGACCGAATCATAGGTTTAGTTGAGTACCTCAGATTCATGGAAGACTCCTCGTGATTGCAACCACTATGAGCACCCAACGTTTGACCATTCCAAATTGACATTAATCTAGCTTGATCACCTAGGTTAAAATGTCTCTGTGACAGTCAACATCGCTGGAAACAAGTGGTGAAAGTCATCAGAAGTTTTAGTGTATGATCTTTGGAGACAATAGATTCTATACTCAAACCCAATACCGATTGAATGATGGAATGTAGTTATAGGGGATTAGCAGTATTTTGATATTTTTTGAGTGTTCGGGTAGTAGGGAAGTCTAGTCAAACAATTGATTGTAATAACCTAGTGGTCTTGGTTGAAGCTTCTTCCTAAGATTATTGGTGTTGTGGTAGACTAAACCGAAAGATTATAAGTCTCAAGAGTGATTTATGATTGATAGTGGAAGTGTATTGTTAGTTTACAAAATCATAGCCAAAGAATAGAACAAGGTTGTAAAACCAGATAGAAGTGAGAAATTAGCAAACTGTTGTTACTTCTAAAGTAAAACAATAGTGACATTTTGAAAACTTACAAATCCCATTCAAGGAAACTGCCAGTTAGAAGAATTTCCCAGTAGACACAAATGTTTAGAGACTAAAGAACTTTGACAGTGTTGTTTGATACTATTTTTTCATGGTTGAATTGACACCATTATTCTATTGTGCATTAGTTTGGGCTTATTTCAAGTTTCTGTTGTTTACCTCAAGTTTTCGTTGTTTATTTCAAGAATTTGTGTCAACGTGATGGAAAAACCATGTCTTCTGTATGTTGCGATGATCAAATTCCATGAGAAGACATGTTGGGTCATGTGGATAACTATTGTAATCAATTATATTAGATGATAATTAGGCCTTTATAGGGATTACACATCCATTATGTTTCTAGGAGAAGGATTATATAAAGGAGATGGCTAGCATTGTAAGGCTAGCTATTTATTGTAATATCATGATGTGGATTATTTGGAGATATAACATGGACCAAGATTGGATGTAGATCATATTTACTATCTCATAATGAATTACTAGGATAGGTACCAATCTTACTATTATGAGACAGTAAATAATATAAGCTCCTCAAGCATGAGTTGGATGATGTGGATACATTAGTTCTTATATCTACATAATCCACATCATCCAACTCATGCTTGTGGACCAAGATTGGATTTAGATCGTATTTACTGTCTCATAATGACTTACTAGGATAGGTACCAATCTTACTATTATGAGATAGTAAATAATATAAGCTCCTCAAGCATGAGTTGGATGATGTGGATACATTAGTTCTTATATCTACATAGTCCACATCATCCAACTCATGCTTGAGGAACTTATATAATAATCAACTGATTAATGTTTTTGGTTTTGATGTAGTCCTCTCCAACTCATGCTTGAGGAATATTAATTATAACCATGGAATGTTAATTCTAACCTATATTATTAGATCATTAATCATGCATATGTAGAGTTGTGTGGAGTAAAGGTGATCACAGTTAAAGAACAATGAGAAAATACAATGAAATTGGATGCAATGTGTAGCAGTGGATGATCTATCCGAATAAGGAAGGGTTTTTATATTTGAAAATGTTTTGTCATGTTGAATGAATGGTGATTCGATCACTAATTTGATGCAGGAGTGAGTTGTAACAGGAGATTGGGGAAGCCCTAGCAAACCAGGGTTTGGAGTCAAGATTTGGGGGTTTTAGTGTTGCAAGGCCCGTGAGTCTAATTGCTTGTGGATTTAACCATTTTGAGTCATTTTATAAGTCCGCTGAAGGTTTGGTGGGATAAGGGAATGTGAGGAGAGTAGTTGCTTTGAAAATTTGGTCATTTTCATGCATTGAAAATAGGGGTTCAGTCATGGTTAGGTGTGTTGGTCCAAAGTAACCCTATAAAAGATTTTGGTGTGTTATAGAACTCTGAAAAGGGTGTCTAGAAATGTTTTCATCTTGTCAAGTTTTTTGAGGGAAGACAAAGTTATTACCATCCTAAGTCTGTTGCAGGGTTATTGGCAACCTATTAAGCCTTTGGAATAGTTTGAAAGAACTTTGTGTATTGGAAGCATGGGAATTAAAACAAAGTCTTAGAATTCCTTGAGTCTAAGTGGTTTTAAGCCTAGGAAACCTAATCCATCATTGTGTAGTATTGTGGAGGTCTTGACAAGTCAGATCTTTTAAACATTTGAGGTTGTTGATAGGCTAGAGTGCCTAGATCTCTGAAATTACCAATTCTCATTGTGTTTTGAATACCACCACCCTTATTCCTTTTGGTTTGGAGTAATTTTATTTCATTTTAAATAAGTTATGGAAGTTTTATTAAATTATTTGAATGATTAAATGAAGATTGGATCATCAAGATCAAGATTGGATTCAAAATTACTCCAAATCAAAAGGAATAAGACTCCAAACCAATGAAATAAAACTGCCATAACTTATTTAAAATGAAATAAAATTACTCCAAATCAACGTAATAATTGTGCTATGATTATTGGAAGCCATTCTCAACTCAATTAATGACCAGATTTAAATTGCATTCTCTATCACATAGAAATGGTTTCCACAAGTTGATAAACTTCTTCAATAAACTCGATACTAAGACTTGAGTTACATCCAAACGCAACATAAAACATTTAAAATAAATATTTGTTCTTTGTTATCAAATTCCATCAGAATATATTCATAATAAAGACGTGCTCGATGATGATGAAAATATGGGTGTTAGACTATCGAACCGAAAGAGAAAACCAAACAAAATGAGTTGTAAATAATAAAAATGAAACATTCGGGAAACACTAAATAATCACAAAGAATAATCAAATGTAAAACTAGACTGTTATTTTCATTCATCATACATATTACATTGATCATCTCATTCCCATTGATCTCTCTCTTCACCAATTCTCCACTCTCGTACCCCCTATTCTCGGCTTCTACATTGCAGAGATAAAGATCTCCAAACTCACAACTTGGTAACTAAATCATATAACTTAGTGAAGAATACTCAAAATAGAGATCGATGGTGAAGACAAAAGGCATTCTTACATTTAGTTAAGGGTAGTACTTAAAGAATAATATAGATCAATAGTGAAGATTAAAAGTCACCCTTACATTTAATGAAGAGTCTATTATATAGAAGAATGAAAGAAATTAGAAGCTACACTCCTCCTTACTGAAGAGTATTTATGGAATATAATGAAGATTAAAAACCATCCCCACCCTTAGCGTAGAGTATTTATAGATCATTCACAAAGAGCCTTAAAAAAGTACTTAAAGAATTATATAAATTGATTATAGAAATTAAGAGCCCCTCATCCTTTTTCTAAGTCCTTCATGGAAGTTGAAGTATCACTCTTTAGGAAACTTATATCTTTGGTTCAAAGTTCCCATTAAAATCATTCAAATATTTGAAAGCAATACCTAAATTCGCTACAGTGGTAAAGTATTAACAAAGCATAGCCTCATAGTTCCATTAGTTTGACAATCAATGGTAAGAAATTCCTAATAATATTATATTAGAAGTGAAATGTTGATGCTAAGACAATTACTTTGTGACCATAATAATCCTACATATGTTTTTTTGCACAATAGATAAAGTCTTCTATTCAATTCCAAGAGAAACTCACAGTTTCAATTGTGACCACACTAGCTTCATTGCAACAAACTTGTTAGAAACATGAAAAGAAAACATGTTAGCAATTCCATCATTTGTCTGTTGTTTGGGATAGTCACCATAGAATTATTTGGACTGTCTCTCCTCTTGCCTTGCAAGGTTAAAATGACCTTTTTTTCATCCCTCCTTTAATAGACCCTTACCGTCTTGCACTTGTGCAATGATAGGACACCAATGTTGCTAATTAAGGTTGGCGGGATGATTACGCCTATCCTAAAAAAAGATTGTCAAATCATTATGCTTTCAAATAAATTACCTATCGATGTATCCCTTGCGAGGGAGAGAAGCCAAACACATAAAGAACATGCACATAAACACGACAACTGAAAAAATTAAATGGAATACACCAATAAGTACCAAATGATGAATGCTCAATTGTTGTAATGGCAAAGCAATATCATAACCATCCATTTATAGTCCTAATGATTTTGGAAATTGTTGACAAAGAGTGTTTCTTTTTTTGATTATAGTATACATGATTTTTTTATAGTCGTAATGATTTTTCTTATTTCTTGTCTTTTGTCCCTTTTTGATTTCCTATGTCTGTGCTTCGTGACAGGATTTTTTCACCTTCTTTTGATGGTATATTCCATTCACTCTATGTGGAATACTATTTTGTTCACTATTTTATTTCAGCTTCATATTTCTTTCATTTTTCATATACACACAGACTACACATGCTGATAAAAAAATGATCTATTTGATTTAAGTTTACTTTTCATTATTGTAAATGGTTAATATTTTTGATGGTACTCCTTGGTGTATTTGGACTGTAAAAATAATCATATAAAAATAATAAATGTAGTAACGATGGTGCAGTGCATTATTGATATAGGTTCGATGACTCTTGTCAATGTGCCAAACTGTCAATGTGATGGTGGGAAGTGTGTGTTGAAGACTTCATGGACATTGAACAACCTTGGATGATAATTTTGGTGCTGCCCTAATCAAAAAAAGGTTGCTAATGTGTATATATTTAAATTTCTAATGTAAATACTATTCATTATAATATAAGAACTAATGTAGACTGGGTATCATAGGGAAATAATGGCTGCGGATACTTTAGTTGGGTCGATGACAACTCATCTACATCTATCCGCCCATCTCCACTTATCCACGATGAAGGATTTGAGTGCAAAACGTGTCAGGCTAGGGAAAATTCTGAAATTATATTTTTATGATGCCTTCTCTGTATTGTAATCGCATATCTAATTTGTTGCGACCATATGCAGAGATGAACTCAGGAATTAGTTAGTTTAGTATTTTCATATTGTAACTAATATTTTAATATTGATATGACATAACTTCTCTTTTCCTCAAGTGTGCATATATATGGTTTACATCTTTTTTTTAGAATAATTCTTCATGTTTATGGCTCAGGTGAGCCCCAATTTGCTATCAATCACATGATTTAACGTATAGTGTTTTCTTGGTTGTTCCATTTGTTCCTTGACCTTGACTATGGATTGACTATCATTTTCAAGCTTGAGCGAGGCTTCATACCAAGCAGCGTTTGTAGATTTGTATGCAACACTGATTTAGGCTGGAGGTAAACTACGTGTGTCATGTAAACAACATGGTTGAATGCAATCTCTTTTGTGTGTTTTCAAGATTTTTCCCACCAATACAAGAATAAATAATGAATTGAATGTAATCTATGGATGCTGCATGGTATGAAGTCTCGCTGAAGAAGAGTACTACAGAGAGCAGGCCTACCATACCAAGGAAGTTTGACAAGAACAAGGAATATGGCTTAAATAGAATGGGAAGACATCTTTCTAGCCTGGGCTTGGATCCTTCAACAATTAGCTTGATAATAAATGAAGCAAATGAGAGCTAAGCAATTAGCTTCCCAAGAAAAATCTTGCAAATGAACTATGTGTACCCCAATTCCTATGCCTTC
The DNA here is from genome assembly GCA_027943335.1 of Chamaecyparis obtusa. NCBI lineage: Eukaryota > Viridiplantae > Streptophyta > Pinopsida > Cupressales > Cupressaceae > Chamaecyparis > Chamaecyparis obtusa. The sequence goes on from BSBK01001784.1 coordinate 1,059,465, forward strand.
TGCGCATACCTAAATGATATATTTGAAACAACAAGGGTAAATTTAGCCTTACCCTTGTTGTTTCAAATATATCATTTGGGTACGCACAAAGGGCACAGGAATTGGGGTACATATAGTTCATTTATGGGATTTTTCTTGGGAAGCTAATTGCTCATCTGTCATCTACATTATTATCAAGCTAATTGCTGAAGGATCTAGGCTTAGGCTAGAAAGATGTCTTCCCAAACACATAAAAAACATACACATAAACATGACAATTGAGAAACATAAATGTAGATTTCACAATAGCTGAGAAACATAATTGTAGGCATCATGGTCACAATTTTTTGGAGACAACATAATTGAGTTGTATACCTAGATGATGGAGAGCAACTTCTGCTCCTCCGATTCCAAGTTGACACTACAGGATCTAAAGACCATAGATAAGGAATAAATTTAGAGAGCGGAGGAGGGCCATAATGACCAAAATAATATAGGACAAACCTCAAGTTAAATGAGGCAACTATAAACATTTTAATAAAATTCTATTAAAATGTTTGCAGTTGCCTCATTTAACTTGAGGTTTGTCTTGTATTATTTTTGTCATTATGGCCCTCCTCCACTCTCTTAATTTATTCCTTATCTATGGTCTTGGATCCCGCATTGTCAACTTGGAACTGGAGGAGTAGAAGTTGATCTTCATCATCTGGGTATACCACTCAATTATGTTGTCTCCAAATAAATGTGATCATGATGCCTACAATTATGTTTCTTAGTTGTTGTGTCCCAGGACCCCTTATGACACTTTACGACCTCTAATAATACATCTTAGAGGTCTTAAAATGTCGTAAAGGGTCATAAGAGGATCCTAGGAGGGGCTAGATGAGCTTCCACCTTCACGTGGTTGGACCTGTTAAGTAGAGAATGTTAATTAAACTATTCTTGAAACATAATTGTAGGCATCATGGTCACATCAGGGATGAAACTATTCCAAGTTGACACTATGGGATGGAGAACAACCTGGAATCGAAGGTGTAGAAGTTTCTCTCCATCGTCTAGGTATACCACTCAATTACATTATCTCCAAAAAAATGTGACCATGATGCCTACAATTACGTTTCTTAGAGAATGTTAAAATATTCTCAAAACAAAGAGAAGCTCAAAGAGAAGCTGGCAACAACCAACATAATGAGTGTGGACACCTGAAGATAAATATCAAATAGGGGAAAAGCACCTGCAACAACAGAGGCAATAGCTGTAGATATAGATGAGGATATCATAGAAATCCCTAATTTAGTGTTTCAGAGAACAAATGATGGACTGTGAATTAGGCATTTCTGTGATATCGTCATCTAAATCTATTATTTACACTGGAATGCAGCCTGCAGATATTGATACTGCACCGGCCGAGTACGATGGAGGCATCGATTCTAATGTGAATTGTAGTACTCAAGGTATACATTTTCTATTTGAATTTTGATTAATGAATATTTAATACAAGAAAACATATTCAATTGTTTAAGGTGGATTAGTTGTGATGATGAGATGTGCCATTTAGATGTTAACTGTGACAGTCTCTTGGTTTCAGGCAATGTAGAAGGAGAAGCCTAGTTCAATATGCAATGTCACAGAATATGCACGGATATCAGGTGGAGTTGAAAAACACAATAGGGTTGCATTTTTGATAGAGGTCTTTAATTTCATATTTTAAGTTATAGACCATCGCAAAAATGTAAACATGTTGTGTTTTTTCAACTCCACCTACTATCCGTGCATATTTTTCTTGTGTTGCACGTGCATTCTCAATTCAGAGTGGGAAAAATATTATTTTCAATGCGAGGGAGAGAAGCCAAACACAAAGAACATGCAAATAAACATGACAACTACAAAACATAAATGTAGGTATCACAACAGCTGAGAAACATAAATGTAGGCATCATGGTCCCAATTGTTTGGAGACAACATAATTGAATGCTATACCCAAAAAATGCAACACAACCACTACTCCTGTAGTTCTAAGTTGACACTGTGGATCCAAAAGCCATATATAGATTCCTTATCTTTGGTTTTTGGATCCCACAGTGTCAACTTAGAACTACAGGAGTAGTGGTTGTGTTGCATCATCTGGGTATACCACTCTATTATGTTGTGTTTCCAAAACATTGTGAGCATGATGCCTACATTTATGTTTCTCAGCTGTTGTGTCCTAGGACCCCTTATGACCCTTTACGACCATTTACAACCTCTAAGAATACATCTTAGAGGTCTTAAAATGTCGTAAAGGGTCATAAGAGGCTCCTAGGAGGGGCTAGATGAGCTTCCACCTTCACATGGTTGGCCCTGTTAAGTAGAGAATGTTAATTAAACTATTCTTGAAACATAATTGTAGGCATCATGGTCACATTTTTTTTGGAGACAACATAATTGAGTTGTATACCTACACGGAGAGCAATTTTTGCACCTCCGATTCCAAGTTGACGCTGTGGGATGGATAACAACTTGGATCCAGAGGTGCAGAAGTTACTCTCCATCGTCTGGGTATACCACTCAATTACATTGTCTCCAAAAAAATGTGACCATGATGCCTACAATTATGTTTCTCAGAGAATGTTAAACTATTCTCGAAACAAAGAGAAGCTCAAAGAGAAGCTGGCAACAACCAATAGAACAAGTGTGGACACCTGAAGATAAATATCAAATAGGGGAAAAGCACCTGCAACAATAGAGGCAATAGCTGTAGATATAGATGAGGATATCACAGAAATCCCTAATTTAGTGTTTTAGAGAACAAATGATGGACTGTGAATTAAGCATTTCTATGATATCGTCATCTAAATCTATTATTTACATTGGAATGCAGCCTGTGGATATTGATACTGCACTGGCCGAGCATGATGGAGGCATTGATTCTAATGTGAATTGTAGTACTCAAGGTATACATTTTATATTCAAATTTTGATTAATGAATATTTAATACAAGAAAACATATTCAATTGTTTAAGGTGGATTAGTTGTGATGATGAGACGCACCATTTAGATGTTAACTGTGACAGTCTCTTGGTTTCAGACAATGCAGAAAGAGAAGCCTAGTTCAATATGAAATCTCAATTCATTTACATAGGATATCAGGTGGAGTTGAAAAACACAACAGGGTTGCATTTTTTATAGAGGTCTTTAATTGCGTATTTTAAGTTATAGACCATCATGAAAATGTAAACATGTTGTGTTTTTTAAACTCCACCTACAATCTGTGCATATTCTGCTTGTGTTGCACGCACATTCTCGATTTAGAGTGGGAAAAATATTATTTTCGATGCGAGGGAGAGAAGCCAAACACAAAGAACATGCAAATAAACATGACAGCTACAAAACATAAATGTAGGTATCACAACAGTTGAGAAACATAAATGTAGGCATCATGGTCCCAATTGTTTGGAGACACAACATAATTGAATGCTATACCCAGAAAATGCAACACAACCACTACTCCTGCAGTTCTAAGTTAACACTGTGGATCCAAAAACCATATATAGATTCCTTATCTTTGGTTTTTGGATCCCACAATCTCAACTTAGAACTACAAGAGTAGTGGTTGTGTTGCATCGTCTGGGTATACCACTCAATTATGTTGTGTTTCCAAAACATTGTGACCATGATGCCTACATTTATGTTTCTTAGCTGTTGTGTCCCAGGACCCCTTATGACCCTTTATGATCCCTAAGAATACATCTTAGAGGTCTTAAAGTGTTGTAAAGGGTCATAAGAGGATCCTAGGAGGGGCCAGATGCGCTTCCACCTTCACGTGGTTGGCCCTATTAAGTAGAGAATGTTAAACTATTATCGAAACAAAGAGAAGCTCAATAATTTATATCTGAATACCAATTTTGTTCTTATCAAACCATCAAAACATTTAAATAGTCATTTAAACTGCTATTAAAAATAAAATATTTAATCAACATTTACTTATAGATTTGTGTGCTTGTCTGAGTTTGATACATAGATCTACGTATCAAACTCAGACAAGCACACAAATCTGTAGGTAAACAAAGCTTTCTTAGTCAGTTTGATTTTTCTTGAGGCTGTGAATATACAGTACAATGAAAATGCTTTGTTCAATCTAATTGTGCTAAATAGAAGAAAATAGCTAAATTAAAGCTTCATAGATTCATATATGCATACTAATTATAGACAAGCAATATATTCAACTAAAGTAGGAATATATTGAAAATGGTGTCACATTTTTTTATAAACAAAAGTTAGTATTGGTCAAAATTTCATCCTTTACACAGTACTAAATTCGATCAGGACGCTATATGTTCAATGGTCCATTCGACGAATTTGGGTGGATAATTCGATGACAAAATGGACTAAATTCGACCAGGATGCTATACATTTGATGACAAAATGGTCTCAATTTTGACCGTCACACCAATTGATCAACATCTTATTCTTCCAGTTCCAAGGGATTGTTGCAGCAGATAATTCGACCACTTATGGGGTTGAAATTGCAACTATTATTTACCATGTAGAAAATTTGATGAAAAAAGATTGACGATAGTTTTAGTTGCCTATTCGACCAATTATTGTAGAAAATTCAACTAATTCTCATCAAAATTTAAGGTAAAATTTACTAGTGTCCCTAGAGTAGAAAATAAAGTAGCTGATGCTATGACTACACCTGCATCACTCCTTTAGTTAGGGGAACATGAATCCAAATTTGAATTCTTGGTGGAAGAGCTACATCACTCCATCTATGACTCCTAAGAAAGTCATGTCATTTGTACCCTTGTTGGTCATGAGTCATCCCGTTATGGTTCCATTTACTCATACCTTTGTGATGACATCATCTCTAAAACCTTTAACTGATCTGAATGCAGAAACCTTACCCTAAATGCCTCTCACCATTCCCTTATCTCTAGTGATTTTTATAGGAGGGGTCAATGGAACACTTCTTAGATGCTTAGAAAAGGAAGAATCTGACAAAGTGTTAGTTAACATCCATGAGGGCATATGTGGGGGACATTCTAATGGTCTTGCCATGGCCTGAAGGTTGGTTAGGGTGGGGTATTATTGGCCTATGATGCAGATTGATGCAGTAGCTTTTGCAAACTCATGTGAAAAGTGTCAAAAACATGGTAACCTGATACATGCTCCAGGCAGGGATCTCATTCCTTCTATATCTCATTGGCCATTTCAGCACTGTGCCTTTGATCTTGTTGGCTAGATTCATCCCAACTCATTAGGTGGACACAAGTTTATCATCACTGCTACTGATTACTTCACTAAATGGGTAGAAGTTGTCCCACTTTCTATTTCCTTGGGCAAGATGGTCTCTCTATTCATTCTAAACCATACCATCTATTGATATGGAGTGCCTTCCGAGATTATCACTGACAACAAAGGCTAGTTCAAAAATAAAGACCTTAAACAACTCTACAAGAAATTCAAGATTAAACAACATTGGTCCTCCATTTACTTCCCAAAAGGAAATGGTCAAGCATATGCATCAAACAAAACCATCCTTAAAATCCTACATAGAACAATTTGTAAGAGTGGTAGAGATTGGCACTTACAGATAAATCCATCTTTGTGGGTCTATAGAACAAGTATTCATACTCCTACTGGGGCTACTCCTTTTTCCCTCACATATGGCATTGAAATAGTGTCACCTTTAGAGGTTGAGATACCTTCACTTAGAGTTTCCCTCAAAGGTCTAGTTACAAATGAAGACTACCATGCCATGAGACTTCAAGAGTTAGAACTTCTAGATGAGAAATGCCAAGCATCATTTGACCATATGAGGGTTTATCAAAAGCGGATGTCCAAAGCCTTCAACAAAAAGGTAATCCCTAGAGAATTCCAAGTGGGAGATCTTGTCTTACGTGAAAATCATAAGAATCAACAACATAGAGATCAAAAGGGAAAATTTGAACCTAATTGATTTGGACCTTACATCATTACATCAGATTTTGGGTTAGGTGCTTATTTACTGTCTATAGCAAAGGGAGAGCAGCTCCCTAATCCTATCAATGTATTGCACCTAAAGAAGTTCTATCCATGATGCTTGTTCTATCTGGGAGCATCCTTTGTACATACTTATTGATCCTGAAAAAATCCCCAAAAAATGATATATTGTCAACAATTCTAAAAATCAGAAAATGTCTTGAAAAAATAATCATCTTAGTGAAAACCTAGCAATAGGAGCTTTGATGTATCTCCAAAAAAAAAAATATATTCCAAAAATACCAAAAAAAAAAAAAAAAAAAAAAAAAGTGTGCCTTCGTGAAAACCTGGAAACAGGCACCTTGGTAGAAAAAATACAAAAAAATTATAAAAACTCATGAAAAAAAAATGAAAAAAAATAAAAAATTGCAATAAAATCCAAGTGGTGAAAACCTAGAAATGGGCGCTACTTGAGGCCTTTGCACCCCTGTTTCTTAGCACATGTCCTCAACACTTAGCCTTTATCCATCATGCCCTGTCCTTGTTTCCTTGTTTTAGAATTGGTCTTTGTCTTTGACTAGGGGGCATAACTATGTTAGCTTTGGTCTCTTGGATGCATTAGTCTTTAGAACACCTCACAAACGGTGTTTTTAAAACACCACCCCAACTGTATTTTTCAACACAATTCCTAACATTGAGTGTTTTTCAACACTTATCGGTTTGGTCTTACCCAGTTTTGTCATGTGATCTTACCTAATTTCAAGCATTTGATCCTTATGTTGGAATTAGGAGAGATAGGTACTGAGAGGGGAGGGGTGAATTAGTGCCTTCAAAAACTTTACTTGTAAACCTTTCATATCTATGACTGTAAATAGTGATAACCTTTGCAAAATAACTTGTATCTAATTGCATGCATCAATCATTCATTTAACTTAAGAAAATAAACAACATGAAATCAAATAGCAATCACATGACACAAGTATTTTGGTAATGCAGAAACCCTTGTTAGAAGGTAAAAACTGTGGTGGGGATGACAACCACAAATTCTTCACTACTGCAGATAGAAAAGGTTTGCCTGTTAGGGCTACAAGTTTTGATCACTTCTGGTGATCTTACCATGTTAGGAGTAACATATTAGATCAACTAAATCTACCTAGTTATAGGATTTTAACAACACTAATGAAGTGTGCATTCGGTTAAGAGATTTACATAAGACTATTAAGTCTACTCTGTTAAGAGATTTTATCCAAAACTCTATTACAATTGTTAGAAAGCAATAGGCAATTATCTGCTAATTGACAACTCAATTGTTTGATATAGATCTATAAGTTATGACAAAATATCATCTTGACTGTGATGAATCTCTACTATAAATCTTCTCAGTAGCCTTTTCTGATTCTACTTAATCTGATATCCTCTGTAATCTGCTCTGTTAACTGATAGACTTGAAGTTAGGCAAATGATTCAAGTTCTCCTTGATACATATATCTGTTCTCGCATCAGTTCACACCAAAAATGATGTAAACAAACATTTATATAGCGATCAGCTTTTGCTGCTTTAACAAAATTAGGTTACACAACTTAATCATAACCCTAAGATCTACGGTGTACAAAAATGACCTATATCAGACTATTACATAAGATATACATTGCATTTAATGAATATCATACCATTAAATATTCCTCAATCTTGGTAAAACATTTTTTGATCTGTTGTAACCGTTTGCATAGAAGAATGTGCCATTTTAGATTACTATGTCATTTTCTATGATCTTCGGTAAACACTATATAAACTGCTTGGTGTATACTGTGACGCTCAGTGTTTACTATTTGTTGGTGTTGGTGTTTGCTAGTGCTCGGTAAACTATCTAATTCTCGGTGTATAAGCTTTACTGACTAGTCTGTCTTGCTTCTAGTTACCGATTTACTCAATGTAAGTGACTGAACGATATCTTTCATAACCTTTGATACTAATGACAACCATGAATTCTCAATAGAGATAACAATCTCCCCCTTTGGCATTAGTATCAAAACTCGAAATGTATATAGACAAATTTTTTTGTATATACCTTATATCTCCACCATATAGATATAATTATACAAATTTCTAAAGTACTCCCCCTCGGTGCATGCTCTCGATAATATGTAGTATACGTAGCATCTATGTACTTATTTGGCATATGAATTATATGTTACTTTCCCCCTTTTTGACAGTAATGCCAAATACAAAAAACTTAGTAGTATACTCACATCTTGTCAAAAATATGCTGGTGGGTTTTCCTTACTGACTCCAAGAGGTTTTCCCATTCCTCTTTCAAGTTGGTGAGAGCAATATGCTCAAGACCGACTTGTGCATGCATGTCAAATATGTTCTCCAACACCGAGATCTTGAGTGTTGCAACAAGTTGCTCTGCTTTGACAATGTGTGCCTCAAAAATTTTCAGGTATGGTAGGAGTTCTTTCTATAACTTAGTAACCTGATATGTTATGTGCTCTTCTTGTTTCTTTAAATCTGCTATCAACTTCCGGAGTTCCTGAACATGGTGGATATGCTTTGAGAAAGCATTTGGCTCAGTTATAGTTGTAGTTGTACTAACTTTGATTTCTTCTTCCAATCCTTTTATCTTTTCACTGACTTCAACAGTGAAGGTGTCTATAGTACAAAGCTTTAGTAAAAAATGACAAATTAACTAGGTGATAGACTTGATCTTAGTTATTACCTCAGATAATTTAATCTTGTTTATTGCCACTTCTTGGCTTATTTTCTCTGCTAGTTTATTTTGTATCCTTGATTCTGCCCTTTCTTCAATTCATTTGTCTGCATCAGTATCCGGGGCATTGATCTTCTTTGTCAGTATAGCAAGTTGATCTATGATGGAAGTATCTTCATCAATGTTTACCTCAGGTACTACCTATTCTAAGATATCTCTCACATTTGTTAAGATTTCTTTTCATTTTGTTTCTTGCTTTAGCTTCTCTTGTGCTGCCTTTCTTTGACATAGTTCCCCATATTTGCTTAGTTCCTCAGGGCTCAGGGTCCTCAGGTCACACTTAGGAATAACTATCACTTCATCTAGGGTGACCGGCCCTTTTCCTTTCTTTTTCTTCTTCTTCTCTGATACTAATGGTGATTTCTTTTTAGTAACAACAAGAGACTTGTCTCCAGTCCTTGGAGTATCCTTCCCGGTTGACACACTCTCTTCCTTCTTCTAATCCTCGGTAGCTGCTATCTCAGTTGATATAGTTGGAGCCTCGGGTGTGGTGTTAGATGGGATTACCTTAGTTTCCTTTGTTTCTTCTGTTCCCTTTGCCTCGATGGAAGGTGCCTCTATTTGGTTAGGCTCATCTATCTCTGTAGGTTTCTCAGTATCTTATTCCCTTGTGATGTCTTTGTATTGCTCATGGTTTGAGCCATCGGGTTGTTCCTGTGAAATGATTTCTACTGCTTCTACAAGTACAAGAATCTTGCCCAGTAGTGATCTAAATGAAAATTCTATGACTTGTTCTTCATTGTGAGTGTTTAGGGGTGAAATACTTACATCCTCATCATCCTTTTCATCAGGATCACCATTGGTGATGTCCTCAATGAGTACATCGTCATCGGTTTTCTTCTTCATTTGGATTTCTACTTTATTTGGTGCATCCTATGAAATACTTATTTCCTCCTTTTGCTTGGTGATATCAATTACCTCAGTAACTAATATACTGGAATCCTTTGACTTCTCTATTGTGCCATCATCAATATATTTACCTTTACCTTTCAAATTGTTGGAATTTTGTCTCTTCTTAGATAAATTTAAGTATGCTTTTTGCTCAACTTGTTCTTTTTCTTTAATGATTTCTCTCCATAGGGCATCTCCAATCTCCTCTACATCTACCTCATTCTCATCCAGTATCATCATGGCTCGGTTCTTTACAGAAAATATTTGTTGATGATTAGCCATGAGTTCATCAAGTTCTCCTAGGCTTAGATGTGGAGCAACCCGAACTAGATATCTTTCTCTCTCTTTTTTCTTGGTTTCAAGTGCATAAGCCCATTTTTTATTTATCCTGTCATCCAACCCCTTCGATAATGAACAAGCAAATTCCAATGGAACTTTCTTGAATTTTATCATCATTTGGATGACTGCCTCTTCCATCTTGGTTTGATCCTCATTTGACATCTTGTCAAATCTACCTATTTCAGGATCAGTAAGATCTCCATTCTCAAGCTTATCTTCAATGAATTCATCTATTGATTTTACCTTGTTGTTGACCACCTTGAATTTATTTTTGTCATCTTCAATTTTAGTATCCTCAAGGTCTTCTCTACCTCTTATTAGTCTTCTCCTTTTCTTTGGTGCTTCAGCTACAACCTTGGATCCTTTCTTTGCATAAGCCTTAGTTGGTGTAGCTGCTTTTCATTTTAGTACCTTTTCTGCTTCTTTCTTCTCAGGTGGTGAAGCTACAGTTGATGATCTTGTCCTCATACCTTCTTGTACTGGTAACTGCTTCTTCATAGGAACTTCAGGTGGAGGAACCAGTGTGGGATCTTTTTCTTTGTCTGACTCAGTTTCCTCACTATCATATGGCTTGTCAGATAACATTATTTGACCTTCAGTTTCCTATTCAACTGGTGTCTCCTCAGGTGTTTTAGATACATATCCATATCTAGTAGTAAGATCTTTTCTCATCTTCTTTTCTTTTCTACACATTTTGCTAATCTCAATGCTTGTAGTTATTCTAGATTTGTCCTCTTCATATGTTCCTAACCTAGTGGCAATGGGTTCTTTTGGTAATGCAAGTAGTGCATTAATAGATTTCAGTGTGAAATCATGATTCATTTCATAACCATCGGTGCCAACAATTTTACTCTAGGTTCAATTGCTTTTATCATTGAATGATCTGTGTTGACTACAAAAAAAATGTCCATCTCAAACTTTTCAACTAATTCCCTTGGAATTCTAATCCTTTGATGCATTTTTGTTTGAAATTCTTTGAAGTATGCATCAAATACTATATTCACATTATTTCCTAACTTATTTATCATCCTGGTAATCTGTGCAGTTATAGGTTTATCTGATGTCCAGTTCACTTTACTGATGCCAGGTACAAAATTTTGTATGAAGAAAAATATACACACAAGTAGCGAACCAAACTTACATGTGTTTGACTTCTTTGATCTTATTATCTTCATATTTTTTTGTAGTTGATGTAACAGTACCTCGACAAGATCAACTTGGTGACCTTTCTCCACAATTTTATACGCCATGTCTACTGCACTGCAGGGTACGTTGTTGAGTCTGCTCGATTGAAATATCTTATACCCGATTACATGTGCTGCGAACTTAACTGCTGGGTCTCTGATTATTGAAATCTTTAGTGCCCGACCATCCCATTGTGCTCTAGTGTTATTCTCAACATCTGATCATGATGAACTACGTAAGGCTTTTGCCTTATCAGTTGTAGGAAGCCCAGTAACCCCTACTTATCATTTTCTTAGTGACCGCTATCAATTTATCCAACCATAATTTTCCATCATGATACATACTCAATATGATTCTGATCCAATTAGTCTTAAATGATTTCAGATAGTATGTGATACATGATAACCCTAATTCCGTAATCTTCTTGTATTCTGGTTTCAATTTTCCATCTGTACCACAGAGTAGTTGAAATGTAGCAATAGTTTCAAAGTTTCCCACTTCTCTAATTTTGCAATTAATATACGCTCTTACGTCTTCTTTCAATAAAACCCTATCTGGTATGCTTGAGAAAGCACCCATTAAATTTGTTTTTTCTACAACCTTAGGATGTGGCTTGAACTTAGGCTCATCAAAATTTTCCCTTACAATTAGATTAACTTCTTCCTCAACACTTTATGATTTTCTAGTGGATGATATAGATGCCATAAATTGATTTAGGGTTTCAGCTAGCAGTAGGTAAATAAAGTGTTCGGTAGAAAATAAACTTACTCGGAATCGTCAAAGAGTTTTGTTGGTTCAATCTACATTAGCCTTGAATCCTTCTGAAAATCTTTTAGCTTGAACTCTTCTATGTGAAATCTTCGCTCTTCGAAATCACAATGTACAAATGAACTCTATTTCTCGTATATTTAGATTTTTTGATATTCCTGCTCAAACTTTCATGCAATAAATGCTTGACCTAACTTTTGGTACAAAACAACTGTCAACTTGGTGACAACAAAAATTTTTATCCGCTTGGTTAACATAGGATTTCTTCATTAGTTTGCACTGTTGTCTAGTTAACCTTGTATAGTGATTATCGACGGGTAACCAACTCTCGGTCTCTCTTTTAATGACTATATAACATTGTTAGCTCATAACACATAAACCATAATGCATCTTTATTCATGCATATTTGGTATTTGTACATCATATATAAGGAACTATATGTAAAATGTGATCATTTAGAAATGTCAGTTCCATACATACCTATATCACCTTAAGTGGAGGTACCGATGTCACCCAATCCAATGGATGAGGTTTCACCGACACTATTACTTGACTCAACATTCTCATTAGATGCTTTTCTCCACATTGTGTTCCTTATCTTCATGATATCTACAATAGTGTGTCCACTCTCAAATACATGATTTTCATCTGGTTCTCGATCTCTATAGTCCTTGCTTAAATGACTGACTCTATGGTAGTGCATACATGCCATTCCAGTGTTTGACCAATTTCTTGATTGTCCAATCCGACTCTTTCTGTAACAATTTTCTGCAATGTGTCCATATCTACCACAAGCAGTACAATTAGCCCAAGTGTTATAATCCCAAACATAAGAGTTACCTTGTCTCTTTGGTTGATAAGGCTTTCACTATATTTTTTTCTTAGGAGTCCATACTTGCTTCATCTTAGCCTTACACTCTCGTGCAGTGTGTCCATGTTTATTAAAAGTATAGCATATTTTCTCCATAGTGGTAGCAATACCCTTCTGTTTAGCTCTACACTCATAAGTTGGATGTCCAAACTTACCATAGTAATAACAATATCCATTAAACTTAGAAGTGACAAGAGGTTTACCTTATGCTTTGCTTCTACATACATTAGATGTATGTCCCAGTTTTCCACAGTGATAACATGCCAACACTTTAGGTTTCTAATTTTGATTGTTATTGACTTGTTCAGCTTGTTGTGATGATTCTCCTTCACCAGTGTAGCCTATACCAGCTTTACTCCCAAATCTTCTTTGATTAGTCAAAAAGTCATCAATCTTCTTTGAACTATCCTCAACCAATTTCATCATTTCATTATGCTTCTGTTGATTTTTCACTTCATTCCTCAGCTTCTCATTCTCCTCTCTGAGTCTTGCAACATCTTCTAGTCTTCTTGACAATTCTCCATTCACTCAGTTGACTTCTTGAATCACAGTCATCATTTGATTAGATACTTGGAAGTGATGATCAGTGAGTCTCTATATTTCATTCTCTTTAGCTTGAAGTTGTTCAGTCATTTGTCTTCGGTCATCAATAGCCAGATTCCTTTCTTTCTTGGCTTGTCTAGCATTGTTCATTGTTTCTACCATTCTCACCATCTGAGATTCTTGACTGATTTGTAGTGCTTTCACTTGATCAGTTAGATGTTGATTTTTTTCAGACAAATCAGTGATTATACTTTCAGATCCATCAGAGATACTTCCAGAACTAGATCCAATATGCTCAAACATTTCATCAATAGATTCTTCATGGTAACCAATCTCATTTTGCAGAATAGCTAAGTTCTTTCTTTCAACCAGTAATTTCTTCAGTCCTTCCTTAGATTGCTTATACTATTCAATAAACATCTGCATTTGTATCTTCTGATTCTCAATAGTCTTATCAAGCTTATATCTCTCCATGGCTTAGATCTTTACCCTTCAGTGTTTAAACTGTTCAACAAGAGAACTAGGCTTTGATACCAATTATTGGAATTAAGAGAGATAGGTACTAAGAGGGGAGGGGTGAATTAGTGCCTTCAAAAACTTTACTTGTAAACCTTGCAGATCTATGACTATAAACAGTGATAACCTTTGAAAAATAACTTGTATCTAATTGCATGCATCAATCATTCATTTAACTTAAGAAAGTAAACAACATGAAATCAAATAGCAATCACATGACACAAGTATTTTGGTAACGCAGAAACCCTTGTTAGAAGGTAAAAATTGCGGTGGGTATTACACCCACAAATTCTTCACTACTGTTGATAGAAAAGGTTTGCCTGTTAGGGCTACATGTTTTGATCACGTTTGGTGATCTTACCATGTTAGGAGTAACATATGAGATCGGCTAGATATACCTAGTTATAGGATTTTAAGAACACTAATGAAGTGTGCACTCGGTTAAGAGATGTACATAAGACTGCTAAGTCTACTCTGTTAAGAGCTTTTATCCAAAACTCTATTACAATTGTTAGAAAGCAATAGGCAATTATCTGCTAATTGACAACTCAATTGTCTGATACAAATCTATAAGTTCTGACAAAATATCACCTTGACTATGATGAATCTCTACTCTAAATCTTCTCAATAGCCTTTTCTGATTTTGCTTAATCTGATAGCCTCTGCAATCTGCTCTGTTAACTAATAGACTTGAAGTTAGGCAAATGATTCAAGTTCTCCTTGATACATATATCTGTTCTCGCATTAGTTCACACCAAAACTGATGTAAAAAAACATTTATATAGCGATCAACTTTTTCCACTTTAACAAAATTAGGTTACACAACTTAATCATAACCCTAAGATCTACGGTGTACAAAAATGACCTAGATTAGACTATTACATAAGATATACATTGCATTTAATCAATATCATAACATTAAATATTCCTCGATCTTGGTAAAACATTTTCTGATCTATTGTAACCATTTGCATAGAAGAATGTGTCATTTCAGATTACTATGCCATTTTCTGTGATCCTCGGTAAACATTGTATAAACTACTCAGTGTATACTGTGGCACTCAGTGTTTACTATCTGTCGGTGTCAGTGTTTGCTGGTGCTTGGTAAACTATCTGATGCTTGGTGTATGAGCTTTATCGACTAGTCTATCTTGCTTCTAGTTACCGATTTTCTCAATGGAAGTGACCGACCGATATCTTTCATAACCTTTGATACTAATGACAACCATGAATGCTCAATAGAGATAACACCTTATCCTTAGAACTCAGTATTAGTTAACACACTTAAATTTTTAAATAAAATGCTTAATGCTTGAGCTATCTCATGATCTTTTCTTTGTGTGCTGACTGTTATTGATTTTTGTTGAGTGTCCTTGTCTAATAAGTATCTTCGGTATGCATAGCTAGATGACTTGGGGCATGGGACATGTTTTTATTTTCTTTCTGCTTGTGGGTGTGGTCTTGAAACTCTAGAGTGTCTCTTGTTTTCCTCTTGAAACACTTAGGAGATTTGAGGCATCATCCTTGACTATTTTTGTAGAACAGTTCTTATGGTCATCCTGACATCTATGCCTTGATGTGAGCGTGGTTTTGCTACATTAAATTGGGTAAGATAACATCGAAGTCATCTTGACCTTTATGTCTTTGATGCTTATGTTATAATCTTTCCACATTCCAATCCGATATAAATCACATTCATATCTTCATAGTTGCACTTGTGACTAGTGATGATTGTGTGATTTTTTGATGTCTGTTAATAATGGCCCAATAATGAAAATAATTTCCTTAAAATTCTCTAATGAATGATAAACACAAAATCCTATGTTACAGTTTCTCTATTGCAAGTACACCTTTTCATTTTCATGTAGCTTGCATTGTTAGACTTCATGTTAATTTGCATTCTTAGGCTGCATTAGGAGTTTGAGAGGGTTTTCCTTCATCTTTCTTTTGGACTTTTAATCAACTATGGTGATGTTTTGATCTTCATTTCCTTATCTTCTTTCATGATCTCAATCCAAATTTTCTATCTTAAATAGTTGATTTTTTTTGGGGCATTCTCTTTCTTAAGGAAAATTCTCTTTCTTCTCTCCATTTCTTTCCACCTCTTCCAAACTTCTATCTTCCATTCGCTTTCACCCCACTTCTTTTCTTCTAATTCAACCTTGGGGCATAATCTTTCATACTTGATGATCTACCTTGGTTCTGTGATCCTTATATCTTTCATCTTACATCAAGAACCTTATTTTTAGTTCAATTTGATCAAATTTATCAATTTTTTATTTCTCCTCTATCTCATTTTGATTTTGATCACAAGGGGGCAATACCTATCAAACTTCAATCCTTGATTTAGCTTTATAAATCCTATCAATTGCTCCACTTGAGGAAACCTTGCTTGAGATTCTTATCTTGGACATGTCAATTACCTATTTATAGGGGTGTTGATGACACAAGCTAGGTAAGGAGGATCCAATTAAGGACAATCCAAACAAGCAACAAAACACCACAATGCAGTACACAATAAGAATATGTTTTCTACTAAATTTTCATTAACATGCCCGACTGTAAAGCCTTCCGGGTTAGGGCCAAATACAATCAAAGTATTTTTTCTATCTTGTAGCTAGTTTAATTCTGAAACAAATCAACAACTGATGGAAACACTAAGGCAGATCTAAACTTGAGCTCGCAAGCCTCCAAGCAATCTCCTTGTCTCCAAGTATGCAAACCACTAGCTCTGCTATTACAACTATCAGATAACAATCTGATCTTCAAGATCTTGCAGGATCCAAATGATATATGATCTACTATTATCTACTACCCTTCCATCATGTCCCTCTATAATAATCCAAGCTCCAAATATATAGCCAACAAAGCCACAAGTCAGCTAGTCAGGCATTTAATTACATTATAGGTCCAGCCCAAAAAGAGAAACCAAAAATAAATACAAAAATAACCAAACATGATGCACTTTTAGATTTAGGTCCACACATGATCCAATAACATGTACCTAACTTCTCAAGGCCCCATCTCATCACACAGAACCATGCAAGAAGAAACACTCCACATTTCATGTGAAAACTGGTTGAAAATAGGTACCCAAGAAAAATGGTCATAACTTTAAACTCATAATTAGGACTTACGGTCTTGGGAAAAGATAGTATTTTAGGTCCTCTTTAAGGCCCTAAGAGAGAAAAGGCTGATTCATTAAGGATCAACAGCTACATGATGCACAATTAGCATGCAGAATGCAGGAAAATATGGCTCCAATGGCAAGTAAAACAACTCCAACTTTGAAACGGTCCATCCAATCCTTATGCGATCATAGGAGAAGGTTCCAAAATAGGTCCTCAACATTATGTAGGCTTCACACAACATGAAACCAATAAATTCAATAATTATAATGCAAACAATAGAAAATAGGAAATGTTTTTTGGTGATGCAAGATTGCTCAAAATCTGAGATGCTCCTACATTAGACACCCCAGGTTACAAAAGATGTTCTTAATGGCTGGAAGGACATCTCCTAGGATTTAGCACATAAAACCCAAACTAGTTCTTCACATACATGTCCTCCAAGTCTTCACTTTGCAAATTCTTCCACTTTTGCTTTCTTTGCCTCTTCAAGTCCTTCCTTGACAATGCACGGGCTTCTTCTCCATACTGATCTCCAATCCTTTCCAAATCTGACAATCCAACTCAGCTACCAAAACTCAGGTTCCTCCTACTGAATGTTGTATTTAGAAAAGGCATCATGGAAAACTTCCTATCATCCTTCTCAATAGTAAACACATTCTTGACACAGTCATGCATAGCCTTGCAATCATACTGCCAAGGTCTACCGAGCAACATATGACAACTACTCATGTTCACAATATCACACAATACTTGATCCTTATACTGGCCAATCTGAAAATCAACAAGATATTGCTCCCTTACTTCTAGATCATGAACATCTTGCAACCAGCCATTTCTATAAGGATAAGGGTGCTTCATTCTCTTCAAACCAAGTTTCTGAACCGTATCCTTAGCAACAAGGTTATCAGTACTACCACTATCAAAAATTACATCACAAAGTTTACCTGCAGACTTGCACTGAGTTCTGAACAAGTTATTCCTCTGACAAGGTTCCACCTTGGTACCAAGTAATGTTCTCTGAACCAGCAAGTTCTCAGATCTTGTCTCAAGCTCATTCAATATGCTTTCATTCACCATAGCATTCCTATGATCACCAAACTTCTTTTGTGTACACTCAAAAGCTTTGTGTCCTTCTCCACCACAATTATAATAAGTACCCTTAAATATAACCCTACATGTCTTCTTTTTCAATTCCACAAGTTTTAGTTCATCTTCAGCAGCAGGTTGATCCTTCACCGAGTGATCAATCTTCTCCTTCCCTTAGGGATTACCATGTTGTCTCCTTTTCAACTTATCTTCTGTCTTCAGAGCATACTGATAAGCATCCTCAATTGAATCAATCTTCATCATACCAATCTCATCTTGAATATTGAATCTTAGACCATTTACATACTGAGCTACCTTTTCCTTACCAAGTTCTCTGTGCCTTGACCTAATAGTAAGTTTGTAGAACTCCCCGGTATAGTCTTCAACAGTCAAATCTTTTTGCTTCAGATTCTGAAACTTCTTAAACAAGTCAACCTCATAGTTAGTAGGTATGAACTTAGCCTTCAAATTAGTCAGCATCAATGTCCACCGATTTATCTTCATTTCACCTTCATCTTCTCTATCTCTTTGTAATTATTTCCACCAAAGAGCAAAATGGCCTTTCAACTTAGTTTGTGCCAGCCTCACTCTAAGAGGATCTTTAATTTCTTCAAGCTCAAAGAAGTCTTCTAACTCACCAATCCAATCAATCAGATTCTCAGATTTCAAAGTACCAAAGAAAGTAGAAACTTCGGTTCAGTAGTTGTTTCTTTACCGAGTTCCAGATCTATGTAACTAACTAGCTCTATCTTCATCAGATCTATCCCTCTAGTCATCACCACTAGATCCAGCAGCTTTAAAGTCTTCAACAACTTCCTCATAACCATCATCAATACCAAGATTCATTGGCATACAAGAAACAATCTTCACAATCTCAACAATAATTTCATTCTTCATTAATTCCATCTCATATCTGAAATCTGATTTTACCTTCTCTATAATCTTTGATTCCACAACATCACAAAGATCTACAATTTCTCTAGGATCCAATCTTCTCGGAGGCATCCTCAAAGATTCAAATCCAAAGCAACAAGTCACCAACAAGGTCCTGGTGTAAACAACCTCAATTGGTTTACACACTCAAGATCTTCAAGCTCTGATACCACTTGACGCAGGTCAGGTAAGGAGGATCCAATTAAGGATAGTCCAAACAAGCAGCAGAACACCACAATGTAGAATTACACAACAAGAATATGTTTTCAATTGAATTTTCATTAACATGCTCAACTGTAAGGCCTTTTGGGTTAGGGCCAAATACAATTAGAGTATTTCTGCTATCCCTAAGCTAGTTTAGTTCTGAAACAAATCAGCAACTAATGGAAACACTAAGGCAGATCTAAACTTGAGCTCACAAGCCTCCAAACAATCTTCTTGTCTCCAAGTATGTAAACCACTAGCTCTGCTATTACAACTATCAGATAACAATCTAATCTTCAAGATCTCACAGGATCCAAATGCTATATGATCTAATACTATCTACTACCCTTCCATCATGTCCCTCTACAATAATCCAAGCTCCAAATATATAGCCAGCAAAGCCACAAGTTGGCTAGTCAGACATTTAATTACATTATAGGTCCAACCCAAAAAGAGAAACCAAAACTAAATACAGAAATAACCAAACATGATGCGCTTTTAGATTTAGGTCCACACATGATCCAATAACATTTCCCTAACTTCGCAAGGCCCCATCTTATCACACGGAACTGTGCAAGAAGAAACACTCCACGTTTCGCATGAAAACTAGCTGAAAATAGGTACCCAAGAAAAAAGGTCATAACTTTCAACTCATAATGAATTAGGACTTTTGGTCTTGGGAAAAGATATTATTTTAGGTCCTCTTTAAGTCCCTAAGAATGAAAAGGCTGATTCATTAAGGATCAATGGCTACACGATGCGTAATCAGCATGCAAAATGTAGGAAAATACAGCTCTTACAGCAAGTAAAACAACTTCAACTTAGAAACGGTCCATCCAATCCTTATGCGATCATAGGAGAAGGTTCCAAAATAGGTCCTCAACATCATGTAGGTGTCACACAACATGAAATTAATAAATGCAATAATTATAATGCAAACAACAGAAAATAGGAAATGTTTTTTGGTGATGCAAGATTGCTCAAAACCCGAGATGCTCCTCCATTAGTTGACCTTGTCTTTTTCAATCATCTTATCTTTGTCTTGATGTGTTCCCATTTGTCGATCACACATCTAGGTTTTTTTGTGATCCCAAATCAATCTCACACTTTAACTACATTCTTTGACTACACGTGTTCCCATAAAGATCACACATTAGTCAAAGAGGGGCAAATGTATGCACCCTAAAATGGTCACCTAGACTATGGGCCCCCATTCTTCAATTTATCAAATGACAAAATAAATTTATTAATTTCTTAAATCAATGCCTTGCAATATTTTCAATTCAAATCAATTTCCTTGATCAAATCGTAATTAATTCAATTATTTCAATATTTCTTAAGGTTTGATCATTTTATCCTAAGTTTTATTTAATTAAGAGAACATGCTCCCTTTTAATTAAATAAAAAAAATATTTTAAATAAATAATAAAATCTAACTTATCCTATGTGTGCACATAAAAAAAGAATTTCTAAATTTAAAATAAAAAGAAAAAGACTTTTTGTCTACACATTGAATGCACACTTTCCAAGATGAGTGGAATCTCCTTTTGCCTCTTAATCTCTTCCACACATCTTTTTGCCTCTTAACTATGTCCATTAATTTTGCCTTTTGAGAATCTTGTGCACCAAAGTCAAAATGAGAATTTTTCTCCACCCTTGGATTTTGCCTCTTAATCTCTACCATTCATTGCTCTTTAAAAGGATCCCTCTCCTTCTCATTTGGGCATCCAGATTTTAGAGATCCAGATTTTATGTTATTTTTATGCTACAGGTTTGGAGAGAGATTTTGGAAGAGAGTTTGAGCAATTGAGCTTGAACATTGCAACTTCTCTTTTCTTATAAGACAATCCTGTATGCATGATCAAATGTGGATTTCTTCATGGCTAAAGAATGATACCAATGATTGAAGTCACGTGCTTCCTTATTTAATTACACTCTCTCAAACTAGCTGTGTTGATGTAGGAACTTTCTTCAGTGCTTTGAGACAAGGGATCCTCTTTCCCTAGACTTGTTGAAACTCTTTCCATATATCCTTTAAAATTTGGACCATTTTCATTAGCCACATATTTCTTTCATGAGCTTGAACTGTCTTAGTAATGAAATCCTCTACTTTCTTTCTAACATCTTCAACCCATTTCTTCACCTCTTGATGTGTATTCTTTATTACCCCATAGGTGTTGAAGGATTCTTGAGGAATAGAGATAGGTGGAGAAAATGTAGTACCTTTTTTCCTCATCCATATGCCTTTATATGTATTCCTTCAATCCTCTATTTTCCAACTCTAATGTCTCCTTTTCTTCAATCTTATCCATCCTTTCTTCTACTGCACGAACCATATATTTTAACTCTTGGAATTCTTGCCTCTTTGTTGATGGTCCAAAATCAAAAGTTACAATATGATAATCCATGGGAGTATTTTCTTCTTTACTTTCATCAACCATTCAGACAACTATATGTAGAGTGTGAGCTCCTAAACCATCTCTAGAAATTTGAGTGAAGAACTTAGCTTACTTTGGTTCCTTTGCCATACCAATTTGAGTTAGGAATGGATCAATGTCTTCAATGGGTTGTACCTTCTCTATGTTCTTCCTCTTCATGTTGTCCTTCAACCAATCAAGGACTGTGGACAACTCCATTTCGTTAGCAAATTGAGTATCATTGTTTATTCTTCTCAAGGCTGAAATGACCTTCTCATTGAATTCATATTCATTGGAAATGGAATTTACCAAGTCCTTCCTCAAATCAACCTCTAACTGTATGGTAGGAGATGTGAGTTTTTCTTGGTCTCTTGTTGCACTAATTTTAATGGCAAGGACCCACCTTGTTCTCCTTGTGGTAGTATCTCAGCATCACCATCTTTTTCTCATTCTCATTACTTATCCTACATATCGGCTTCCCTAACAAATGAGGAACTTGTGACACATTGGGCTATAATAGACTTGTGACGCATTGGGCTATAGTAGACTTGTGCCTTTTGTGCCTAGACTCTGCACTAGTAACTTCTATATTCCTTGCATGTGATCCCTCAGCTACACCTTCCCTTTTCTTTGAAGCTTGATCTTTCTCATGGTTGTTCAATCCTTAATTTTTTATTGTCCTTTCATTTCCCTTGGAAGAAGACTCCTCACTTTGCATTATTCCATGTGTGAAAGTAACAGCTTGCTTTCTTAGTTTGTTTATCTATTTATCCACCCACTCCCTTGATCTATCTACAACTCCTTCATCAAAATACTCAACTCTGTTAACTTCTTCCTTGTGACCAATCAGACGATTGAATTGATTTATCCTTCTCATGCTCATATTGGGGGCGTACATGATTTCTATCATCCTTAATCCGATCAGGAATGAGAAAGATGTTACATTTCCTCATGAAGCCCACTAACATTCTAGACCACTTCCTCCTTATTGCATATTCATCTATCAAGTTTTTCCTATAGTCTTCTAAATCAACCCCATATTTGTACTTCTTTCCCTTAGTTGTGAGGATCTTCTGAAATGGATCAAAATGATCTCTATCAGGTTGTAGTTTCCAAGTTGTAGAACTATGATTTTTTGTTGCTTTTGTTGTGGGACACATCTTTAACATTTTTCCAAGTGTGATAGAAAAGGTCATACCTTGGCCATGCTCCTCCTTCTGAATATGATCAAACTTTGATAATTGTCTTGCCACCTCAAGTAACACCAACTTGTTCGTAGGATTCCTTGGAGGTTTGTAAGGCTAAGAAGTGAATCCTTATGTAGGTGAAGGTTGGGGAATGAATGAACTAGGATCCATATCTCTCTGCCATGTCATTTCTTTCTTGGACTACCTCTTATGCAATCCTCCTTGTAAAAAAATGTGTGATATACATAGAAAATATATTATTTATCCTCTAGTAGCATCCCTTTTCATATAGTTGAAATCAAGGATGACAATCATATATCTTGATTTGTCCCTTCTTGTTCCCTACTTTGCCTTTGCATATCAAGCCTATGTATTTGATATTCCTCGCCAACAAATAGACCATATAAGAGCTTTGTACATAAAGAAAAGATGGTTAATTGAAATGCAAGGGATTGCCCACCTTTTCTTAATGCACAATTCAAAAATACAATGCCCCTCTAGGCTCAAAGCTAGTTTCAAGTGCTAAGTGGAACAATGCATTCCTTCACTATTTTATAATTAAGGATGAAATGGATAAAATGACCTAACTATGCAAGATAGAAGACTAAATAAGAAAATATAGGTGATAGGCCAACACTGGGGCAAGGAATGAAATGAAATTTGATATTTAATGATGAAATTTAGTTTGGTTTATACATGTCAATCGAGGATGTAAACTTGTGAAAGGTCTCGGGGTTCTATGCGACAAAGGGAAGAAAGTCATGGGATGAGTAGTTATGAATGCAACTATGAGAATAAACTCACAACAAACCAAAATAACTCTGGTGATAGTATGACAATGACTCCAACAATGCCAGTAACAACTATAGTAATAACAACAATATGCAACATTAACAATTAAAACAACAATTAATTAGTACGAAATTAATAATACTAAGATTAAACAATTCAAAAACTTCTTTAAACACTCTTAAAAAAACATTAATTAAGAGCATAACATATACACATTAATAAAAAATGAAACAAAAATAAATCACCTTGCTTTACCATAGAGTGGGCCCTTGCTCCATGTTTCACACGATGGTTGAAATAAGAACCTTTATTATGCCCCTTTGGTTAGAAGAATCATTGCTTTATTTATCAAAGGAAAATAATACAAATACTCCTTACATAACAATGTGCACTCTAAAATTGTAATGTCCCCACTTAGGATATCTTGGAATTTTAGGGACAACTAACTTAAATTCTTTATTCTTTTTATGAATTACGTTCTTGATTCCAATATAATCTTGTGAATCACTAATACAAGGTCACTGATATATCAAATTACTAATATCAATGCCACTTAGTATCTCTAATTTAGACAATTCAATATAACTTTAACAATTAGTTCTTGTAGAATAAATTTATACTTAATGACCACTATGATCTGTGATGTATCATATATGGAAAATTAATATACAAGACAATATTTTTGTATAGTTTCTCCTTACAATTATATTTATGTGCTGGATGTGAATAATGATCTGCTATTTTAAAGATTTTATGGACTATATCAGCCTAGATATTGAAGTTTAATACTGATGTGGACGTGATAGATATAGTCTATAACAAAGATGGTGACAAGTTTAATATCTAGGCACCATTCTTGAGTAAAGAATACACTTGTCACCATCTTTGTTATCACTCGCATACGATCTTTTTATAGATCAATCTTCAATCCGTATGTATATATTTTCTTGTTATCTCCTATATATCCCCCATATTCCAGCTTTATATATATATATAGCTTGTAAAAAGGATGGTTGTATTCCAAAAAGGTACGTCAAAATATTTTCATTCATAGTGATGGTTCATTTGTACCCATGCACTTCCTAAATGTTTTGTTCTAGTTTCTATTTTATTAGTCAACATAATCGTTGATATAAAAACCGTAGGAATCATTGAAATATTATTTCATCTCCTTGGAATAAGAAAAAACCATAGGGTTGACACATGGAACATTACCATTGATACTCGTTTAAGGCTTGTCGACTCATCATTTGTTATGTTGAATTGACTGTGTAAGAAGTCAATTGTTTTGTGTGTCGTTCTTGTTCTTTATCTGTGGAACTTTAATTTTTTTTGTCGTTGTTAAATGCACTCATCATAATTAACATTTCAAATTGCCCGATATTTGTGTTCATTTCTCTGATGGTTGCCAGTGCAATTTAAACAAATTATATATGAGTTTTGGCTAATTGATTACCAAGGAACGAATGCTTTATTCATATACTATATTCGATATAGTTGTCTTGTATTATATAGTCAAATGACTTGGGTATTCATGTGCATTTGTGCCTATGTATTATAACATTGTTTTAATCATATATATATATATATATATATATCTATATATATATATAGTTTTTTTTGGTTTTTTTATATATTAATATTATATTCTTATTTTTTTATTATTATACTCATCATCCATTATAATGTTTCATTATTATGATCTAATAATATTTTAATAATGAATTATCTATTACAATGTATTATTATTTATTTGTTTATTTTCGTTTTATCATTTATTATTAAATTTCATTCAAGAAAGGGGACATTACAAAAATATTATCATTTGAGCTCTCCCCAATGACAATTCCTTTTACAATATATATAGGAGGTCTTGGGTTCAAAGCCCAAGCACTTCTTTCTCAGCCCTTACTGTTTATTCTATAACAAAAACTATTTACCTTTGTTATATGTTGCAAAGAATGTATGTGGCACATTGGTAAGTAAATGAGAACTACACATGGGAGGTCAATGACTCAAACAATTGGACCTCATATTTGCTAATAATAGATATTATTTCAATTTGAATAATATGGTGCATTATGGTTATCATGAACCATGGATGGCCCCACGGTGATGACATAAAATATCATGGGGGAGGTTGTGTGTTCGAACAAATTTTTAACAAATTGTGATATAGAAAATGGTGATCAATGGTAGACTCCCACTTTATATATACATTGGAATACTAAACCTACTCTTAAACCAAATCTGATTAGCACAACCCAAATAGATGAAGGGGTGCTAATGCATGATCTATAAAAGGGGGGATTTGGGTATTCCCTATACAGATAGAAAGTCTGATTATGATATGTAAATGAAAGAAAGATGCTTATGTTATGACTAATGAAATGATAACTAACAATATGTAATATCATATATGATGCATACAAGTAAATGCTAAAGGAAAGTAAGAATGATGTGCTCACCTTGAGGACTAAGAGAGTACAAGTTAACTTCAAATCTATAATTGACTATCGAAAACCTGTCAGAATCAGGAACAATTCTAGATTTGGAAACCTGAGACTTGCAACTCCTAACTACAAAATTTGCAGAGTTTCAGGATGATGCCGAATTGAGACCCAATTCAACCTAGTCTAGGAGGAACATGTTGAATTGGACCTAGTCTTGAAAGGATGAAAGTTGCTAAATTCTATGAAGGATCATTCCCTGGTTATGAAACCCTAAAATTTTGAATCTGTAATTGTACCACTTGTTCTTGTACACAAGAAAGAAGGGGGGATTGTTGTGGGAAGGGGCTTGTGTTGGTCAATCCCTTGTATATGAATTAACCTTGAAATGTAATTTAAATTGCATGAGCAAATGCAATCTAGGTCTGAAACATAAATTACCTTATACCTCAACGATGCAACATGTCACTTTGGAGATGATCATAAGTGTTGATGCAATAGATTGGACTCGATAAAAACCCAATAGGAAATCATGAAACCAAACCCTCGAATGATGAATGTTGTTTGTCACAATGTTGGATTGAGGAAGAAAGAAAAGAAGACTTAAAATGTTTGATGGCTTCTTTGTACTTGAATACTTGCTTGTTTTGAATGCACAATGGATGAATGATAACTTGCATGTGGATGTCTCTTGATCATGAATTGTAGGTGTGAAAATGAGAGGAAGAGGCCTCCTTTTATACACATTTTGGGGCTTAGATTTGTGGGGCCAACTTGGGAAAATAATTAGGAGAAAAAATCTTCACATCGGGCCTAGAGCCCACTTAAAAATTAACCTCATGAGGACAAGGCTGACTTTGACCTAGTTCTAGAGATGATAATTTTAAAAAATGGTCTCAGGATCTACGAAAGTGTAAAATGTTTAAGGGAAAGAGCATGAAAGGTACAAAAAATAAAGCCTAAATACCACTAAAATGAGGTCTAATATGTCCAAAATGGGAGATGAATTATGTGATTGGATGAATTAATTTTTAGGATAGTACACAAACAAATCCATCTTGTGAATCTACCTGCATCACATGGAAATACTTGAATTAACTACGATGTGTCAATATCTAAGAATGTCACTTGCCATGTTTGCACAGTCTATGTTGGATTAAGTATGAAAAGGTAAGTACTGAGAGGGGAGGGGTGAATCAATACTACAAAATACTTTAATCTAACTTTATAACCATTCACCAAATTCATAACTATGCATGTAATAACAAAAAACATGTAAAAAGTATCACAACTCATAACACCATTATTTTGGTATCGCATAAATCCTTGTTAGAGGATAATAACTGCGGTGGGGATGACACCCACAAAAATTCACTACTGTAGTAAAAAAGTCTACTTGGTTAGAGTTACAATGTTAGCTATTTTTTTAAATCTTTCCTTGTTAAGAGTATTAACCCTATCAAGAGTCTAAAGACCAATTAAGTCTACCTTGTTAAAGGATTTTACAACTCTAATCAAAGAGTTGTACCTTGTTAAAGGATTTATAATATAAGATCTATCAAGATCTAATTAGTTAAGAGACTTTACAATTCTAATTACACACTTAATCAGTAACATAAACTTGTCTATAATACTTGCATCAACTTATGCTTATTAGACTAAATATGCTCAATAACTATTTACCTCATAATGTGCTTCACTCACAATATCAAATATGTACTCGATAGATTCAACTACGAATCACATTCACAATCTTTTCTTTACTGCTCTGTTACTCGATGATTTCTTTGCTCATCACCTACTTTCTGCTATTTCTCCTCCGCACATACATTCTCTCATATCATCTGATTTTCACACTTTGATCCATTTGTACTCAATTCTAGAAGTGGTGGAAACAATCTAGAATCTTCTCCTTAAGCGATCCTAGCATTGGTTACCTCTTCAATGCATATATCACATTTAATTCTTACTGGTGAATCTCACCTTGTAATCATGCAAAATCATTATGTTTAAATCTCCAATGCTTCAAAAAATAATTTCTTTGAAATTTTAATCTATTTTCTTCTTGGCGTCTAGATTCAATGTATTTGTAGATTCTCCTTGTGTCGGCTTGTGATGCTCGGTAACATATTTTTCTTCTGCTTGGTAACATGTATCTTCTCTTGGTTTAGTAGATGTTGTAACTCAGTACTACTCGGTGCTTGGTGTACCTTGCTCGGTGTCTGCTCCTTATTTACTTTACCAAAATTGCCTTTCCTTTGCTTCCCTTTACCGAATAGCATATCTACTTTACCGAATTGACTTTCCTTCTTTACCGAATGACTTTGACAATCAATATGAATTAATTATAACTAATGACAAAAAAATAACTCTACAAGAGTATCAATCTCCCCATTTGGCATTAGTTTGGTATCTTTATTAAAAACCTTCAAAGTCATCAAAATGTTGTGTGCTTAGCAAAATTTACAATGTACACACTTCTCGATAAAACCTTATATCTCCATTACTTATCTTTACCTGTTACTCCCCATGTAGTAATAATCCATTTACACATATCTATCCATCTCTTTTACATGCATATCCCTTTTACTTCATATATATCCTCATAACTCATATTTCCCCATTTTACCATAACACCCTATTATCCCCCTTTATCATATACATATTTCCCCCCTTTTTAATAAAAATGTCAAAACAATAACTTATTGTTTATTTGATAGAGGGATCTTGTCAAAAATATATGTATACTTTTCTTATGCATCCTTCAGTGATGCCTTCCGTGAATCCTTTATTGTTTGCACCGCTATAATCTGTACACTAATGTTAGTTGTTAGACTAACCATGCTATCCATAGCACTTACATCTGGTGTACTCACTAAGTCTTTAGTCTTATGCACATGTTTCTGGAATGACTCAATTTGTGGTATCAAAAATGTTTGTAGCTCCATGAGATCCATTCTAATTCTATTCTCCTCTTTCCTCAGTTCATGTTGCACTCCCATTAATTGCCTCATCCTTTAATAATATACCTTGAAAGAATCAGGCTCGGTTGCTACCTTTTCTAGTTGCTCAGTCAACTCCTTTTCAACATTTTCATCTTTGGCTTTTATATCCTTTGTAAAGTTGGAAATCCAACATATTTTTTGAAATAATAAAACAATATCTTGCAATTCTTTGTCCAACTCGGTAACCAGCTCAGAAAATGTTACCTTGTCAAGTGCAACTGATTGAAGTAATTCTTCAATAACCTTATTTTCCATTTGCTTCCTATATATGCACTTGCATCAGATATTAAATGGTCTCAGTTCCTGGTTTGTTAATTTGGCTGACCAATTTCACTTAATTGGTTGTAAATAGTCCTTTTCTCATTGATATCTACCTCTAGCATAATCTCTTGTAGTATTTCTTTGACATTTTCTAGAACATTTGTTTTCTACCTCTTAGCTAATAACTTGTCTTGTCCAGCCTTCTTTTTTAGTAGATCTCCAAACTTAGATAATTCCTGAGGGCTCATAGTGGAGATGTCAACCTTTGGTATATTGATAGGTTGGCTCAAATCAGCTATTTAATTTTCATGTTTCCTCTTCTTTGATTTATTCTTAGTGACTTGTGTACTCTCACCACTAGATAACTTCACATCAAAAGTTGTGGTAGTAGTAGTATCATCGGTTTTATCTTTTTCTTCTTTTTTCTCTTCTACTTTATTTTCCTCCTTTTTTTAGTTTTCTTCTTTCTTCTCTTCTTCTTTGTCCTTTTCCTTCTGCTTCACTGGTTCTTGTTCCTATTAGGGATCAATGGTCTCGGTAGGAGTAACTGACTCTATAGTTTCCTTTTATTATTTCTCCTTTTTTGGTTCAGTGGGGGAATCAGTTGGAACATCCTTTGTGACCTTTGAGATAACTTCTTCAATCTCAGGAAAATTTAGTACCTGTTCAATACCAAGATTTAATTCTGATTACACAATTAATAGCATAAACTTGTCTATAATACTGGCATCAACTTATTCTTATCAAACTCAATATGTTCATCAACTATTTAGCTCATAATGTGCTTCACTCACAATATCAAATCTGTACTCGGTATATTCAACTCTGAATCACATTCACAATCTGCTCTTTACTACTCTGTTACTCGATGGATTCTCTACTCATCACCTGCTTTCTACAATTTCTCCTTTGCACTTACATTCTCTCATATCATTTGATTTTCAAACTCCAATCCATTTATACTCAATTCTAGAAGCGTTTGAAAAAATCTAGAATCTTCTCCTTAAGAGGTGCTAGCATTGGCTACTTCTTCAATGCATATATCACATTTAATTCTTATGGGTGAATCTCACCTTGTAATCACACAAAATCATTATGTTTAAATCTCCAATGCTTCAATAAATAATTTCCTCGATATTTGTAAACCTCTTTCTTCTCAGTGTCTAGATTCAATGTATCTTTAGATTGTCCTTGTGTCAGCCTGTGATGCTCGGTAATACATTTTTCTTCTGCTTTGTAACATGTATCTTCACTTAGTTCAGTAGATGTTGTAACTCGGTACTGCTCGGGGTTCCTTTCTCGATGTCTGCTCCTTATTGTCTTTACCGAAATTGCCTTTCCTTTACTTCCCTTTACTGACTAGCATATTTTCTTTACGAAATTGACTTTCCTTCTTTAATGAATGACTTTGACAATCAATATGACTTAATCATAACTAATAACAACAAAATAACTCTATAGGAGTATCAGTCTAGTCATCAGCATGTCCCTTATTTTGTTGAAACTTCAACAAGTCATAACTAGCTCATACAAACTCTGATAAATATGATTCAAGCAATGTTGGAATCATATTGGTAAACTCTTCAACACAGTGTTATCTTTTTAAGCATATGGAATTATCAAATTTTTGGTGAAAAATACATCCACCTAGATCAACATGGTTGCAATAGTTCACAGATCGTACCACATGTTGAAGTGACATGAACATATAGATTTAGCATTTGTGGCCAACATGGTGGATGACATGTAAATAAGTGAGTTGCAATGTGATAGGAAGCATGCTACAAGATATATTTGTCAAGGTGTAAATAAAAATGCTTAGTAATAAAGACAATCAATAATTAATTTTCATAATTTAGTCTCAAAAGTATATTAAATACCACTTATATATATGTAATCATATGTAACAAAAAGTGACAAAATGGCATGATATAGAATGGAAATAGAATGTGGTAATGGGTATGAGTATGCATGAAATAAACTATAACATGACATAAAATGGAACATAATTTTCTCTCATCAATAGGCAATTTCAATAAATACAAACTGATAAAAATAGACAAGAAGCTAAAATGACATATAATGTGACTATGAGAACTGTACCAACATGTGATATGAATCTGAAGAGGATTTTATAGGTACAAAATGCCTCGATAATTTTGTTCCTAGGAATAAAAAATTTAGGGCATTCTCTACCCAAGAGTTTTGCTTGAAACTTTGATACTCAATTCTACAGATCCCAAAATTTCTAGATTAAGTCCCAACAACTGTGTCACCCTTTCTTTCATATAGAAAAATAGGGAAAAGGTTGTGGAATGAGATTTTCCTTGGTCAAACCCTTGTTTAGGAAACAACCTTGAAAATGAAATGAATAACATAAAGGAAAGTAACTGTAAAGGTAAATATTAGATCTACCTTACAAATACCTTCATGAATAGAAATTGAGATCACACATATTAATGAATATGCTTGTAAGTTTTTTGAATTGTAGTTGTTGACTTTGGAATGTGGAAAGGAATCAAGGATGCCTTCACAAATGCATGGATCTATGAATGCCACTCCTAGATCTTTAGTGTTGTTATGCTTAATTGAACACTTTCTATGAAAGGAGAATACATATGGATGGACAAAGAATCTTCTTTCTTACTTGAGAACTCCTTTACTTGGCCATCATGAGAGAGAAGATTTCTATAATGGAGAAGGTTTTCTTCAAAATGCCTTGAATGCTTGGAGAAATGTTAGATTTTGGATGCTTGCCTTCAAATCTTATATTTAATTGATTGCTTCTTTATCATCTTGGTTCTTTCTTGTGGATGGATACCAAAATGAGGATAAATAGGGTGTTTATATACATCTCACATATTTTAGGATTAAACAATAAGCCAGGTCAACACATGATCTAATTTCCCAACAAAACATCACAACAAGGCCTTGATTCAAATTTAGTCCTAAACCTGGGGGAACACAATGCATTGGATGTTATGTTCCAAGGAACATATAACCTTGGGAGTTTGTACCTATGAAAAAAGAACCAAAATTCAAATAGGGAGCTAGGAAGATAGGGTAGATGCTAGATCAGGGGGAGATAGCTAGCTAGATCAATCATAATGGATATGAAATCTTAGAATCATCAAAATAGGGCCTAACCGAGCATACAATTATGGATGATAACTTTTTAGGATGTCACATTTAGCCCCGACTTTAGTAGGAGTATGAGAAAACCTCATGCTCATGGTAAAGTAGATCAATACATTGGAAAAAAATTATCAAGGTAAAGGAGACAAGGAAACACTAAGCTTCTAAGTGACTTAGGTCCTCATCAAATCCAAAACCAAGATAAAAGAGATAATGCTTGACAAGAGAGAGAGAGAGAGAGAGAGAGAGAGAGAGAGAGAGAGAGAGAGAGAGGATCATGTAAAGGGAAAACACTACTACAAAAGATGCAATTGATAGTCTAGAAATCTATGTGATACTAGTTAACCCATAAAAATAAGGGGGATTAGTCCTTAAAGAAAGCATGTCATCATTAAGGGATCCAGAAAAGTGGCCAGTCTAAGGGCCAAATGACAGTGGTCATTCAAAGGACCAAATGAAAGAAGGAAGAGTCTTAGGATCTATTGACTAATGCGCAAGGAATGATGATGAAAAGATGAATTCAAGGAAAGCATTGTCTCATTATCCATCAGCATAAGAGATTTCATTGAATCATTGTGCATGTGTGTGTGTGTGTGTGTGCATGCATGCAAAATTGTGAAATGGGGAGAAAAGTGTACACCCCCATGTTAAAGAAATTTCAACTTCCTTAACAAAAGCAATGAATTTAATAGAGAATACATGCACTCACACAAGACATTTCCACTATGTGATGCCCCAAGAAAGGGAAAACCAAGGGAAATGAAACACATGACAAAGAAGAGCACAAAAGGGATCTACTAACTCTTGGATCAATATGATTATATAACTCATGTATATGAGAATTATATCAAAATGAACTATCATCATCCCCTAAAGGAAAAAGAACTACAAGAACAACGGGAGAAGGTCACATAATATATATAAATAAGGGTCTTTTGGATTAGTGTTACGGAGACCAAAAGATTGATTAAATTTTTTTGCGTCATCCCCAATCAGACAACACAAAGGCACATTTACGAACAATAGAAATGCACAAAATAACATGTATACGACATATAGAAGAAATGAGATACAAATAGAATAATGTCACAAAAGATCAATTCCTTTATCACCTTGCACCAATGGAGAAAAAAGGGTCATATAAATAAATCTAAACAAAACATATAAAAAACAACACATCACAAGGGAATCACATTACAACAAACAAACAAACACAAATGAATCCACCGTACAAGAGAAGCTAATCAAGCATATCACCTACACCCTATCTCGTTCTATATTGTTTAGGGAAGGTATGCAACACATAATAGGAGCAAAATTGAGCACAATAAATTGAAAAATAGATATTTTCAAATAAGGAACATACTCTAAGGAAGAGTCACTTTGTTTGTCACTAGGATCAAGAGATAATTATCTTGCAAATCTAGCTGGTAAATTATGATTAATATCAATAAACTCATGCATATCATCATAATCACTAGATTGAACATAATATTCATTAGAAACATTGAAATCATCATCAAGAGTATCTTATTCTTCCAAATTAATCAAGATAGGATCTCTAATCTTAATAGAATTTCATGTTTTTTTCAATTTCATCTTTTTAATAATGACTTCCTCCCTTGGGCTATGCATAGGTTGGTCAAAGGGAATCAAATCATTAGTAGGTGTTTAGGGGGGAAAGGTTTTGGGAAGAATTCCCACAAGCTCTAACATGGTGTTTAAAATGATGGTTGTTATCACATAGGTTTGCACCCTATGATAATCTATCAACTTAGCAACCTTGTGATACATGGGAACAATTCTTAGCTGTGGGTGGCTATAAATAGAAGTGAACCTATGGAGAAGGCTGATTTCATGGGTACTTCACCTAAATTAAAGATTTTCAGGGGAAAGGGTTAGAAGGAAACATGAAACTGAAATCTAATTCCTACAAGTAATGCACCAAATCATTATGATAAGCATAGCTTATTGACATATACAATATGCTCAAAAGACCAACTAAATTAAACACAAATTAGTTTCCATATGCTTGTCCATAAGTATTTCATTGTAAGGTTGAAGTTTCTAAAAGTTTTAGATGGAAAAACCTACATCTTTTCACAACTAAAATATTCATAACCTTATAACACAAACAATGACCTGCACATGAACATATTCCCCCATGAAGGTGAATTGGAAATGAAACATAAAGGACATATTAGGTGTCACAATATCATATTCAACACTTCTACAACTTCACACAAAAATGAGTAAACTGAGAAGGCTAGTAATTCTTGTCTTATTGATCCAAATATATTAGATACAACTGCATACAAGTTTACAAATGAGTTACAAAAAAAAATCTAGCTAAAAGAACCTCAAAAGGGTTATAATATAATATAAAAAATGGACAGAACTAACTTAAAAAATAAATTTTGAAAAATAATTATACTTCAAAAGTAGCTCCATGAAGCTAGGAACAAAAAACTACCTTGGTTGAGTTGCCTCTAAAAGCCTATTTTTTAGGTCCCTAAAAGACTAAAAAAATGCTCAAAGCTAGAGATGTAAGATAACTGAGAAGTGGGGTGAATCAGTTAAATTAGTTATCCTATAGTCCCAAACTCTCAAATGTACTTTTTCAAACTTCTTCAACAAAATAATCAACTCGGTAAGATATTAATCAATAACTTTCTGTTCATTTACCGATTACAAGTAATTTCCAAAACAATGTTAACCGATTAATCAAATATGAAATATGAAAAGTATGATAGAAAACCAATTATAACAAATAACACATAAAACAAAGATTTAACATGGAAACCCTGCTAAGGGAAAAACCACCTAGGACCGGTAACCCAAAATATTTCACTCTTCTAAAGTGAGATCAGTTAGGAATCAACCCCATTAAAGGTTACAAAACACATTGTAAGGTATGACTTTGTTAGAGGATTTATCACTAACAGTTCTCCTTCGACCAACATTAACTATGGGGTCAACAAGAAAACAATTAACATTCCTTGAATGTCATATGGAAATACAAAAAGGCTATTAAGTCCACTTAGTTAAGAGATTTAGTTGTAACAATGGTTAAACTGATACAGTAGTGATCTAATTCAAATAAAACTCCATTTGCAAGTATTCAGATCTATGCTAAGCTCAATAAAACTCTTTTGATCAATAATAAATTTAGTCCATTATATCCTCCAACTTACTTCACTCGATGTATAATTCTCTGATGCTCGGTTATACCTATAGTTCAGCTCGGTTCTATGTGTAACCTGTTTGATCGGTAGTGCATAAAAATATCATCACGTGAATTCTCCTGCATTCAAAAATGAATCTCATGTCTCTTAAATAGGCGTGTAAACTATTTTCATCTCAACCATTAGATTTTGTGTCTTAATCTCCATCATTCATTTTTCTGCTTCAAGCTTCCTGGATAATTTTATCATTAACATGTTTCAATCTCTTCCCTTTGATCATCTCTGAATTTTTTTAGTTGTTTGATCTTCAAAAAAAACTCTATCTCTTACCTCAAAATCATAAGC
The DNA here is from genome assembly GCA_027943335.1 of Chamaecyparis obtusa. Classification (NCBI taxonomy): domain Eukaryota; kingdom Viridiplantae; phylum Streptophyta; class Pinopsida; order Cupressales; family Cupressaceae; genus Chamaecyparis; species Chamaecyparis obtusa. Next base: position 1,095,402 of record BSBK01001784.1, read on the forward strand.
ATCTACTAGCTCATCAATTTTAGTCGGTTGTTATAAACATTTATTTCTCCTTTACTCGGTCAATACTGAATATGTCAGTGAATACTAACTCGATTAATATTGTCACTCAGTATACACAAGACCGACTTGGTGTATACAAAAATCTTCAATTACCAACCACATTAACTTGTTCAACTGTGATCCCTTCTTCATCATAGAATAATGTAACATGCTCAATTCAACAACATAATGCCATAGACTCATCAATAAGTTATCGAATGTATACCTTATCCACATCAGTCATATCCATATTGTGCTTATGTCGATATCTTATTTCTTCACCATTTCTTCCTTCTATAGATGTTCAGATGTTTGTAACTATCATAATAAGTATAGTCAAAACAAGTTGACATCAATGATAACATATTGACTGATTTAATCATCTTACATATCACTTTAACAACTCAGTGACCTCCTGAATCTTCATCAAGATATTCAATCAGTTGTAGGTTAACAATATCTCCCTTTGGCATTGATGGAAACACAATATGAAATATGTCATAGAATACCAAAATTCAGTTCGACAACTATATAGATAAATGTTGTAGCTCAGTAAGCTCTCCCTAGCTTGATATTTAATGTGTTTAATCACTACATTACTACAATAGCATTTCATGCAGACTCTCCCTATGGATTTGATCTTTTTCAGTTCACTAAATGTTTCTCTCCCTTTTCATGTGTTCCAGATATTTTCATTCTCTCTCCCTTCTATGTTCTCCTCGACAAATATTTCATAAAAATCTCTCTCCATTTGACAACAATGCTAAAAGAAAATATACAATTGAAGCTCTTCAGTACCCAAATAGTTTCTCTGTTGTTCGATCTAGATCAAGTACCTTCATGTACAAATATACAAATCTTCCTTCACAACTTTCACAACCTTATGAATCTTAAAGTGTGAGCTACATGCATCAACATAATTGGTTTTCTAATAAAGTACAAGTTGATGCAACCTCTTGATCACCTTAGTGACCAATAGACAAGGGATGGACCCCTAGTCTAGTCCTCAAGTACTCAAAAGTGTCCTTCGGTAAGGGTTTAGTAAATATATCTACAAGTTGTTCTTTAGACTTCACAAACTCTAGTTTCACTTGCTTTTCTTGTATTTGTTCCCTCAAATAGTGATACTTAATTGATATGTGCTTTGTCTTTGCATGCATCATCAGATTATTTGAAATATTTATGGCACTTGTGTTATCACAATATATAATCACTGGATCATTGATCTCCTCATTCATTCCATTCAATAATCATTTTATCCATACAATATTTGAACAGTTAGTAGCAGCAACAACATACTCTGCTTCAACAGTTGACTGAGAAATACATGCTTGTTTCTTACTTATCCATGTTACAAGTTTTTCTCCCAAAAAGAATGCTCCACCAGTAGTACTCTTCCAATCATCTATATTTCCAGCCCAATTTGCATTAATGTAAACTTGTAGTTCAAAATTGCCTTCTTTTTTGTACCATAACCCATGATGCTCAGTGTTCTTCAAATATCTCAAAATTCTCTTAAGAGAAGTCATATGTGATTCCTTAGGATTAGCAAAAAATCTTGCCACAATCCCAACTGCATGTGCTATATCAGGTCTAATGTGTACACCATACATCAATTTTCCAATCATTAATCTATACAATGTCTGATTTACCTCGGTTGATTCTTCATCTTTTGTCAATTTGCATCCGATAACCATAGGTATTCCAACTAGTTTATAATCTTCCATTCCAAATATCTTCAATACTTCCTTGATGTATTTTGATTGTGTGATGAATATGCCTTCACTCTCTTGTAGTATTTGCAATCCAAGAAAGAATTTAATCTCTCCAAACATTGACATTTCAAACTCTTTTCTCATTTTAGCAGCAAAATATTTGTAAATATTATCATGACCTCCAAATATTATATCATCAACAAAAATTTCAGCAATAAGTATATTATCATTAGTTCCATCTTTCAAATATAAATTGCTATTGTCACTTGTTCTCACAAAACCAATACTAATAAGATATGAATGCAACCTTTCATACCATGCTCTCAGTGCTTGTTTCAGTCCATACAGTGCTTTGTCCAATTTGCAAACCATGTTCTTCTTATTTTGATCAACAAAACCTTCAGGTTTTTCTATGTAGACTTCTTCCTCAAGAATTCCATTCAAAAATTTAGATTTCACATCCATTTGATAAACTTTAAATCCTTTATAAGAAGCATATGCAAGTAATATTCTAACTCCTTCAAGTCTTGCTACTAGTGCAAATGTTTCACCATAGTCAATTTCTTCTTCTTGTCCATATCCATTACATACAAGTCTTGCTTTATTTCTAGTCACTTCACCATTCTCATAAAACTTGTTTTTGAATATCCATTTAGTACTAATTACATTTTTATCACTCGGTCTTGGTACCAATGTCCATGTTTTGTTTTTCTCTATCTGCTTAATTTCTTCATTCATTGCTTTAATCCATTCTTCATTATCAAGGGCATCTCTAACATTTTTAGGTTCAAATTCACAAACTAAACATGTGTTCTATCTTAACTTACTTCATGTCATCATACCATCTTGCTTGTCTCCAATAATTTGGTTCTATGGATGGTGTCTTCTCACAAATTTTGCCAATACTTGTTCTCTGCTTTGTTCATCAGTCAGTTTAGGCTCAATTTCCTCCTCAATAACATCTTCTTGATTCTCGGTTTGTATTTGTTGACACTCGGTAGCATTTTCTTGTCACTTAGTAGACTCAGCCTATAGCTCAGGTAGATAGTCTAGATGATCAACATAGGTAAATCTACCATAGCCATCTAGTTCCTTCTTTCTTCATCATTTTTCTCATCAAACTCATCAACTTTCACATTAGCACTCTTGATCATTTTGTTAGTAACTTTTTTCAAACATTTATATGCTTTTCTCTTAGTAGAATATCCTAGAAATATTCCTTCATCACCCTTAGAATCAAATTTCCCATTTCTATCATCTTTCAGAATGTAATATCTACTTCCAAAAATTCTAAAATAACTTACATTAGGTGTGTAGCCAAATCATAGCTCATAAGGTATCTTATTTGTGTGTTTCTTAAGTTGAACTTGGTTCAAGGTGTATACAATAGTGCTAACAACTTCTCTCTAGTGCATTTGAGCAACATTCTTTTAAATCATCAGTGTTCTGGCATAGACAACTATAGATCTATTCCTTCTTTTTGCAATACCATTTTGCGGTGGTATCCTCGGTGTAGAAACATGTCTTTTAATTCAATGCTCATTACAAAAGTTAGAAAATTCATCATAAATAATCTCACCACCTCTTTCTGATCTCAAGCATTTAAAAAAAAATTAGGTTTCCTTTTCCACTTTAGCTTTATACCATTTAAATATTTTGAAAGCTTTATATTTCTCCTTCAAAAAAATAATTGTCATCATCGTAGAGTAGTATAATCAACAAATAAAATAAAATATTTTTCACCATAATAACTTTGATTTCTCATAAGACCACATAAGTCAGTATGCACCAACTCCAAAATACTTTTAGAAGAATAGTTCTTGAGCTTAAAACTAGATTTTGTCATTTTCCCTTTCTGACATTGATTACACATGACATGGTCAAGTTTAGTTAGACTCGGTAAACCTTTGACTCTTCTCTTCTTACTAATCTTAACCATGTTATCAAAATTCACATGACACGGTATCTTATGCCACAACCACACATCTTCATTTCTAGCCAATAAACAAGAAGTTTTAACGTTGTCAAGATAAAATAGATTACCTTTGGATTGTTCATCAATATCGACCAACTTTCCAGTTTCATCATAGATCTTCACCTTTCTACTTTCAAATAAAACTCAGTGACCTGAATTATTCAATTGTGCTACACTCAACAGATTATAGTTAAGTCCTTTCACCCAATATGCATTCTCACATCTAATCTTATTGTTCAATAAGATAGATCATTTTCCTTTCACTAGACTTGAGGTGTATCATTTCCCATTTTAATAGATCCTCCATTATAGTGTTCAAGATATTCAAATTTATCCTCATCACCAGTCATATGATGTGTACAACCACTATCAATAATCCATGTATAATTCTTGCTAACTTTAGATATAAGTGTTTTTTCAACATACCTTTCTTCTTCTTCTGAATCATCATTCATAGCTACAAATACCACTTTAATGTCTTCATTAGTCTTGGTGTCGGTATCAATGTCATCATCTCCAACTAGGTAGCAATCCTTCTTGCCTTTATATTTATAGTCTCATTTGTTTCTCCTGTCATATCTTCAATTTCCTCTGTGTTCTCAGTGATATCTTCTTTCAGACTTTCTTTCACCATAGCGATCATTGTCTTTATCATCATCTTTCCTTTTAGGACATCTAGCTGCAATATGGCCAATTTCTTTACAATTAAAACATGCTAAAGGTAACTTTCCTTTATACCTTCATTTACCTTTATGAAGTCTCCTAGCCATAAGTGCTTCAAGCTCATCAAGTTCATCTTCACTGTCACTGTCACTTTCATTTCTTATGTTATGTTTATTGCTAGACTTACCAATCTTCATGGATGACATAAATGTAGACTCAACACTCAGTACTATACTATTATCAAAGTTATTCAACTCAAAAGTAGTCAATTTACCGATTAGGCTATCAAGTATAAGAACATTACCCGGTGCATATCTCATTTCATGAATAGCAGAGATTCTAATAGCATAGACAGGCAACAAGGTTCTAATAATTTTACTCACAATAGTGTCTTCATCAATAATACCTTTTGCTCCTTTCATAGCGTTGATGACCTCCTTGATTTGGTTACTGTACTATGTGATTTTTTCACCTTCTTTCATCTTCATATCATCAAATCTACCTCTAAGGCTTTTAGCTCTGGCCCTCAGTACATTTGCATCTCCTCCATGAACTAGTGCATGTTTTTCCCACATGTCTTTGGAATTTGTGCATGTCTTCACATCTTCAAATTTGGCATCTGATAGGGTAGAAACAATCTCTATCATTGTCATGTTGTGTTCATCTCTGTCTCTCAGCTAATCAACTATCAAAGATCTAGTAGTTGGTTGAATGTATGAATTGTTCAAGTAGAATACAATAGATTCTCCAATTCTAGATATGTGCAACCTCAGCTTGCTTTTCCATGTAGAGAAGTTATCTTTGTTCAGCTTAGACATCTCCCTTTTATACCTCTTGTGATCTTTAGCTCAAGTCCTTAAAACTTTCCTCCAAGCAATCAATATGCTCTGATACCAATTGTTAGATAACTGAGAGGGGGATGAACCAGTTAAATCAATTATCCTATAGTCCCAAACTCTCAGATGTACTTTTTCAAACTTCTTCAACAAAATAATCAACTCGGTAAGATTTTAATCAATAACTTTCTATTCATTTACCGATTACCAATAATTTCCAAAATGGTGTTTATCAATTAATCAAATATGAAATATGTAAAGTATGATAGAAAACTAATCATAAAAAATAACACATAACACAAAGATTTAACGTGGAAACCCTACTAAGGGAAAAACCACCTAGGATCAATAACTCAAAATATTTCACTCTTATGAAGTGAGCTCGGTTAGGATCCAACCCTATTAAAGGTTACAAAATACACTGTAAGGTGTGACCTTGTTAGAGGATTTATCACTAATAGTTCTCCTTCGACCAACATTCACTATGGGGTAAAAAAGAAACAATTAAAATTCTTTAAATGTCATATGGAAATACAAAAAGACTGTTAAGTCCACTTAGTTAAGAGACTTAGCTATAACAATGGTTAAATTGATATAGTAGTGATCTTATTCACATACAACTCAATTTGCAAGTATTCAGATCTATGCTAAGCTAAATAAAACTCTTCTGATTAATAATCAATTCACTCCATTATATCCTCCAACTTACTTCACTTGGTGTATAATTCTTTGATGCTTGGTTATGCTTGCAGTTCATCTTGGTTCTATCTATAACCTATTTGATCAGTAGTGCATGAAAAATGTCTTCACACGAATTCTCCTGCAGTTTCAATTCATCCGGATTCATTCAACAATGAATCTCATGTCTCTTAAATAGATGTGTAAACCATTTTCATCTCATCCATTAGATTTTGCCTCTTAATCTCCATCGTTCATTTTGCTACTTCAATCTTCCTCAGAAATTGTATCATTAACACGTTTCAATCTCTTCCCTTCAATCATCTCTAAATTTTGTCAGTCGTTTGATCTTCATAACAAACTCTATCTCTTACCTCGAAATCATAAGCATCTGTCAACTCATCAATTTTAGTCAGTTGTTATAAACATTTATTTCTCCTTTACTCAGTCAATATAGAATGTGTCAGTAAATATTAACTCGATTAATATTGTCACTCGGTATATACACAAGACCGACTTGGTGTATACATAAATCTTCAATTACTGACCACATTAACTTATTCAATTCTGATCTCTTCTTCATAATAGAATAATGTTACATGCTCAAGTCAACAACATAATGCCATAGACTCATCGATAAGTTACCCAATGTATACCTTATCCACATATGTCATATATATATTGTCCTTATGTAGATATCTCATTTCTTCACCATTTCTTCCTTCTACAGATGTTCAAATTTTTGTAACTATCATGATAAGTATAGTCAAAACTAGTTGACATCAAGGACAACATATTGACTAATTTAATCATCTTATATATCACTTTAATAGCTCAATGACCTCCTGAATCTTCATCAAGATATTCAATCAATTGTAGGTTAACAAGAGAAATAGTCAATCCATGACTATTTCTATTATTAAGGCTCCTGTAAAGACTCCAACTCCCCCTAGATACCCTTCAAATGTCTAGCAACCTCTCCAAACCAAGTCAAAACCTCCTAAACACTAGGTACCCTCATAATTTTTCGAGTCCTATCTCTTTGACTTATAATTAAACAAGATAAAATAATACACGCATATAGTAAAGTATCTAATTAATTCTACTTTAATAAATAATTTTCTTATCTTTTTTATTTAATTCATGATTTTAAATAATTAATTATTTTTTGCACCAAATATGACATTTATTTAATTGTTTATAATTTAACACTTAATAAACATTTACAATGAAAATGTCCAAAAACAACAAAGCAGAAGAAAAGAAAAGAAATAATACCACGTGGGTATTAGATGTAGAGTTATACAAAAACAAAACAAAAGGCATAAAGCCTTTTACATTGAGCATATTGAGGGTAAAAACCCTAACTTCACGCCACTGTTCTAATCTCTACACCATCATACTAGGGTTTGGAAGATTTTGGTGGATTTTCTTACAAGTATAAAGCTCTTATACAGGTAAATTTTCTCTTTTCTTTGCTAGAAGGAGGAATGCTACATTCGAGCTTAGTCCTTTCAAAGAAACAATGAAGAACTCTATTTTTCTAATAGATGTACTTGGCATTTTCACTCAAGCTCTATGTATTTTGTATCCTTGTTCATTCAATGCTCTATTCATTCCAATCTTTGAGCTCTTTTATTTACAAAGATATAATAAATGTTTGTTGTTTTTCATGTCTATTTCTGATACTATGGCCCCGAGCCCTTAATGCTATTATTTAATCAAGATTTTTTCTTATACCTTTGGCAATTGTTTATATTTTAAGCTATCTCTATGATTGATGCATTGAGGGTTTTTGTCTGTGACATGACTCTCTCTCCTTTCCTCACATATATCTATTACAAACTTTGAAAAACATAGAAAAACCCATGATGTCTTTGCACAGTCATGAAGATTTTAAAAGATTACTTATACGTTGTGGCTTTACTTGCTTACTATGAGGTGGGTATTTGAAACTCTACATTTGTGCATGGAGAAAATGGAACACATGTATTAAAAAAACCATAAATCTGAGTGTGTATGTTCTATCTAATATCACTATCCACTACCCATTGTGTCTTGAGAAAAATCTTCATGGCAAAAAACTGAAAAACTCATTACTCTTCCACCTGGTTTTGTTAGGAATAACAATCCGCAATACAACTGGGGGGGGGGGGGGGTGAATCAGTTGTATGATAGAATATTAAACTTTAAACTTTGAATAGAAGCAATATCAGCTCCAATGAACATAATGAATGCCAACACAATAATACAATATTTTGGTCTCAAGGAAGCATTGTTAAAGGTAAAAACTCCGGTGGGAATTAGTACCCACAAATGATGTACTGAGAGTATGGTATCCTTGCTAGAAGATTTAGCCCTATTAGGGGCTTATTGAAACATTACAGTACACAGTCCTTTTTAGAGGACATACCCTATTAGGAGTCAAGAAAGAAGGGTGGGCTCACTGCCAAAAGAAGGTTAAATTCACCTTTAGAACTCACTATTCGCAACAAGTGTATATGAAGAAATACAAAATATTTTTGAACTGTCTGACAACAACTATCTTTTCTTTATCAATTCCAATGAATTTCACTAGTAATCCTCTGCTCTACATCTAGCAGACACAAGCTCATAGCTTTCTCAATCTTCTTTACATCACATGTATTCTCACCATATCTTTTCCAAAGAAAAGATCTTACATATATACCCTTTTACATTCTACATGATTAGGTCATCCAATTAGGCTTTCTTAATTACATAAAAATTTACATAAACTCTTGCTAAGATACACATGGTATCTAAAAAAAGCATACAATGATTCTATTACAACAATTAAGGACCGACACCCTTAATTTACATTTACCAAACAAAATGCATGCTACACCTCTGAAGTCAGCTCCCAAATAAGTCTTCTCTAGATCACACGCCATAGATGATGTCATCCAACATTTCATACCTTGCGCTAACCAATGAACATCCTTCAATACCTTGAATTCCATCTCTTAAGCTCACATATACCTAATCCATATCTTCTGTAAGATATACTAGAAACATAGAGAATCGCTTTGTCAGATTCCACTATTACTATCCAGTAACCAGTCGTCACCAAATCATTTGTAACTCATCCAATATGCAACATTACATGATGTGATCTTAGGTATAAGATCACCACATCTTTTTGTACTCTCATCTATCTTTGCATGTTCTGAAACATTGGTATAGTTTCCATATACTATCATAATCAGCTTGTACTCTTCATAGAAACATATGTTGACATTAGTGACAAACCATAAATGAAAATAGTATGAATGCCCATTCAGTAATGTAGTGATTAAACATATAAAATGTATAAGTCACCACCCTATGCATTAGCAATATCCAACAATCTCCCTCTTTGGCATTGATGTCAACATATGGGAAAATCCATCATCCCAAGGTTATATCAATCCAAAGCTTTGCAACCAAGTATTACTCTCATAGTATTCCTTCATACCATCTCCCCATATAGTAGGGATTTTCTCATAGAAACATTCCCCCTTTGATAGTAATGGAAAAGGGTGCCATGAGACATCAATTGTCCTTCAACACCTTCCTTCCATGATCACTCCCCCTGAGGAGTAGATCCCTATATCGAGTCCAAAATATGATAAGGCTCTGAAAACCTTTGGACTGATGCATCCCTGCATCATTTAGTTCTAAATAGGAGGGGCTTGAACCCCAAGCATACCTCTGAGATATTCAAAGGTATCTTTTGACAATGACTTTGTGAAGATGTTTGCAATCTATTCCTTTGTACTAATATACTCTAACTTTAGTTCCTTCTCTACCACCTTGTCTCTCAAGACGTGATACTTGATAGAAATATGTTTAGTTTTAGAGTGCATCACTGGATTCTGTGACATATTTATTGTACTGGTGTTATCACAATAAATAACCACAGGCTCATCAAAAGTTACCCAATGTCTTTCAGCATTTATTTCATCCAAACAATTTGAGTACAATTTATAGCAGCAAAAACATACTCTAATTCATCAATAGATTGAGCTCTACAATCTTGCTTCTTACTTAACCATGAAACCAAATTTTTCCCAAGGAAAAATGCACCACCACTAGTAGTCTTTATGTCATCAATGTTTCCTGCCCAATCAGCATCAGTATAAGCATGAAGTTCAAAGATATCATTTCTATCATACCATAAGCCATAGTCTATTGTTCCTTTTAGATATCTCTATATCCTTTTCATAGCAACTAGGTGTGTCTCTTTAGGTTCTGCCTAATATCTAGCCAAAATTCCAATAGCATTAGCAATATCTGGTCTAGTGTGAGTCAAATATTGTAATCCTCCAACCATTAATTTTTACTTATTCTAAAAAACACACTTTGATTCATCATCAACTATCATCTTATTACCAGTTACCATGGGTGTACCAACTAGTTTACAGTCCTCCATTCCAAACTTTTTCAACATTTTTTAAAGATATTTAGTTTGAAAAATAAAAATTCCATCTTTTCTCTAATTTATTTGCAGTCCAAGAAAGAATTTCATTTCGCCGATCATGGACATCTCAAATTCATTTTCTATCTCTTTATAAAATTTCTCCCATAGATCGTCATTACCTCCAAAGATAATATCATCAACAAAGACTTCTATTATCAAAACTCCATCTTCACTAGTTCTTAAATACAAATTACTGTCAGCATTACCTTTTCTGAATCCAAGCCAAAGTAGGCATTTGTCTAACCTTTCATACCAAGCCCTTAGAGCTTTCTTCAGCCCATACAATGCCTTTTTCAACTTGCATACCATGTCTCCATCTTTTCATAAAGGAAATCCATCAGGTTGTTCTATCTACACTTCTTCAAGATCCCCATTCAAGAATGTAGATTTCACATCCATCTGATATACCTTGAAGTTATTATGTGCAACATAAGCCAAAAATAATCTCACAGCTTCTATTCTAGCAATAGGAGCAAATGTCTCTTCAAAGTCTATGCCTTCTTGTTGTGAATAACCTTTACATACCAGTCTTGCTTTGTTTCTTACAACAACCCCTTCTTCATTCATTTTGTTTCTGAAAACCCATTTAGTTCCTATTACATTTTTTTTCTTAGGTCTAGGAACCAATTCCCAAGTGTTGTTCTTCTTTATCTGATCTAATTCTTCCTTGATATCATTTATCTGGGATTCATCTCTACAAGTTTCATCTGTGGTCTTTGGTTCAACTTGTGAAATCAAACAAATTTCTTCTCCAATCTTTGATCTAGTCAATACTCCTTGATTAGTATTACCAATAATTTCATTTTCAGGATGATTATTATTTACATACCTCAAAGTTTTAGGACCCTCAGTAGCCTCATTTGTGTCATCATCACAAGTCTCATTTTCACATTCAGCCTCAACAATTTCTTCTTCTTCTGCAGCAACAGCCTCTTTGATCTCTATATTTTGATTACAGTCATACAATCTATCTTGTATTTGAAACCTTTCATCTATCTTTACATTGTGAATTTCAATCATCTTCCTCAATCTCAAATTGAAATATTTGTAAGCCTTGCTCTTAGTAGAATAACCAAGGAAAATTCCTTCATCACTTCTAGCATCAAATTTCCCTATCTCATCATCTCTCTTGATATAGCACTTACTACCAAATATTCTAAAATATTTTACAGTAGAGTATGATTAAACTATAATTCATAAGGAGTCTTACTTGTACCTTCTCTGATTTGAATTGTGTTCAATGTGTACATTGCTCTCCCAATGGCCTCTCTTCAATGCATATGTGATACATTTCCTTCAAGCAACATTGTCCTAGCAACATCAAGTATAGTCATGTTTCTTCCCTCTAGTATCCCATTTTGTTGTGGAGTCCTAGGAGCAGATGTTTGTCTCTATATTCCATGCTCTTCACAGTATGAATTGAATAGGTCTAAATTAAACTCTCCACCTATGTCTGACCTTAAACATTTTATCTTTAAACCTGATTTATTCTCTACTTTTTCTCTGAATATCTTGAATTTATCAAATGCCTCTTATTTGTCTTTCAAATAAGTAACCTACATCATTCTAGAAAAGTCATCAACAAAAGGTATAAAATACCTTTCACCATAGTATGATTTTGTCCTTGTAGGTCCACATAGATCTGTATGCACTAGATCAAACTTTCCCTTTGATGTATATGCTTTTCTTTTATAACTACCTCTAGTCTATTTTCCCATGACACATTTTCTACATACAGTGTTAGATGGTTTTACAATCTTCAGTAGATCTCTTACTGCATTATTCAAACTTGCCTTCACAATGTTATCAAAATTAACATGAAAAAATCTTCTATGCCATAACCAACTGTCATCTACCTTCGCAACAAAACAAGATGCTCCAGATGTATTTAATTCAAATACATTACCTCTAGATTTAGTACCGATTGCAATCATCTTTCCTTCCTTACTTCTAATAAAACATTTACCATTAGTGAATTATAATTGAAACTCTATGTCTATCAACTGTCCAACACTAAACAAGTTATGCTTAAGTCCATCAACAAGTAGTACATTATTAGTATTAGGGTTTCCATCCAAAGTAATAGATCCCACTCCTATGATAGGTTTAGGAAGATTATCTCCAAACCTTACAACACCACCATCATACTTTACTAACTTAACAAAATTATTTTTATCTCCAGTCATATGATGTGAACAACCACTGTTTATAATCCATTTAGTTTTCTTATCAACATGTGATACTAAAGCCTTTTCCTCATGTACTGGTTCATCTCTAATAGCAACAAATCCAATCTCCTCATAATCTAAATCATCATAATCAGAAATACCTTCACTAGCATAATAACATTCCTTGCCCTTCTTAGACTTGAAAAACCTAGGCTTGTACTTAGGAACTCTTGTAGGACATCTAGATACAAAATGACCAACTTTATTGCATGAAAAACATTTCAAAGGTAATTTTTCTTCAAATTTACCCTTACCTCTCTTTTCTCTTCTAGCGATCAGTGCAACAAGTTCATCCATCTTTCTTTCTTCAGCCATTATCTGTTCCTATTCCTCGACATATTCTCCAAGCTCTTCTTTCAAGATCTCACTATTGGTGCTCGAAAGTACATACATTATCTTCTTGTGCACCGATTCCTTAAATGCATATTCAACTTTAGGTATAGAGTCTCCCATTTCTGCAGCTTCAAAAGTAGTTAGCTTTGTAATCAACATCTCTCTGCTAAAGTTTAGAGTCAAAGGTATAGTCTCCTAAATAGATAGAGCCTTAAAATTGTAAGCATGAATCAATGATCTAAGGATATCTGCAACAACTTCTTCTTCATCATAAGTGCCTCCATAGTTTTTTATTCTAACCACAACTTCTGTAACCCTTTGAACATAAGCCCTAATGCTTTCATCATCATTCATTTGTCTCTTCTTCATCTTTTTTTTCCAATTCTGTAACTTTTCTTTCTTGGTATACTTGTCTCCTTCATATAGTTCTTCTAATCTTTGCCAAATCTGGTGTGTCGAATCCTATTCTTTAACTTTGGTAAATTCTCCTTTAGAGAGTGCACTGATCAATGATTCTCTTGCAACCACATTGTGAGAGAATACCTTCTTCTCATCATCTGAAGTCGATGGAAAGTCATTCTCAGTCTTCATAGTCACCTTGTTCTTTGTGATCAACCAATATTCAATGCCCAAACATAGAAAATGAGTTCGCATCTTGTTCTTCCAACTGTCAAAGTTTTCAGGATCAAATTTTGGACCATCCTTCCTATAGAATGCCATCACCAAGATCACCTCAAGATGTTAATCTTTCTCTCTAAGGACTAGTAGCTTTGATATCAATTGTTAAGAATAACAGTCCACAATACAACTGAGAGGGGGGGGGGGGGTGTGAATTAGTTGTATGATAGAATATTAAACTTTAAACTTTGAATAGCAAAAATATCAGATCCAATGAACACAATGAATGCCAACACAGTAATACAATATTTTGGTCTCGGGGAAACCTTGTTAAAGGTAAAAACACCGGTGGGAATTAGCACCCAAAAATGATGTACTGAGAGTATGGTATCCTTGTTAGAAGATTTAGCCCTATTAGGATCTTATTGAAACATTACAGTACACAATCCTTGTTAGAGGACAGACCCTGTTAGGAGTCAAGAAAGAAGGGTGGGCTCACTATCCAAAAAAGGTTAAATTCACCTTCACAACTCACTATTCGCAACAAGTGTATATGAAGAAATACACAATCTTTTTGAACTGTTTGACAACAACTATATTTGCTTGATCAGTTCTAGTGAAGTTCACCAGTAATCCTCTACTCTACATCCAATAGACACAATCTCATAGCTTTCTCAATCTTCTTTACATCACATGTATTCTAATCATATCTTTTCCAAAGAAAAGATCTTACATATATACCCTATTATATTCAACATGATTAGGTTGGCCAATTAGGCTTTCCTAATTACATAAAAATTTACATAAATTCTTTCTAAGATACACATGATATCTAAAACAATTATACAATGATTCCATTATAGCAATTAAGGACCGACATCCTTAATTTACATTTGCCAAACAAAATGCACGCTACACCTCTAAAGTCGGCTCCCAAATAAGTCTTCTCCAGATCACATGCCACAACTGATGTCATCCAACATTTTGTACCTTATGCTGACCAAAAAACATCCTTCAGTACCTTGAATTTCATCTCTTAAGCTCGCATACACCAAATCCATATCTTCTGTAAGATATACCAGAAACATAGAGACTCACTCTGTCAGCTTCCACTATTACTTTCCAGTAACCAGTCTTCACCAAAAAATTTGTAACTCATCCAATATGAAACATTACATGATGCAATCTTGGATATAAGACCACCACATCTTTTTGTACTCTCATCTATCTTCGCACATTCTGAAACATCCGTATAGTGTCTGTACACTATCATAATCAAGTTGTACTCTTCACAGAAACATATGTTGACATCAATGATAAACCACAAATTACAATAGTATGAATGCCCATTTAGTAATGTAGTGATTAAACATATAAAATGTAATAGTCACCACCCCATGCATTAGCAATATCTAACATGTTTTGTCTCTAAGCCCTTGTTCTTATATCATGCCTATTGACATGATATTACACTTCACTATTGTAATAGTTACGTATCATACCAATGTCCAAATCACTTCCCTTAAGGATAGATATAACAACATTGTCTCATAAATACCAATATCATTGTTCCTATACCTTATAACATCACTGAATGATTAATTACACCCATCATAAATCACTACAATAACAAGATTATTTTGGCTTAATCTTTGTCACCAATACAATAGGGAATCTCATTTTTTTTCTTACTTTAAATTTTCTTTCACTTAGAGGTATCATATATCATAGCTAAATCCTCTATTCACACACATTCATTGTCCATGATTCATCTCCTAATGATAGTCACTTGGGTATATATACACTTTCCTCTTACATGGTTGTCAATGAATTTATATCCATCCTCATCAAATTGATGACTATTTTCATATAAAGACAAACACCTTATATTTGGTTCTTCACTTTTCCTCTAATGTATTCCTTTAACATGTAAGTATTTATATGATAATGAAAATGTATACACCTAAAAATGGTCATCTAGACTATTAACCCTTTTGCTAAATTATCAATTGCTTATTCTTGATCAAATCCTAGTTCTATCATTTATTTGATTATTTCCTATGGGCTAACCATCTTATCCTAAGTCTTTATTTAATTAAAAGGAATTTCCTCCCCTTTTATTAAATAAAAAGCCCCACTTTTCCTCTTATCCTAAGTTGCGCAAATAAAGCATTATTCTTATTTTATAAAAAAAAGAAAAAACACTTTTTGTCTCATATGGACACAAAAGTCAACTCTTATTTTCTCATTGGAGGATATTTTTGCACATGGATTGCTCCTCTTTGATGCTCCACCATTGATTAAATATTTTGCCTCTTAATCTACATGGTCCATTCCTTCTCATTTCCTTTAAAAGGAGAGCTCTCTTCTTCATTCTAGATCCCCAACTTTTTATGCTAATGTTATGCTGCAGGTTTTCTAGGTCACTTTGGAGCTTTTGAAGATTTGGAGCATTCTTGGCTTTTGCATCTACATGCTATCATAGTTTCATTTCTTGCATTATCATAGCATTCATAGCTTCATATTTGGCTTAGTTTCCTTTATGCTTTAGATTACTTCATGTAGCTTAATTAGGAGGCTTTGTAATACTTGCATATTTCCTTTCATAACTTAGTTGCATTGTTCTTTCATTTCCATAGCTTAGCTTGCATTTCCATTCTTAGCATAGCTTGAATTTCATCTCCATTTGGATTCTTGAAGATATTGGCATTCTTGCCCTTGTCTTCATTTGAATCTCCCATTGCATGGTTTACTAGCAAGGTTATTGGCTTAATAGCTCTAGCTGAGAGCATTCTTAACACCCTTGCATTCCATACCTAGGGAGCTCTAAATCAATTTCTCAAGGTTTCCAATCCATGGATTCTCTTGGAAGCAATGATTTAGAGAAGTGCACATCTTAGTGTGTACATTTTTGGCGCCCACAGTGGGGCAGAACATTAGTGTTTTGTCCTTCTTTTTTTGCATTTTTGCCAAATTTTTTTCGGCAAGTTTTTAGCTCATTTGTGGTCTCTGGTTTTTTGGCTCAGAGTATCATGTGATACTTTTAGAAGTATCACATAATAGTTATTTTTATACTGGTGTGACACTTTACCAGTTCAAAGTATCACTCAGATATTACAGGAACTATCGCCTGGTGTAAGGAGAAGTATCGCTTGGTGTCGGACAAAGTATCGCCCAGAAATATACTATCGCCCCAGTATGCTGTAAAGTATTGTGTGATATTTTTGGTGTCTGTACTATCACTTGTACCCAGCAGTGAGTTGAGTTTTGGGTTTTCTATTTTTTTTAAAGGATATGAAGCTTGTATGCAAAATTGGCACCCATTTTTTTGAAATTTTCACATTTGGTTTCAAAAATTTAAGTGTGATATAGTATTGGAAAGCTCTTTCCGAGCCTAATCCAACCATGTTGATTTCATTTTCAAATTTTTCCATTTGATCAACTATTTTCCTTGTAGATTATCTAATTTTTGATGTGCTAACCATTGTGGGGCTAACAAGTTATACTTATAGGTGCTCTCATTTCTTAAAATATTTTGCCAAAAGAACGCATGTCAAAGCTTCAAATGCATAAGGGCTACTAACAATTTTTGTAGGGCTGCCCAAAGCATAAAAACCCAACCAAGTGCTTGTTGTTTATTTCATTTCAAGTGTGGCAATTACTAGTTTCATTTCATAGGAACATAATATCTTGTTGTAGGAGTTCTTGGGTGGTAGGAGAAGTATTCTCTTCACCCTTGTGGTGAACGAGAAAATCTTGACCCATATTTAGATTTTGAAAGCAAGAGGGTAACTGAACATTTTCTTGGTGTGTTTGGGAGAAAAATTTGAGATAGGGGAGTATGCTCTTTACCTTTGTGGTGAAACAAAAACCTTGAACCTCAAAAGTCAATCCACTCTTTATTTAGCATTATGATCCTTTAGCGGGCCTGCTCTTGAGAAATCAAGAGGAACAACCCAAGTGGGGACAAGCCAATACTAAGCTATTCCAACCCACTATAATCTCAAGGCTATCAAGGACACAAAACCTTGGTAGACGTAGTGCTTGTCTTCGCTTGATGTGAGTACTTGTGGGATTGTGACCATGAGGAAAGTGTTGAGCAAGAATGCTTAAGGTACTCTTGAGGCCGCGAGGTCCCAATCCTTTTTGAGGAGCAAAAGGGGTACTATGAATGGAAGCCCTTACTAAGAACCATAGATAGAAGCCACCCTATTTTTCCACTTAGCTTCTTGGTGCGAGGATTGATCCAAGTGGAATAACCTAGATCACCCCAAGATTACTCACCATCTGTGTTCCTTTGGTTGTGTCATTGACACCTCCATGACAAAGCCAATATCTATTGTGGGCAACCACTTTGTGTGAGGCAATGGAACATCAAGTGTGGGCCAAGTTGCTAAGTATTGAGCCTTTGTCCTTTTAGGCTAGCAAGTTCTTGAACTGTTCTCATTGTTATATACCCGTGCAAACATTCTTGAACATACAAACATTGCGGTAGTGGTCATAGAATTTTTCATTTTGATATCCCAATTGCTTGTCTTGGCAAGGTTGCTTTTGCCCTTGTGCAAGTGTTTGATGACATGTTTGATCCCATACTATTTGCAAACCTATCAATTTACTACTGTCATTATGATTGAAATCAAAAAATCAACCCTCAAACTAAAATTTTTGAACAAACAGTCCCAAAAACTGAGATTTTGCACTTCACTGGTCAAGAGTCATACAATTCTGCAATAGTATCATGCCTTGTGGAGAGAAATATCATGTGATAGTTCACCCCTACTAGACTATCACCCTGCCAGCCTAGAAAGTATCACCCAAGCTTATTGGAAACTACCGCTTGGCTTAAGGAAAAAAGTATCACTCGAGCTTATTGGAAACTATCACTTGGCTTAAGGCGAAGTGTCACATCACTATAAATTATCACCCTACTTTCCTGGAAAGCATCACCCTGAGTCATTTGCTATCCTATCACTGTTGCAATCCAGAGCTACTAAACGTAAGTTTTAACCAATCGTAGAGTGTCTTTTCTTGTTCTTATTTGAAGCTGGTTTGTTACCTACATGCTTAGGATTGTTCTAGACTGAAACAAATGAGCTAAAACTATTGGATTTGAGCCTATCAAATGTCACTTTTGATCACTTGTCAAAACATGGTTACCTATCTAGCTACTTGCTAATCAAGCTTCTTGCTCACATCTAGGCTTGTGTCAATTGACTGATGTAAGTTCTTGAGCACTTTGACCAGCCATCTCTATTATTCTATCTCGACAAGTGATCATCATTGGCTTTTTCTTATCTCAATATCTGAGAAACTTTGTCTCATTCTATTAGTGAACCAACAATTCTTTTTCATGCCGGTTACAACTTGGTCTCAATTTGAGCAAGAGAATCATCCTTCATTCAATTACACTCAGTTACCTTCTCCCACTAGATGCTCACAAGCACCCACTCGCAACAACAGTTCTAGTTCTGACCACTCTAAGGATTCTAAGGCTACCCCATGGTATAAAGGAGGCTTCCTCTTTTCCGCGTTCAAAACTCCCAAAAACACAGACAGTGTCTCACTTACTATGAACGAACAAGAGAGATATCATCGTATGCAAGAACACTTTGAGCAAAGAGATAAACAAGAACTCTTGGATAGAGAGTATAGTAAAAGCTTAATGGAAGCTGCTAGGTGCATGACTTCAACAAGGATGTCTCATGAACAACTCGTGACTAGTGGCTATGAAAATAGACCTTTCTTTGGCACCAGTGGCAACAATGGAAACAACACACCACCAATGTCCCCTCCAAGATGGACTTTTGATGTACCTTCTTCACCTCCTAGACCCCCTCCCTCTCACCATGAGGGAGAGGCCATTGATGATATTTCTAGTGAGGATCTCAGTGCATTTGAACAAGATGAGGACTCCCAACAAAAGATGCTTAAGCTTTTAGAGCGCAATGGCAACCAATATTTCCAATATATGACTTCTAGAGGATACAAGCTTCCTCCCAGCTATGATGTCAGACAAATTGTGCAACAAAGAGTACCAACTAAATTGGAAGTCCTTAAGGAAGAACTACATCGGACAAATCAATGCCTTACCCAAATGGCAATAGAAAGAGAGCCTCCAAAGGTCTCCTTTGTAGAATCTATTTGTGCTCTTCCTTTTGATAAAAGTCTATACATGGTCCCATTTCCTAGGGATATTGAGGTTTCCAAGTACAACAAGTGATGGAAATGGTGATCCTCATGACCATGTGCATCATTTTTATGCTCTTAGCATGGACTTTCTTCATGAAGACACATTTCTTCTATGATTATTCCCTCAAAGCTTAAGAGGACAAGCTTTAGAATGGTTTGCAAAGTTGACACATCTTTTGAAGACTTTTGATGAGTTGGCTATGTGCTTCACACAACACTATTCATACAATATCCAATAGCCTATCATCATGATAGATCTTGGTGCTTTGAGACAAAATCAAGGTGAGCCATTTGCTACTTACTTGAAATGTTGGAGATCATTGTATTCTAGATATCCTTGTCCACTACCTGAGAGCGAAAAGATTGACATTTTTGTCAACACTCTAGTGCCTGAGCTATATTATGATCTAAGGAAACAAATTTTCTCCTCTTTCAATGACATGGTTGAAAGCACATATAGGATTGAGGATGTGGCCATAAGAAAGGGTGATATTGTTATCAATAAGGATACTAGAAACTATGGCAAAGACAAGAGAAAACCTTGGAATAGAAATAAGCATCTTGTCAATGATGGTTTTGTAGATGTCCCTAAAGCTAAAGAGCCTACTTTCAACCTTTCTAATGCTATCTACACAACAAAACAACAAGAAGCTGCCAATGCTCAAAATTCTCCTAAGCCTCAGAATGCAGAAAAACCTAAGGAGCAATTCTGACGATGGGTCTATACCCCATTGGCTAAACCATATGATGTGATTCTTAAGACTTTGGTTGTGATGCAGGAGCATCCTGGGTGTAAGAGCAATCTTGCATCACCCAAAAATATTTCTATTTTTATATTCAATAAGGGCTACTTTGTGCAGAGCTGCTATTTATGGAAAGTTACTATTTTTGGTAATTTTCGTATGTACTCAGAATGATCTGATTTCTTTCTTGGAGGTTCACTTTGGTCATATAAGTCTGCCAGTAAAGTTTCATTTCCAGATCAAGTGTATATTGGAAGATATTGAAGATTTTTGGTATTGGCAGCAGGGTACAGAAACTTTGAACTCAGTTTTGAAGGCTTTAGAGGCCCCAGATGAGGTCAAAAATTTGGGTGACGGGTGCTTGCGCAGGTCAAGCCTATAGAGCGCTTCGTTGCATTTCCGAAATGGGGTTATAGTGGCCGAGCGGGTCAATTGGTGATGACTTATGGTCTTCGGAAGTTGGGCCACCTGAAATGGCGAAAAATAATTTTCTTCAAAATTTCTGTTCGGGTTTCAAAGGTTATCTTGAGCCGACTATGATGTAATAAAATGTAAAATAAAATAATTCTAAGTTTGGTCGGCCTTATTGGCTAAAATTCTGGAACCTTCCCAGGCGGTGGATAATTGCCTATATAAGGAAGGCTGTATTATTGTCTTAGGCAGTTCAGAATAGTTCTGGGTAGTAGATCTGGGTATTGATTCGAGGCTTTGTCCTACAGAATATTGTAAGGGAATGCCCATGTGGCTTTACATATTGTAATTCTGAAAGTTTGTAATTCCACATTTGTGGAGATAATAAGAAGCCAATTTTCTGTTCTTGCATATTGTTGTTGTTTCTCTATTTCTGTTATGTGTTTATGGTATTAAGGGGAGCACCCTTCATCAGGTTGTCAATAATTATCTTACGCTTCCTAAGAAAACTTGTCCCTATGATCTACCAGTTAAGCCATATTGGTCGAGAGAGGATTATTATTGTCACTACCATAGAAAGAAGGGACACAAGACTGACAATTGTTTCATGCTTAAAGATGCTATTCAAGATCTCATTGATGGAGGTACAATTCTCATAGATGGCTTAGTTAAGAACTCTGATCACTAGGCTTTCAAAGATCCTCTACCTAAGTATGACAAAGGTGAAACCTCTCAACCAAATAAGAAGAATCATGATGGTAAGATCAACTACACATATACTTCTAATTCACCTGTGATCAACATGGTAGAGCCTGTTGAGAGTGTTCTTATGATGTGACCTCAAGATGATAATAAAGCCAATCATGGTATGCCAAAGTTGGTCTTGCAAACATGAGGTAGTTCATCTTCCCGAAGTGAGGCACTGAATGTTGTTACTAGGGGGCAAGCTAAGCTGGTCCTTAAAACTACACCTGATCCTAAGCAAACCTCTTCTTCCAAACCAGTGGCTCCTTCAGTCTTGTCCAACTATGATCTTGTACACCAGTTGCAATGGACAGCCATACAGATATCTATTTTTGAGTTGCTTGAGCTATCCCCTTTGCATAAAAAGATCCTTGAGAAAGCTCTTCATATAGCTAATGTCCCTAATGACATTGACCCAGATAGGTTCCAGGCTATGGTCAACCACATCTCATCACCTCATTATCTATCCTTTTCTACAGAAGATGACCTATCTATTAGTCACCCTCACAATCTTGCCTTACATATTGAAGTTATGGTCTACCATACCCGAGTCCATTGAGTACTGATAGACAATGGTGCTAGGTTAAATATTGTTTCTTTCAATGTCATAAAATAGTTGGGTTTGTCAGAATTTGTTGTCGATCCTTAGCAAAAAATCACTATAAAAGCATATGATGAAGTTGAAAGATCTTCCAAAGGTCTTGTCATGCTGCCTATTCAAGTGGGCCGTATCATGAAAGATATCATGTTCCAAGTGTTAGACATCCCAATCATAGATAAAATTCTTCTGGGTCATCCTCGGATCCATGACATGCAAGCTGTCCCTTCCACTTACCATCAGTGCGTCAAATTCCCTCATAACGGAGCTGAAATTTTTATTCTAGGGGATCCCTCTATTGCTATCAATACTCTAGCCACTGCTAAAACATTTGTTCCTCACAACAAACCCTCTAATGATCCTACTACATCCCTAGTTTCCACTGAGAAAACTTTTAAGATGATGAGCCTTGGTATGGGTGAATACATGCTGGATTCCCTTACTGCTATGCCTACTTCTCCTAGATCATATGGGAGACCTTTTGATAAGATGAAGCCTTCTACTTCTACCATGAAATTTTTTGGTAATTTTGTTCAAGCGTCTGTACCCCTAGAGGCAGAAAGAGAAGCACAAGCTATTAGAGAATGGATCTATAGAGATGAAGAAGATAGTACCACTATTGTTACTCCTATTTCTCCTAAGCGATATGGTAAAGGCTATAATTTTTTGTAGAAAATGGGATATCAAGGTCAAGGACCTATAAATAATAATGGACATGCCCTTGTTGAGCCTTTCAGTCATACTAATGGCTGACCCTCTAAGATTACAATAGGTCTAGGATATGGTGTCGATGATGACCTCCCTACATGTTCTAGAAATTATCCCATGATTAGTGATTCAGACATAGATACAAATGAGTCACCACTGCACACTATGGCTCAAATGGGAGACAATCTTCCTTCTACTTCACTCCTTTGGGAAGGATAATGCATGTCAATCGATGATACAGTTGAAGCCTCCACACCCAAAAATTTTATACCTAATGAGTCATTGAGCTTTGATAGACAGCGTAGAAATATTGCACACTTAATGACAAGAGGAGATCTCACAAATAAGGACATTGAAGCCTCTACTTCTAAAGGTCCTAAAACTTCTTGGTACAAGCATCCCAGTAGAAGCGTAACAAAAAATTCAAATGAATATGAATGGGATACTCTCTCCGACGGATCTTCTACAGTGGATATGGAAGTGGATGTGGTTCATACTTATGGTGACCAACCTGACGTAGTTGATGAGTCTCACGTAGGGTCTGATGAGTTTAATCCACATATTGCTTTATTGGACCATGCTAGTCCTTCTATGAAAAGTCTAGATCTTAACACTTTTGGAGCTTACCCTATAGGCTTGACCTCTCTTGTCACTAGAGATGACATCCCTCACATAAATGCTATTGAACTGGTCACTTCATCTCATCTTGCAAAATTAGATCTCATAGCTTGGTCCACCCAGGAAAAACATACCCTTGAACTTGTTACTTCTTCCACCAGTGAACCAGCAACAAAAAGGACTGAATCAGAACTCAAGTATCTCAATCATCAAATCAAAAGAAAAGATCAATGGTTGGATGGTGAAAACCACATTGTGGCGGTATCTGAACCTAAAAAAAGTAAAAATAAAGACCTGCTCAAAAATGATGATTATCAAATAAAAGATGACAAGCTGATTCTTTACAAGAACATGGTGAACTTATCTAAAAATAAAATTGCTAATGTCATGGTTACTTTGACATCCATTTTACAATTGAAAAAGCATAAATCACACTTTAAGTTCCTGGTGGAAGAATTACACTATCTTGCTCATAGTCCTTACACTGCCATCATATTTTCCTATCTCCAAGATCATGTTATTCCTAAAAATCTAACACACAATATGAAGCGCCTTCTCATCCATCATGCCTCACACTTTACGCTCATCTCTGGTGACTTGTATAGGAAGGGTCTAGATGGAACTCTCCTTAAGTGTCTAGAAATAGAGGAGTCAGACAAAGTGCTAGTTGAAGTCCACGATGGTATATGTGGATCACACTTTAACAACCTTGTGTTAGCTTGGAAATTGCTTAGGGCTGGTTCCTATTGGTTAGGACCTTATCTTATGACTACCACATTTGGGTCTAAAGCCTATTAGCTATCTATGCCAGAGGAAGCAGAGCTTACCAAGCTTATCAATGTTCTACATTTGCAGAAGTTCTATGCCTAAGGTTCTTGAGCTCTTTGTACATATCTTATTGATCCTGAAAAAAATTCCAAAAAAATCATATATGATGCTAAACAAATCCTAAAAAGCATAAAAAGTACTGAAAAAATGAGCATCCTAGTGAAAACCTAGCAATAGGTGCTTTGATGTCTCGCCAAAAAAATAAAAAAATGCAAAAAATACAGAAAAAAAATAGAAAAATTGCCTTGGTGAAAACCTAGAAACAAGCGCCTTGGTAGCAAAAATACAAAAAAAATGCAAAAAGTCCTAAAAAAAATCTTCCAAGTGGTGAAAACTTGGAAACAAGCGTTTCTTGAGACCTTTGCACCTATTTCTATCAGTCTTGCATGGCGCTCTTTTGCTCCACTTCTTGCTTTGCCTCTCCTAGCCTGGAATTGACTCTTGTCTTAGTCTAGGGGGCATTGTTCTAGCTTATCTTGGGTCTCTTTGTGCGTTCGAGTTTCTTGGACCTCTTGGTTCCAACGGTGTTTTTTAACACCATCCCAATTGTGTTTTTCAACACTTCCCTAGGGTCAAGTGTTTCTCAACACTTATCAGATATCCTATCCACGGTCTCAAATGATGCAATATTTCTCACTGGCAGATGCGATACTCAAAGTTTGACTCTATGACCTACACACACGCACTTAAACACTTGACTTGCTGAAATTTTCTTTATTTCTTTGTGTGCTATCTATGATGATTTCTTTGATGAGTGTTCTCTCCCTAATAGTTTTTGATGATGCCAAGCTAGAAGACTGGGGCATGAGGACATGTTTTATTTCTTTTTCTGCTTGTGGGTATATCTTTTTGATCCTCACTATCATGTGCATTTATGCTTGTTCCACTTGACATTGGGGTCTACAAGGTATTATCCTTGACTATTTTTACAAGTGCATGCTTATAGTTATCTTGAATTTCTTATGTCTCGATGCGAGCATAATCTTTCTATATCAAACTTAGGGAACCTCACTGCACTGGTCATCTTGACTTATATGTCTTTGGTGCCTAGGTGGGATTCCCACATATCTATCTGATATAGATCATATTCAGATTCACATAGTCATACTAGTGTGTATTATATGATCTTGTGATGCTACCAACAATGCTTGATGATGAATATTAGAGTCTAAAAGCTTTGTGACCTTGCAAGTAAACCACTTTTCATAATATCTTGCATTCTTACATTCATATTAGTTTAGTTTTGCATCTTGCATATGGAGAGAGCTCTCCTTTCATCTTTCATGGACTTCTTAGTCAAACTGCGCTCACCTTTCACTTCTTCCCAATCATGTCTTTCCCTTCTTGTCTTTCATATCACGTCATTTTCTATTCATTTTGGGATCCAAACCAAAATCTGCATTCACCTTGATTGTCCAAATCGCATCTCTCCTTCTTCCATGTAGTTGGTTGACCATTTGAGGCCCGATCCTTCGATCTTCACTGGGGCATCTTCATTTCTTCATCTCCATCTCTCTCACCCTTCTAGTCTTTCATTCATTTCATTCATCTCTCTCTAAGGTCTTAACTAGGGCATATCTTCACTGCTTGATGGTTATTCTCTTATCTCTCATCTTCAATTATAATTTCTAGTGATTTGATCATGTTGCTCTTGCTTCTGCATTCCCTTTACCTGATTTCACTTTCGATCCCAAGGGGGCAGACACATCATATCTTAATGGCTATTCTCCAGAGCATATTCTTGACCATTCCATTTTCTCTAATTGATCTATCTTTGTGCTTGACATGTTACTTCTCATCTCGAGTCCTGATACTGTCCATCTCTTTCCTAAGTGTTCAGTACTGTCGCTACCAGGCTGACCATGCAGGATTTGCTATCTCTCTGCACTTCATTCTTTGGAGTCAGATCTCTATCTATTTCCTTCTATCTGATCTATTCTTTGATGTAATGTGTTCCCAGATCGATCACACATTAGTCAAAGAGGGGCAAATATATACACCTAAAAATGGTCATCTAGACTATTAGCCCTTTTGCTAAATTATCAATTGCTTATTCTTGATCAAATCCTAGTTCTATCATTTATTTGATTATTTCCTATGGGCTAACCATCTTATCCTAAGTCTTTATTTAATCAAAAGGAATTTCCTCCCCTTTTACTAAATAAAAAGCCCCACTTTTCCTCTTATCCTAAGTTGCACAAATAAAGCATTATTCTTATTTTATAAAAAAAGGAAAAAGAACTTTTTGTCTCATATGGACACAAAAGTGAACTCTTATTTTCTCATTGGAGGATATTTGTGCACATGGATTGCTCCTCTTTGATGCTCCACCGTTGATCAAATCTTTTTCCTTTTAATCTCCATGGTCCATTCCTTCTCATTTCTTTTAAAAGGAGAGCTCTCTTCTTCATTCTAGATTCCCAACTTTTTATGTTAATGTTATGCTGCAGGTTTTCTAGGTCACTTTGGAGCTTTTGAAGATTTGGAGCATTCTTGGCTTTTGCATCTACATGCTATCATAGTTTCATTTCTTGCATTATCATAGCATTCATAGCTTCATATTTAGCTTAGTTTCCTTTATGCTTTAGATTACTTCATGTAGCTTAATTAGGAGGCTTTGTAATACTTGCATATTTCCTTTCATAGTTTAGTTGCATTGTTCTTTCATTTCCATAGCTTAGCTTGCATTTCCATTCTTAGCATAGCTTGCATTTCATCTCCATTTGGATTCTTCAAGATATTGGCATTCTTTCCCTTGTCTTCATTTGAATCTCCCATTGCATGGTTTACTAGCACGGTTATTGGCTTAATAGCTCTAGCTAAGAGCATTCTTAACACCCTTGCAGTCCATACCTAGGGAGCTCTAAATTGATTTCTCAAGGTTTCCAATCCATGGATTCTCTTGGAAGAAATGATTTAGAGAAGTACACATCTTAGTGTGTACATATATGATAATGACTCTTTTGAGAATGACAGTGAGTGCTCTTATATTTGATGATTGTGATCTTTGTACATCATGCATTGGGATCAATGTGACAAATATTGCTATCATTGTTTTTGTGTATGCTTCAACTTCATGGCTTCATATTTTAATTTCCTTGTCTTGATGTATTGCTAACAAAACTATTAAAATATAAATTTTATTTTGAAATCATTATGATAGTGAACATATCCTTGTTTAAAACATTTGATGATACCACCATCACATTATTTAATACCATTTTTATAACTTCCTTAAAGTACTATTGATGTCGTATTAGTGAATGATTTCCTTGATTTGTGTGATGGAAATAATTTCCCTATTTCACTGTGACAGTGCCATGGTATTATTGATGCTAACTGTTGGTTCCTCAAATTTGAATTTATGCTTTTAGAAGAAACCAATACATCACTAGGGTTTTAGGATGGGTTAGATCCAAATATTGAATTCTATGATGATTGGACCAACTATAGGGACAAGATTGCCCTCTACACTTCTAGCTCTGCAAAACCAAGGAGGGTACTCCTAATCCAGTAACAACAAGCCTTAATTCAACAATAACAGTCTGGATTTAATAACAACAGATAAATGATAAGAAAATACTAAATGATGACAATTCATTCATTGATTCTCCATTATCATTAGGTGGAATACTACTCTACAAATTACTGTACTTAAAGAATTTTGACAGATTTATATCAAATTTTTATGAATACAAACAAAACCTTTTAAGCACTAATTTCTTATAAAATAGCTCCACCGCTGACCAGTACCTTATCCATTGGGCAACACCCTCACTGCTAGATTTTGATACATGAAAAAAAAATATTGAACTTTGATTATCTTTATCCCCTGAAAATAATAATCACCCTGTGGTGGATTTTATCAAAGGACTCCTAAATTCACACTACTTATTTATATCCTTATGCAAGACTTAAAGAATTTATGTCATATCAAATGCTTATTTAATCTGAGCTTAGATTAGAGCTAAAGAAAATTAACACACACATAGAATTTATCCATGCAATGAACTTCATCAATTCATAACTCAAGAAGAAATACACAATGGAGAGATGTAAACTTTGGATTTTATTCAAATGTTATACCAATATCATGTATACAAAATTCTTTAAAATGAAACTTTCTGGATATTTTACTGAACCAACAATATTGCCCCTTACAAAAACTTGCCTAATACAGTCTACTGTACCCTAGACTCAAAACTTGTCAATAACAATGTTCAAGTTTTAGTCCCTACAAAATTATCCTAGTAATCCTTTTATAGAAATAAGGATTGCATACAAGCTTCATATCCTTCTTACAAAAGACAAAAAGTGTCTACCATATAAGACAAAAAACACAAATATAATACCTTCTTGTTACAATTTTATAAAATACTTGTAGAGATGAGCATCAAAAATTGCAACAAGTCCCAAGGTCAGTTCAACTTCTACCAGGTGTAGCATCCGTACTTTCTTCAACTGTTTGAGGTTCCCAATATTGCTTGCTTTCTTTTAAGGATTTGGGGCACTACCACTTGTTGCCTCCTTAGTGGATGTTTCTTCTTCTCTGGCACCTTCCACAAGATATGTTGTCTCCCAAGATGAATAGGTTTCTTCACTTGGCCATTGAAAAGTCAGAACTTCATCCCTCTTTGGTAGCAATTTGTCCCAATTAGCAACCACTTGGTAAACCTCACTTCTCACATTAGTGAAGTGTATTCTAACATCCCACACTATTTTAATTAGTTGTACAAAGGGGGTATTATATTATGTATTCAAAATGGTGTCTATTCTAGTTGACACCTCCCCATCAATTTGTTCTAACCACTGATCCATGTCCTTCATAATTCCATTTGCCTTGACAAGTCCCAGGATCATTTGAAAACTATCTTGGAAGTACCTAGCCCTTAAGATTTCTTCCTTTCTATTTAGACTTTCTCTATTTACCTCAAACTCAAAAAGGTTCTTAACGATTTTATAAGTATTTTTTGGTTGGATATCAACAATACATTGATCTACAATTAAATCAGAGAAAGATTCCAACCTATTCTTTCTAGCAGCCCATTTCTCCAAAATATGGTCTATAGTAGATATCTCTTTCTTAAAAGAAATCAAACTATCAGATAATTGCTTAGCGACTCTATAAACCTCTTTTGGTTTGACATTAGCAACAAAATGTAGGATTGTGTCCTTTATTCTCTTTTCATACCTCTGTTTCTCCCTTTGCTCTATGTCTTCATCACCTATAGAAGGGGGAAGAGGGGAGAGGGGGTATTCAATGATAGGACTTGAAGAAGAAGTTCTAGCAGGGGAAGAAGAAATTTGCAATGGCCCTGATGCTTGAATTGAGCCCTACTCACCTAACCTCCTTTTCAAGTCTACAATCAAAGAATCTTTTTCATATATTTTCTGCCTTAGCTCCCCATCTGCCTTAGCTCCCCATAAGCCTTCAACACTGTTTCCAATCTCAGTGTGAGTTCCTCCTTTTCCTTGGCCTCTTTTACGACCACCCTTTGTGTGAGTTGAGCTATTTCTACCACCATGCCTGATGCCTCAACTATAGAAGTGTCAGTAACCCTTTTGACTATTAGGCTATCAGTGAGGTCACCCCTAGTAATTTTCATTCCCTTATTATTTCCATTCCTTTTTAGGGACCACATGACCAAGGCCTGATGGTCATTACTAAAAGTGACTCCTTTAATGGCGTCTTCTACTTGTTCCTTAGTTTTATGAATGGGTGTGGTTTTTTTCCTGGCAGCATCTAGGACCACTGCATTAGCTATATCCCATTTTGGAAGGATAAGCACCCCTGAGTTTCTTACCAAGTCCCTCCCCTATTCTGGGCTGACTTTCTCAAATCTCTCTGTCATTTATTTTCTAACCTCATCTTGTATGATTTTGAGATCCTTATCTAGATTCTCCTCAAGCATTTTTTCACAAGTTTCCTCAAACTGGCTGATGTTCAATTTCCATAAGAATTGCAAAAATGCTTTGGCCTTTACAAAGGCATCATCAACTAGAAATTCATCATAGGCCTACTTAATTATGGGGTCCAATTCAGTGCCTGCTAGCTCTCCCACTATTAAATCCATTTCAGGTTCTTTTGGTGGCTCTGGCACCCCTTCATTTATTTCCTCATAGGTCATAAAAATTTGACCTAGAGATCCCAAATGTTGGACCTGCTCTGTGACCTCTTGATCATCCATGATATTCAGAGGTGATTTGGAAGGAGAATAAACTTCCTCAACATGTTGAGGTATCTCTTCTAATTTTTGTCTTTTAGCAGGGTGTGGGGAATCAGGGACATTCTCAACAGGTTGATCTTGAGGTGAATCTAGAATTTCAACAACCTCCTTGTGTTTATCCTCCTGCTGTGATGTGGAAGGGATATCATCCTTTTTCTTTGCTTGTTTCTACTTATCAAGCTTTGGTACTATCACATTGTAACTAGTCCTCTTTTGTACCATGTACTTGCTCAGGGGCAACACCTTTGCAAATGCAGGCTTGCTCAATAATGATTGAGCCTTCTCTAGGTTATCCTTCATGGCTTTCTCCTTCTTTTCATTTATGGTTTGATAGATCTCCTGAAAATGTTCCATGAGGGTGTCTATCTTTTTAACCATGGGATTTATGCTCTTTAAGGGATCATATCCTTGATCAAACTGTTGGAAAAACTCCAAGGTTTTCTTATACACCAACCACTTTTCTTTCCTAATTTCCTACTCTTGTATGTTAGGGATATTTTTGATTATATCCTCAGGGAAATTAAAAATATGATTAACCAAAGAGCACTTGACCCTTACTTTAAACATCTCATTGTAAAACCCCTTAGGGTCTTCTGTCCTAACAACTAAAGTGGCCATATGATATGGTGCCAAGACTTGATCCATATAAAGCCATCCACGTTTTGAGATTATAAACTAATGTGCAATAGTAACATTTGGGAATAGAGTTCCTCTACATTTTCTAGTGAGGGTGTTCTTCTCAATATCCCCTAATTGTTTGATGAACTCTACAGCACCAATCTTGAGAGGCACTTGATATGGTAATATAAAAGGAGCCCCTCTAAAACCATACAATTTAATAATAGTAGAGATAGGGTAGAAAATGAAATCCCCCCAGTTGTGCAAAATATTTAGGTCCTTGGCAAACTGCTTTGGCCTGACAAGCTCAGCTAAAGCAATTGGGATTCTCCGATCTTGATGGACAAACAATTTCCTCAATCTGGCTGTAAAGGATCTATCAAAATTGATGAGACTATGATCCTCCCTATCCTATGTCATGGTGAGGCTCCATAATTGGACTAGCATGTCTTCACCATCCCTTTGTTTCGATAAATCCATCTCTTTCTCAAAGTAACTGGCACCCTTAAACAAGAACATATACATGATAAAGGAATACCAGTAGAAGGGCCTATCAACTTTGTTTTTCTGGATTCCTACTAATCCATTATGAATCACATCAGCAATGTAAGGGGAAAAATCAAAAGTAACTGATAGGTATGGGTGTAAAATTTGAACCATCATGTATATAAAATGTACTAGCATTCTTTCCTCAACATCCTCTTCAAAGACTTGGCATAATGACCAATAAGCACCCTTTGCTCTCAAATTAAAATACTCCATTTTGAAGGGCTACTGTGTGCTTGGTA
Organism: Chamaecyparis obtusa; assembly: GCA_027943335.1. Taxonomy (NCBI): domain Eukaryota; kingdom Viridiplantae; phylum Streptophyta; class Pinopsida; order Cupressales; family Cupressaceae; genus Chamaecyparis; species Chamaecyparis obtusa. The sequence continues at coordinate 1,127,439 of BSBK01001784.1, forward strand.
CCATGGCAATCATTCCTCCAATCTTGTCACAAAATTACTTTATAGGACCACTTCTGAGATAATTTCTTTGTGCATTGTATACCTGCTTCAACTCATCAAAATCAATTTCCTCCAGGTCATTGGAGGGCTTACTTAGCCTAAAAATCATCCTAATTTCTTCAGCAGTGATGCTCATGAGTAGGTTTCCTTTAACATCCCTAATTACCCTAGTAATTGGGTCATAATTCTTTGCAACTTGAAATATCAAGTCTGCATCTATGAAAACACCAGGCACCACAAGTTTGCCTAGGTCAAATTGCCATATGTTACTGGTAGGAGGAGGGGCATTTCTTTGACTAAACCCTACCTTGAATCATGCCAAACCAGTAATATCAAAGGTACCACTTGCATTAAGTGTTCCAATATTAGCATCCCTTATATATTTCCCTGTGTCATATAAGCCATCTGCTACTCTTACCCTAGGGTTCTTTGGCATCAATTGTTTGGCCTTTACTGTGTCAGTTGTAGACTTGGGTAATAACTGTAGCAAATCCTCATGCAAACCCCTCTTACTGTAATCAGTTTCACCAGATAATTCCTTCCTTGGAGCCATTTTAGGGTTTGAAATTTCTTACAATTATGTGTAGAAGAAACATGAAAGAATTATAATGCTACTTAACAGGAAAATATTTCACAGAGATATCTACCAACCTTTTTTCATATTTTTCTCAAGAAATGTCAACCAGTCTCTACAAATCTTATCGCCCAATTCTTTGCAAACTTTATCTTCTTATGTTGCTAAGAATGCGTAAATCTTAAATATATCTACAATCAAAATTGGTCCTTTCAATAGTTTACTTCACATGATCAAGCCATTACTTCTTTGAGAAATTGAACTGTCATCGTTCAATGGGAAAATTAAAATTTACACCAACTATGCTTAAGTTTGAATTTGGACCGTTGAACTTCTTTAAAAGATAATCTAACAGCTATCACATGATCACAAGGCTTGAAAGAAATCTATGTGAACATGAGACAACCGTTCGATCAATATGCATCAACAACAGTCCCTTAATCATGTCAACCAGGACCCACCTGATACCTCAAATTCATTTCCATTGTTAGATCTTTCATCAGACGGTTACCATTTGTTTCCCCTTTATGATTAGACATAAAATAAGGCACCATGGCCTTGATACCAAATTGATAGATGTCACATGATCATATGGATTGAAAATATTCCACGTGAACATGTGACAACCATTAGATCTTGCTTTCATTGTTGATACCTTAAGTTATTGGCCCCACTTTGCTTCGACTGGTCAGGAATGTCCACGTTGCAATATACGGAAAGCGAACATGTAAATTTTTCTTACCAAGTGCCAGTACTATTGACATCTTCCACATTAGCAAAAACCTTTGACTAATCAATAGTGGCCATGTGTGTACACTTGGTAATGGACCCACCCTTTTCTTATGCTTGGAAAAAAAGTAAAATCAATGGCTGTTGCATGATCACAAGGGCTCTGAGATTCTTTTCGAACATGTGACAACCATTAGATCTTATGCAATTTGTTAGTCTATAAGATCCTTCTAAAAATGACCCCACTATATGTAACCAATGAAAAATCACCACCCCATAAAATCTGGCAAGCGGAAATACAAAATTTTCTTGTTGAGTGGTAGCCTTGTTGACAGTTTCCATGTCAGCAAATATTATAGCCAATCAGAAATGCCCATGTGTATACACCTGGTAGTGTTCCCACCTATTGTAAGCGCTTAGGAATAAAGTAAGATCGATGGTTGTCACATGATCGCATACCTTGAAAAGATTCCTTGCGCTTATGGGACAACTATTTGATCAAGATGTCAGATTTAAGGCTAAATAAAGCACCGAAACATTAGGAAGTAAAGCGGTTACGACTTAGGAATATTTAGAAATATCACCGGGCTTAGACTTAGGAAAAATTAAAAAGGGATCAGGCCTAGGTAATATAAAGTATTGATAACATGATCCCACTTGGTGATATTTTTAAAACACATGAACCTTTAGGACTTAAGTGTTATGTAAAAAGTAATGCCCAAATAGAACCTAAAAGAATGACCTAGGGTTTTAATGAAGAAAAATACATTTAGAGTTTTCTCAAGCCTGGTTTTTCAATTAGGGCTTGCTAGATTTAAGATAAATCTCTGAGAAATTTAGCAAGGTTTTCTAGGTTTTTGGCAATGAATTTTCTCAACCTTAGGATAATACACAAATTTTTCAATTTTGTAGTGAAATGCAAAATTTTATACTGTTGAAAAATGAAGTGCCAACAGTGGCTCTTTCTGGGGATGTATGCCTCTTGCAGGCATGAAAAGAATTTAGAATCTCTAGGACAAGTAGACCATCTACTAAAACAAAACAAATAACCTACTCACACAACCTGAAATAAACACATAATTGGGAAGGAAAACTAACTGTTGTTCATGGATAATGAGAGTACCTTAGGAAAAGTACAATTTGAGGAATTGTCCATGAACTAGAAATTCCATTTCATTTCCAATCAGGTCCTTTAGGATATATGAATCAGGTCCCCATTTCTCACCAATCATGTATGGTCCCAACCAAATGGGCTCAAAATTATTGTGCTTGCCCTTATCCTCAAGATGGAATTCCACATTAGGACCAAATCATTACCTTTAAAGCTCCTAACTATGGTTTTCTTGTCATACAAAGTTTTATATTTTAGCTGAAATTTCAAATTTGTATCATGAGCTTCCCTTCTTGATTCATCCAACTATATCAAGTCTTCTAATTTAATCTTCATCTCATCATCTTGATCATCATCATATAACTAGATGAATTTGTACATTTTCAACAAGTTATTATGAGATAACCTAGCATGAATACCATATACCAAATCAAAAGGAGCACATCCAACAGCCTTCTTGACTATTACTTTGTTAGCCCACAGAGCTAGTTGTAGCTTGGAATCCCATGCCTTCTTGTTTGTATCAAGGTCTCTCTTCAAAATTTTAATTAGGCTTTTGTTGCTTGATTCATCTTGGCCATTACCTTGAGGATGATAGGGAGCAACATATGAAATTTTGATCCCATATTACAAACAAAAACTAACAAATTCTTCAGATCTAAAACACATAGCATTCTCTACAATCATAACCTCAGGGCATCCAAACCTTATCAGTAGATTTTGCATTAAGAAGTTAGTAACCACCTTACTAGTGGCTCTTTTAGTGGGAATTGAGTCCACCCACTTTGTGAAATAATTAGTTGTAACCAAGATCCATGAGTGTCCTCCACTAGACTTATTTGGGATTTCTCCTATGAAGTCCATGCCCCATTTCTAAAAAGGGGCCTCAACTATTACAGGGCTTAGAGGCAAATTGCCACTAAATTTTAGCTTTCCTGAAAACCTCTGGCAAGCATCACATTTTTTGACAAAAGAATATGCATCTTTGAAGATACTAGGCCACCAAAATCCAAACCTTAATATCTTATGTGCAGTAGTCTTGCCCATGTAATGGCCACCACACACACCTTCATGCATTGCTTGCAATAAATCTTCAGCCTTGTGAGGGTCAACACACTTTAGCAAGACACCTTCATTACTTCTCCACCATAACTCACCTTTAATAATCACATATTTCAAAGCATGTAATTTCATAGTTCTCTTTTTGTGGTCATCCATGTTAGAAGGAAGTAACAATTTTTGTATATATCCAATGATATCCTTATACCATTCACAAAAATCCAAGTCACAGATGAAAGGCCTCTGTTCTTCTTCAAGAACATTAATGTGGTTAGCATCTAGATTTCTTTGAGCCATAAGTTCTACTAACCCTAGTCCTCTCACCAGATTTGTGATTTGGATGTCAATATTGAACTCTTGGATTCTATTTATCCATCTACACCTTCTCCCTGAGACCTCTTGTTGAACCAAGATGTCCTTCTTAGTAGCACTAGACACATATGCAACTACAATTTCCCCAATAAAATAGCACCTAAATTTTTTTATAGCCTTGACTAATGCATAGGCCCATTTCTCATTTATGTCATATTTTAACTTAGTTACCTGCAATGATTTGCTGAAAAAGGATATGGGCTGTTCAAAACCCTTTGAGTTCTTTTGTAACAAGACTGCAACAATAGTATGATAAGAAGCAAATGAAAAAAATTGGATAGGCTTGCTGAAGTTTGGTGATCTTAGTACTGGAGCACTTTTAATGTCTTTCTTGATGTCATAAAATGATTTCTTGGCCTCTTCACTCCATTCAATTTTTGCATATTTCTTAAGCATTTTGGAGATAGGGACACTGATTTCAACAAAGTTTGTGACAAACCTTCTGACAAAATTTATCTACCCAAAGAAAGATTGGATACCTTTAACATTCTTTGGTAGTGGTACATTATCAATTGTTGCTACCCTCTCAGGATCAATTTTGACTCCATCCTTAAATACAATGTGATCCAAAAGTTTACCCCCAGTCACCCCAAAAGCACACTTCCTTGGATTAAGGGAAACCCCATACTCTAAAGCTCTTACAAATTTTTTTTCCAAGTGGCCACAATGTTGATCCCTCCTCTTTGAGTAAGCTATCAAATCATCCTGATAAACAACAAGCAACTTATTTATAAAATCTACAAATGCTACATCCATAGCCCTTTGAAAAGTAGCCCCAACATTAGTTAAACCAAAAGGCATTCTAACATATACATAAGTGCCCCATGGAGTAGTGAATGTAGTTTTGAACTATTCTATTTCTTTGACAACAACTTGATTATAACTTGAAAAGCCATCCATCATGGACATCAATTTAGATCCAGTAACTCTTTGCAACATGGCTTCCATGTTTGGTAGACCATAATTATCCTTCAAAGAATTTATGTTCAGATTTCTAAAATCCACACAGAGTCTGATGTCTCCATTCTTCTTTCTCACTGGGACAAGGTTAGAGACCCATGTTGAGTGTCTAATAGGCTGAATGATGCCTACATCACTCATATTTTTTAACTCATCCTACATCTTGGGTGCCAACATAGGGTTGACAGGTCTCAAATTTTGTCTAAAAGGTTTGGTATTCTCCTTCAAAGGGATTTCATGCTGAAATAAATCTTCTCTATATGCTTTTAAATCATCATAAGACCAAGCAAAGACATGCCTCTATTTCCTAAGCAGACTTATCAATGATTTTCTTATTTCAGGAGTTAGACCTCCCCCAATATATACATTTTTTAGGGCTTCCCCTATCCCTAAGTTTATTTCCTCCACAGCTTCAGCCTTACTCAAAGGCCTTGTTTGATGAGTGTTATCATGATTATCAAATGCTCTTTCTAGCACTACCAAACCCTTTGGAACCCTATTTGATTTAAGCTGCAAGAATTCTTTTCCAAGGAAAGTATCCTCATTGTTTGATGTTTCAACATACTCAGAAAAATTTATTTCCCTATCACCAAAATTTCCATCATAATGCAAGAATCTTAAAATGTCTAAGTCATCATAAAAAACCTGCCAGTTTTCAAAATTGTCTAGAATGGATGGCCTTGTTTGAACCTTAATCTTAGATATCCCTACAAAAGTGATATCATATGGCCTTAAAGAAATGTTAGCCAATAAGTTAGCCATCCTATTATGGCCTCTATCCATCCAATCAATACAAAAATCATCAAAGTGTTCTATCTCATCCCAAATAACATTCCTATATTGTTTTAATGTCTTGTTTCTTGATGCATATTTGGATCTCACCTAAGATGCAACTAATTCTGAATCTCCAATAACCTTGAGATCCTCAAACCTATCAATAAAGCCTCATATTCTGCAGTGTTATTGGTACAAGTAAATAGCAGGGTAAAAGAAAACTGGAAAGTCTTTTTAGTAGGAGAAATCAATAACACACCTACACCAGACCCTTCTTTAGAATTTGCACCATCAAAATACATGGTCCAGAGGTCATTCTAACTTGTAACATTACTTTCTTCCTTAGCTAAGAGAGGAGATTCATTTTCACTTTCTCTGCTCTATACTCGAAAAGAGCTTATATCAGTATCCAAGAAATAATTCATGTTATTATCATTAGTCTCTTCCTTAATCATATGACGGGTCCTAACTTCCCTAAATACTTTAATGCTCTCACCAGTGATGTTAAATGTAGTAAAAGATAAATCACATTGGATGTTACCTCTCATTGCTGCACTCTATTTTCTTGATAGCAGCATTTCATATTGAGGAGGTATGTCAACAACTAAAATACTCATGGTTAGTTGTTTTCCTGGATAAGCAACAAGTTTATAGGGCAGGGCCTTGATTGTTCCAATTACTAGTACTTCTCTAGAGTCCATGGCTTGGCATCTCCCATGGGGGGTGTCAACTTGCAATCCCATTGACCTCATGATTTTAGGAGGCATGATAGTATTTGATGCCCCTGAGTCAATCATGCAATTTTTTAACATCTTATCATTTATGACTAATGTCAAGAAGAAAGGGTCAACAGTTCCCATAGAAGTGTTTTCAACATTAGTATCTAAGTAGATCTGAGGTATTTTTGAAATAATCTCCTCTGTGTCTTTCCTTTTAATTGGAATTTGACCCTTCATCTTAGTGCTTACTAGTTCTTGGACATTTGTGGCTTGAACACCACTTATCCATGTGAGGGTCTTCTCTTTGTGTTCACTTATCCTCATCATTTACATCAAAGGTACTTTAACTGTAATCTGGGATAATAACTAGTTCATGTCAATAAGTGCATAATTTAGAATAGACAAGTCTAACTTGCCTTGTGGGACATCATTGTTCTCAGACTGTGTTGATGCTCCTAACTTGTTCTCCCCTTTTGATTTACTTTCATGTTGGGGAATTGGGATATTTTCCATTGGGGTTTTGGCCTTTATTTTAACCATACTACTTGGATCATTTGTTTTTTCACTTCCTTTTAACTTAAACTTTCTGGCATCATCAACAACTTTATTCTTTACAACAAACTACTTTGTGTCTCCCTTGCCTTTTTTAATAAATACACATGTTGGCATGTCATCCGCATTACCAATAGTTTTGTTTATAAGGACATAATTGCTTCTAGCCTGTGTCACCATATCAGTAGTTATTTGGGCTATCTCTTCATTAGAAGGTCTTCTTAATGTAACAGGTTCTTCAACCCTTTTTGTGTTACTATTTATATCATCAACTTCTTCCTCATCTTCATCAGAAAAGACATGCTAATGGTAAGATTCTCCTTTTCTCTGAGAATTATTCACATCCCGATTTTCATTTTCCTCCTCAGAGTCAACTTCTTCAACAAATTTAGAAAAAGTCATTCCACATCCTATGTCATCATATGATTGATCTTCTTCCTCCCTGTGTTCATCATTTTCAGACATATTCTGAAAGATCACACAATAATTTGAATCATGAGGGGATTGGCATGTTGTGCACCATGGAGCCTCCTCAGTCATAGTGACTAAATTTTTTTGCAAAGGATCAGAGGTCTTATCATTAGACTTTAGGTCCTTTCTCTCCGTAACAGTAGGTTTCCCTTCCTTCCATTATATATGGTAGGGAAAATTTTGTAACCTAGGCTGTCTGTTGAAAGTATTGGGAGGAGGCCTATCATTTCCCTAAAAATTATTTTTGTTTTCATTTGGCTTTAGATCTTTTAAGGAATTTAAGATCTACTTGAGGTTATCACCCTCCCTAGGCTTTACATTGGTAGGTTTATCAACTTCTTTCTTGCCAAACCTAAGGGGCCTAGGATCTTCTCTTCTCCCTAACTTGCCAGAAACTCTCCTATTTATTTCAATATTTACAGCAAATCTTTGAGCTTCTCTAATAGTTCTAGGGTTCTTATCCTTGAGTAGGTATACCATCTTGGCATCAAATGTTTAGATATGTTTCCAAACACACCTTCTCATCTAATCTCATGACTTGTAAAAGCTTGTGCATTACCTTCTGAAATCTCACATTGAATTCAAGGACTTCTTTATATTGTTGAACTCATTCAACATGAAACCCTCATTGGTCTTATCACCATACTGGTCTTTGAAACAATTAATAAAATCATCCCAAGTACCAATATAATCATAAGGAAGCCCTCTAAACCAATCCCTGGCATCCTCAGTCAATGATTGAACAAACAATTTCATGATTACATCCTCATGCTCTATTTCATAATCATCAACCATATCAATGAATTTGTTTAAATGTTCTTCACAAGTGCCAACATTATTACTAGTGAATTTGGGAAACTTTTCTCTAATTTTTACAAGAATCAAATTAGGATAACAAATAATATTGTTAAAAATTTGTCTATACCTTTCAACATGAACTGGTCCCCTTTGCATTGGTCCACCAATCTGAGAGGTAGAAGCTTTATTATTTGTTGTGTTAGCAATATTTTTAGTAATTAATGGTGTAACAATAGCAGCCTAGGTGGTAGAATTTCCAATGTTAGCATTAGATACCACTATAGGAGTATTTTTATTTGAAGGCCCTGAAGATTGTCTGAGAAAGTCAATCTTCTTTTTCAATTCTAATGTTGTAGCCTCAAGTTCTTCCTTCTCTAGTTCTTTAGCCAAAATTTCATGTTCTCTTTTAGCCCTTTCCAAATCATTATCTAATCTAGACAATGGTTCCAATGGGATTTGGTTACTGATAGGCTCATTTATTGTAATCCCTGTTGAGATATACTTTCCCTTATCCTTAGGTCTCCTAACTTCAATATTGGGCTGGATAATAGGTTGTTCAATAACTTTCTTAGGAGCCCTTACAATATTTATGGCTTCCAAAGATAGTTGCAACTATCTTCTCAACTGGTCTGACCTAATCCGGGCTTGCCTTATCTCAGCTTCCTTTTCCTTTTCCCTCTCCTTTTTGATAGTAATTTGTTCCTGGATTCTTCTTTCTAAATTAGACACTTCTTCAAAGACGTCTTTAGAATCTGGGAGAGTGGTTTTAGATTCTAAAGTTTCAACCAAGAACTCCTATTGTTCACCTCTAGGATTATGAGAGCTTCCAAAAAGGGAGATCCCATGAGTTGGAGGATCACCTCTTCCTTCTAAGCCTCTAGCTCTACTTCTTAACCTCCTATTTTCTCCTTGAGGTTCTACATTTAGGGGCATTCCTTTCTTATGATGTGTCTCACCATTCTCATTAGAATGATATGAATAATAATCATCATATGCTCCTAAACCTAGATCTACTTCCTCTTCATATTCAAAAGAATTTCCTTCCTGGTCATGATGAAAGGTATTATTCTCACTTGTATTTTTCTTCTATCTCCATGCTTGAGACATATCTCTATCACCTTGATTTATTCTAGGCTGATAGGGTCTAGAAGTACTTGGAAGTTCACCTTCTAGCCTATTTTCAGGGTGATCCTTCCTCCAAGCCCTAGTATTTCTCTGACTCATACTTGAAAATATGTGAAGTAATCCTTAAATTTCTATTTTTTCTTTACTCAACACTGTTGTAGAGATCCTCAGAGTCGCCACCAACACAAGTTGGGAATTACTTTCACAGACTTAAAAAACAAGGTATTCAATACTTGGAAGGAAATCAGTGAAAATTTTTACAACAAATAAGAGCAAAGCCTGCTAAGATTTTCAAGATTATACAAAATCCAAAGCTTGCAAATAATTCTATGTTCTTCAATGGTACTTACTAGTTTTGACAAATAAGAAGGCTAGGAGTCTAGCTCAACTTGTACCTGCATTATTTGATATCAAATTTACAACACTAGATATCTATAATTTAGATTTAGCATAGTTATTTCAGCTCTATTCCCCAGTAGAGTCACCATTTTGTTGGTTCCTCAAACTGGACTTTATGCTTTTACAAGCAACCAATACATCAATAGGGTTTTAGGATGGGTTAGATCCAAATATTGAATTCTATGATGATTGGACCAACTATAGGGACAAGACTTCCCTCTGCACTTCTGGCTCTGCAAAACTAAGGAGGGTACTCCTAATCCAGTGACAACCATCCTTAATTCAACAATAACAAATTGGATTTAATAACAATAGATAAATGATAAGAAAATACTAAATGATGACCATTCATTCATTGATTCTCCATTATCATTAGGTGGAATACTACTCTGCAAATTACTGTACCTAAATAATTTTGACAGATTTATATCAAATTGTTAGGAATACAAATAAAACCTTTTAAGCACTAATTTCTTATAAAATAGCTCCACTGCTAACCAGTACCTTATCCATTGGGAAACACCCTCACTGCAAGATTGTGATACATGAAAAAAATATATTGAACTTTGATTATCTTTATCCCCTAAAAATACTAATCACCCTATGGTGGATTTTATCAAAGGACTCATAAATTCACACTACTTATTTATATCCTTATGCAAGACTTAAAGAATTTATGTCATATCAAAAGCTTATTTAATTTGATCCTGGATCAGAGCTAAAGAATATTAACACACACATAGAATTTATCCATGCAATGAACTTCATCAATTCACAACTTAAGAAGAAATACACAATGGAGAGATGTAAACTTTGGATTTTATTCAAATGTTATACCAATATCATGTATAAAATATGCTTTAAAATGAAACTTTCTGGATATTTTACTGAACCAACAATATTGCTCCTTACAAAAACTTACCTAATATAGTCTACTATACCCTAGAATCAAAACTCGTAAGTAAGAATGTTCAAGTTTTGGTCCCTACAAAATGATCTTGGTAATCCTTTTATAGAAATAAGGATTGCATACAAGCTTCATATCCTTCTTACAAAAGAAAAAAAGTGTCTACCATATAAGACAAAAAAGGCAAATATAACACCTTCTTGTTACAATTTTACAAAATACTTGCAGAGATGAGTGCCAAAAATTGCAGCAAGTCCCAAGGTCAGTTCAACTTCTGCCAGGTGTAGCATCTGTGCTTTCTTCAACTATTTGAGGTTCCCAATATTGCTTGCTTTCTTTTAAGGAGTTTGGGCACTACCACTTGTTGCCTCCTCAGTGGATGTTTCTTCTTCTCTGGCACCTTCCATAGGATATGGTGTCTCCCAAGATGCATAGGTTTCTTCACTTGGCCATTGAAAATTCAAAATTTCATCCCTCTTTGATAGCAATTTGTCCCAATCAGCAACCACTTGGTAAACCTCACTTCTTACATTATTGAAGTGTATTATGACATCTTGTAGTATTTCAATTAGTTGTACAAAGGGGGTATTATCTTATGTATTCCAAATGGTGTGTATTCTAGTTGACACCTCCCCATCAATTTGTTCTAACCATTGATCCCTATCCTTCATAATTCCATCTGCCTTGACAAGTCCTAGGATCATTTGAAAACTATCTTGGAAGTACCTAGCCCTTAATATTTCTACATTTCTCTTTAGACTTTCTCTATTTACCTCAAACTCAAAAAGGTTCTTAACAAATTTATAAGTATTTGTTAGTTGGATATCAACAACACATTGATCTAAAATTAAATCAGAGAAAGATTTCAACCTATTCTTTCTAGCAGCCCATTTTTCCAAAATTGGGTCTATAGTAGATATCTCTTTCTTAAAAGAAATCAAAATATCAGATAATTTCTTAGCAACTCTGTAACCTCTTTTGGTTTGACATTAGCAACAAAATGTAGGATTGTGTCCTTTATTCACTTTTCATACCTTTGTTTCTCCCTTTTCTCTATGTCTTCATTACCTATAGAAGGGGGAAGAGGGGAGAGGGGGTATTCAATGATAGGGCTTGAAGAAGAAGTCTAGCAGGGGAAGAAGAAATTTTCAATGGCCCTAATGCTTGAATTGGGCCCTTCTCACCTAACCTCCTTTTCAAGTCTGCAATCAAAGTACCTTTTTCATATATGTTATGCCTTAGCTGCCCATAAGCCTTCAACACTATTTCCAATCTCAGTGTGAGTTCCTCCTTTTCCTTGGCCTCTATTTTTGCCACCCTTTGTGTCAGTTGAGCTATTGCTACCACCATGCCTAATGCCTCAACTATGGAAGTGTCAGTAACCCTTTTGACTATTAGGTTACCAGTGAGGTCACCCCTAGTAATTTTCATTCCCTTGTTGTTTCCATTCCTTTTCAGGGACCACATGATCAAGGCCTGATGGTCATTACTGAAAGTGACCCCTTTGATGGCCTATTTTTCTTCTTCCTTAGTTTTATGAATGGGTGTGGTTTGTTTCCTGATAGCGTCCAGGACCACTACATCAGCTATATCACATTCTAGAAGGATAAGCACCCCTAAGTTTCTTACCAAGTACCTCCCCTGTTATGGGGTGACTTTCTCAAATCTCATTGCCATTTATTTTCTAACCTCATATTGTATGATTTTGAGATCCTTATCTAGATTCTCCTCAATCCTTTTTTCATAAGTTTCCTCAAACTGGCTGATGTTCAGTTTCCATAAGAATTGCATAAATTCTCTGGCCTTTACAAAGGCATCATCAACTTGAAATTCATCATAGGCCTACTTAATTATGGGGTCCAATTTAGTACCTACTAGCTCTCCCACTATTAAATCCATTTCAAGTTCTTTTGGTGGCTTCGGCACCCCTTTGTTTATTTCCTCATAGGTCATAAAAATTTGACCTAGAGATCCCAACTGTTGGACCTGCTCTGTGACCTCTTGATCATCCATGATATTCAGAGGTGATTGGGAAGGAGAATAAACATCCTCAACATGTTGAGGTCTCTCTTCTAATTTTTGTCTTTTGGCAGGGGGTGGGGAATCAGGGATATTCTTAGCAAGTTGATCTGGAGGTGAATCTGGAATTTCCACAACCTCCTTGTGTTTCTCCTCCTATTGTGATGTGGAAGGGATATCCTCCTTTTTCTTTTCTTGTTTCTTCTTATCAGGCTCTGGTACTATCACATTGTAACCAATCCTCTTTTGTACCATGTACTTTCTTAGGGGCAACACCTTTGCAAATACAAGCTTTCTCAATAATGATTGAGCCTTCTTTGGGTTATCCTTCATGGCTTTCTCCTTCTTTTCATTTATGGTTTGATAGATTTCCTAAAAATGTTCCATGAGGGTGTCTATCTTTTTACCCATGGGATTTATGCTCTTTAAGGGATCATATCCATGCTCAAACTGCTGGACAAACTCCAAGGTTTTCTTATATACCAGCCACTTTTCTTTCCAAACTTCTTGCTCTTGTATGTCAGGGATATTTCTGATTATATCCTCAGGGAAATTAAAAATATGATATTTAACCAAAGAGCACCTAACCCTTACTTTGAATATCTCATTGTAAACCCCCTCAAGGTCTGATGTCCTAACAACTAAAGTGGCCATATGATATGGTGCCAAGACGTGATCCATATAAAGCCATCAACCTTTTGAGATTATAAATTGATGTGCAATAGTAACATTTGGGAACAGATTTCCTCTACCTTTTCCAGTGAGAGTTTTCTTCTCAATATCCTCCAATTGTCCGATAAACTATGCAACACCAATCTTAAGATGCACTTGATATGGTAATATAAAAGGAGCGCCTTTGAAACCATACAATTTGATAACAGTAGAGACAGGGTAGAAAATGAAATCCCCCCAATTGTGCACAATATTTAGGTCCTTCACAAACTGCTTTGGCCTAACAAGTTCAGCTAAACCAATTGGGATTCTTTGCTCCTCATGGATAAACAATTTCCTCAATCTGGCTACAAAGCATCTATCAAGATTGATGAGACTGTGATCCTCCCTATCCCATGTCATGGTGAGGCTCCATAATTAGACTGGCATGTCTTCACCATCCCTTTGTTTCGATAAATCCATCTCTTTCTAAAAGTAACTGGCACCCTTAAACAAGAACATATACATGATAAAGGAATACTAGCAGAAGGGCCTATTAACTTTATCTTTCTGGATTCCTACTAATCCATTATGAATCAAATCAACAATGTAAGGGGAAAAATCAAAAGTAACTGATATGTATGGGTGTAAAATTTGAACCATCCTGTACATAAGATGTACTGGCATTCTTTCCTCAACATCCTCTCCAAAGAATTGAGAGAATGACCAGTAAGCACCCTTTTCTCTCAAATTAAAATACTCTATTTTTAAGGGCTCATGTGTGCTTGGTCCCATGGTAATCATTCCTCCAATCTTGTCATAGAATTCCTTTACAGGACCACTTCTTAGATAATCTCTTTGTGCATTGTATACCTGCTTCAACTCACCAAAATCAATTTTCTCCAGGTCATTGGAGGGCTCACTCAGCCTAAAAACTATCCTAATTTCTTCAACAGTGATGCTCATGAGTAGGTTTCCTTTAAGATGCCTAATTACCCTAGTAATTGGGTCATAATTCTTTGCAACTTGAAACATCAAGTCTGCATCTATGAAAACACCAAGGACCACAAGTTTTCCTAGGTCAAATTAGCATATGTTACTGGAAGGAGGAGGGGCATTTCTTTGACTAAACCCTACCTTGAGTAATGCCAAACTAGTAATATCAGGGGCACCACTTGCATAAGTGTGCCAATCTTATAATCCCTTATATAGTTCCTTGTGTCATATAAGCCATCTGCTACTCTTACCCTAGGGTTCTTTTGCATTAATTGTTTGGCCTTTACTATGTTAGTTGTAGACTTTGGTAATAATTGGAACAAATCCTCATGCAAACCCCTCTTACTATAATCGGTTTCACCAGATAATTCCTTCATTGGAGCCATTTTAGGGTTTGAAATTTCTTACCATTATGTGCACAAGAAACATGATAGAATTATAATGCTACTTAATAGGAAAAGATTTCACAAAGATATCTACCAACCTTTTTTCAAAACTTTCTTAGGAAACGTCAACCAGTCTCTACAAATCTTCTCACCCAATTTCTACAAACTTTATCTTCTTGTGTTGCTAAGAATGCATAAATCTTCAATATATCTGCAATCAAAACTAGTCCTTTCAATAGTTTACTTCACATGATCATGTCATTACTTCTCTGAGAAATCGAACTGTCATTGTTCAACGAGAAAATTGAAATTTACACCAGCTATGCTCAAAGTTGAATTTGGACCGTTGATCTTCTTTAAAAGATAATCTAATGGTTGTCACATGATCATAAGGCATGAAAGAAATCTATGCGAACATGTGACAACCATTCAATTAATATGCATCGATGAAAGTCCCTTAATCACATCCACTAGGACCCACTTGATACCTCAGATTCATCTCCATCGTTAGATCTTTCATTAGACGGTTACTGTTTCTTTCCCCTTTATGATTAGACATAAAATAAGGCACCGTGGCTTTGATACCAAATTGATGGTCATCGCATGATCACATGGATTAAAAATATTCCATGCGAACATGTGACAACCGTTAGATCTTTCCTTCATTGTTGATACCTTAAGTTATTGGCCCCACTTTGCTTCAACCAATTAGGAACGTCCATGTTGCAATATCTGGTAAGCGAAGATGTAAATTTTTCTTACCAAGTGCTCGTAGTACTAACATCTTCCACATTAGCAAAAACCATTGACCAATGAACATTAGCCATGTGTGTACACTTGGCAACGGACCCACCCTTTTCTTATGCCTGGGAAAAAATTAAAATCAATGGTTGTCGCATGATCGCAAGGGCTCTGAGATTCTTTACGAACATGTGACAACCGTTAGATCTACAATTTTTCAGTTTAGCTAATCCTTCTAAAAATGACCCCACTGTATGTAATCAATGAAAAACTACCACATCATAAAATCTAGCAAGCAAACATAAAAATTTTTCTTGTTGAGTGGTAGCCTTGTCGATGTTTTCCATGTTAGCAAATATAATAGCCAATCAAAAATGCCCATGTGTATACACTTGGTAGCAGTCCCACCTGTTGTAAGTGCTTAGGAATAAAGTAAGATCAATGGTTGTCACATGATCGCATACCTTGAAAAGATTCATTGCAGTTATGCGACAACTGTTTGATCAAGATGTCAGATTTAAGGCTAAATAAAGTGCTAAAACATTAGGAAGTAAAGCGGTTAGGACTTAGGAATATTTAGAAATATCACCAGGCTCAGACTTAGGAAAAATTAAAAAGGGATTGGGCCTAGGTAATATAAAGTATTGATAACATGACCCCACTTGGTGATATTTTTAAAACACATGCACCTTTAGGACTTAAGTGATATGTAAAAAGTAACTCCCAAATAGAACCTAAAAGAACAACCTAGGGTTTTAATGAAGACAAATGCATTTAGGGTTTTCTCAGGCCTAGTTTTTCAATTAGGGCTTGCTAGATTTAAGATAAATCTCTAAGAAATTTAGCAAGGTTTTCTGGGTTTTTTGGCAATGAATTTTCTTAACCTTAGGATAATACACAAATGTCTCAATTTTGTAGGGAAATGCAAAATTTTATACTGTTGAAAAAATGAATTGCCAACACTAACTATCCTTGATATGAACACTACTCTTGCAACATTACCTATACCTTTTCAGCATCATGGTGACTATTTTTGGCTTTTTCATATGAGCACTACTCGCTCTGTATAAGGTCCCTGTCCCCTTTCTTTGTCTTTGATGCATGCAAACATTTGAATCTTCATCCTTCATGTCCTTTGTTACTATATGCAAATTAGATGTCTAATAACTAAAGATGATAAATTAACTATTGAAAGCCAATAAATCTATCTAATGCAATACAATGAAGAATACAAAGTAACTATAAAATGATGAAACTAAATCAATTACCTTCACCTACCATGCAGCTTGTCTCTATTGTCCTCCTAGCCTTGATTTCTTGAAGAGGTTGAGCTCTCAGATTTCCAAATGAAGCCTTCTCCCAAGATGCTACCAAAGTGTGGAGATTTTATGAAATGAGTGCACAATAGCTTATGCAATCTAATGGATTGAATGCAAATGAAATGATGATAATATGGATTGATTGCTCTTAGAATTCTTGGATTCTTGGATGCTTGATTGCTTGAATGCTTGAATGCCTATTACAAACAAATACCTATTAGCTCACAAAGGGGAAATGAGGCTCCTTTTATAGATTTTTGGAGGATCTAGGCCTAGGTGGAACAATCCTATGGTTGAGAATGAAAGGTGGAAGATCCTAGGGCTAGGATTGACTTGGTTGAAGGAGTTGAGAGAAAGGGGGATGTAGTTGGAATGTGAGAGGGAGAATAGGGATGATGTTCCTCTCACATTGACATGGAGGAGAAGAAGGTGGAAGGGAAAGACACATGTCAAGTGTCTCTCAAAGACTCAAGAGAGAAAGAGGGAGAGACATTTTCCTCATGAGGACTCTTTGTACAAGTGTCCCATGAGTCACCTTTGACTCTTAGAGGTGGCTTGAGAAGACCCTTAGGAATAGGGCATGTCTCTTGACTTGGTTGTTGAGAGGACATGTGGTCATGAGACCAAGTCCTTTGAGGCCACAAAGCCCTGAAGAATAGGACATGTGTGGGTGAGGATAATTACTAATAATTATTTATTTTAGCCAAAGTGATGTGTCAGGTGACTAGGTAGGTGAGGTGGACTAGGAAACTTAGTCATATTTAGGTGATTGTGTATTTAATTAAATCACTTTAATAAGACTAAATAGAAGACTTAGGATAGATGAATAGACTATAGTGAATTTACTAAATAAATTGAATAATTTATTTAATAAATAGAGGAATAATTACTAATTAAATAATAAATATTTAATTAATTTATCAAGTCAATATTAATTAAATAATTAATATTTAATTAATTAATGAAGCCATTTTTAAGTGTATACATTTTTCCCCTCTTTGAAATAATGTGTGTGTCACATTGTTTCAAAGAAAATTTCAAGTATTTTGCCCCTGCCCTAGACAATGTCTGAAATGACCTAAGCATTCCCCCTCGAGAGATTGATTGACAAAAAAAATGATTGGAATTTTTTATTTTTATTTTTTAATTATTATTATTATTATTGTTTCTTGGATAATCAATCTCATGAAAGAAACAGGAGAAAAGATGGGTGAAAATGGGGTGAAACGGAACAAAAATGAGAGGTAGAGTCCACACACCAAGCACATAGGGTCCACAAGGTATAAATAGGGCTAAGGGGTCCACAATAAGCTCATTATGCAAACTTGTCATTTGGAGATCAGAGCGCGAGAGAGAGAAGAGCAGAGCCGCCAGGATGTCATTTCTGCTGTCAGATCACCACTTTGAGAGGGTCAAACGCTTCTAGCGACCACCTGATTTGGGTGAGTTGGTAGGTGATTCAATCCTCTTTGTCATTTGATGATTTGATGCATGTTAGAATAGAATTTTAGCATGTTTAGGTTAGATTGAATGATAGAAATAGATTAGAAAAAAATTGTTCTTGGGTGGAAAATGAATGCGCCATTGCGGCGCATGAATGCACAACAAATAGCAACGTTTGCGTAGAAACTCAAAAGTTCGATGCATTCATTTAGGTAAATGGTGCATATATGTTAGGATAACATTTTTGTGGCACAAATGTTATGTAAAAGTGTGCATTGGTTCTTTTGGCGCATTGGTGATGAATTATTGCACAAATGTGCAATAAAATTGCGCATACATTATTTCCTGTGCAAATGTGAAAATTTATGGCGCATGCATTTTTTTGTGCTACGCATTTGTTTGATGGATAGAATGTGGTCAAATTAGAAAGTCAAATAGGTCAAACTAGATGTCGATAAGCCTATTGGATCCGTCGGTGGTTAAATTTGATCGATTAGGTCAAGATAGGTAACATTGTAGCATGGTTGCTAGTTAACCAATCTTGATACTAGATGATTGATAAAATCATCTATTAAAACACATGATAAAACATGTTTGAAATCAATATGATAGGATAGATAGATTGATAGATTAGTTTATCAAAATTTGATAGGTTGATTTTATTTGATTTGTAGAGGACATTATTGATATTCTGATGTCACGGGAGAGATATCCCATCACATAGAATCTAAGACCGGCACTATCAGAGACTGACAGACTCTTGATTGGTGTGTCTACCCTTTATCATGTTATTTACACACTGAGATTAGGGTGAACCAGAGTATGATGATGGCATTAGTAGAGATATGGCACTCGGAGACAAGTACCTTTCATCTTCCGATAGGGGAGATGACAGTTACACTAGAGGATGTATATCGCATCCTCCGACTTCCTATTACAAGAGAGTTAGTACACTATGATCGACATGATGGAGTGACAGAGTGTAGAGCCATTTTTGGAGATGATGACATTGAGGAGGGAGAGATTAGATGGGATGATATGGTGGATTTGTATGAGCCTTTACCAGTGGTACTAGTTGGAGTGATTGGGGGTTTTGTCTTCCTTGATCGCAGATCACATGGTTTTTCAATTGGATGGGCCCGCACTCTATAGTGGATGTTGGATGAGACTTGATTTTCTTGGGGTGTGTGTTTATTAGCACATCTGTATCATGATTTTCATCAGGTGGTGTACCATAGGGGTGCATCATTATCAGCAGGGGTCACATTGCTCCATGTATGGGCATGGGAGCATATTGTAGTTACTAGACCAGTAGCGATCAAATTCTAGGGTGCAGGATAGCCCTACATACATTTATACTCCTCAATTTTGTCTCAGGAAAAATTGGGACATTTAGAGTACTGGCATTATACTTTTGATACACTGGATACAGTGACATGGAGACCCTACCTAGGTTGTGAGCCGTGGGACAATGAGAAATAGGTGGGATTTTGTTTTGAGTCATGATGGCTTATAGGGTGGACACCCTTTGTTTTGGAGAGATAGTTGGTCAATCAGGTTCTGTGCCAGTTTGGCAAGATCTAGTGCATGCCCCAGGGTGTGACAGAGTTCGCCAGGAATCATCAAGAGAGACAGGATTGGGGACCTATGGCACCTTTTGATGTGGCTCAATAGGATTTTTTGGACATGCCATTTTAGGCATGGACCATGAGGCAGACAGTTGTAGACCCTGGGATGATAGCAGATCTAGAGCAGTTCCTTAGAGACTTTCTAGTTCCATGATTAATGGATCTGGCTGCTAGGCCACTAGAGAGAGATCTGGCAGATAGACACCGCGGGAGACTTTGAGGATGAGATAGGAGAGGACAAGGGAGAGGAGGTGGAGATGATGGTGGAGGAGATGGTGGAGGAGGTGATGGAGGAGGTGATGGTGGGAGAGGTGATAGGGCTGGTCCTTGGATGAGAGGAGGTACTATTAGACAGAGGGGATTGATGCCACCCCCAGCTAGATAGGGATAGGGATATCCTCTGACATAGCTAGTGCTAGCTGCACAATGAGCTGTAGGAGCTCCACTATAGGTTCTAGTAGCATAGGTATAGATACTAGCTGCCCTAGTATAGGGACCAATTGTACTAGTACAGGATGAGGTAGATGTGTTATTATCTCAGGGTGGTGTGGTATAGGGTGGATAGATCTCTGATGACGTACATGATGAGTAGGACACTAAGATGCAAAATGTGGGGGCACAGGATGAGCAGGCTGAGATGGACATCAGGGGATAGGATCCCTATCTACAAAGAGATGATGCTGAGGAGGAGCCAGATATTGATTCACTGCTAGTCTGACTAGCAGTTACATAGGTATAGGAAGACCGGGTTCTTGGTCTTGAGAGATAGATAAAGAGGATGGATAGGTAGATGGGAGTGCTGAGAGCTAAGCGGGATGGAGCGCTTGAGAGACTCGGGGAGTCAGAGATGTTACTAGATGAGCTACAGTGCATAGAGGAGTTGGGTCCTCATGGAGATAGCATTAGAGCTATGATACATGTCAAGAATGAGATATCCTACTAGTGAGAGGCATACAGATAGGTGGTCTCAAGGGATCAGTGGATTGGGAGCTAAAGGGAGAGCTCAGTGGCTATCAGGATAGTAGTTCATGATAGAGATGCACTAGTTGGTGGAGGGGGTGTATCATCATGCCCTCCTAGAGTATCGACAGGTTTGGGAGAGTAGGGTGGATCCTCAGCATCAGGTAGTTCAGCAGCACAGGGCCACATTGCATCTCATAGATAGTGACAGACAGAGTCTGGAGGTAGTGGTTCATAGATTTGAGATATCATTGTATAAATTGTTGTACCATTATGTTTCATTGTATCATTATATTTTTGACTTGATGGACACAGACATTGGACACATTGTTATTGATTATATATCATCAGACATTTGGATAGTTTTGTTATTTTATGGACTCTATATGATTGATTCTATATTTACAGTGATGTAATTCTATCATGATTTACTCTGATGATTTATATACATGTGTGTACTGACATATGCAAGATGTGATGATTTACTTTAATATGCATAGAATGTATGTCTTAGAATGCAAAATGATTCATTTTCTATGTGATGCATAATGGTTAATCATATGATGTTGATAAATGTGTGTCTTAAATGAGTTTACACTATACAAAATGCTTATGTGATGACTAATGAAATGATGTAATGAACAATGTAAATAATGGATAATAAATAAGTGATGTAAATGAATGATATAAATGATGATGGAAAGCACATGTAATGGATAAGAAATAAACGATGTAAAATTCATATAATGGATAAGAAATGAATGATATATAATGTGTATAATGGATAATGAATGAAAATGTTTGTAAGATACTAAAATATACAATATTCACCCTAACAAAAGGATAACAGGATATGAATAACAACTATAACAACACATGAAACATGCATGTAATATAGATGGATAATATACAAATGAACATAACAAATAAAGATAATGCATGGCCTAAATGAATTTGATGTTTGTAAAATGAAAAATAAAACTCAATGTTTTTGTTGTCCAAATGTCCTCAACTTAAATAATAATGTATCTGACACAAGAAGAATGGACTAGGAGAATAGATAACCTAATAAGAAAGGTAACCTACAAATCTCTATAAAAGGAGCACTGATATGAAAATCATGAACTATTTAAATGAAATGCAATATGAAATGAATGTATCTCCACAACTTTAGGTAACATCTTAGAACCTCATAATAAGTGTAATTTGATTTTCATCATTGAGCTCATTATGTTGCAAGAAAATGCAAGCATCATGGTATAATTAAACTAGGATGACCTGAGCACTTCTTGCATGGAGTTCAATATTGCAAACTTGACAAGCATCTAGGTATAATTGAACCAAGATGACCTGAGTTTCATTTGCGTAATAGACAAGGAATATTCCCCCATTCCATAAGGGAACAAATATTTGGAGTCAACGTATGTGCTGGCGTATCACCATAAATAGCATATGTAGAGCAACATGATTTGGTTGTGGTCAATACTATTAAATGGATGAAGGCACTTATGCGCAGACACCCCAATTATTTGTTCCTTCAATTTCATCAAAAAATACCCCACAAACAACAATCAAAGAAAATACCATGCCCCATCATGGCTATCCTAATCAATGACATATTAGAGTTTCAAACTCATGTCAAATATATCATGGAATAACATAGGAAACATGATAACAATGAAATCTAGATATGAATGCATAATTTACAACAAATCATTCTAACATGCCTGTCATGAATATACATTTCTTTTTGCCAAAAGATAGTGTAAGATATAGTGATCAGTTGAAGTGATGATGTATAGTCAAGATTCGATAGATAAATAGTCATGTTTCAAAGGATAGATCACAGATTCTGATTCATCATAAAGATATCATTGTGAAAGAACATTTGATTGTGTTTGCTTTGTCTGGTGAAAATACTCCATTGTGTCCTCTAAGAGTCATGACTATCATAGATCCACTTCCTAAACTAGGTCAAGGACATGCCCCCAGCTAGGTGATGGACTGAATTATTATGGATGAAGAAAGACGCAACAAGACTAGGATGAAGACCATGACAAATGATCAAGCTATGATAGGGTTTTATTATGGATAGATACAATAGATGGTGTATGAACTGGCCATTTTATTATGATATGTACATGGTGGGTATGGGGACTGACTAGCCATTTTATTATAGATATATACAATGAATAGACACACTAGAAGAATCCTAATAGATAGAGGAGCTAACTTGTCACACATAGCGCCTATTTCCAGGTTTTCACCACATGCTTTTATAGCAGTTTTCTTTTGATTTTTTTTTTTTTTGGCTTTTTATTTTATTTTTATATATACATACTATATACATGCCCCTTGCATTGGGATTTCAAGGATAGAACTTCTTGAGATGGATACTGTTAAGAGGTTCATCCAAGGGATCTCCCTTAGGTGTAGACAACTGATAAGCCCCAGAACCATAGACTGTTGTAACTACAAAAGGACCTAACCAATTAGGTTTGAACTTGCCCTTCTTTTCATGGTGCTATTGATTCTTTAGATTTTCGTGAAGGACTAAGTCATCCAGCTGAAAATCTCTAATCTTTACCTTGCTATTATATTGATGAGACATATGCTGCTGATAGACTTTCAAATGATCATAAGCTCTTTGATGGCATTCATCCAGCAGTTCTAGTTTAGTCAATCGTGCAACTCTATAGTCTTCATCAGGAATCAAATCTTTGAGAGTGACACGAAGTGAAGGCAACTCGACCTCAAGGGGCAGGACTGCTTCAGATCCATAGACAAGGGAATATGGGGTGGCTCCAGTAGGAGTAAAGATGGAGGTACAATAAGCCCATAAGGCTAGATTTAGTTGAATATGCCAGTCACAGCCAGCATCATTGACAGTCTTTTGTAGGATTTTAATAATAGTTTTATTTGATGCCTCAGCTTGGCCATTTCCTTAGGGATAGTATATGGTGGAATAGTTATGGGTGATATGGAATTTTGCACATAGTTCATCCATGTCCTAATTTTGAAACTGTTTCCCATGATTAGTAATGAGATACATAGGTATACCATATCTACAAATGATATAATTTAAGATAAACATGGATATTTGTTTCACTGTGGCGGTAATTAATGGAATGGCCTCAATCCATTTAGTAAAGTATTCTGTTGCAGTGAGAATTCATTTGTGACCATTGGAAGATGGAGGGTTGATAGCACCCATAAGATCGAGCCCCCACAGACTGAATGGCAAGGTAGTTGTAAAAGGATGTAACTCTTGTGCTGGAGCATGAATAAGGTTTCCATGTATCTGACATTTCTTGCATGCTCTAGCAAAATGAAAGGAATCTATTTCCATGGTAGGCCAATAATAACCCACACACATGAGTTTCTTAGCCAAAGAGGGACCACTCAAATGTGTCCCACAAATACCCTCATGTACATCTTGCAAGGCAGTTTGAGCTTCATCATGCTTGAGACATCGTAGGAGAGTACCATCAAGACCTCGCCGATAAAAGTTATCAGATATTAGGACATAGCGGGAGGCTTGGTGAAGAAAAGTTCATTTTTGATTGTGGGATAGGTCAGGGGGTAGGATGTCATTTTTTAGATAGGAATAAATTTTTCCATATATTGGGGAGTCGTGTCCAATTAGATGACATATAATACTCATATCAAGATCATCATATGCAGGACAAGTCAGGGATTCCACCAAGAACTCAAAATGGACCTTGGTATCTTCTGTATCAAACAAAGAAGCAATCGTTTCCATTGCATCAATAGCCTTGTTATCATGCTGAGGAATCTGTTCAAAAGTGATGATTGAGAAATATTGTTTGAAGTCATCAACCATACATTTATATGGTAATAACTTATCATCTTTAGTCTAATAATCATCATTAACCTGGTTTATAATCAACTAAGAATCCCCATAGACATTTATTTTAGTTACGTTCCATTGTAAATCCATCTTTAACCTTATTAGCAAGGCTTCATATTCTGCTACATTGTTGGTGCAAGGAAAGATTAGTTTGTAAGATTTTAGAATTTTGTATCCTTGTGGTGTGATAAAAAGAATACCAGCTCCTGAACCCTATTGAGTATATGATCCATCAAAATATAGTTGCCATGTTTGTGTGGATAAAGCCAAGATGTGTGTATCAAGAAACTCTGTGTGTATAGGTTGGTCATCCATTAATGGAGCATCTGATAGCTGATCTACTATCACTTGACCTTTGATAGCTTTCCTGTCTACATATTCAATATCAAATTCACTAAGTAGCATTACCCACTTAGCCAATCTGCCTGTCAAAGCTATTTTTCTTAATAGATACTTTAAAGGATCAATCTTTGCAATGAGCTAGATTGAATGTGACAACATGTAATGTCACCACTTCTATGATGCAAAAACAATGGCTAGACATGCTCTTTCTATAGGAGAATAATTTAGCTCATAGCCCACTAGGGTGCGACTGATATAATAGATGGATTTTTCTTTTCCTTCATGATCTTGTTGAGCTAATAGAGCACCTAGTGAAACTGTCATAGCTGAAATGTAGAGCAAGAGTTTCTTGCCTAGAATTGGTGACATCAGAGTTGGAGGATTCACCAGATATTGCTTGATTTTATTGAAAGCTTCTTCACACTGATCATCCCATTGGAATAAGATATTTTTATGCAACAAATGTTGAAAGGGATGACTTCAATCTGCTAGTTGAGAAAAAAATCTTCGGATGGGTTGGAGATGTCCCTGCAAGGATCTTAACTAACTGATGTTAGTGGGTGAAGCCATCTCCAATATTTCTTTAAATTTTTTTGGATCTACTTCAATTCCTTTTGCTGAGACAATGTACCCTAATAGTTTACCGGAGGTAACTCTGAATGCACATTTCTTTAGATTGAGTCGAATTTGATACTTTTCCATCTCGGTGAATATTTGATCCAACACTCTCAAATGACCAGCTCTGTCTTTGGATTTTGCTAAAATGTCATCAACATAATCTTCCATAATGGTGTGCATCATATCATGAAAGATTGTGGTCATTGCTCTTTGGTAAGCTGCTCCAGTATTTTTTAGGCCAAAAGGCATCACATTCCAGCAGTATGTACCCCATGGACAAGTAAAAGTAGTCTTCTCTTGGTCTTCTAGCGCAATCTTGATTTGGTTATAGCTAGAAAATCCATCCATTAATGATAAAATCTCATGCCTAGCTGTCAGGTCAACAATAATGTCAATATTTGGCAAAGAAAAGTCATCTTTCGGACAAGCTTTATTAAGATCTCAAAAATCAATACAAATCCTGATAGACTTGTCTGGTTTTGAGATGGGGACAATATTTGAAATCCACTCAGCATAATCAATAGCTCGAATGAATCCAACATCTAGTAGCTTCTTCAATTCTACTTTATTCATTAGTACAATGTGGGGATGCATCTTGCAGAGCTTTTGCTTAACTGGTTTTACACCTGGTTTGATAGATAAATGATGCATAATGAGATTTGGATCCAAACCAGGCATATCAGCATAAGACCAAGTAAAGTTGATTTGTCTTTCTTCAAATTTTTTTGCAAAAGCTTCTTTCTCTGATTCTGTCAAGGATGCTACTACTTTGAGGATGCATGGAGACTCCTCTATTCCAATGTTAAGTGGTATTGTTGGTTCTATAAGAATAGTAGATTGCTCTCGATATAGATAATTAGGAAGAGTGTCAATCCTTCCATTGTCAGGCACCTCAAAGAGGTTTTCACCATCAGATGCATCATTTCTTTTTACTATTTTTGGATCTAATACTGCCACTGAGTGGTTTTCACCATTAGATCTATTGATTATTTTTATATTTTTATGACTGAAAGGATTGGCACTCTCACCAAAGTAGGCCATGTCAATGAGTTCTATCAAAAATCCTAACTTGTGATCCCCTGGTGGTAAATGATCTTTGATTCCAAGATAGTCAATGATTGCATCATCATTATGGAATACATCAAGTTCTGGATGATCGGGAGAATCCCAATCGATAAGTTTGGGATATACAAGGGGCATTGGATCATTCGGGCCAGTTTCAAAGGTAGAGATGGTATTGATAGAAAAGTTGTCAAGGTTTATGATAGTATCAGCGAGGTCTATTTCCATACTCTCATCCAATTCATCTATCGCAAGATAAAGGTCACTTTCCTCACAATCAACAAAAGTAGTATCACATGGGACCAATCCTAATGAGTCAGTCTTTGAACTCTCCCCCTCATGGTAATCGTTACTATGGTGATGGACAACATCAACTCCTATCTCTTCAGTACAATCAGATAATGAATCCCATTCATAATCATTTGAGTCAGAATCATCATTATCCCCAAGTCTATCAATGATTTTTTGTGCTATCCTTTGTTTCTTTGGATCTACATACATACCATTCTTTCTGAATTGTAAGGTAGGAGCTTTAGATATCTCATGAAAAGGGGTGACCTTTGCTTTGCCTTTTGGTTCTTTTGGTCCTTCTCCTTTATATCCTAATCCTGTAGTGTCTCTTTGATAGTTTGGATTTTGTAAAATTGGTTTGATAACCCCTTCTCTTTGTAACCCTATAGGTCCAGCACCTTGGTATTCCATTTTTTGTAGCAAAGTATACCCTTTACCATAGACATCAGGTGATATATATTCATGTTTGATATCCTCTTCCATCTGTAGTGACTTAAGCAAATGATCAGCATTATGCTCAGCTACCTCTTTGGATATTGTGCCCCCACTTATAAATGTGTCATAAACAAGTGTTGAAGGGGGTTCTGATTGTTGTTTAGTGATCAAAGATCTACCATATGATCTAGGAGATAAAGGTAACTCTGTGATGCAAAGAGCTTGACCTAAAGTGTACTCTCTCATACTTCTTTCTTTGATTTCTATCTTGATCCCATTTTATTTTGAAGTTGATGCTATATTACTAGGATCAATGGGTGTAGTTGCAGAAGATCCAATACAATTATAAGGAACCAAAGAATTAGAGGTCTTCACATTGCTACAATATTGAAAAGGATTAGTGCCTCCTTTGATAGTGACCTCCTAACCATTATGAGGGAATTTCAAATAGTGGTGATAAGTTGATGGTACAACTTGCATGGAATGAATCCATGGTCATCCCAAGAGAATGTTATAAGCAAGATCCATGTCTAGGACTTGGCAAGGTACATCTTTGATTATAGGACCAACTCTAATTGGAAGAACAAAAAACCCCTTGGATGATCTCTCTTCTTCATCATAAGCCTTTATTGTGATTTTCTTTTTGGGATCAACAACATTTTTAGAGAATCCCAATGCAAGGACTAGTTTCAATGTACAAATATTTAAGCCAGCTCCTCCATCTATTAGTACTCATTTGATTTTGTGACTCTAGACAAGGACTTTGATATGTAGGGGAGCATTATGAGGTTTGGTAATAGCTAAGTCATCATTCTTAGTGAAGGATAGGTAATGCAGGGTTGTTAAATGGCCCACCATAGCTTGAAATTGATTATGATCTAGATTTGTGGGGACTTGGGTTTCTAAGAGAGATTTTTCAAGGATATCTTTGTGAGATGGGGATAGACGCAAAAGCTCTAAGATGGATATCTGGGCAGGTGTTTTCTTGATTTGTTCCAAAAGGTTGTATTGGTTGGAAATATTCATTGTAGACTTTGGGACATAAACAAACTTGTTGTGAGGTGTATTTGGTTTAGACTAGACTCCTTGGAGAGTAACTTTGGATTGAGCATGAGTAGTAATATGGACTGGTTGACTCTCTAATTTTCCTTTAATGGTAATGACATTGGCATAATACATAGAAGGATGAAATTCAAAAATGTTACCAACATATCGATAAGGAGTGGAATTATAATTGGCTTGATTGTCACTCTTAGTATTGGAAGAACCTCCTTTTTCATGCACAGGAAGTGGATCTTTGAAAGCCATATGTGATTCATTTGAGGTATCTCCCTCAACACTAATTTCACCGCTTTCAATTAGATCTTGAATTACATTTTTGAGCCTTTTACAATCATTGGTTTGATGTCCTTTGCCTCTGTGAAATTCACAATAATCATGCTCATCCCACCAAGAAGACTTCACTCTAGGTTTGAAATCTTTCATTTCAGGAAGCGTAATGAGTTTCTTTGTGATTAACTTCTGTAATGCTGATTCGAGAGATTCCCCTAAAGGAGTAAAGTTTCTTCGAGGTGACATAAAAGGAAATCTTGGTTTAGATGAATCTTTGTTGGTATTTTGATTTGATGATTGATTTTTTGTAGGTTCCTTGAGTAGCATTGGCCTGACTGGTGAGATTGAGAAGGGGTTGTGTTGGTTTGACATTACGATTATCAACAATCCCATCAACAATGTTTTTTTTTTATTCCAAATTTTTGATTTGTCATTGTTGTAGTTGTTGGAATTGGAATTTGAGGATCCAGCATTGTCTTTAGAATAAAGTTTGATCTCACCTTTTCGGACCATGGCTTCCTCAATCTTGATAGCATTTTCTATGAGCTTATTGAAGTTTGGTGGACATTGCAATTGTAACCTATAACTCATTTCTGGTGTAAGCTTATGCACAAAAATATCCATATTTTCTTGTTCAGGAATCATTCGTGGATATTTGGCAAACAATTGACACCATCTTTGTAAAAAAGTAAGGGTTCTCCATTCTTTTGATGTGCATTGCAAAGATCAAGCATAGTGACATCATGTTTGATGTTATATGAATAATGAGTCACAAATTTGTCAAGAAGCTCATTGAAAGATTTGTTGCCTAGGGGTAGTTTGGAGAACCATTCCATGGCTTGTCCTCCTAAACTTCATGGAAATAGTCACATAAGATAAGTGTCATTGTGAGTGACTTCAATAAAAGCAGCACAAAACTCATGAATATGGTCTTGTGGATCCAAATTCCCTTTGTATTTGTCAAATTTTGGTAACTCAAAATGAGGAGGGAATGGAATCATTGCTAAATTCTTATCAAAAGGATAAGGACATATATCATCCAAGGAATACTTCTTTGTTGATGATCCAATTTGGATGTCACGGATTTGTTTTTGAAGCATCTGGATTTGTTATAGAATGGGATCCAAAGATAACATGTTTCCTTGAGAGTTTTGGGAAACATTGTTGTAAGAAGCATTGTTTTGAGAAGCATGATTTTGGGAAGCATGGTTTTGTTGATCAGTTTGAGAAGCATCGGATGGTTGCTTGGTTTCTTTTTCTCCATGAGTATCTTGAGAACTACTAGGAATTTCTTGATTGGTTACCATAGTCGATTCTCTAAGATGAGAGACATCAAAATCACTTGGTAACTTAGCTCCTTGTTGAGCAAGCATGAGGAAATACATCTCTCTATCCAAGCCTAAGAGTCTTTCCATGACATGATAAAATTGAGGATCTTGTGAAGCTTCCCTAAGTTCATCATCGGTGGGTTCCTCATTGGATGTAAAAAGTGAAGTTTTCTTAGGAGCTTCAGGCCAAGGATTCTCATCATTACTTTTGTTTCCGTCCGTTTTGTCTAGGGATTCTGAATCAATGAGTTGTTTTAGTTTCTAAGATTGAGTTTGAACCATAAAATGGGAAAATTGATTTGTGGAATGAAAGATGTTTGATGAAAAGATATGGAAAGTGATTGATAGAAAAGATATTTAAACGTGTTGAAAAGTGATAAGACAACTTGATAAACTCTAAGTCAATAGGAGGTATAGATCTCACTATGATATGACAAAGGGAAATCAAGATATAATAACCTAAGTAAGTTTGGTGGTTAAGGATGATCTATCCTGATATGGTAAACTCACAAAGATCAAAATCTGATAGATAAGGTAATGTTTCAACACTAAATTAAGAATTGCAAAGATTGGAAGAAAATGATTTGATGAGTTTTGATGAAGGAATGATGAAAAGTGATGAAAATGGTCAAACTAAAGATCAGAGGTTTGTGGAACTCGACTATTTTTCCAGAATCTTACTAAGGACAAAAATGGGTATCTGAAAAAGTGATTTTGAAAATTTCAAAATTTGTGGAAGTGCTCACTATTGTAAATGCGCAGGATAGTTTGATAAATGCGCAACAAAATTAGACAAATGCACAAAAATATTTGACAGATGCGAACTGGTAAAATCAAAAGCATAGATAGTCTGAATAGATGCACAACAAATTTGATCAAATGCACAACAAGATTTGATATATGCGCAAGTTCTGAAGTTTTGATCTGAATTGAAATTTTTTGGATGTTTCTGATGTTTTTTGGGTTTTTGGCAAAATGAAAAATGCATAAACACACGCACGCAAGATAGAAATGATTTTAATCTAACTATGCTAATATGAATGCACAAACACACTTACAATCCTATGGTTGGCAAGGATGATATATGTTGAATCCTCACTAGGATAATAAAATCCAGCCATACAAATTCACAGTGGATAGCCTAGGAACTTGGAGGCACGAGCTCCTCCTTACAGTGCACTCACTTCTTAGGCACACCAAGTTCCAAATTCAATGGGTCATTACTTCCAAAAGAACTACTATCTCTACTATGAACCGTGAGTATTGTGGGGTGTCTTCACGAGCTTGGGTGACTCCTTGAGCCAGCAGATGGAAGGTTTTTGGCCACTAAACAAAATCTTTTAGTAAGGACATCCATTCAGGTGGTTGTGATCAAGTCATTTTCCCAATTAAGGGGGCTCTCCCAATCCTTTCAAAGCAAGGCTTTCACCTCTACTAATTAGGACTTTAACGCACCACTAGGGTACTGGAGGAGATTTTGGTTGCCACAATGAATTCACACTTGTCTAATATGAGACTAATCACACTAGCATTTTTTATATACCGGTTTGGAAGGGCTTGGCTTTAGCCTATTACCGGTTGGGTCATTCTTTGGGGTGAGTACCTCTTTTCCCACCAAATACCGCCCTCTAAAAATTATAACAGTTTCTCTTACACCCAAGGTCCACGAATGGTGAGGGGAGAGGATACATTGTTATAATTTTGGGATTACAAATAGCTTAAAAAGAAAAACATGATAGACACTTGATTTTATTCTAAAGAAGACACACAAAGCAAAAAAATGTCTTATTTTAAGCCCAAACGAGATTATAGTCTATTTTGCAAACCCCTTGGCAATCTGCAATCAAACCATTAGAAAATTTGTTTTTAGCAATGGGGTCTTCAAGATTACATCTTGCAAAATAGCCTAAATACTACAAGAATGAACAGACACTTGTTAAAATGTTAGCTAAAAATCTAAACAATTGTAAAACTGAAATCTACCATAGCAAATGACAAATGTGCAGAATAGTTAACTAAATGCGCAAAAAATATGGATGCGCAGCACAGAGATACCAATGTGCATTAAGATGATGTAGATGCACAACTATTATGGATGCGCAACAGAAAAATACATATGTGCAAAATAGTTTAACGAATGCACAGAAATATGATAGAAAGTGAAAATGTAGAAAAAGAAATAGTAACTGTGGTGTTAGAAGATGAATGCGCAGCAGAAATGAACGGATGCACTAGAATCATGGATGAATGCACCAAAATATCTTGTAGAAAAATCTGCACATGGAAAACTAAAAACTAAAAGTGAAAAACCCGATTGGGCCCTCCTTCTAGTGCCAAAAATGTATGCAAATTAGATGTCTAATAACTAGAGATGATAAATTAACTATTGAAAGCCAATAAATCTATCTAATGCAACACAATGAAGAATACAAAGTAACTATAAAATGATGAAACTAAATCAATTACCTTCACCTACCATGTAGCTTGTCTCTATTGTCCTCCTAGCCTTGATTTCTTGAAGAGGTTGAGCTCTCAGATTTCGAAATGAAGCCTTCTCCCAAGATGCTACCAAAGTGTGGAGATTTTATGAAATGAGTGCACAATAGCTTATGCAATCTAATGGATGGAATGCAAATGAAATGATGATAATATGGATTGATTGCTCTTAGAATGCTTAGATTCTTGGATGCTGGATGCTTGAATGCTTGAATGCCTATTAAAAAAAAATACCTATTAGCTCACAAATGGGAAATGAGGCTCCTTTTATAGATTTTTGGAGGATCTAGGCCTAGGTGGCACAATCCTATGGTTGAGAATGAAAGGTGGAAGATCCTAGGGCTAGGATTGACTTGGTTGAAGGAGTTGAGAGAAAGGGGGATGTAGTTGGAATGTGAGAAGGAGAATAGGGATGATGTTCCTCTCACATTGACATGGAGGAGAAGAAGGTGGAAGGGAAAGACACATGTCAAGTGTCTCTCAAAGACTCAAGGGAGAAAGAGGGAGAGACCTTTTCCTCATGAGGACTCTTTGTACAAGTGTCCCATGAGTCACCTTTGACTCTTAGAGGTGGCTTGAGAAGCCCCTTAGGAATAGGGCTTGTCTCTTGACTTGGTTGTTGAGAGGACATGTGGCCATGAGACCAAGTCCTTTGAGGCCACATAGCCCTAAAGAATAGGACATGTGTGGGTGAGGATAATTACTAATAAATAATTAGTAATAATTATTTATTTTAGCCAAAGTGATGTGTCAGGTGACTAGGTAGGTGAGGTGGACTAGGAAACTTAGTCATATTTAGGTGATTGTGTATTTAATTAAATCACTTTAATAAGACTAAATAGAAGACTTAGGATAGAGGAATAGACTATAGTGAATTTACTAAATAAATTGAATAATTTATTTAATAAATAGAGGAATAATTATTAATTAAATAATAAATATTTAATTAATTTATCAAGTCAATATTAATTAAATAATAAATATTTAATTAATTTATCAAGTCAATATTAATTAAATAATAAATATTTAATTAATTAATGAAGCTATTTTTATGTGTATACAGTTACTACACATTTTCTTGAAACTCTTTTTAATCCTTGTAGTCACTGAGTTTAGTCCTCATATAGATCAACATTTCATCATATTTGACATATTTCCATTTCCACTCTTACTCTATTGGCTTTTTCTTTACTACTATGTTCTCACTACTTGGTATTCAATTTGTATTTTGTGCCTTTAATGCAACTTTCACTATCCTTTAATGTTATTATGACATGATTTGATTTGAACTTTATAGCATGTGCATATAAATCTCTATTATACTATAAACTAACTACGACTTGTCATCCATGATGTTGTCCTAATTACTTCCTTCTGTACATAAATCAAAGTTTGTTACTTTTCTTTTCTCTTGGATCAAACAATACAGCTACTATTTTATATATTTTATGAGTAATGACATAATGACAACTTCTTGTACATATATTCTTCACTTTACCCATAGCAAGATTAATCCATTGCACAATATTTACCATCTTGATTGAATATTAAATGACATTTTGTTAGAGTAAATGGTTATTTTTCCATTTCACTCTTGACTTAAGTTTACTTAGGTGAGCTTATTTATTAGGAGGAATTATTTATTTTGGATATTATTATTAGGAGATATTGATGAGTCATACTTTAACTCTATCCTCTCCTTAGATAACGATATGGATGAGTCATACTTTGACTCTATTCTCTCCTTGGATATGGTTTAAATATTTTGAGACTCTACCTCCTCCTAGTTCAGACACTTGTCTCAACCATGTCCATGTCTCCTATTAGCTCTTGCCTATATAAATAGGCTAGCTTGCATGTATTTTGGATATATTGGAGATATTGAAATGCTAGGATATAACATATTAGAGATTTTCCTAGAAGTGATGTTGTTATGCCTTTGAGATTTTACATCAAGATAGTCTAATATTTTTATTCTACTTATTTTATTTTTATTTATTGATCTAACACTTTCAATTGGATTCTGGGTTATATCCATTTTAGCATATTCTAACATGGTATTAGAGCATATTTTGAAAGATTAGATCCAATAAATATCTATTTTGCATATATGTGGTTTTCTTGATTTGATTGAGTGCAAAACCTTGAAGGATTCAAAGAGCATTTTTGATTATGCCATTTTGTCTAGAAGGCTCGAGAAAGTCAAAATTGGCTTTTGTTTCATCCTTTTAGGAGATCGTTTGCAAAAGTTAAAAAATTAGGTTTTGTAGCTCGGATCTGGAGGACAAGAGGAAAATCAAAAAAATTTCATGCCAAAAGGACCTTGTTGATGTGTCCAGGATGGCCGAGCGACAAACTTTGATATAAAATTCACCCTATTTCAGTGTAGGGAGAATCTGAGGCAAAAAAAATTGTCAATAGGCCTTTGCACATTTTTTGAAAAAAAAATTAAAATGATTTTTTTGAAATAGTGTGGTTCTCTTTTTAAAAAAGGAGCACAGACCAAGCACGAGCCCACAACCACCACCGCCAGAGTGAACTAGCACAATGGCGCAGAAAACCTCCTAACTAGAGGACCACTACTAACTAAGCACCGCCCAACCTTCCACTAGAAAATTTAGGAAATTCTTGCCTAAATAAAAAAAAATTGATTGAAAAAATGATTCAAAATGAGCAAGATATGGGCATTTGAAATAAAACTACAAATTCAAAAACTCCAATGGTGAAGGGTAATAAAATTTAACCCTCTGATGATGTCAGCAAAATACATAATTAAATTTGACAGCCATATGATCATCATAGCAAAAATCTAGGTACTTGTGTCACGGTGGAATGGGAAT
This sequence comes from Chamaecyparis obtusa, assembly GCA_027943335.1. Lineage (NCBI taxonomy): Eukaryota > Viridiplantae > Streptophyta > Pinopsida > Cupressales > Cupressaceae > Chamaecyparis > Chamaecyparis obtusa. Next base: position 1,162,786 of record BSBK01001784.1, read on the forward strand.
CAAAATTATGCTAGTGAAAATGTTGACTATGCTGACGGGGTGCTTACGTGTCACTAACGTGTGTGATGATTGGGTGGTTACTAGGCACTGATGTCGATAATGACTATGTTGATGTGACATAGTGCTAACATGGCTTGTCTGTGGATGAATTCTTTTCTACACTACATTTTCATTTTCTACATTAAAATGGATCAATCAGCAATTCCATTACTCAAAACCTATAACTACTATGAGTGGAAGTCTAAAATGATAATCTATCTTAAGAAGTTGGGGTTATATAGAGTAACAATGGGTGTTGAAACTAAACCAACATTTCTTTTGGAAAACCCCAAATGGTTCAACAAGTGTGATGAAGCATATCATACTCTGTGCATGGCCATATCTCATGATCTTCTCTATCATGTTGAATCCACCACAACTCCTAATAATGTGTGGACAACATTAGAAGGGTTGTTTGGAAAACAAGATGAATTAAGGGGGCAGCAATTAGAGAATGAGTTGATAGGATTAAACCCATGTAAATTTGAAACTATTCAAGACTTATTCACAAATTTTAAGGCTTTAAGATTGCAATTAAAAGCATGTAGGATTGAGAAGAAATATTCACCACTAATTCTTAGAATTCTTTCCAAACTTGATCCAACCTATTCTATGTTTGTTTCTACATTCTATGTTACAAAAAGTGCCTTAGGAACTAACTATACAATATCTTCTCTTGATAAGTTTGCAAATGAAATCATGAAGGAACAAGACAAGTTGATTCATATGTGCACAATTAAGCCCTCCAAGTCCCATGCCTTTTCTGCAAATAAAGGCACAAGAGAACAAAGAGGGCCTTCTAAGAAAGAGAAGAAACAAAAGTACCAAGTTAAAAAGAAGAAAGAAAAGAAATCGGTTTCCCCAAGAGCAACAAGTGAGACATCTTCTTCAAAAGGTGATAAGCCCAAGAAGGAGAAAACAATGTGTTCCTATTGTAAGAAACTTGGCCATGATGAATGCAAATGTATGAAGAAGCTCAAATTGATCACTTGTCTCATCTTCTTGAAAAGAACAATATCAAGGTGCTTGATTCTATCAAGTCAAGTTCATCTCAAGAATATTCAAAGGATACAAGTAAAGGGAAAGGAAATGGTACAACCCTAGTTGTTGTTTCCTTGCAACCATATTTTTGGATTATTGATTTGGGTGCTTCGCACCAAATGACTTTTTCAAAATAAAGTTTTTCCTTCCTGAGTCATGTTCAATGCCATCTATTCTTTTGGGTGATGACACTCTTGTTGAAGTGCATGGGAGAGGGTATGTTGATGTGAGTGAAGGAACATTTCATGATGTCCTATCTATTTTTCAAATAATCTCCTATCTATCTATCAGATCACTCACACAAGCTCTTTCAAGTGGGTTGAGTTTACTCCAGACACAGTGGTCATTAGTGATATTAACAATGGGTCTATGATTGCACTGGGAAAGGAAGATCATTAGTCCAAACTATATCACTTCTCTGAATTTTTTTTTTATTCTCCTTCACTTGCATTACTCACTCACTCATATGAGGTGAGTCATTTGTGGCATCAACCATTTGACCACTTGAACTATTGATGAACACATATGAAAACTTGGTAAGGAAACTACAAACTTACTATTCGGTTTGGACACAGAGAACTTGGTAAGGAAAAGATAGCTCAGTATGTAAATGGTTTGAGATTCAACATTCAGGATGAGCTTGGTATGTTGAAGATTGATTCTATTAAAGATGCTTATCAATGTGCTCCAAAGGCAGAAGATAAGTTGAAAAGGAAACAACATGGTAATCGCCAAGGGAAGGAGAAGATTGATCACTCAGTGAAGGATAAACTGAATGATGTAGAAGATGAATAGAAACCTGTAGAACTGAAGAAGAAGATAGGTAGAGTTATCTTTAAGGGTACTTTCTATAACTATGGAGAGGAAGGACACCAACACCATTCTTTTCATAGAAGAAGCTTGATGACCAATGAACTGTTGTGGTAAATGAGAACATTCTGAATGAACCTGAATCTGAGAACTTGCTGGTTCAGTGAACATTGCTCGGTACAAAGGTGGAATCTTGTCAGAGGAGTAACTTTTTCAAGACTTGGTGCAAGTTTGGAAGTAAAATCTATGATGTAATTGTTGATAGTGGTAGTATTGATAACCTTGTTGCTAAGGACATGGTTCAAAAACTTGGTTTGAATAGAATGATACATCCTTATCCTTATAGGATTGGCTGGCTACAAGATGATCATGCTTTGGAAGTAAGAGAACAATGCTTTGTTGATGTTCAGATTGGCCAGTATAAGGATCTTGTGTTATGTGATATTGTGAAGATGAATAGTTGCCATATATTGCTTGGTAGACCTTGTCAATATGATTGCAAAGCTATGTATGATTTCATGAAGAATGTGTTTACTATTGAGAAGGATGACATGAAGTTTTCCTTGATGCCTTTGCTAGATACAATGCTTGGTAGGAGAAGCCTGAGTATTGGTAGCCAAGTTGAGTTGGTGGATCCTGAAGGTATGGATGATCAGTGTGAAGAACAAGCCTATGTGTTATCAAGGAAAGACTTGAAGAGATGGAGGAAGCTAAAGTGGAAGAGTATGAAAAGAGAAAAGATGGAGGACTGATATGTGAAGAACTAGTTTGGGTTTATGTGTTAAATCCCAGAAGATGTTCTTCTCACATATGAACATCTTTTCAAACCTAGGGTGTCTGATGCAGGGGCATTCTTGGTCCTCAGTGAATCTACATGGTGGTTTGTTATTTGGTTACTTGGTTGTAGCCTTAACTGATAGTCTTGGTTATTGAAGGAAGCTCGGTTGCTGAAGGAACTTAGTGGAACCTCTAATGCTTGGTGGAACTGGTGCTTAGTAATACCTATGTTGGTCAGTGTTGCTAGCTTGGTTAGTTCTGTCACTAATGCTCAGTTGTTTCTTTGGCACTCGGTAGATGGTCTTATCGACTGGAGTTCTTGAAGATTTTCTTGGCCGAAATGGTGCATTTATTATTGGTATCTTCAGTTGGATTCTCCTATGTGGATCTGGAGGCTGATATGTTGAATTAAATGTTTTTAAGGCTATTTGAGAGCTGACTTGTTTGGCATTTAATATTTGTTTGTAGGATTTAATGGTGTCATCCAGCCAACTTGTGGCTGATGATTAGTATTTAAGGGGTGTTTGGGGTAGTTGTTTAGGCATCAGGTTGGGAGTTCTAAGAGCTGATTTGGGAGAATCAGATAAGTGAAGTTGTGGAAAAGATCATGTGAGATCTTGCAGATTAGATTGTTGTCTGATAGTTTGTATTTGCAGAGCTAGTGGTTGCTTACTTAGAGACAAGGGGATTTCTTGGAGGCTTGTGAGTTCAAGTTCTAATCTACCTTAGCGTTTCCATTAGTTGTTGATAGTTTTTAGAACTAAACTAGCTAGAGTTGTATTGGATCTTGTTGATCTTGTAGAATTACTTCTTTATTGTAATTTTCCCTAACTTGAAAGGCCTTACAACTGGGCATGTTAATGGAAAATTTTATTTGAAACAATTATTGTTGTGTGTTATTTCCACTATTTTGTTTTGAAGCTGCTAGGTTGGATTGTCCTTAATTGGATCATCTTCCCTTGACCTGCATCAACTACCATTACTTGTAGTAGCTTAGTCAACATGATATGGTTACATGATTGCCTTCTATTTTATTTTCTAAAGGATTTTGTCAAGGATGTATTCTTGGAAAGCATCTTGAGGAAAATTTTGATAAAGGAAAATCTTGGAGAGCCACACAACTTTTGGAGCTAGTACACAGTGATTTGGTAGGACCATTTTGTTGGAAATTTGACTATACTATTGTATATGACTTAATATAGTGTTTTCATGATGGTAACAAAGTCATATAGTGTTTTGGAGTTAGCACACATCATCAGAAGATCAGAAATTGGCTAAGTACAGAAGACTTGACAGTTAGTAGAGCACTAGTAGTTCAAAGCATTAGCGCACATGCATATGACCAAGTTATGGTATGTGCCCTTGAAGTTAAACTTGTATGTATGTATTCATGCTAAGTCTAAGAGTGCATGATCAAATGAGCCATATGACAAAGATACAGATAGTTGAAGAGGTATAACCAGTGAATGCCAGAACATAATAGTGTATGCAGCTGACTATTGGTAGTTTGATTAGTGACTATAATATTGTTTTGTAAAGGATATGCGCCTATTGTAATTAGGTTTTAGACATGTAATTAACATTTTTTGTAAACATGCTTGAGCCAATTCAATTGGAAGCATTGTATGTAATCAGTTATAGGTCGACCTAGTTAATTATTTTGGGTAGCGCATATAAATATGAGATGTGCCCTTTGTAATTAGTATGGAAGTTGATATAGAGTTGAAATAAGTAGAGCAAAAATATGTGAAGAGTTTTTAAGATGTATTAGAGCTTTGCAAGAGGTCAAAGCATCAGGGCATCAAAGGAACTGATCCAACAAGCAGTGTCACAACACCAGTTCATCCAATAGATATAGTGTGTATCTGAGATCAGAAGGTTGTAGCCTTCACCACTTGAGTAGTGAACTCTAGGAAAGTGTGTCCCCACCCCTAATAAGGTTAATTATAAAAGACTCCTAATAGGGTCTGACCCTTGACAAGGTCACTATACTAAATGCATTGTAAAGACAACTCCTAACAGGGTTAAGGATCTTCTAATAAGGATCATAAAACACTAGTGCAGATTATTAGTGGGTGTCAATTCCCACTTTGGTTTTTACCTATTTGGGTTTCCCCATAACCATATTGGTGTTATGTGTTGAGTTTATGTTTCTTGTTTATGTTAATGTTCATTTTAGTACTTAAGTATCCAAGTTGAGTTTCAATAGTAAAAGTTAAAAGTTAAAATATAGTGAACATTGATTCATGCCCCCCCCCCTCCTTAGTGTTCCCATTCCTAAAAATTGGTATCAGAGCTCTGGTCCTCAGTAAAGAAGTTTAACCACTTGAGGATATCATGGACAAGATAGAAATGAAACATCTGAAAAGAAATCTTGAAGCTGCTCTTGAAGACCTAGACAAATCTGAAAAAGAAATTGAAGAGATAAAAGTAAAAGTTAATAATGCTCAAGCAGTCATCAAAGGACTAAGGAAAGATTTAAAAGAATGTTCTACTAGTGATTTAGGGATCATGGTCAAAAATTTAAATGAAGAGAAAACATCTTTGAAATATCAGATTAAAGAATTGGATGACAAGCTAACTAATAATCAGGAAGTCTATGATGAACAAATCAAAGAGAACCTTCAATTGAATGAAGAATTGAGGCGAGCAAACATGGAAATCTTGGAGCTAAGAAACAACAAAGAAATCTTGGAATCTGAATTGAAAGAGGCTAAGAATCACATTGATAAATTACACATAAGAAAGGATCTGATTGAATCTCAATTGTATGCTTGGAAGCTTAAAGGAGATACCGACGACATTAGATTCAATGAAGCACAAAATCAGATTGACAACATACGAGAAATAATGAAAGCACTGGAAGACACCACAGATGCTAAGGAGATTGTAAATCAGACTAAAAATAGTATTGAACCATCTAAGGATGAGCACAAGCCAGTATACCAAACTTGTTATGCATGTAACAAGCATGGACATATAGCAAGGAATTGTAAAGAGGTAAGACCTTTCAATGGTTGCTATTATTCTTGCAATAAATTTGGTCATAGAGCTATGTGTTGGTGCCCAAAAATGATAGATCACTTTTGGCCAACTAACAGGTACACACTAATACTTCTGCAATTCTGGCTTAATCAAGCCAAGGCTGGTAGGCCTGAATTCACTTTAAACTATCAAACTCTCTATGTCGCACAACTGCGTACATAATTAAACAAACAAAGTGCCTCCCAAGGTGGTGAATGATCCTTGGAGGAAAGAAACAAATTCTCTAATAATCACTAGTCTATAAATCTTGACTAAAGTGGATTAAACTAAGGACTCAAAAGTAATGTTTTTGAAATAATGATTATATAATCTACAAACTACAAAGTATGAACCAAATGACAATTTCCACATATTAGTTAGATCAGTGCCTTCTAAATACTTGGGCTATAGAGTCATAAAAATTTCAATCCTAAACTTGCTTTAACAAGACAAGACCATCACTTCACAGGCTTCCACTTGAATTTTAATTCAAATCAATCTATATAGCTAATCTTATCGAGTTTAACTCAAATTAAGAGATTGATAAGAAAAATGGTAGGTTCACAGACCATACAATTGATACTCGAGTTGTATATATTAACTTTGAATTACAATATTTAGGGAATAGAACATAGTGAAACACTCTATTTAATAGAATATCTGAAAGGCTAATTGAAAACATATAACTTATAACCACAAATAAAAAGAAGAGCACTTATCTTTATTAATATTGAAAAATTGGTACATAAGAGTTCATAGTTGTAGTTGTTTATGAAATTCTATTCTATCAAAATATATCTTGTATTGCGTTGTCTCTTTACATTTTACATTATGTATATATATGTGTTTGAGTGGATTTCTCACCTTTTTAGGGTGAAAAGACACAACCTTATTACAAATTATTTTGAAAAAATAATAAACTAACTAAAAAAAAACTACCTAACTTTCGGATTTGGGTCTGTTCAAAAAACCAAAACACCTCATGGAAAGCTAAGGATTTAATTGGAAATAGGAAATTTGATTTTCCAAACTGGGGCTTTTTTATATTTTTAAAATTCGACCATCTTCAGCCTCTATTGGCATCATCTTTGCAGCAGGTCGAAATTCCAGAATTTTCTGAAGGCTTTGATCACAAAACTTTGATCGTTCCTGTCACAAAGCTTCCATCCTTAATATCTCAACTTTTTAATTGAAAATTAATATAATTTTTTCATCCCATTTCATGTACTCTATCATTAATTATTTTTCACGGATTTTAAGAGGCCATTGTTTAGGGTTTTATCACTATATAGGACTCCAAATTTTGCCCAAAATTTAGAGCTTCAACACTATGAATTGTAAAACAAGTCAGAAGAACAAGACTCAGAATACTCAAAGAAATCAGAATCAAACAAATGCAAGAAGTTCACAAAATATTACATGTTAAATATGTAACTATAATGGTCACTCAGCTAGACAGTGTAAAATGGTAACGCATGTCAATGCACCAAAGAATATAAGGCCTCCAGTTATTTGTCACTCTTCTAACAAGGCTGGACACATCTCTAATTTCTATAGATCAAGAAGGTAGAGTCAGGAAATCCCTAAAAAGCCAGAAGAATCAATATTGGATACTGAAGGAGAAGTCAAGTTTGTGAAAGGTTTAGAAGATTGGAGCTTGATTTGGTTAGAGACAAAGAAGAACAAGGTTGATGAGCATGTATTGGATGCATCCACAGTGGACGCACCCTCTATATCTAGATAAATGGCCCTCAGGGTCATAGGGGGAGCTAATTTAGCTCTAGACCCCTACGTGGCTGATATACTCACACTTAGAGTATGCACCTTTGGACTTAACCTTTTTGAGACCAGTAGAACCTATGTACAAAAGCGCACTAGCTGATTGATTGCAAAATGAAAGTTAGAGATTTTTAGTAAAAGTCTGGTTTACATGACAAGCATTAATGGAGAAATTTTCACTTTAAAGTACATAGAGACTTGTAGATCACTCATTTCATTTGAGTTTAGAGAAATTGAAGAACACATAAGCCCTATCGGTTGATTGTGAAGGATTTCAGATTGATTCACCAGCAAAGTAGTGCGATTGATTGGTTGCAAAAGCCCTAATCCATCGCACCGATTCAGAAGTTCTTGGAAACCATTAGGAAAGTGATATGCAAGTAATTGATGGTTGCTCCTATTGTATTTGTTTTTGTGGAGAAGAAAAGATATGTATTTTAAAGGTACCCATTCAAATCTACATTGGATGACCTATAAGGGGCATTCTCCCACACTCCTATGGGTGTTATGCATGTAGAAGGCATCTGAGCATATATTTACTGCAAGAAGGAACCAGTAGGACTTGACAGGATAAGAGTGCACTTAGAAACCATGATGAAACAAGATAAAACCTTCCTAGATGAGTATGCGCAGTTTGAAAACCACTCTATAATTGAATATGCTACTACATATGAGTTCTATGAGTCTGAATGGATAAAGATTCTACTTAGCAGGATTCATGATGACCTATTCTAGATAGGTGAAGTGCCAGTCTAAATAACAAGAGACCTAATAAATGAAATGATAGGCCTCTCAAGGATAGGAAACATTCTTCCAGTGGGCAAGGATGTTAGAAAACTTGTAGAATAGTCATGCAAGTCAAGAAGTGATAGGCGGGGAATGACCATTGAGCTTATAGAGGAGAAAGCCATCAAATTGATGTCTATGATACTAGCATTAGGTTTCAGCACACCAGCAGTGTGAATAGTGTGTCAACAGCCACAATTCTTGTAGCAATAAGACTTGTGAGAGAAAATGGTGAGTTTAATTTTTAAAAGATCCTACGCGCACAACTGATAGACAACATTAAAGCCATTAAACATGACAAGACCAAAATATTCAAGTTTGGGTCTTTGATCATATACATGTACTTCCACATTCTTGGAAAGGTGTCAGACTTATATTTATACAAGAGTATTCCCACAATGCCACATATATCCTTTAAGGCATCTACTGAAAGTACACTAAAGGATTACATAACACTGGAATTGAAGACATTTAGGGCCAAAATGTAGATGAGATACAAGATTCCAGAAAGCATTGTTGAAAATTACAAAGATAGCATTTTATTTATGGTAGAAACTAATGTAACTTGTATGGAAGCAGTAGAGCCAAGAAAAAAGTGGATCCATCCACTTGGTTATGAGGTTGAGGAGCCAATCCTAGAGGCATTTTCTCAAGTACTGTTATCAGCACCTAAGGACCCTAATGAGCCAAGATGGGGGACTTATGAAGAGAAAACAAGAGAAGTTGATGCAGTTTTAAACAACGCTGCAACTAAAAGAAAAGTAGCAAAGGTTACTTATGAGATATTGAAAGTTCATGGAGTAACTCAAGCAGACCTGGACAAAGAAAGACAAGAAAATATTACTTTGGGAATTGAGAGTGCATCTGCAATAGAGGCAGAGTCTAATGATCCAAAATTCAAGAAGGTAAAAGTGGAGAAGTCTGATGATCCGAAGGGTAAAATAGATGATACCCCTCCTACACCCACAAAAACAATTGACCTTACTGCTCCTCTAGAGTATAAGGCAATGCCTAAGATGAAGAAAGAAATCAGCACTAGTCATCCATCCTTGCAAGCAACAAGAAGTAAGAAGAACACTCAAGCACCTCCAGAAGTAAGTTTCAAACCTAGTCTTAGTGTGTTGAGTAAAAGGATTATTGATGAAGGCATGATAGATCAAGTAGGAAAGTTCTATGAGAAGTATAGTGAAATTGACAAATCAGAAATTCATGGGATGATTATTAGACACATGTTGAAGTTTAAAAGGATAGTCCTAGAACTAAAGAAAATGATTCTAGACAATGTGTGGAATATCTTAGAATTCCTAAAAAGACATACCATTGAAGAGGATCAAAGGATAAGAGAAAAGATTCTAGATGAAAGTCTCATAGTATGCTCTCTAGAGGAGAAATTTTTTTTGTTAGATCTGGTGAAACCACATCTCAGAACCAAGACAAGAACATTACATATCATGGATAAGAATTATGAGTTGGTTGCAAAAGAAATAGAGAAATCCTTTGAGAAGGTTTTCTTGAACAGACACATGTACTGACCTACTGCACCCACAACTCAAGTGCCCACAAAGGAAGTCAAGGTGGTAGAGCCCACTAATGTACCAGTGACAGGTCCTCAGGACTCAGTGCCTATAGTTGAAACACCTACAAAGGTAGAAAATTCTGCACCCATGACAGAGACACACAAAATTGACATAATTTTTATTGATAATGTAAAAATTACTATGGTGGCCATAGACATTGATTTGGACAAGTTTGAAGAAGCCTTCATAAGCACACAAGAGATTGAAACTCTATGTGGTAACACTCCTCCCAATCAACAAGAAGAAGTATTGATTGAGGACATAACATATGAAAAAGAAGAAAAAGAGATAGAAAAAGAAACAAAGAAAGAGGAAGAAAAGATAGAAGAAAAGAAAGGAGAAGAAGAGGTAAAAGGAAGTGAACCAACAAATAAGCCATATGTCGAAATGAAAATTAGAGTAAAGCAAGAAGTAATGGATAGCACTCCTATCACTCCATTACCTTCTATATCATTGTTGTCAAGCTTGACACTGGACACCACCAGTTTGGATTTTTGGGGAGAAGAAGACCTGATCAAGATCAGTGTCTTAGCCATGGAGAAAGAAAAGGAAAAATAGGTGATGAGGAACCCCTTATTTGTTGAATCAGTCAATGTATTGAACAATTTATTACCTTCAGACAAGAAAGTGTCTAAGGTCAATACAGTTGATGATGTTAGCCACATCCTTATAGCCTTCAAGACTAACTTCTCTAGCTTGGAGGAATCTACATCCAAAGTAGAAGAGGAAAAATATATGAAGAAGAGGCTACGTGAAATGGTTAGCAACTTTACACCTGACCTAAGTTCACTAAAGACTGGTCAAGCATCTTGAAAAGAGTTTTTAGAAAAGGGCGGGAAGATTATTGTTGACTTTATGAACCAGGACATGTTGACCATTGATCTATACAAGAAGATCCAAGAGGTAGAAGCTATTATTGATAGCATAAGGAAATCAATAGAAGATCCATCCATTGATGTGAACATGTGTAACAATGTATATAAGGGACATATAGATAAAATAGAGAAAGTTGAGAAGGAGATGTCCAAGATAAGGGCAAGACAAACACAGCTAAGGAATGCTCTTGTGCCCTCCCTAGATGTGCTTAATCAGAATACCAAGGAGATTGATGCCACCATGATGACCTATGATCAAGGTCCTAGCATGGATTTGGAGAAGATGGAGAAGCTAACATATGCCTTATGTGCCCATCTCCAAACTGTCAATGCACTGATTACATTCTGGAAACAAGAGATCCAAAAGTTGCAGATAGCATATCCGGATGTCTTAACATTGTAAGTACTTGTAGATACAATTTTTGGAACACCTTTGTCATTAATTTAAAAGGGGGATTATGTATAGAATATGGAGTTATAGATATGTAAAGAAGATGTATAGTAATAAGACTAAGGGAGATATAAGTTAGAAGTTTTTGCATAAGAGGATAGATAGTAACTTTTCCATATCCCTTTGTTGCCATCATTGAAAAAGGGGGAGATTGTTGGAAAGTTGACTATACTATTGTATATGACTTAATATAGTGTTTTCATTATGGTAATAAAGTCATATAGTGTTTTGGTGTCAGCACACATCATCAGAAGATCATAAATTGGCTAAGTACAGAAGATTGGATAGTTAGCAGAGCAATAGTAGTTCAGAGCATCAAAGCACGTGTGTATGATTGAGTTATGGTATGTGCCCTTGAAGTTAAGCTTGTATTTATGTATTCATTCTAAGTATAAGAGTGCATGATTAGATGAGACCATATGACAAAGATACAAACAATTGAAGAGGTACAACCAGTGAATGCCAGAACAGAACAATGTATGCAACCGACTGTTGGTAATTTGATTAGCAACTATAATATTAACAACATAAGATTTCCACAATCCTTGCACTTTCTCTTTCTTGATGATGGATCACAGAGTGTGATCCAAAACGTTGATGCTAAAAATACTTACACAATCGAATCCAGAAAACTTACTTTGCATAACTATAATATTGTTTTGTAAAGGCTATGCACCTATTGTAAATAGATTGTAGACATGTAATTAAATTTTTTGGTAAACACACTTGAGCTAATTCAATTGGAAGCATTGTATGTAATCAGTTATAGGCCAACCTAGTTAATTGTTTTGGGTAGCGCATATAACTATGAGATGCGCCCTTTGTAATTAGTATGGAAGTTGATATTGATGAACTACAATTGATTTGGAATCTGATTGAAGAATCTATGATTAAAGATCACTGAGAAGTTTCTGATTAGATATGTAATATGATTAAATCAGTATTATGTTTTCATTGATGTAAACTAGTTTGACAACACTTATCTTGTAAGTTACTATACTGAAACATCTGAAGAAAGGTGAAAGGGATGAAGAATAGAGAAATCTACATGAGGAAGATGTATATGTCATATGAGGATAAGGAACACATTGAGTAACTTGTTGATGAGTCTATGACCTTATGATATTGACTTTATTATGTTGCATTCATCTATGATGAAGAATAGAGCTGAAAGACACAAAGCAGTGTTGTCGGTAAATGAAGCATTTCAATATACATCGACAGAGTGTAGTGTATACTGAGCGTAGTGTTAACCAATCTTGTGTTCACTGACACATTTCTTTGTTAACCAAGCAGAACAAAATGAATTAAATGATCAGTTTAGCTGATAAGATTGATGAGCTGGAAAGTGTATGAAATCGAGGTAACAAATAAATGTTTATTATGAAGATCAACGACTAACATAATTAAAGGAAGATCTAATGGAGCAGATTGAAATGTGTTATTGACACATCAGTTGAGGAAACTTAAAGTGAAAAAATCAATGAATGAGATTAAGCGGAAAAATTTGATGGACAAAAACAAAATAGTTTACTCGTCGATATAAGAGACTGGATATTTCATAGTGAAATTGTCAGAAGAAGAAGATACTACAGGATTATCGCGTGAACAAGTTTTCATGCATTCTGATCATACTAGTTAATGAGAACTGAGCTACAGAACAATTACCGAGCTACAAAGAGTAATTACCGACAGACAGTAAGTTGATACATTGTTGAATCTGAAGTGGTATATTGATCAGAAAGATTTGTATGAGCTGAATATTGATCTGTAATCTATAATTGAAGTTGTATTAAGGCAGATCATCTACTGTTACATATTTAGCCATTGTATACAGTCAAATCTCTTAACGGAGTGGACTAAGAAAGTCTTATTATGTATCATTCATAGAATGAACATTGTTATCCTGTCAACCCCATAGTGAATGTTGGTTGGACGATAACTATTGGTCTAAAATCCTCTAACAAGGTCACACCTAAAAGTGTGTTTTTAAACCTTTAACAGGGTTGGGTCTTCACCAACCTCACTTCAGAAGAGTGAATATTTTGGGTTGCCAGTCCCAGGTGGTTTTTCCCTTCGCAGGGTTTCTACATTAAATCTCTTGCATTATGTGTTGATTTTGATATTTGCTTGTTATCATACTTTGCCTATTACATGTTAGATTTGATTAGTAACTGTTATAAGTTTTAGACTGATAATCGGTAAAAGCATAGACAGTGAAAGTATTTTATGTTTACTGAGTAGCAGAAGTTGAAGTATTTGTTTTGGATTATACATTTTGTTTTGGGACACTGGATAACTGATTCACCCCCCTCTCAGTTATTCTAACAATTGGTATCAGAGCGGTGGTTGCTTAGAATAGAGTTTTAAGGAATTCAGCACAAAGGTCTCAATATTTATAAGAGGGAAGTGCCAAGACTGAACAAAGAGAACTTTGTAGTATGGAAAAGCTGGATGAAGTTGCACATATCTGGAATTGGGAATTCTGCACTAGAACTAATGGAAAATGGCTATATTGAACTGACCCCTAGTCCCTTAACTCTTGATCAATTGAAAGATAGGCATGAACAAAACATTAGTATGATGGAACTTGTTGCTGCCTACATTGACGCTGAATTTGAAGACATTAAGGGATGCACTACTACCAAAGCCATGTGGTACAAGCTAACTCTAATATATAGTGGAGATTTGAATGTTAAAAGAGCCCGAGCTGAAAGCCTAAGAGGAAGATTCAATGATATGAAGATGAAGGAAGGTGAGAACATTGTGCAGTACTCAAATAGACTAAAAGAGGTAGTACATGCTATTAGAGCATCAGATGGAGTTATAGATGATGAAACAATGATACGCAAGATTCTCAAAACTTTGTTGCCAGTTTATGCAATCAGGATCTCTGCAATTCATGAAACAAGGGCTACATAAACTCACAACCTTTGAATTAAATAACTTTGATAACAGTGTTGTTCCTTCTATTGAATCCTCTTTCATGTCTTCTTTGAAGATTGGTAAGTCTAGTAGGAATAATAAGAATAATGATAGTGATAGCAATACCGATGATGAACTTGATGAGCTTGAAGCTCTTATGGCCAGAAGATTACCCAAAGGAAAAGGAAGGTATAGAGGTAAGCTACCTTTGGCATGCTTTAATTGTAAAGAATTTGGCCACATCGCTGCTAGATGTCCACATAAGAAAGATGATGATAGATCCAAAGACTGATCTAAAGGAAGCTATGGGAGAAGAGTCAATAGAGGCTACCGACACAACAATAGAGACAACCAAGATGATAAAGGCAAAAAGGTATGTTACATAGCCGAAGATATTGAATCTAAATCTGATTCTAATGATGACATTGAAGTTGTATTTGTTTCTATGAAAGATGACTCGGAAGAAGAAGAGAAACATGAAGAGATAGCACTGATCTCTAAAGTAAGAAAAAATGATACATGGATCATAGATAGTGGCTGTACACATCATATGACCAGTGATGTAGAGAAATTTGATTAGCTTGATGAATACAATGGTGGATTTGTGAGAATGGGAAATGATGCACCTTGTATGGTAAGAGGTAAAGGTTCATTGTTGATTAATGATAGAATAAAATATGAAAATGCATATTGGGTAGATGGACTAAACTATAAGTTGTTAAGTGTGGCACAACTGAACAATTCAGGCCACCGACTTGATTTTGAGAGCAAAAAGGTGAAGATTTATGATGATGGGGGAAGACTTGTCAGAACTAGTACACAATCTAGAGGTAATCTATTTTATCTTGATATTGATCAGTCTTCTTGTTTGTTAATGAAGGATGAAGATGCATGGTTTTGGCACAAAAGGTTATGCCATGCGAATTTTGATAACATGATCAAGATTAGTAAGAAGAAAAAGGTTAGAGGGTTGCCTAACTTGTCAAAACCAGATCATGCTATGTGCCATGAATGTCAGAAAGGTAAGATGACTAAGTCTAGTTTCAAAAGAAAAGACTACTCAATAAAGAAGATACTTGAGTTAGTTCATACCGACCTATGTGGTCCTATGAGAACTCAGAGTTATTATGGTGATAGATACTTTATTCTTTTTGTTGATGACTATACTAGACTAATGACTATTATGTTCTTGAAAGAGAAATTTGAAGCTTTTAAGATGTTTAAGTGGTATAAAGCTAAGGTAGAAAAAGAGACTAGTAAAGAAATAAAATGCTTAAGATCTGATAGAGGAGGTGAATTTATCTCTGATGAATTTACTGATTTCTATAATGAGTGTGGTATTAAAAGATAGGTCTCTGCACTAAGGACACCTCAGCAAAATGGCATTGCTGAAAGAAGGAATAGGTCAATAATTGATTGTGCTAGAACACTAATGATACAGAAGAATGTTGCTCATACATATTGGAGGGAAGTTGTCAGTACAATTGTATATGTTCTTAACTGAGTACAACTAAAGAAGGATACCAACTGGACACCCGATGAGCTATGGTTTGGACACAAACCTACTGTAAGTTATTTCAAGATTTTTGGAAGTAAATGCTTTATTTTGAAGGATGAGAGAAATGGTAAATTTGATTCAAAAGGAGATGAAGGGATATTTCTGGGATATTCCACCAAAAGTAAAGCATATTAATGTCTGAATAAAGTTACAAATAAAATAATTGAGAGTACTAATGTCCATGTTGATGAGTTTGATGACAAGAACATAGAGGAAAGTACAAAGGAACTGAAAGACTATGGTAGATTCACTTACATTAAATAGCTAGAGTATCTATCGAAGCCGTAATTTGTGCTAACTGGACAGCAAGAAAATAATGCAGAACAACAGGAAAGACAAACCAACGAACAAGATAGAGCTACCAAGAAAGGAAATGAACTTGAACAGGATGAACAAGAAAGAAGAAACCAATTTTTGGCTAGTTTTGTCAGAAGACATGATCCTGAGACACAAATTATTGGAGACAGACAAGATGGAATACAAACTAGGAGCAAAACAAGACAAGGTACCTGTCTAGTTTGTGAATTTGAACCAAAAAATGTGAAAGTTGCATTAGAGAATGAAGAATGGGTTAATGCAATGAAAGAGGAAATAGAGGAAATAGAGAAGAACAAAACCTGGTCCTTAGTACCCCGACCAAAGGATAAGAATGTTATCGGTACTAAGTGGATATTCTAGAACAAACTGAATAAAAATGGTGAAGTCACAAGAAATAAAGCTAGATTGGTATGCAAGAGATATGCACAGGAAGAAGGCATTGACTATGGTGAAACATTTGCACCTATTGCTAGATTAGAAGGAGCTAGAATGCTACTTGCATATGTTGCACACAAGAAATTCAAAGTCTATCAAATGGATGTGAAGTCAGCATTTCTGAATGGTATTTTTGAAGAAGAGGTCTACATAGAACAACCTAAAGGGTTCGTTGATCTAGACAACAAAGACATGGTATGTAGACTACATAAAGCTTTATATGGTTTGAAGCAAGCACCGAGAGCCTGGTATGAAAGGTTGCATACTTACTTGTTAAGTATTGGATTTGTTAGAACAAGTGAAAACAACAATCTGTATATGAAAGGTGATACTGATGATACTATTATTATTTCTGAGATATACGTAGATGATATTATTTTTGGAGGTCAAGATCATGTATGTAAAGCCTTTTTTGATGAAATGCAAAAGGAGTTTGAAATGTCTATGTTCAGAGAGATTAAATTCTTTCTAGGACTATAAGTGATTCAACAGAGTGATGGGATATTCATCACACAATCAAAATACATAAAGGAAGTATTGAAGACATTTGGCATGGAAGATGCTAAACCTGTGGGAACACTAATGGCTACTGGATGTAAACTAACAAAGTAGGATAAAACTACAAAGGTAAACCAAACACTTTACCGATCCATGATTGGTAAGTTAATGTATGTAGTTCATAGTAGACCAGATATAGCACATGCTGTGGGAATTGTTGCTAGATTTTTTGCTAATCCTAGAGAATCACACATGATTGCTACTAAAAGAATCTTAAGATACCTAAAGAAAATAGAGGACACATTTGAATACTTGAGGACTAGACTTGGGTTCCATCCCTTGTCTACCGGTCACTAAGGTGATCTAGATGTTGCATCAACCTACTTTTATCAGAAGATCACACATGTTGATGCAGCATAGTTCACACTTTGAATCATGTTCAAGGTTGTGATTAAGTTTGGAGAAATGGAACAGATTGGGATATCGGTATATAGAGATACAAAGATTGTATTGAACAATAAAGAGATACTTAGCTACTAAAAGAGTTGTTTGTTTATTTTTTTCTTTGGCATTGTTGTCAAAGGGAGAGATAAATAATATGAAAAGGAGAGACAAACATGCACCAATGAGAACTATCTAAGGGAGAGACAATCTGAAAGGAATAGAGTATTGAAGATCAGTTACAAAGAATAGAAGTAGGAACAGGCAAATTGAAAGAGCATATCTGATGATTGGCATTACATTAGTACAAATGTTTAGTAATGTAGTGATTAAACATATTAAGCTAGGGAGAGCTTGTACAACATTTGTTCATAGAGTTGTAGAATACATGTTTGGTGTGTGTATGGTACATTTCATATTACTCGAGTTGCCATCAATGCCAAAGGGAGAGATTGATGAACTATAATTGATTTGGAATCTAATTGAAGAATCTATGATTAAAGATCATTGAGAAGTTGCTGATTAGATATGTAATATGATTAAATCAGTATTATGTTGTCATTGATGTCAACTAGTTTGACATCACTTATCTTGTAAGTTACTATACCGAAACATCTGAAGAAAGGTGAAAGGGATGAAGAATAGAGAAATCTACATGAGGAAGATGTATATGTCAGATGAGGATAAGGAACACATTGAGTAACTTGTTGATGAGTCTATGACCTTATGATATTGACTTTATTATGTTGGATTCATCTATGATGAAGAATAGAGCTGAAAGACACAAAGCAGTGTTGTCGGTAAATGAAGCATTTTAGTCTACACTGACGGAGTGTAGTGTATACCGAGCATAGTGTTAACTGAGCTTGTGTTCACCGATGCATTTCTTTGTTAATTGAGCAGAACAGAATGAATTAAATGATCAGTTTAGCCGATAAGATTGATGAGCTGGAAAGTGTATGAAATCGAGGTAACAAATAAATGTTTGTTATGAAGATCAACGACTAACATAATTAAAGGAAGATCTAATGGAGTAGATTGAAATGTGTTATTGACACATCAGCCGAGGAAGCTTAAAGTGACAAAATCAATGAATGAGATTAAGCGGCAAAATTTGATGGACAAAAACAAAATGGGTTACTCATCTATATAAGAGACTGGATATTTCATAGTGAAATTGTCAGAAGAAGAAGATACTACAGGATTATCGCGTGAACAAGTTTTCATGCATTTTGATCATACTAGTTAATGAGAACTGAGCTGCAGAACAATTACTGAGCTGCAGAGAGTAATTACCGATGGACAATAATTTGATACATTATTGAATTTGAAGTGATATATTGATCAGAAAGATTTGTATGAGCTGAATATTGATTTGTAATCTGCAATTGAAGTTGTATTAAGGCAGATCATCTACTATTACATATTTAACCATTGTACACAGTCAAATCTCTTAACTGAGTGGACTAAGAAAGTCTTAATTATGTATCATTCATAGAATGAACATTGTTATCCTGTCAACCCCATAGTGAATGTTGGTTGGATGATAATTGTTGGTCTAAAATCCTCTACCAAGGTCACACCTAAAAGTGTGTTTGTAAACCTTTAACAGGGTTGGGTCTTCACCAACCTCACTTCAGAAGAGTGAATATTTTGGGTTGCCAGTCCCAGGTGGTTTTTCCCTTCACAGGGTTTCCATGTTAAATCTCTTGCATTATGTGTTGATTGTGATATTTGTTTGTTATCATACTTTGCCTATTACATGTTATATTTGATCAGTAACTATTATAAGTTTTAGACTAATAATCGGTAAAATCATAGACAGTGAAAGTATTTTATGTTTACCGAGTAGCAAAAGTTGAAGTATTTGTTTTGGATTATACATTTTGTTTTGGGACACTGGATAACTGATTCACCCCCTCTTAGTTATTCTAACAGATATAGAGTTGAAATAAGTAGAGCAGAAATATGTGAAGAGTTGTTAAGATGTATTAGAGCTTTGCAAGAGGTCAAAGAATTAGTGCATCAAAGGAATTGATCCAACAAGTAGTGTCATAGCACCAGTTCATCCAACAGATATAGTGTGTATCTAAGATCAGAAGTTTGTAGCCTTCACCACTTGAGCAGTGAGCTCTAAGATAGTGTTTCCCCACCCCTAATAGGGTTAATTGTAAAAGACTTCTAACAGGGTCTGACCCTTGACAAGGTCACTATACTAAATGCATTGTAAAGACAACTCCTAATAGGGTTAATGATCTTCTAACAAGGATCATAAAACACTAGTGCAGATTATTAGTGGGTGTCAATTCTCACCGGGGTTTTTACCTATTTGGGTTTCCCCATAACCATATTGGTGTTATGTGTTGAGTTCATGTTTCTTGTTTATGTTAATGTTCATTTCAGTACTTAAGCATCCAAGTTGAGTTTCAAGAGTAAAGGTTAAAAGTTAAAATATAGTGAACACTGATTCAACCCCCCCCTCTTAGTGTTCCCATTCCTAACACATTTCCACATCCTTCTTTCAGCAAAGCTAAATATGTTTTAACATTCATTGATTATTTTTCCTAGTATACTTTTGTATATTTTCTCAAACAAAGTCTAAATTCTTTGATTATTTTCAAGAATTCAAATCTTTTACAGAAAAACAAAAAGGGAAATCCATCAAGGTTTTGTGCACTGATAATGGGGGGAAATATGTTAATCAAATATTTGAGCAGTTTTGCATCTTGGAAGGAAATGATATTAAACACACAGTTCTCTACACTCCACAACAAAATGGAGTTGTAGAAAGAAATAATTGGTCCTTAAAGGAAATGGCCACCTATATGATCCACTCCAAACCATTTGCACCTTAGTATTGGGAAAAGGACACCAACTATGCATGTTACATTCAAAATCGAGTTCCTCATTGAGTTGTGAGGGGGGTGACTCTTTTCCAAGCTTGGACTAGTTAGATAACTATAGTCAAACACTTTCTAGTGTTTGGGTCTCCTGCATAGGCCCATATTCTAGCAGATAAATGTAAGGCTATGGACCCACAAATTAGGCCTTATATATTTGTTGGATATCTAGAGGGTGTGAAAGGCTACATGCTTCTCCATCCCACTAGACATGATCTTTTCATCGAGAAGAGTGTTCTTCTTGAGGAAGATACCTCCAGTTCCTCTTCTATCACTTCTCCATCATTCATTCATATGGAGACATTGTGACTACATGAAGATAGTTCTTTTGAGGGTTTTGATCCTCCTAATCCAGATGGGGAGTCTTCTTCTACTTAAAATAATGATGATGAGGATCAATCTTCCTCTTCTCTCAATCATCATTTAGAGGATGATGATTCTCCTCTAGATTCTCTACATGCTCTAGTTACTAGGCCTTGTTGGGCTTGTTAGACATTAGAATTAGCAGGTGATTGGGTTGGTGATCCTTCAGATGAGAGAAGAACAAGGTCACAATATAAGGAAGCTCCACATATCTTCATTGCTACAACTTTCAATCCACAATCCTTTCAGGAAGCTTCTAGTATCCCTGAGTGTGATGATGATATGCAATAGGAGTTCAGTTCCTTAGAAAGGAACCATACTTGGGATTTAGTCCCTCTTCCTAAGGGAAGAAAACTTGTTTAGTGCAAGTGGATCTATGGAAGAAAATTTGTTGTAGATGTGTTGGTTGATAAGCATAAGGCTTGGCTAGTCACCAAAGGATTCTCCCAAGTTCCTAGAAGTGACTACTCTGAGACCTTTGCACTAGTTGCTAAGATGAATTCCATCCGACTTGTCCTTTCTATTACTACATCCTATAGTTGGTAAGTTCATCATATGGATGTGAAGAGGTACATTTCTTCATGGTGATCTTCATGAGGAGATATATATGGAGAAACCACAAGGGTTCATTCAAGATCCTTCACTTGTATGTCACCTTCGAAAGTCCCTCTATGGCCTTAAATAGGCTCCTTGAGCTTGGTATGAAAAGATGGACTCGTTCCTTCTATCAGTTGGGTTCACTCAGTGCCATTCTGATCCAAACATCTATATTTTACAACAGGATGATACTCTCACTTTCCTTGTCCTCTATGTTGATGACTTTTTGATCACAGGGAGACTCTCATCCCACATCATGACAATCAAAACTACCCTTCATGATCAATTTTTGATTTCTGACTTAGGCCTTCTACACTACTTAGGGATTGAGATCACTCAATCTCCTTCTAATATCTTCCTTAGACAACATAAGTATGCACTTGATATGATCTCCATATTTCATATGGCTGATTGTAAGTTTACATCGTCTCCATTTTTGTCAGGGGTCAAACTTGAGGCTTCTTGTTCTTCACCCTTAGTTGATGCTACCTTGTATTGTCAATTAGTTGGTAGCCTCATATATTTGACTCATATGAGGCCTGATATTTCATATGATGTGGGCATGGTCTCTTAGTTTATGCAAGAGCCACATGAGTTGCATTGAAAAGAAGCTAAGAGAATTCTTCATTATATCTAGGGTACTCATAGTTATGGAATTCATTATGCAGCAAGTATGGATATTGACATGGTAGGATATATCGATCCAGATTGGGAAAGTGACTCTCAGGATCACAATTATTCTTTGGGGTATTGCTTCTCTCTTGGTTTAGGTCCATTTTCTTGGTCGAGAAAGAAGCAGTCTACTATTTCTCTTTCATCCACTAAGGTTGAGTATTGTGGATCAGTCAATGTAGCTAATGAGGCCATTTGAATTTAGAACATCCTCACTGAGTTTGATATTCCTTTCCAAAATCCAATAATCATCTTTTTGTGATAATTAAAGTGCCATTCATATTTCATGCAATTTGTTCCATAACCAACGAACCAAGCACATTGAGATTCACATGCACTACATTTGGGAGTTGACTCAGGAGAAGGTCCTTGACCTCTAGTACTATTAGACATCTAATCAGACTACACACATCTTCACCAAACCCTTCACTAAGAGAAATTTCATTCATCTATGTTCTTTTCTTGGGGTGCGACGGGTATCTTCTAGAGATTTTTAGCTTCTTGTTTACTCTCTTTTGGAGAGGAGTTTTCTCCCATTGGGGTTTTTCCCTTTCTCCAGTTATGAGAGGTTTCTTGTTAGTTGTACATGGGTACCTAACATGGATTTATTATCTAGACCCATAGGCTATCTCATACTCCCTAAGTTGCACTTAAGGGGGGGTGTTGGAGTAATTGGTTCTTTTTCTATTTCACTCTTGACTTAAGTTTACTTGGGTGAACTTATTTATTAGGAAGAATTATTTATTTTGGATATTATTATTAGGAGATATTAATGAGTCATACTTTGACTCTATCCTCTTCTTGGATAAGGATATGGATGATTCATACTTTGAATCTATCCTCTCCTTTGATATGGTTGAGTTATATCAGGACTCTACCTCCTATTGGTTGACACACTTGTCTCAACCCTTCCAATGCCTCTTATCATCTCTTGCATATATAAATGGGATAGCTTGCATGTATTTTGTATATATTGGAGATATTGAAATGATAGGATATAGCATATTGGATATTTACCTTAATATTGTTATACCTTTGAGCATTTACATCAAGATAGTCTAATATTGTTATTCTGCTTATTTTATTTCTAGTTATTGATCTAACATATTCAACTAGATTCTGGGTTATATCTCTTTTAGTAGATTGTAACACATTTATTGAATTGAGATGATATTACTCCTTAATCTATGTCATAGATGATATTTTACATATGTCAACTTGTTCAGTGTATCTGTATCTGTACTTATAATATCACTTAATTTTGATCCACCTTGAAGAGTCACTTTTTACTTCATTGTTTAACACTATTGTTATATATAACATCATTGTTAATAGAAATGTGATTTACATTGCATTGAGTATGTATGAACAATATTTTCACTCTTCTTTTACTTCATAGTAGTGTTTATTGGATATTTTCCATGCTTATATTGCCATTGATAGTGAGATATATATGTTATCGCAGTAGCTATTTCCCTATTGTGTGATAATGAGTATATTCATTCTTTTCTACTATACATTGCTCTACATTATTTTAATTCATGATCTATGTTGTACATGAAAGTGCCCTCATATATTGTTTCACATCATTTCTATGATTGACACGTGTCTATCCATAATTGTATGTATCATATAGCTGACTTGATATTGACACACTATGTACTACCGTTGTTGACCAACATGTTAGGCTCAACCCTTGTGGGAGCCTATTTCACCCCACATGCTGAAGTCTTCCAGTGATGAATATGTACCTGTTCCTACACAATGAAAAACATGTTAGATTAAAACAATGAACTTTAATTTGTTCCTTTTCCTTTCTCATCTGATATCCAGGATGATTGGTTTGATGCCATGTGCAAGGTCATTATATGCTTGTTGATGATTATGTATGAATTGATTGGTGTCTTGAGCTCTAACAAAAAAATTCATCATCTCTTGTTGGCATATATGGAGCAGTGAGGTGAAAAGGATTGGAGATGTATCCATCAACAACAAGATTCATTATTTCATCCTCTAGGCAATGACAGATTGCCCATCCTTTCATATATTCTTTTTATTATTTATTTTCTAATGTATAATTATTTTGCATATGCCATTAATCTAGTCAATCCCACAACTCATGCGGGATATCATACATTTGAACACATGAATGAAAACTATTTTCTATGAAAATTTATATCATTTTTTCTTTGTTCATAAATACGATTTCAATTTATCTATTTTTCAATAGATAGTATATCTTTCTGGTAGAAATATTTAGCAATATCAGACATGTACCCTTCTCTTGATGTCTATGAAACTTAACCGTCTCCACTTTAGTGAGATAGAAAATGAAAATGGGTAACAATGGTCATGAGCACAATGGTTACATTTGGTTTTATTTGAGGTTTGGTTTAGGATCAATCAACAACAGACCCTTTTTTTCTTTAGAAGGAAGAAAAAAAGACACCACATTAGTTTGAGAGATAGAAACTATAAATCATTTATAGGATATAGGAGGTGGAATTGAAGCGTAGATGGGAGGTTTCAAAGGTGTAGGAAGAATTCCAAGTGAAGGGCAAGGAGATAGAACTATAGGGGAAGAATTTCCAAGTTCACAAATCTTCTTAATTTTAATTTTTAATTTTTGATGGTATAGGAAATAGTTATCATTTCAAGGTTGAACTGGTTGAGACATGGTGTTGGTTCCCAAATCAACAGATTGAAAAATTCTCTGAGTATGCCTAACTCAATGCTCAAATCTTCCAAGATTTGGCCAACTAACGAGATCAACTGGATTATGGTTGTATTCCCCTGCTCTTCAGGACCTGGCGGGTAGACCCTATCATCAACTAGCTCTCCAAGTTGATGCTTTTTTATAGTATATTGCACCTTATTTGTATTTTGATTGTCATATCATCTCTAAAGATGGCCTTAATGTCTTGAGATAGATCCAATTGTGTATCTCACAACTATTACTTATTATCTTCTATTATTTGGTTTTTATTTTTATTTTAGTTTATATCCTTAACTGCTTTGTATCTGATCACTTTGTTGTTGTTGTTGTTTGTCAATGAAATTTTAATGTTATTCTTTTGATTGAAATTTTGATATATAATTATATTGATAGACTAGTGCCTTCTTTCTATTGGGTTGTAGAGTCACTCTTCTCTTCAACCTTAATGTGTGACCCTTATGAGACAATTTTTTAAGACCGCCACTTGGATGACCCTATTAACTTACCTAACATCACAATTAGTCCTATTGAGTTTAACTTTTTCTTGAAAAGACCAATAAGACAAAATTTATGTGTACAACAACTTTGCACACAAATCTTGATGGACAAATTGTAATGCAAATAAACAATCTTTGTACACAAAGACTCAAGATAGCTTCTATTTTCTTGAAACATAAATCACAAAGGAACTGATTGAAAAGAAAAGAATTGTAATATTCTATTAATTTTTAATAAAAATATTTACATTGTGATTGTTATGATTATTCTGTGATATATTTGATTTTGATTTCTCCTTTTAAAATATTAAGGATTTTTTCAAACTGTTACAATATTTGATAACAAAAGTCCTTTTCCCTAACATATCTAATCATCCTTTAATTACAATATTATTTATTCAATGTTCAAGACCTAAATATCCAAAATAATTAATCACCTTATTAATTAATCCTTTAGTCTTTGCGTGAAAACAATTCATGGATTATAATCCCTCCTTTTCACCAAGAATATTCTTTATTATACATTATTATTTACTTCACTATCCTTAAGAAAATTTATTACACCGAAGGTGCTCCCCATATGAACAAGACAACTTGATTTTTTTCATGAATGGTCGAAACTATGCTATTCTAGTTGTGTCTTATTGCTGATTTGTTTAATAGTATTGTTGGTTTTTCTTGGTTTATAGTGGATTTGACTATCAACCATTGACATTAAGGGGGGATTGTATATTATATCAATTTATTTGTTTTAATTTTAATTTTAAATTCTGTTTATAATCTTATATATTATCATTTTTATTTATTTTTAGATAATCTTTCAAATTTAATTTTGTCTTAAGATTTTATTTCTTTGCTTACGATCAATCTTAAATGTTACTTGAGATTGAACTTAAAAATTAAAATTCAATTATAATTTTAATTTTTCCTATCTATTTATATTATAAATTTGTGTGACAAGAATATTTTAGTATATTAAGTCAAAAACTATGTTTGAATAAATTAAATTTATTTGTCATGGTAAGAGAATATGTTGTATAATGTAAATTTAAATTAATTATTTATTATTAATGAGAGAGAGAGTAGGGGAGAGAGAGTATTGTTTATAGTGTGGTTTTAAATTTAGTTTTTATTGTGTGTATTGTTTGACTAAATGTAACTATTAAAGCATAAAAAATTTCATGTTTACGAAGTTGACTAATATAATATAATTCTATTTATATCAATTATATTAAGTAATAATATATTTTATACATAAAATTTAATTAACACAAATACAAAATTAATATACCAAATACAATCTAAATATATTGCATAAATAATGACAACTGGACAAAATCACAAACTCTACAAAAATTTAAATTAGTTATTTTTTACATATTTTAAAGGTTGTATTTTTTATATTAGATATAGAGAAAAACCAAAAAAATAAACCATGAAACCTAGAGACAAGGGAGGCCAGGCCTCAACCCATCCAATAGAGGTTCAGTAAAGTGCTATAAACAACAAGTATCGATATTTGGTCATGCCACGTAACCAATGAAATAGAAGAACATATTACAAGTGCACAAGAGGAATCTGCTCAACAAAATGAGAGGACCCTCCATCCAAATATCAACGTTGAAGGACGTTGTCATGGTTATCAGCCCTGGTAGTCCATCCGAGAGGACCCCTCATCCAAATCACTTGTTTTTTGTCAACAATTTGGGCAAGCATAGAAAATTTGTCCACAAGTGGATCACGATTGTCTCTGATTTCTTGAAGGAGCTAATCAAGAGCCAAATTGAAAGCATAGTGGCTGAACATACTTTTAGTAGCATGCCCGTCCTTTAAGAGGCGAGCAAGCTTCCTCCTTTCAAGCCTCGAAGTAACATAAATCTTCTCAACATGAGAAAATATGAGATTTTTAAAAGAGTCAATAAGGATTCTAGTTTTGCCTTGAAATCTATCTTCATTCCTAATCTTCCAAATAAACCAAAGAATAGAGGAAGAAAGAGAGAACCAAAGCATATTAGCATCCTTTTTAAGCCCATGAATAAAACCAATAACAACCTCCAAACCATTAGTGAGAGTAGGAATTTTAATTCCAAATAATAACCATATCTATTTAGCAAAATGCCAGAAAAAGAAAATGTGTTTGCTAGTTCCAGGAATACTACAAATATTACATAACTCAATAGAAGAAGAATCTCTACATAGGGATAACATATCAATTAACAGTTACCATTTAAAACATTTAATAGTAGTAGCAACTAGGCCCTTCCAAATCCAATTAAAGTATTTTTGCCAAACAGTAGTGTCAAGATCGGAGTACCACAACTAGTTATTAACATGCTCAATAATAGAAAGATTAGAGGAGATGGCCTTATAAATATTACAAGCTTTAATGTGAGAAAGAACAGTGCCAGCAGCCCACTTGAAACTGAGGTAGCTATGAGAGTCAACAAAACAGTCCTAGTTAGGAGGGAGGACATGATAGGCTTGAGAGATCATGCTATAGGTCTTATTTTGAGAAAGAGGCAGGTTAAACTTGATTCTGAGAGAGTCCCAGCTAATAAGATCATCATGTTCAAAGATATCAATAAGAGAAGTGATACCAGTAGTAGCCCAAGACTTAGCTGAGCAGCCTTGAGTAAGGGTCAGGGCTTTGTTTAAATGAAGGAGGCTCCACCAGATTGACCTCTCACCATGGATAGTGTTAAGGTTAAGGGCATTGGTATCCACCATGTGGACCCTAACATACTCCCAAGCTTTCCAGATAGTTTTAAACACATTAGAAGTTTCCAGCAACCAAGTCGCTAAAGGGAAGCCCTTTCCATGATTTGGCCTTCCTAGGGACACCTCTTTCAATATTGTTCTTGACCAAAATTTTCCAAGGTTCTGACCCTTCCAAGGCATGAAATGTCCATTTGGATACAAGAGCAATGCCTTGAAGCTTGAGATCCTTGAGCCCAAGGCCGCCAAAATTCCTATCCACATGGCACCAATCCCATCAGGTAGCATGCATATTTCTATTACCTTTTCCATTGAACCAAAGAAAATTCCTAATACACTTCTGAATATCAAGGATCTAATAGTTGTTAAACATCTAGATAGATGAGTAGTAGATATTGTAGGAAGAGAGGATTTTTTGACACACTTGGATCCTACCAGCAAGGGAGAGGTATCTGTTGTTCCAACTATTGAGTTTCTTAGATATCTTGTCCTTAACCCATAACCACATATCTTTTAGAGAGAGGTTAACAGAGAAAGGAATACCAAGATATTTGATAATCTTATTGCGCCCACCCCCCCCCCCCCCCCCCCCCACACTGAATATCCTTTTGGAGGACCCAATCTGGAGGATGATCCTTCCATCCAAGGAGTATGGACTTGGAGTTGGAGATGCGAGCACCAGAGATCTTACAAAAAAATTGCAGTTTGTGGCACAAGGCATCAAAATTCCTAGAAGATAGCTTGATAAACAGAGAAGTGTCATCAGCAAAATGTATGTTAATTAACTCACTACCATTTGGTAATAAGATCATGTTGACTTTAGGAGAAAGGGAATCATCCCTTAGGAGATAATACAGGGCATCAGAGGCTATAACAAACAAAGCAGGGGCAAGGGGGCAACCTTGCCTAATAGATCTACTAAGATGAATAGGAGGGGATAGAGAGTCATTAATATCAATTTAGGCAACAACATCTTGCAGAAGAAGCTTAAAAAAGTTACAAAACTCAGGCGAGAAGCCAAAGGCTTCTAACATCATAATAATAAAGTCCTATTCAACCCTATCATAGGCTTTCTCAAAATCAAGAAGATACATGGCAGAATTTTGACGAGAGGTGTCAGACCCATTCATGGCTTGGAGATCATTGGAGGGATTTTTCTAAAAACCTTGAGTCCTTAGCCTTCTTTTGGCCAATAGTTTGGAGAAGGGTTTTCCATGAGGAGATATTATAATTCCATTTGTTTATATGACTAGCAAGGTTTTTGTTATTATGGTTCAACAGTCTGATGATGTTAATAGTAGTCCGAGTATTAGGATCTTTGAGGAGATTAACATTAAGAAAGAATTTGTCTCCATTTGGTCTGTGTTGAGTTAAGGACTTACCAAAGATGATTCTAGCACTAATGGGGTGATGATCAGAAAGGGATGTAGGCCAAACAAAGGCAAAATAACCATTAGAGTCAGGGAGAAAGGAAAATAAATTTTTGTTACCATAGAATCTGTCAAGTCGGGAATAGATTCTACTACTCCCTTGTTGAAAATTATACCAGGTATACCATGGCCCATTATGGTTAACCTTATTACTAGAAAGAGGATCAAACAAATACTTATCCTAATTAAATCTATCCCAATGATCCTTTTCAAGGTGATTCCAATCGAGAGGCCTCCCTCCTGACTTATCCTCTTGTCTTTCAACCATATTAAAGTCACCCCTAATAACCAAGGTATGTTAGGGAGAGAATGCAGCCAATCCCAAAGAGATAGTCTATCTTTATAATCATTAGGAGCATAAACAGAACATAGCCCAAAATAATCATTATTAAAATTAAGCATAACCCACACAACACGATTGCAAGGAGAGGCACCTTTATTAACAATACGGTTGGTCCATTTAGGGTTAATAAGAATACCTGTCCTACCACATCCTTTAGGGTGATCAGTAATAACCTTAACCAAATCTTTCCAAATGAAGTCGAGGTTACCTCCAGGGTAAAGCCAACGGATTTGAGTTCTTGCATCATTAAAAAATCAATATGTTTATGGTCACTTAGGAAATTTTGAATAATGCACTTCCTATCAGGAGATTCCAGACCTTTGATGTTCCAAGAGATGCAATTCACGATGAACTAGCTAGAGGGAGGGAACCCATGGTGGCTTTACCGCAGGAGGTGGCTTGTTGACTGATGTTCACCTTTTTAGAAGTAGACTTGTTTTTTGATCCTACAAGTCTACCCCGCCTCTTAGGATTAATATTACCATCAGCCCAGGTTTCCTCATCACCAAAAATCATATATGTTTCAAGATCAACATTCAAGCAGTGGGATGTAGAATTAGGGGAAATAGGTGTATGAGACCAATTGTGAATTTGAGATAAAATTATAAATATAATATAACAAAGTTAATTATATTTTTTATTAGTACTTATATATTATTTTATTTTTATTTTTTATTTTAATAATAATATTATAACTTATAATATACTATTTATTAATTTTAAAATATATATTATATGAAAATTTTAATAATATTGTAATTTAACGGTTATCATGACACAAGTCATAATTGAATAAATGCATTTCTTAGTTTAAAGAAAATCAAATGTGACGTCAACACATCAATAAAATATGACTTAGTGCATAGGTATCAACTATTTTGGAGATCTTCACATAAAGCATATTAATGTGGCATTATATTTGATGATATAGTTGAAATCTTAGTTACAAAATTAGACTGCTCAACTAAAAAAATTAATATCAATATTTTATCTATTATATTTAAACACAAAACCATCCAACCCTAAAACATGAAATAAACTATAGCAGTTAACCATATGAATCTAAAAGTCATCCTTATCATCCTACAGTCACCAAATGTTAAAATTATTCTATAAATATATTTAATTGGCAAACTTTCATCATCCGCATAAGTATACACTATCGGGGATGGTCAATTTTCTCTCATCCGATAGTTATTGGTTTCCCCAATGATCTACATGTTTTGTTACCGGACCATATGCTTTGACTGTTCATCAATCCATTATTTTCTAGGGCTCAACAGGAAATAGCATTTGCAGTGTCTGATAAAAACTCCTTTTGTGTTTGTAGGAATTCCCTTATAATTAGTGCGTTGGTAAATGTCCATTCGCTGCTTGTTAGATACTGACAACATTTGTGGAGTGTTAACTTCATGCGAATCAATTTCATTTGCTTGAAACTTTTAACAACTTGGTTTGAACCTGCGATCATTGTGCCGAATACAGTAATGTGGCGAAGGTGGAGAAACATTATTAGTAAACTGCTTACATTTTCTTCTTCATTTGTGGATGTTTATCTTCAGCTATTACAATTTTATTCTTTGATAGATGTATATAGCTGCAGGGCCAAATTAGATTATATATTCCCATATATAAGCCCCATCAATCAATGTATTCTGGTCATACCATTCATATATTTGACTCTCTGAAATTTCTTGGATGTAAAAACAAAGACAAACTTGTGCATGTCCTGCAATCATTACCTCTCACCATTTTATTCTCTTTTTCTCTAAACCCAATTTTCTTTGCAATATTTAGACTATTTCCATGCCTTTCTCAGATAAACACAGATAACATTTTCTTGGCTGGTGACTCGCAAGGGTCCACCACTTCAAATTTGAGTTTTCAATTTTGTCGCTTACACTTCTTTGGTAATGCTTTAATAAAATTTTGCAATTTACATATTTCATTTCGAAGAAAATCTATGTCCAAGTGAAATGTCAAAAATGACATTGATACTATTAAACATCAATTGGATCATTTTAAATGATTTTATTTCTTGGCACTGTCTTATGGAATAGTATTACCCTTGTAAACTTATATTTTCCTTCTGTATTATAATCAAGATCAAACTTTTGCATTTTAAAATTTTCACCAATTTGAATAAATTTTATTTGAAATTACTTTGGAAGGCTGATCCATCATCTTCATAGAATTCTAAGAATTCACACGCTTCTTTTCATATGTTTGAAGAAATACTTGTTCCATTGAGAAATATAAGTTTTCAATGAAAAAGGGCTGAAATTGATTGATTTCACAATGTGTAGGAAGTAGTTTTGAATAAATTGGCGTAGCTCACAATGGTAGGAGACTCAACAACATGGGTAGAGGAAGAAGACAAAAAAGGAATAGACTCAATGACATTGGTTAAATGGGAAGGTAAATGATTGATATAAATTTAAAATTTTTGTTTGGGAAGGGTAATAGATTCATTTCCTCAATCATTAACATCATCAAAAGATATAACATTAGAATCAATGAGGTCTTGAACAATAGATTTCAAATGGAAGCATTTTTTAGTATCATGGTCAAGTTATCGATGGTATTGGCAAAAACTTTTGGGATCAAAGTTTTTGTTGGATTATTTGGAATAATCAATTGGTTTCTCTCAAATTGACTCACTTAAAGCTGATAATTATCAAGCACTGCACACAATTGAGTAAAAGAAGAGAATTCAGAAAGAAATATCTTATCTCTAATGTATTTTTGTAAATTATCAATGAAAAGACATTGAATATCAACATGATCAGGCACATGATAAGAATTTTGAGCATGTAAATGCCTAAATATATTAGAAATAAGGCAACACACAATTGAGAGTGGGTGGGGGTGAATCAATTGTGAGAAACACTTCAAACTTTAACGAACTTTAAGCTTTAAACCATAGATCTGATAATTAAGCATGCAACTAAAGATCCAAAACACAACATGAACACATAACACCATTTTTTTTTGCATAGAAACCTTGTTAGGGGAAAAACCAGGGTGGGGATGGAACCCACAAGATGATGCACTATGTTAAAAATACTATACCTTGTTAAAGGTATTATAATGTGAATGCACATCCATTCAAGAACACTGCCTAAAGCTCACTACTCAAATAAAAATAGAGAAGGCTCACCGCCTTACAAATTCACATGGACTACAATCTATAGTGGACAAAAATCCACATGTATTATGAACTAAATAATAGAATCTTCAACATGCCTAGGTCAATTCCATTGAAGTACAAATACAACTCATCAAATCTCTGCCTCAATTACAAATCTCACTTCCACACATCCTCTTACATACACACCCACGTGATCCACATGATCACAAGATCATTACATTTATACAATTCATCAACCTTGAAGAAATAAACAAAGTCGGCTAAACTCTCACCACCTAAAGTTAAAATGATAATCATATACAATATAATATTTAATGTGAACCAACCCATGTTGGCTAAGACATAGCTTGGGCCATTAAATCCATCCTCAAACATGCTAAGAATCCAATAACCACGCCTCGAACATTCACAATAAGCTACACCACCAAGTTAGCCAAGAACATAAAGAATATGAACTCACCAATAGAAATTTGTCAAAAAAACATACATCAATCAATAAAAACCAAAAAATAATAAGAACACAATCTAGAAACATCCACAAGCATCGTGAATAACCTCGAGAACATCCACATCAACTCTTAACACTTAATTCACTAACATATTTGAACAAAACCTCAAGAACACAATAGTAATGATTGTCAACCAGGAAAAAATGTTTGTGACCCTTCAAATCACAAACCAATTGAGATGAGGACACACATCAATGTCTTAAACATGTCGCATAGATCCACATACCCAAATATTGCACTACCAAACCATACCGAACCAAATATTGTCATACGGTCACCTTTGATCATCTGAAATACTAATCTCAACACAAAAACTCATAAGTCGCTCAAATCATCAAGTGAGAATATAAGAGTTTAACTAAATCAACTAAAAACATCCCTCAACATAATGCATACATCCACTAAATATGATCATCAATACACAGACTATACCAAACCATTGAACTCACTGAATATCATAGAAACATTGTCTCAAATGGTAGAAATATATTGACATCAATTAAAAAACATCAATGGAAACTCATATATGCAAAATATTCAAACAAAATATATCGATAAAATCAACTACTTTTTCTTTAACACCTTGTTTACAATGCATTAAATCGGTCAAAGAAATCTTAGGACCACAATTTTTTTGAGATTTTTGAATGAAAGAATTAGCAATTTTTTAGAAAGAATCAATGGAAGGAGGAGGTAAAAATAAATATTTTTTCAAGGCCTTATCTTGAAAGGTTCTAGTAAATAGTGTAGCCATGAAGCTATGATCATGAGAAAAGTCACTACACAATGTTTGAAAGGTTTTAACATAAATCAAATGATCACCTTTACCATCGTAAGTATCCAAGTGAGAGATTTCCATGTAGTGAGTGATAATGGCAGAAATAATGTCTAAGCACAAAGGTCTAGAAACATCACATGTGGGAATGTTGAATTTGGATTGATTCATAAGGTCAATTTGTTTTGCAAGGATGAAATGATTTGAGAAAGACTATTGATAGTGGATTTAGTGGAAATGTTGGTATGGGACACGTGAAAGGTTGGGACCATTATGGGAAATGGAAGGTACATTTAAATATGAAAATGGGACATTGTTGTAGGTAGACATGAATGAAGATTGTGAAACACATGGAAAACTTGAAGGGGGAGGAACAATAGGATTATGAAAGGTAAATCTTGTCTCATGATGAAGGGAAATCTTATCTCATTATGGTGAGAATACTAAATAATACCACATCGAGAATACCACAACACCCTTATCAAAGGAGATACTATTGATGTCTCTATATATCCTAAACATCCTGAGAGGATTAATAAGTTTGGTAAGTTACTTTCCACAGAGGAAATTAAGTCACATTTCACACTCCTACGTCAATATTTTGATGTTTTTTACTTGGGAATATGAATACATGCCAGGTATTGATGAGTTAGTAGTGACTCACAATAATGTGTTGTCTCATGATGCTAATATGATGAAGAAGAAGATCCAAAAGATGAAGATGATGATCAATTTGCTAGTAAAAAAAAATAGAGAATCTTTTAAAAGTTGCCTTTATTCATCCTATCAACTACTTGCATTGGATATCTAATATAGTCTCTATTAGTAAATGTAATGGTCTTATTTGTATATGCGTCAACTTTCATGATCTAAATAAGCATTCTTTACAGGATAATTTTTCACTTCCTAACATAGATATGATCTTGTCGACTTGACAATAGGCCATACATTATTGTCCTTCATAGATGGTTTCTCAAGGTACAATCAAATTCATGTAAATTTTAAATATTAATACAAGAATACCTTTACTACCCCTTGGAGAAGCTTTTTCTATGTTATCTTATCATTTGGGTTGAAGAACATTGGTGCAACTACAAATGGGTGATGAGTTTCATCTTTCATGACTTTATTCATAAGATCCTAGAGGATTATGTGGATGATATCTTGGAAAAGTATATCCTCTATCAAGATCATGTTAACAATCTCTAGATCATCTTTGAACAACTATGTCTTTATAAAATGAGACTAAATCCCTCTAAGTGTATCTTCGGTGTTGACAACGTCAATATTTTGGGATTCATTGACCCTTAAAGAGGAATCAAAGTCAAGACATGAATAAGATCGATGTAATATTTAACATGCATTTTCATAAGGATATTTCTCAACTATACATAGTTTACATGGGAATAGAAGCCATATGAAGATTTGTTTCTCATTTGGATGATCAAACCCTTCCATTCTAGCATTTATTAAAGAAATATGTGCACTTTAAATGGGATAGATAATGTTATGAAGCTTTTGGTTCCATCATAAAATACCTATCCAATCCTCCCATATTAATGATAGTTATGAAAGATAGACCCTTTTTATTATGCTTCAATGTCACTTGATGTCCTAGAAGCCTTATTGGCGTAGTATAACGACATTGGGAAAAAAAGAAGAGTTGTCTACTATATTAGTCATCTTCTTGCTGAACATGATACTTGATACTCTTCTATAGAGAATATATGTATTGCTATAATGTTCACAGTTCATAAATTGAGACACTATTTGTTGCATGCAGAAACTCGAGTCCTCACCCAAAATCATATATTAAAGCTCTTATTTTCTAGAGTTGATCTCTCAGGATGATCAACAAAGTGGGTGATGTTGTTTTCTAGGTTTGACCTCGAGTTTATAACTCATAAATAAATAAAGGGACAAGTTGTTACTAACTAGTTGGAAGAATCCCTTCCCCTAAAGAATTCCCTATGCTAGATCTATTTCTTGATGAGAAATTTCTTATTGTTGACCATGACCCTGTTGAGGATATGTACTTTAATGGGTTGAGGCATCAAACTCTCTCCAGGGTAGATTTTATTTTGATTTCAGCCTAAGGTGAAATAGTTCCCCTTTTGCTCTACCTCAAGTTTCACATCACTAATAATATCACTAAGCATGAATCCCTTACAACTGACTTATGCATTGCAATTTCTTTAGAAGTTACACATATCCGTATTCATGAGGATTCTAAATTAATTGTGAATCAAATCACATATTTTGATTTCTTTGGAAGTTACACATATCCGCATTCATGAGGATTCTAAATTAATTGTGAATCAAATCACATATTTTGATTTCTTTGGAAGTTACACATATCCGCATTCATGGAGATTATTTAAATTAATTGTGAATCTAATCGCTAGAAAATATCATGCTAATCAGTCAAAGCTATCTCAGTATTGACAATTAACCTTGGCTCTCCTCAAATATTTTTTACACTATATCATAGATAAAATTATCAAGAGATAAAATAGGCATGCAAATGCAATGACAAGCACAACTTTCCTTGTACACCCTAATTACAACACAATTGGATACTATTTTGTTGTTCATGTTCTTTGATCTCTTGTGGTGAAGGATAGACTTGTCTTTGATAATCTCATGCATTCTCACATTGATTTAGGAGACTGGTTTTCTAACATCCATCCTTACCTAAAAACTCAAAGTTTCCCTGGAGATGTGAGTAAGATTTATCATATCAAAATTCGGAAGCTTTCTGCTTGCTAATGTTCTTTATCATAGATCATATAATAGTCTTTTGCTACGCTACCTTACTAAATCCAAAAATATCCTTTTCCCTTCATGAAGCCCATTTCGGCTCCACCAGAGGGCATGCTAACGGTAAATCCTTAGTGCATAAATTAATTGACATGGCATATTATTGGAAAAACATGGAATAATATTTTTTTTCTTTGTCAATAAGTGTCCCTAATGTTGGTAGCATAGCAATTTGATTCAAGCTCTTATAGAGAAACTTCAAACCTAAACATCACCTTGGTCATTCCAAACTTGGGGTTTAGATATCATCGGTAAGCTATCTCTTCCTTCTTCCAAAGAACACATATTTATCATAATAGCCACCTATTATTTCATAAATTGGGTCGAAGTAGTTTTGTTAAGGTCCACTATAACTGAAGTGATTTGTGAGTTCCACTTAAAAAATATCATTTC